>CM038226.1:59922918-61122918 GCA_021442155.1 Cymbidium sinense | reverse complement strand
AAATTATCGTGCATTTTTGATTTGATTAATTAGTACTTCTTTGTTAGGTAAGAAGTATTCATTAAATTTAATATTATCATTGAGTTTTTTATAATTAATTACCATTCTAGTACGCTGTCGCGATGATTTCTAACCAAGACAGGACTACTGGAGGTAATTTGAGTTGAAGTTGTAATAATTGAAGTTTCAATTCTCTTCTATCATCGATTGTGTATTTCATTGGTCTAATGCGAATAATTAGAGTATGATTAATTGGTTCATTGCAGGCAACATGTTCATCTTTGACCCAAAATTGTAAGGGATTTTCAGAAAATGTTTTGGAATTAATTGTTTAACTAACTGTTTTAGTTGTTGAAGCTTGTCAAATTTGGTAAAAAGGTATAAATGTGCACCAGAAGTAGGTTGATGAGTTGAAAGATGGGTTTGAATTAGGGTATCTAAATCACCACACTGGCTACGAAAAAGAGGTGGATTAGTGGGATCGTGGTAAATTGGGTGAGTAATAAAGGGACAAATAAGCGTATGTTTCTAAGGGATAATTAATTCGATGCGGTCGGCATATTGGGTAAAAGAATACATGAACTTAAAAAGTTATTGCCATGGATGAGGTCAGGATTAGGATCATCCATACACCATAAATGAGGTATTTTAATGAGGGTTTCACAGTAATATATATTGATTGGACTAATAATGAGTAATCGTATGAATACCATTGAATGTATCGAGAAGTAAATTATCCTGTTGAGGAGGAATATGTGGAGGAATCCAACGGTAATATCACTACCTGTGTCACATAAAACATGAATAAGAATATGATCATAGGTTGGAAGATATAATTCAATTTGAATATAACTATGAAAATGAACTATGGTGCTGAGGAATAATTGAAAAGTTAATTCATACAAAAGAATCAATAAATTAATAGCATGTTGTTGTAGGAAATTTATTCCTACTAAAATTCATTCTTTTTTTGTATCATCAATTAAAAAGGTATGTTGAAAATCTATTTGTTGATTTTGAATATCCCAAAAGCCAAATAAAATATTAGTTTCAGTTTGACAGTAATGTTTATTTCCGTGATAATCTTTATATACATATGGTTCATTGCGTTGAATTTGTAGATTCAAAGGGATTAATGAAACATAAATATGAGGGCTTTGAGATCCTATGTCTAATAAAATCGAGTGTATATTATCAGGTGAGATGTAATAACGTTTAAGAATTAATTGATTTTTGGCATATTGTAATTTTCTCGAATCAAGAGATCTTCTTGGTTGAATAATAAAATCTTTATGTTCATTGAAGGAAAATAGTTTTCAAGGTATTCTAAAACTATGACTTCCGATATTACTGCTTTCTTCTATATCTAGAGCTAACTGACCAGGTGGTGGTGTTAAATTTTTATAATTTACTTCGTCTGGCTAGATAGTTTGTCCTATATGAGAGAACTCAGAATTTATATGAATAAGTTCGTTATGTGATCTAAATACGATAATATTATGATTGTTATTATAGGCGTAAGCTGCTTGATATGTAATGCTATAAACAACACTTCCTTGCCTTAATTGAACTCGATCTAATTTATGTTTAAGAGTAAGAGTTCTGTCTATATGCCTATCATTAATATTTATGGTATAATTAGGATGTTTAAATATTAAAGTTTGATAACATAAGTTTCCTTGAATAACTCATAATAAAACATATTTTTTAGAAGGAATAATTCTATCATCATATATCCATAAGGTTATAGGATTGTCAATGCCTTTGCGAAAGTATGCTTTGATTAATATTTATATTCCTCCAAAAAATATATGTTTATATTTTTCTGGATAAGGATTTTTTGTAAATCTTGATTTCTCATTGTATAATTATATAACGGAATTTTTGTACTTTCTTGAGATTCAGTTATTTCAATAGGATACTATCTTTGTCTGATACTATAATGAATTGCTTTTTTCCTATTTAAAATTGGTATATCAAAACAATCTTTTGTTCTTAAAGATAATTTTTGTTTTCGAATCTTCTTGTATTTTTCTTCTGAAAGAGTTAGTTGTTTACCATATTCTGATTGATTATCTATAATTTCATCTATATTATTTATTTGGAGGACATTTAATTTAATATAAATATTCATTTAAATTATTATCATTATCAGAGTAATAATATTGATCAATAAGATATTCTTCTTGATCAGATAGTTCATAAATTTCTTCGTCTTAGTTGATTTCAAAAATGTCAAAAATAGGTTCTAGTTCTAGTTCGTCTGTAATTTGAACAGATTTTCTCTTTGAAACTTTTGTTCTTTTTGGACATTCATTGGTATAATGTCCTTCTTTTTTACATAACCAATATTTATAAATTTTTGATTTTTTATTGAATTGTTTTCGTCTAAAATTTCTTTTCTTCAAATTTAGTTTATGTTTATTTGTTTTCTTAAAGAATTTTTTCTTTTTATTACAGTTTGATCTTGTACATGAGGAAGTTGTATTTTTGGAACATCCCATGTCTTCTAGATCATTTTTTTAACAACACATAAAGATTGTTTATATTTTTTTTTTTGATGTAAATCTATTTGTTGGCTGTGCTAATTTTCTTTTAAAAATAAAACTCTACTTCCTGAGGTTATATTTGTAGGATATTGTTGAAAAAATTGTTGACTTCATATTATATTATATGGGTCAGGTAATTTATAAAATAATGTATCTAGATATTGATTACGTTCATGTACAAGAATATCATAAAAGAATTGTTGATATTCGTAGCTATATTCGTTTAAATAACAAATTTTGCAAATGTTGAGAACTACGAGTTTTTGTTTTGCAATTTCGGATTGTTTTCTAAATTTGATGGATACTTTACCTAACAAAGAAGTACTAATTAATCAAATCAAAAATGCACGATGATTTTCCCAGGTTTTTGACAAATTAAAATGCATCATGGCAGCAAAGAATTAATAGCATTTAATACACCACAAGAACACTATCAGTGGAATGTAATGCTTGTTGGATTGAAAAATGCGTCTCAAATATTTCAATGAATAATGAATTATTTATTCGTTGAATTTAATACTTTCATTTTAATATATGTAGATGATATTCTTATTTTCAACAATACACTCTTTTATATTTGAAACATTTGACCTTATTTGTGCAAAAAACTTATAAACATGGCATTGCCTTAAGAAAAAGGCAGTCTTTGTAACACAACAAATAGAAATTTTAGGTTTAAAAATAGATCAAGGCGCCATTGAATTACAAGATCACATTTTACAAAAAATTGATCAATTTTCCATTATTAATAATAAAAAAGAATTATAATGATTCTTAGGATGTATAAATTACGCTGAAGCTTTTATTAAAAATTTAGCTACTTTACGCGTCCCTCTCCAAAAGAAGCTAAGAAAAAATATGACATGAAATTGGGACACAAATGATTACAATATTTTACAAAAAATAAAAACAGCTTGTAAAAACTTTCCAAATTACACCTCAATAATGGAGAAAAATTAATAATTGAAATTGACAGCTTCAACACATGTTGGGGTGTTATTTTAAAAGCACAAAAAAATAATACTGAAATATTCTGTCGATACACATCCGGGATTACACTTCAGCAGAATAAAATTATCATATTAACGAAAAAGAACTCTTAGCTATTAAAAAGACAATCAAAAAATTTGGAATATTTTTAAATCAACATTTTATTAGACGAACTAATAACAAAATTGTGATATTTTTCATTAAAGGAAAAATAGTGGATTTATTACTCTTATTTGATGACAAAGTTGATGTTCTACATATAATTTTGACATCGAATATATAGAAGGAAAAAAATAATTATCTTGCTGATACATTAACACCAGAATTTTGCAGGATATGAGCACCGAACAAGATCTTGATTTACAAATTCCTGATGTCATGGAACATATGGAGGAATCAGATTTACCATCAGATAAAATCTCAACAAAATCTGATGATCAATTTATTAATAATTATGTTTAGATACATTAATTTCAGATGTGAAAATTAAAATGTGAAATATTGTATGATAGCAAGATCTTGGCTGAACTACAAAAAGTGAAGAATTATCTCAAGGAAGAAGATGATGAAAATGAATTATCTTCAATTGCACAATTACAGACAATATGCAATTATAAAAAAGTCTCTTTCGATAAGAAAAGCCAAATCTGACTTACTCTTCGCTTTTACAAAAGAATCAAAGATAAAGGAACAAAAGAACATACTTGAAATAGCAGAGGAATGACAATAATTTTCTCTATTTCAAGAATGAATTAATTCTCAAATATATTTTCACACGCAAGGAAATATGAATGAATGCTACGATTATGAGGATACTGACCCAAAATTAACTTAACACTTATATCTCAGCGGAATGATAAAACTAATATATCTGGAAAGTCTCCAAACAATCAATCAATTAGCAAAAATAATTATTGAAGCAGTAGAAATATTCCAATCAATTTAAAACATTGGAATCTTTATGCTAAATTATTCTAGAAATATCCAAAAATAAATGAAGGGACAATCACTATAATACAACTCGGTATTAATAGTAAACCATATCTACTTAAATATATAGAAATTAAGAAAGCTAATAAAAGACATAAAGAAGATGATTTTTATTCGATATGGACAGAGATAAAGAAAATAGATGTTTCTAACATATAGGTTTATCATTGCTCCAATGAACTATTCATTTATATATCACAAAAGAATAAAATGATCCACAAGTAATGTATGAAAAAATGGACTAACATACTCTTAAAAATCAGACGAAAGCAAGCCAGACGTATTTCAGAAAAAATTACAAAAAGAAAAAGTATGTATCTGCATATTCTGCAAAAGCAAAAATATCTTATAATCAGTAAATGAGAGATTAGAATCAAAGCTGCTCTACATCCAGACGTAAGCAATGACGTACTAATAATAATTATGTAAGCAATGACGACAGCGAAATAATGACGTAAGCACTTATGTTATATCCAAATAACTCAGATACTTCACAAGTCTATATAAGAGGAAGCAAATCAGTAGAAAGAGACAGAGCTTGAAGAGATCCCTTCTAAACATTCTTCTCAAATTTCTTGAAGAAATTATGTACCAGAGCCGTAGAGGCTAAACTTATCTTTTCTCTAGTTCATGTCTGTAAGTATGTTTTGCTTATGATCTTTATATGAAGTTCTATTATGTGTTTGTAAGACTATTTTGATATAAATAATATTGTATATTGTTATAATTTCGATCCAATCTAGTTACGCTTAGTGTAGAAAACGAACAAAAGCTGCGGTGTTATTCTCTAAAGTAATCATATAAGGTTTATGGTCTTTGTTGAGCCTGTATCTCCTGAAAGCCAATGAATAGAGTATATGATAACCTGAATGTACCAAAAGTTAGATCGGAGAGAAAGGATAATTGTAATAGTATGATCAAAGTACCAACAAGCGATGATGGACAGATAACTATCATAGAAAAAACACCCTTCATAGGCACAACTGGAGAAAAGTCTTTTTAAAATTAAATTTCGAGTAGAAATTACTTAGAATTTTCAAAAAAATTGCTGCCAAAATATATAGAAACCAAACAAAATTTTACAAAAAATAAGGTAGAACTCTTCGACAAAATGGTATTAGAGCCAAGAAGATCTACACAAAAATTGATAAACACGCATGATTGCGATCCTAATGATGCTTGTTTATGTATACCAAGCTACTCTTATGAAAGTAATTTCCCATCATATGAATCCGAAATTGGGGAAGAAAAAGAAAAGAAGAAACGGTTTAAATTAATAGAATTAGAAGAGTATACATTATCTGTTAATGATAAATCTAATTAAAAAATATTTAGATAAAGAATTTAAGAGACTTCAAGATTTATTAAAAATCAATAATGCCAACAGTCAGCTAGAAGTATTTACAAAAGAACAAATTTTTCATATTAAAGCACTTTTAGGAAACTTTAATGAATGGATATTAACTAGTTAAATGATAATAAAACAACACTATGAGTTAGGTATTAGTTTAACTATGTCGAACAACATATCAATCAGTGATTTATGGAATTAAATGAAATTTAACATAATAAAAACAAAAAATTTAAAACTTTATTACAAAAAAGATATAAATCCATTTTGTGGATTGTCAGTACTATTAATATACCTGAATTAGGAAAAAGAATATTAGATAATCAATAAATTATTAACAATAATATTGCGACAACTGCTATGTTAGCAAAATGTGTTTGTATTGAATTTGATTTACAAGAAATAAAACCTTAAGAAAATTTATCCTGTTATCCGTCTTTTAATAAAATTATAGCTCTCAGCAAAAGTAATATATAAAGTGCAATGAGGATATATGAATTAATAAATATAAGTGAATCACAAGAGATGAATTAATTTTTATCTTACACCAACATCAATTTATGAATAATACTCCACAAACTCCATCTATAGATAGACCTCTTGCTGAAATATCCTCTCAAATAACGTTACCAAATCCTAGTAGTGTAGGCTCAATCACTACTTCAACTGCAAGACAACAATACATACCACCTAGTGTTAGAAGAATTCCGACACCTACAAATAATCCACCAACCAATATACAAAAAGAATGTTCGCATGAACCAATCAGTGGACATGAAATTTACTTAACCTTAGATTGTTGTAAAAATATAGCAGAAATAATTGACAAATGGACTATAGAAAATAGTCTAGTTATTTTTAATTATAATATTCAAGTAGAAGATGCATACAACTTCATTGAAAACACGTTAACAGGTATTTGTAAAAAATGGTTTCTTGGACTTAGTTCAAACCAAAAACAATAAATTAAAAATTCTTGCTTGACCGAAACTACTATAGGTACACCAGGAAAATGGATAAGATTCTATATAGATTATATAAAAGTGAATTCTTAGGATACAAAATTAGATCCACTATTGAAGAAGAAGAGCTAAAAATTGCAAAACAAAAACTCACGATTTTTCGCATTTGCAATATTTGTTGTTTAAATGAATACAATTGCGAATATCAACAATTCTTTTATGATATTCTTGCACTCGAACGTAATCAATATCTAGATATATATTTTTATAAGTTACTCGAACTATATAACATAATATGGAGTCAATAATTTCTTCAACAGTATCCTACAGATGTATCCTTTGGAAGCAGAATTCTATTTGCTAAAGAAAAATTAGCAGAAGCCTACTAACAAATAGATTTATATTAACAAAATAAAAAATATAAACAATCCTTATGTTGTGCAAAAAACGATCTAGTAGCACATCAATGGAGATGTTCTAAAAATACAACTTCATGTACAGAATCAACCTCTAATTAAAAGAATTTTTTTTTTAAGAAAACAAATAAACATAAACTAAATTTAAAGAAAAAAAAGTTTAGACAAACAACTCAATAAAAAACAAAAAAATTATAAATATTGGTTATGTAAAGAAGAATGACATTATGCTAATGAATGTCCAAAAAGAACAAAAGTTTCTAGGAGAAAATCTGTTCAAATTATAGACGAACAAGAACTAGAATCCATCTTTGACATTATCAAAATCAATTCTGACGAAGAACTTTATGAACTATCTGATCAAGAAGAAGATCTTATTGGTTAATATTGTTACTCCGATAATGATTTAAATGAATATTTATATTCTGATTAAATGTCTGAACTCTAAAATTTTAAACGAATAAATAATACAGATGAAATTATAGATAACCAATTAGAGTACAGTAGATAATTAACTCTTTCAGAAGAAAAATACAAGAAGATTTGAAAAAGAAAATTATCTTTAGGGTCAAAACTGTTTCAATATGCTGATTTTAAATTGGAAAAAAATAATTTATTATAGTATCAGATAAGGCGAATATCCAATTGAAATAATTGAATCTCAAGGAAGTAAAAAAATTCTTTTATATAATTATATAAAATTTCCTAAAGGTGCTTTAATATGGAAAATTTGTTCTTCTGTAAATACTTCTAGCTGACTATTAGTAATATTGATTTTTATTAAATCTTAAAGTCTCCTAATTTCTTTATCTAAATATTCTTTAGTTTGATTTATCATTAACAGATAATATATCTTCTTCTAATTCTGTTAATTTAAATCGTTTCTTATTTTCTTTTTCTTTCCTAATTTCAGATTCATACGATGGGAAATTACTTTCATAGGAGTAGCTTGGTGTACATAAACATGCATAATTGTACTCACAATCGCGTGTTTATCATTTTTTGTGTAGATCTTCTTGGCTTTGATACCATTTTGTCGGGGAGTTCTACCTTATTTTTTGTAGAATTTT
The DNA here is from genome assembly GCA_021442155.1 of Cymbidium sinense. Taxonomy (NCBI): domain Eukaryota; kingdom Viridiplantae; phylum Streptophyta; class Magnoliopsida; order Asparagales; family Orchidaceae; genus Cymbidium; species Cymbidium sinense. The sequence goes on along the minus strand of CM038226.1, from coordinate 61,114,590 downwards.
GTTTGGTTTCTATATATTTTGGCAGCAGTTTTTCGATAATTCTAAGTGATTTTTGCTTGGAATTCATTTTTAAAGAGATTTTTCTCTAGTCGTGCTTATGAAAAATATTTTTTCTATGATAGCTATACGGGTCCATCATGCTTCCATCGAGTACTTTGATCTTAGACAACCTATTATGCAATTATCCTTTCTCTCCGATCACACTTTTGTCATTACATTCTCATATTCATTCGTGATTTTCTAGGAGATCAAACAAAAGCCACAATCTTATATGATTTCTTCAGAGAATAACAACACAGCTTTCGTTTGTTTCCTACACTAAGCGTAACTAGATTGGATCGAAAATATAACAACATAAAATATTATTTAGATCAAAATAGTCTTACAGACACATAATAGACCTTCATATAAAGATCATAAGTAAAACATACTTAAAGATATGAACTAGAGAAAATATAAGTTTAGCCTCTATGGCTCTGGTACATAATTTTTTCAAGAAATCTGAGAAGAATATTTAGAAGGGATCTCTTCAAGCTCTGCCTCTTTCTACTGCCTTGCTTTCTCTTATATAGACTTGTGAAGTATCTGAGTTATTTGAATATGACGTAAGTGCTTACGTCATTATTTTGCTGTTGTCATTGCTTACGTCATTATTTTGCTGTCGTAATTGCTTGCGTCATTATTATTATTATGTCATTACGCGATGCGTATGAGAGCAACTTTAATTATAATATCTCATTCTTGATTGTAAGGTATTTTTTTCTTTTCGAGAATATCATTGTGTAATTTTTCTTTTTGTAACTTTTTACAGAATTTTTCTTTTACGTCTGTGCTTGCTCGTACAATATTTTTTAAGAGTATATTAGTTCATTTTTGATACATTACTTCATGAGTCCTTTTTGTTCTTTGTCTACAGTGACGGTAGATGAATAGTTCATTGGAGCAATGATAAACCCATATGTTAGAAACATCTATTTTCTTTGTCTCTGTTCATATCTGATAAAAATCATCTTCTTTATGTCTTTTATTGGTTTTCTTAATTTTCATATATTTAGGCAGATATGGTTCACTATTAATACCGAGTTGTATTATAGTGACTGTCCCTTTACTTATTTTTGGATATGTCTGGAATAATTCGACATAGAGATTCTAATATTTTAAAATTGATTGAAATATTTCTACTGCTTCAATAATTCTTTTTGGTAATTGGCTGATTGTTTGGAGGCTTTCCAGATATGTTAGTTATATCATTCCATTGAGATATAAATGTTGAGTTAATTTTGGGTCAGTATCTCATAAATATAGCATACATTCATATTTCCTTACGTGTAGAAATATATTTGAGAATTAATTCGTTCTTGAAATAGAGAAATTGTTGTAATTCATCTACTATTTCAAGTATGTTCTTTTGTTCCTTTATCTTTAGTTCTTTTTGTAAAACCGAAGAGTAGGAGTATGTATTTGGCATTTACTACACGAAGGAGTATCTTTTTTATAATTGTATAACATCTGTAATTGTGCAATAGACGGTAATTCATTTTCATCAGCTTCTCCATTGAGATAATTCTTTATCTTTTGTAGTTCAGTCAGGATCTTGTTACCATACGATATTTCATATTCTAATTTTCACATATGAAATTCAAGTATCTGAACATAATTATCAATAAATTGATTATCAGATTTTGTTGAGATTTTATCTGATGGTAAATTTGCTTCCTTCATATGTTCCATGATATCTGGAATTTATAGATCGAGATCTTGTTCAGTACTCATATCTTACAAAATTCTCGTGTTAATGTATCAGCAAGATAATTATTTTTTTCTTCTATATATTCGATGTCAAAACTATATATAGAAAACCAACTTTGGCATCGAATAAGTCTTTTATTGGGTAATGAATTAATTATTTTGTCTTTAATAAAAGAGATCTCAGTTTTGTTATTTTGTATAATAAAATATTCATTTAAAAATATTTCAAATTTTTTTATTGTCTTTTTAATAGCTGAGAGTTCTTTTTCGTTAATATGATAATTTTGTTCTGCTGAAGTGTAAGTCCCGGATGCGTATCGATAGAGTATTTCAGTATTATTTCTTTGTGCTTTTAAAATAGCACCCCAACATGTGTCGGAGTTGTCGGTTTCAATTATTAATTTTTCTCCATTATTAGGAATGTATAATTTGGGAAGGTTTTTACAGGCTTTTTTTATATTTTTTGTAAAATATTGTCATCATTTGTGTTCCAGTTCTATGCCATATTTTTTCTTAGCTTCATTTGGAGAGGGGCACGTAAAGTGGCTAAATTTTTAATAAAAGACTCAGCGTAATTTATACATCCTAAGAATCGTTGTAATTAATTTTGATTATTAATGATGGAAAATTGATCAATTTTGTTTAAAATGTGATCTTGTAATTTAATGGCGTCTTGATCTATTTTCAAACCCAAAAATTCTATTTATTGTGTTACAAAGATTGCATTTTTCTTACTTTAAAACAATGCCATGTTTATAGATTTTTTGTACAAATAAGGTTAAATGTTTTAGATGTAAAGGGAGTGTATTGTTGAAAATAAGAATATCATCTACATATATTAAAACAAAAGTATTAAATTCAACGAATAAATAATCCATTATTTATTGAAATATTTGGGCGCATTTTTCAATCCAAAACATTACATTTCACTGATAGTGTCATTGTGGTGTACTAAATGCTATTAATTCTTTACTGTCATGATGCATTTTAATTTGCTAAAATCCTGATTTACAATCTAATTTGAAAAATTATCGTGCATTTTTTATTTGATTAATTAGTACTTCTTTGTTAGGTAAGAAATATCCATCAAATTTCGTATTATCATTGAGTTTTTTATAATTAATTACCTTTTTAACTTTGCATTTGTTCAAATGATTTCACCAGAAGCAGTACTTATGGTATGACTTGGTTCAATGAGTTGAAGTTGTAATAATTCAGAGATTTGAAGTTTGAATTCTCTTTTATCATAGATTGTGTATTTCATTGGTCTAATGCGAATAATTAGAGTAAGATTAATTGGTTCAATGCAGGCAACATGTTCAGCTTTGGCCCAAAATTATAAGAGGTTTTCAGAAAATGTTTTGGAAAATAATTGTTCAGCTAATTGTTTTAGTTGTTGAAGTTTGTCAAATTTGGTAAAAAAGGTATAAATGTGCACTAGAAGTAGGTTGTTGAGTTGAAAGATGGGTTTGAATTAGGGTATCTAAATCACCACGCTGGCTGCGAAAAGAGGTGGATTAGTGGGATCATGGTAAATTGGGTGAGTAATAAAGGGACAAATATGCGTATGTTTGCAAGGGGTAATTAATTCGATGCGGTCGGCATATTGGGTAAAAGAATACATGGTCCGGACCAGGATCATCCATACACCATAAACGAGGTATTTTAATGATGTTTCACAGAGTAATATATATTGATTGGACCAATAATGAGTAATTGTACGAATACCATTGAATGTATCGAGAAGTAAATTATCCTGTTGAGGAGGAATATGTGGAGGAAGGATACATCGTTTTCTAACGGTAATATCACTATCGGTGTCACATAAAAGCATGAATAAGAATAGGATCATAGGTTGTAAGATATAATTCAATTTGAATATAGCTATGAAAATGAACTATGGTGCCGAGGAATAATTGAAGAGTTAATTCATACAGAAGAATTAGTAAATTGAATAGTATGTTATAGGAAATCCATTCCTACTAAAATTTGTCCTTTTTCTGTATCATCAGTTAAAAAGGTATGTTGAAAATATTTTCGTTGATTTTGAATATCCCAAAAGCCAAATAAAATATTAGTTTCGGTTTGACAGTAATGCTTATTTATGTGATAATCTTTATATACATATGGTTCATTGCGTTGAATTTATAGATTCAAAGGAATTAATGAAACATCAATATGAGAGCTATGTGATCTTGTGTCTAATAAAATCGAGTGTATATTATCAAGTGAGATATAATAACTTTTAAGAATTAATTGATTATTGGCATATTGTAATTTTCTTGAATAAAGAGATCTTTTTGGTTGAATAATAAGATCTTTGTTATGCTTATTGAAGGAAAGTAGTTTTCTAAGTATTCTAAAACTATGATTTTCGATATTACTGCTTTCACTCATATCTAGAGCTAACTGATCAGGTGTTGGTGTTAAATTTGTATAATCTACTTCGTCTGGCTGGATAGTTTGTCCTATATGAGAGAACATAAAATCTATATGAATAGGTTCGTTATGTGATCTAAATACCATAGCATTATGATTGTTACTATTGGTGTATGCTGCTTGATATATAATTCTATAAACAACGTTTACTTGCCTTAATTGAATTCGATCTAATTTATATTTATGAGTAAGAGTTCTGTATATATGCTTATCGTTAATATTTATGGCTTAATTAGGATGTAGGTTAAACATTAAAGTTTGATAACATAAGTTTCCTTGAATAACTCTTAATAAAACATCTTTTTTTAGAATGAATAATTCTATCATCATATATCTATAAGGTTATAGTGTTGTTTATGCCTTTGCAAAAGAATGCTTTGATTAATATTTGTATTCCTCCAAAAAATACATGTCTATATTTTACTGGGTGAGGTATTTTTTTGTAAATCTTGATTAATGAAATTTTTGTACTTTTTTTGAGATTTAGTTATTTCAATAGGATACTCTCTTTATCTGATACTATAATGAATTACTTTTTTCCAATTTAAAATTGGCATGTCGAAACAGTCTTTTGTTCCTAAAGATTATTTTCGTTTTCAAATCTTCTTGTATTCTTTTTTTGAAAGAGTTAATTGTCTACTGTATTCTGATTGATTGTCTATAATTTCATCTGTATTATTTATTCGTTCGAGCTTTTGGAGTTCAGACATTTAATCTGAATATAAATATTTATTTAAATTATTATCGTTATTAGAGTAGCAATATTAATTAATAAGATCTTCTTCTTGATCAGATAGTTCATAAATTTTTTCATCTGAGTTGATTTCAAAAATGTCAAAAATAGGTTCTAGTTTTTGTTTGTCTATAATTTGAACAGATTTTCTCTCTGAAACTTTTGTTCTTTTTGGACATTCATTAGCATGATGCCCTTCTTTTTTACATGACCAATATTTATAAATTTTTGTTTTTTTATTGAATTGTTTTCGTCTAAAATTTCTTTTCTTTAAATTTAGTTTATGTTTATTTGTTTTCTTAAAGAATTTTTTTCTTTTTATTACATGTTGATCCTGTACATAAGGAAGTTGTATTTTTAGAATATTCCCATTGATGTGCTACTAGATCGTTTTTAGCACAACATAAAGATTGTTTAAATTTTTTTATTTTGTTGATGTATATCTATTTATTGGCAGGCTTCTGCTAATTTTTCTTTTGCAAATAAAACTCTGCTTCCTAAGGTTTTATCTGTAGGATATTGTTGAAGAAATTTTTGACTCCAGATTATGTTATATTGTTTGGGTAATTTATAAAAGAGTATCTAGGTATTGATTATGTTCGGGTGGAAGAATATCATAAAAGAATTGTTGATATTCGCAGCTATATTCGTTTAAATAACAAATATTGCAAATGTAGAGAACTATGAGTTTTTGTTTTGCAATTTTGGATTATTTTTTAGCTTTTTCTTCTTTAGTAGTGAATCTAATTTTGTATCTTAAAAATTCACTTTTAATATAATCTGTATAGAATCTTACCTATTTTCCTGGTGTATCTATAGTAGTTTCGGCCAAACAAGTATTTTTGATCTCTATTTTTGGTTTGAACTAAGTCCAAGAAACCATTTTTTACAAATGCTTTTAACGTATTTTCAATGAAGTTGTATGCATCTTCTCATTGGAGATTATAATTATAAATATTTGACTATTTTTCATTCATTCATCAATTATTTCTTATATTTTTCTGGCTAGCAGGTTTAAGTAATTCCATATCCACTGATTGGTTCATGCGAACATTCTTTTTGTGTATTGGTTGGTGGATTATTTCTAGGTGCCGGAATTCTTCTAACACTAGGTGATAAATGTCTTGAAGTTGAAGTAGTGGAAGAGCCTACACTACTAGTGTTTGGTAACGTTGTTGGAGAGGATATTTCGGCCAGAGGTCTATCTATAGATGAAGTTTGTGGAGTATTATTCATAAATTGATGTTGGTGTAAGACAAAAATTAATTCATCTATCTCTTGTGATTCATTGATATTTATTATTTCATTTATCCTTATTGCTCCTTGCATATTACTTTTACTCGGTGTTTGTATATTACTTTGTTTAGAAGGCAGATATCAAGACAAATTTTTTTGAGGTTTTATTTCTTGTAAATCAAATTCAGTACAGACACATTCTGCTAAGATAGCGGCTATCGCAATATTATTGTTAAGAATTTGTTGATTATCTAATATTCTTTTTCCTAATTTATGTGTATTAATAGTACTGTTAGTCTACATAATGGGTTTATATCTTTTTTGTAATAAAGTTTTAATTTTTTTGATTTTGTTATGTTGAATTTATTTAATTCCATAAATCACTGGTTGATATGTTGTTTGGCATAGTTAATACCATTTTTGCAGGTGGTTCTACCTTATTTTTTGTAAAATTTTGTTTGGTTTTTATATATTTTGGCATATATTTTTCGATAATTCTAAGTGATTTCTGCTCGAAATTCATTTTTAAAGAGACCTTTTTCTAGTCGTGCCTATGAATGATGTTTTTTCTATGATAGCTATACAGGTCCAACAAAGACCACAACTTTATATGATTATTTCAGAGAATAACAATACAACTTTTGTTCGTTTCCTACACTAAGCGTATCTAGATTGGATCAAAATTATAACATAAAATATTATTTAGATCAAAATAGTCTTACAGACACATAATAGACCTTCATATAAAGTTCATAAGCAAAACATACTTACAAACATGAAGTAGAGAAAAGATAAGTTTAGTCTCTACGGCTCTGATACATAATTTCTTCAAGAAATCTGAGAAGAATGTTTAGAAGGGATCTCTTCAAGCTCTGCTCCCTTCCATTGCATTGCTTTCTCATATATAGACTTGTGAAGTATCTGAGTTATTTGGATATGACGTGAGTGCTTACGTCATTATTTTGTTGTCGTCATTGCTTACGTCATTACCATCATTACGTTCTTGTTTACGTCCACATCACGTCATTGCTTACATCTAAATGTTGAGCAGCTTTGATTCTAATTTTTCTTTTACTAATTATAAGGTATTTTTGCTTTTGCAGAATATACAATTGTGTAATTTTTTCTTTTGCAACTTTTTATAGAAATTTTCTTTTACGTCTGTGTTTGCTTGTACAGTATTTTTTAAGAGTATATTATTCCATTTTTGATACATCACTTCATAGATCTTTTTTGTTCTTTGTTTGCAATGATTGTAGATGAATAGTTCATTTGAACAATGATAAACCCATATGTTAGAAACATCTATTTTCTTTGTCTCCGTCCATATCTGATAAAGATCGTCTTCTTTATGTCTTTTACTAGCTTAATTTTCATATATTTAGGCAGATATGGTTCACTGCTAATTCCAAGTTGTATTATAGTAATTATCTCTTCATTTATTTCTGGATAAGTCTGGAATAATTTGGCATTGATATTCCAATGATTTAAAATTGATTGGAATGTTTCTATTACTTCAATAATTATTTTGTAATTATTTGATTGTTTGAAGACTTTCTAGATATATTAATTTTATCATTCCGCTGAGATATAAGTTTTGGATTAATTTTGGTCAGTATCCTTGTAAATGTAGCATGCATTAATATTTCTTTGCGTGCCAAAATATATTTGAGAATTAATTCGTTATTGAAATACAGAAAATTATTGCAATTCTTCTACTGTTTCAAGTATGTTCTTTTGTTCCTTTGTCTTTGGTTCTTTTTGTAAAATCGAAATGTAAGAGTCTGTATTTGGCTTTTTACCAGTACTTGTAGGAGGAGTATCTTTTTTATAATTGCATAAGGTTCGTAATTGTGAAATAGAAAGTAATTCTTCTTCATCTCCTAATCTATTGAGATAATTTCTTATTTTTTGTAGTTGTTCGATTTTTGCTATATGATATTTCCAATTTTGTCTATGATTCAAGTGTTTGAACATAATTATCAATAAGTTGATCATTAGATTTTATGGAGATTTTATCTAATGATAAATCTGGTTCTTCCATATGTTCCATAGTATCTAGAATTTGTAGATCGATATCTTGTTCGGTGCTCATATCCTGCAAAATTCTTGTGTTATTGTATCAGCAAGACAATTATTTTTTCTTTCTATATATTCAATGTCAAAACTATATGCAGAAAACTAATTTTTCCATCGAATAAGTCTTTATTTGGTAGTGAATCAACTATTTTTCCTTTAATAAAAGAATTCGCACTTTTGTTATCAGTTCGTATAATAGAATGTTCATTTAAAAATATTTTAAATTTTTTGATTGCTTTTTTAATAGCTAAGAGTTCTTTTTCGTTAATATGATAATTTTATTCTGCTAAAGTGTAAGTCCCGGATGCGTATCTACATAATATTTCTGTATTATTTCTTTGGGCTTTTAAAATAGCACCCAACATGTGTCGGAGCTATCGGTTTCAATGATTAATTTTTCTCCATTATTGGAAAGATGTAATTTGGGGAGGTTTTTATAGGCTGTTTTTATTTTTTGTAAAAGATTGTCATCATTTGTGTCCCAATTCTATGCCATATTTTTTTTAGTTTCTTTTTGAGAGGGGCACGTAAGGTGGTTAAATTTTGAATAAAAGCTGTAGCGTAATTTATACATCTTAAGAATTGTTGTAATTCTTTTATATTATTAATTATGAAAAATTGATCAATTTTTTGTAAAATGTGATCTTCTAACTCAATGACGCCTTGATATATTTTTAAACCTAAAAACTCTATTTGCTGGGTTAGAAAGATTGCCTTTTTCTTGCTTAAGGCAATGTCATATTTATAGGCTTTTTGAGCAAATAAGTTTAAATGTTTTAGATGTAAAGGAATCTATTGCTGAAAATAAGAATGCCATCTACGTATATTAAACCAAAAGTATTAAATTCAGCAAATAAATAATTCATTCTTCGTTGAAATATTTAAGGTGTATTTTTCGAACTAAAAGGCATTACATTCCACTGATAGTGTCATTGTGGTGTACTAAATGTTGTTAATTCTTTATTGTCAGGATGCATTTTTATTTGTCAAAAGCCTGATTTACAGTCTAATTTAAAAAACCATCGCGCATTTTTGATTTGATTAATTAGTACTTCTTTGTTAGGTAAGAAGTATCCATCAAATTTAGTATTTTCATTGAATTTTTTATAATTAATCACTGCTATAGCTTTGCCGCGTATTTGTTCAGTATGGAATTTTTGTACTTTCTCAAGTTATTTCAATCGGATATTCGTCTTGTCTGATACTATAATGAATTGCTTTTTTCCAATTTAAAATCGGCATATCGAAATAGTCTTTTGACCCTAAAGATAATTTTCTTCTTCGAATCTTCTTGTATTCTTCTTCTGAAAGATTTAATTGTCTACTGTATTCTGATTGGTCATCTATAATTTCATTTGTATTATTTATTCGTTCGAAATTTTGGAGTTTAGACATTTAATCAGAATATAAATATTCATTTAAATCGTTATCAGAGTAGCAATATTGATCAATAAGATCTTCTTCTTGATCAGATAGTTCGTAGAGTTCTTTGTCAGAATTGATTTCAATAATATCAAAGATGGGTTCTAGTTCTTGTTCGTCTATAATTTGAATAGATTTTCTCTCTGAAACTTTTGTTCTTTTTGGACATTCATTAGCATAATATTCTTCTTTACATAACCAACATTTACAAATTTTTAGTTTTTTATTGAACTGTTTTCATCTAAAATTTCTTTTCTTTAAATTTAGTTTATGTTTATTTGTTTTCTTAAAATTTTTTTTCTTTTTATTACAAATTGATTCTGTACATGAAGTTGTAGTTTTGGAACATTCCCATTGATGTGCTACTAGATCGTTTTTTGCACAACATAAGGATTGTTTATATTTTTTATTTTGTTGATGTAAATCTATTTGTTGGTAGGCTTCTGCTAATTTTTTTTAGCAAATAGAATTCTGCTTCCTAAGGTTACATATGTAGGATATTGTTAAAGAAATTGTTGACTCCATATTATGTTATATGGTTCGGGTAATTGCTGACCTACAACTATGTGCCACATTAAATTAAATAAATAAGGTGGATTTTAAAATCCCTTAAATCCGATCCGGTCAAATTCATTTTAATTGACGTTTCAACGCGTTGCAAATATTAAAATGAATTAATCGAAAAAATTGATTCAATTAAGAGCCGTCGGATAATTAAAATCAAATTATCATGAAATTGTGCATATCAAAGTCGGGAAGCGGACATCTAAACAATCGCCTAGTTAAAATAAATCAGGTCGTGCGAAATGTCGAAACCTATCAAACGACATCTTCGGTCGAATCGGCAAAGTATCTCTGAGTCGGTCATTTAAGCCTGACGCGACAATTTACTCCGGCCGCCGTCGACATTGTCCGGCGTTAGATCGCGAAATTGATCGTCGTTCGTTTGGCACATAACCTAAATTGACCATATTCTTGGGGTTTTGCATAAATTAATATCATATAAAATAATATTAAATTATAATTAAAGGGACTAATGGTACATTTGTCTTAATCCTCTTAAATCCCAAATCATCGATCCTACACAACCCATCGGCAGCGGCTTATTCAGTGCCGGCGTGAGATGGTGTGAAAGGGAAAGGAAGGCGTTGACTCCATTCTTCGCATTTTTCCCCTCTCTCGCTCTCGGTCTCGGCTCTCTCGCCCTCGACTCTCCCTCTCGGCCTTTTGCTCGGTCTCCCTCTCTCGGCCTTTGCTCTGGTCTCAGCTCATTTGAAGCTCACGGCGTTCTCCTCTCAGCTCGGTCTCTCCCTTCGGCCTCGTTCTGCTTTCGGTCCGTCAGCTCAGACCGCAGAACGCTCCTCCTCAGAAGAACTCTCTCGTTCTCTGGGCTCTCTCTTCTCCTCTCACGATTCTTCCTTCCTCTCCTTCGTCAGTCCGCATAGTGAAGAACCGGGGATCGAGCATTAACCCAACGGTAGAAACCCCTTTTCCTCCTTTCCTCTTAGCATTGAAACCTCCAGGTTGTTTCTCTTCCCTTGTTTTATGCATTTGAGCTTCTTTGGAAGTTAGGGTTTTCTTGAATATGCTATATCTTATGCTTGGGATCATGCTTAAGAGTTTCCTTTAGGATTTGGGATGATGTATGGAATCTCATTTTATTTCTATTATCTACGGATTTTATGGTGTTTATCTTCTGAAAATGCTTTGGGATAATGTATGGCCCAACCATTTTTCTTGCTTGCTGTTTCCTATAGATTTCATTTGTTCATCTTGCTCAAAATTGATTTCTTACGGGAGAAATGGTACATATTATGCCTCTTGCACATGATTGAGTTGAAATCTAAAATTAAAAAAAAAGGAGTTTTCAAATTATTGCATTGGCTTAAATCCCCAGGCCTAATATCATGATGCTTGCTATGTTCATGGATGTCATGCATTTATCTTTGAAATCAAGTGGAAGTTGTATTGTTTCATTAGTTAGCAAGTATGTTTCTGAAAAATTTCGCATATGGAAATTCTGAAATTGGTTTTAGTAGAGGAAATTAGATCATTTTGTTGTCACAAGGCATGATCAATCTTGAAAAATTCTGACATTTCTCTTTTTGAAATTCTTTTTTTACCTAAGGAAAATGAATTAATTTGTTGTAATGGGTATGTGCATGCTAAAAAATTTCTTTTCTCTAAGGGAATCAATCATTTCTTTGTTTAATGGGCATAAGCATCTTTGAAAAATATTTATATCTAAGGGAAAATTGTTAGCTTCTAAGGCCATGCTTGCTGAAAAATTTCTTTTCTCTGGGGAATCAGTCATTTTGTTATTTAATGGCCAAGATGTTTCTTTGAAAATATTCTCCCCAGAATCGATCATTTGTTATTTGATGAGTATAAGGCTTAAACTTTCTTATCTAAGGGAGAAATCAATTAGCTTATTTATTTGAATGTTTAATGCAAAATTCGGTGAAATAGTGATGAAAATGGCTTATAGCGAATCTATGTCTTGTTTAAATATGTATGCAAATATACACATATCTGGCAGTTTCAAAAATATCTTTATAAATCCGTTCCATTGTTCCGTCGTAAACTTGTGATAGTGCGCATTCGTTGTTCCGGCGTGGCGGGAAATATGCTTATAAGTACGTTCATTGTTCCAATCGGAAACTTTATGATAAGTAAATTCACGTTGTTCCAGCGTGGCGGAAATATCTTATAAGTACCGCGTTGTTCATCGGCAACTGTCATAAGTACGCGTTGCGTTGTTCCGGCGTGGCGGTATCTTTCTATAAATGCGTTCACGCGTTGTTCCGTCGCGGCGGAAACTTTGTCATAAATCGCGTTGCGTTGTTCCAGCGGCGGGGAAATATCTTCTTATAAGTCGTTCCGTTGTTCCGTCTGGGAAACTGATATCTCGCCGCGTTATTCCGGCGTGGCGATATGATAAGATTGCTCGCGTTGTTCGCGTGGCGAAATAATCTTATGTTACGCGAACCCGCTGCCTTTCTTGGCGTGGTGGGTAAATAAACTTTCGGTAGGGTGTCTCCGACACCATACCGCCTTTCTTGGCGTGGTGGGAAAACTGTCTCCGGCCGCTATCACGGGGATAATGCCGGAGAAATTTTCAATAAAAAAAAAGGTTGAAATGTGTATATAAATCATTATCTTTAATTTCATATCACATGTGAATGCAAATTCTTTACATCTTTATAAGTGCACTTCCCGTTGTTAATCCGGAAACCCTGATAAGTCACGCTTGTGTTGTTCCAACGGCGTGGAAATCTGTATAGAATGCTGCTTTGTTGTTGGCGTGGCGAAATGTCTTGTCTGCATACCCTTCTTGGCGTGGTAGGCAATAAATTACCGGTGTCTCACGACACCCCTGACTTCTGGCGTGGGAGAAGGTCTCTAAGTAGTATGGATGACGATGGCCGTAGGGATTTTCAAATTTTCTTTAAAAAAAGGGGAGTTAGAAAGAAATGATGAAATGTTTAGGTTAACGTATTGGCAAAATCTTGCTGGGTCGTATATGAATACTTATATCTCTATATAATGAAAGTTATCCATTTGTGGCAAGTATGGCGTTAAGTAGACTCTATCAGCGACATGTTAGACACATTAGGCAGAATCTTCGCTTCCGGTTTGGTCTTGGTAGTTAACAAAACCTAAAATGTCGTATTAAAATCTAAACTGCATATTGAACATATACTCCATTACGTTGATATGTCTGACATTTTAAAAGCAGATACTTCGTATGTATGTTGAAGTGTTAAACAATAGAGTCTGAGAGGTATAAAACAAAAAAAAAAAAAGACAATCTTCTCTTGGGTTTTGTCGGTGTTTTAACAAAACCTAAAAATCTTAAAATTCATGCTTGCATTATAATCAATCTGAAGAACAATCTTTAAAGGTTTGTGCTGGACAGGTTAAAAAACTTCATCCATATCAATCTTTGCATTCTGATAAATGTCAATCTGAAGAACAATCTTCGCTTGGTTTGGTGCTAGGGTCGGGTTAACAAAACTCAAAATCAAAATTTGGCATGGCTTCCGACTTAGACATTCTAATGTCCATGATTCGAAGAGCAATGTGTATAATGTTGGGTAAATCTTAAAGTCTGAAAGAGATCTTTATATCTGGGTTTGGTCTTGGGGTAAGTTAACAAAACCTAAAATTTGATATTATAAAATTTCAAATTAATAATATCGAGAAGCAATTACATTATATAAGATATGAACCATTAACGTAAACACAAATTCAAATTCTAGAAGAAAAGTCCCAAACCCGTCCTCATGTTGGTAGAGTGAGAGGTTTTGAAGGATTATCTTACCGACATGAATTAAGACGTCCTCTGCAGAAAAGCCGGACGAGTGACAATTCTCGATTGATATTAACTATGATCGAGAAGTATAATTAAGATTTCATGATGAATGATCGTATATATTCAATAAATCAATCGTAAAATGATCAAAATTCAACAAAAATAAAAAAAATGAAATGAATTATTTAAATTAAAACTAAAATAATAAAATAAAATTAATCCATGATTGTTTGTCTTGGGTGACAAATTAAGAAAACTTTCATGAAAAGGCGTCGAATTAAATCATGCTTCATACTCAAATATTCTAAGCGTGGGGCGTGGCGTGTCCTCTGTCGGCGTGGTTTTCATGATATGTAGCGTAAATGGCGGTTCTGACTGAGCCTCGGCCGGGTGGTTCGATATGGTAGCTAAATTACGGTCGGGCGGATATATTCCCTTTCTTCTTTGGTGAAATGTAGAATGTATTTGGTTGAAGCCGCACTATGTTAGTAAGGTTGACTTATATTTGTCCTAGACTCTTCCAAGGGGAGACGGCGGTAACTTCGTGTTCTTGTGAGGATCTTTCGGTCGAGGTTAGATTATTCTCCTCACTAGCGGACAGGGATCGCGATAACGGATAAGCGGAACCATGGGATCTTGATCAGGCGTCGTCGTTCGCAAAAGTTTTAAGTTAAAATAATAGTTTATAAGTTAAACTCCCATTTCCTGATTATATACTCGTTCTTTAATCGTTGGTAGCCTTAATCGAAAGTCTCTCGGTATTGGGAGGTAATTGCTTATAGGGCTTGCGCTTTATAGAAACTGGAACAGAGATATAAAAGTTCTCACCAAATGAGAAGCGAAATCTCTGGTAGTAATGTCTTATCTACTATTAAATCTAGCATTCGAAATTATCACCGACACTTAGCAATTTCTTTCCTTTTTTTTATCGAAAGATGTGTGGCAATTTTGGATCTGATAATTTATAAAAATATGTATCTAGATATTGATTACGTTCGAGTGCAAGAATATCATAAAAGAATTGTTGATATTCGCAGCTGTATTCATTTAAATGATAAATATTGCAAATGTTAAGAACCGTGAGTTTTTGTTTTGCAATTTCAGATTGTTTTTTAGCTTTTTCTTCTTAAGTAGTGAATCTAATTCTGTATCCTAAAAATTCACTGTTAATATAATATGCATAGAACCGTGAGTTTTTGTTTTGCAATTTCAAATTGTTTTTTTAGCTTTTTCTTCTTCAGTAGTTAATCTAATTTTGTATCCTAAAAATTCACTTTTAATATAATCTGCATAGAATCTTACCCATTTTCCTGGTGTACTTATAGTAGATTCGACCAAGCAAATATTTCTAATTTCTTATTTTTGGTTTGAACTAAGTCCAAGAAACCTTTTTTGACAAATACCTGTTAACGTGTTTTCACTGAAATTGTATGCATCTTCTCCTTGAAGATTATAATTATAAATAACTAGACTATTTTTTATAGTCTATTTGTCAATTGTTTCTGCTATATTTTTATGACAATCTAAGTTTAAGTAAATTTCATGTCTACTGTTTGGTTCATGCGAACATTCTTTTTGTGTATTGGGTGGTGGATTATTTCTAGGTGTCGGAATTCTTCTAACATTAGGTGGTATGTATTGTTGTCTTGAAGTTGAAGTAGTGGATGAGCCTTCACTACTAGGATTTGGTAATGTTGTTTGAGAGGATATTTTGGCTAGAGGTCTATCTATAGATGGAGTTTGTGGGGTATTATTCATAAATTGATGTTAGTGTAAGACAGAAATTAATTCATCTATATCTTGTGATTCATTTATATTCATTATTTCGTTTATCTTTATTGCACCTTGTATAAATTACGTCTCTTCTTTTTATTTTCTATTTTTTCTAGAAGTTCTTTCAATTTCAGGATTAAACGGGAGTAATGATAATTCTCAAACACTATGCATACACTAACAAAACAACCAAATAAAGAAAAATCACAAAAAAAACAAGTAAAATAGGTGCACAAACAATATAATAAAGTTTGAATTAAAATCACCAACAATTGGATCAATATTAATTATTTAAAAAAATATTATTCCTTGACAACGACACTAAAAACCTAATCAACTTTTCAACGAGAAATGCAAGTGTACGTACCACTTAAGCAATATGGGAGTAGAGTATTGTTCACATGAGTATCTATTATTGATTTTGAAATTAATTAATTGATGATTTATATTATTAATGATTTTATTCAACTAAGTGATAAAGAAGATCACTGTACATAAACTTATACTAAAATTTTAATTCAAATTTATCATTAAATCTGAATGCATGGTTTTATCAGAACTTTAATCAAATTCATAGTTTGATGTCACAATAATAAAATGTAATTTTCAACCAAGAGTTAAGAGATCTTTTAATCTCTTTCGACAACTACAAGTTTTAATCAGTTAAGCTAGTTCACTATATTCCTATGTGAACTAATTCAAAAGACTGCATTAAGTTTTATTTTTACTTGATTGCATGCTCTACCTGAGTATATTGACAAATTTATATAATTTAGATTATGTCATGCCCCAAAATTAGAAATATTATGTGAAGTCAACATAATTATGTTAATATGTGCATAATAATTAATCAACAACATACTTATAGTTACGCAGATAAAGTTTTAAAAATATTGTGCTATCTTAATTTTTTAACTTCTATAAATTATGATCAGATTGAATTGAGAAATTCCCTAAGAGCAAAATTACTGATAATTTTCCTAACTAACTCATATCACAAAACAAGCTTTAATGCCTCCAAACCCAAGGTTTCTCTCTCTTATCTCTCCCTTTCTCTCTATATTTCCCTCATGGTTAAGCATAAAATGGCTTGAGAGCAGGAGGTGGTCATTTTCTCTCTCTTCTTTTTCTTCTCTATTTTTTCCTTTTTTTCCCTCTCTTTTTCTCTCTTCGTGTCTATATTTGTCTCTCTTCTTCTTCTTACTTCTCCCTCTTTTCTTTCTTCTCCGTCTTTTCTTTTTTTCTTTTCTTACCTGTGCTACCTCTGCCTTGCACCTGATGCTACATAACAACCGTGCATTTAAAATTGGCAAGAATATTCATGGAATATTCCATCAATTAATTAATGAATTATTAATTACTATTATGTTTGATATTTATATATAGTTTTATATATTAAAATGATCGTTTTGAAGTGCAAAATTTTATAAAAATATATTTGGTCATTTTGGAAATATGTGAAAAGTGAGTATTATTTCTAGGAGCAATTATTTTCTGTTTTTTAAAATTTTAGGTATTATAAGAATGGGGGTGCTAACTTGGGGCGTAGACACCACGAGTTTTTGCAAACTCTTATAGGTCATCCCAATCCCTACAAGCACAACATGAATAAAGTATATAACACAAACCATAAGTGCACACAACATATATGATGATAATTAAGTGATTCAATCTTAGAAGTGAGAGTAATAAAATCTTACGTATAAGTATAATGATTTTTTCAGCATGGACACTCAATCATGTTGATCACCACATAAACATGCAAGTAAAGAATAATTAAGTAAAAGCGAGTTATGTAAGGAGTGAAGAAAGGAAACATATCCCTTTTTTTGTTTGGATTTAATTGCGTACATCCGCTTGTGTACATCACTTCCGTAAAATCCATCATTTTCCCCTTAAAATAATGTCGATGGAGAAACCTTATATATTCCCTACTTTTCTTCATAATTAGTGACCAACATAACACCTTTCTGTCCATAAAAGTGCTAAAAAAGCTCATTATTTTAATTTTATGGTCTATGACAATCTACCCCTTTGTTATTGTTAAAGGACCATTCCAAAACTTTTAGTTTTTGGATGGGGTGCATAAGAGAATAGTGATTTGCACAAACACACACAATCTTAAAAATGATTATTGCAATGCAAGAAACTAGTAGGATTGAAGAGATAATAGATTGAATCACTAAGGTTCAAGGAAGGTTTTTTAATTTGGAAGCTTATTAAATTATCTAATAAGTAAGCTTATTTTCACTTATTCTTTCATATTAATGTCTCTCAAATAGTTCTCCTATTTACGGCTTGAAGGGGTGAAGTGAGAGGCATACTCCCCTTCATTTGGATCCCAAAATTCATCAAAATGGTTAAACAATTCATCACAGGAACTATTCGTTAATTGTTTGATTGTTGGATGGCAACATTGTCATGATAAGTATGCTAAACTTAGTCAGGTGAACACCCAAATGCTTAGTGTGTGTGTGTATAACATATTTTTTGCATATAATATAGTTTATGTAGATGAAAATAGATTAATTAGATGTTCATTTTCTTAGAACTAAAGAGCCAATCAATCCTAAATCAATATAATGGCAATCATCTTAGCTAGGTGATAAGCCTTGAAATCTCTGTTGCACCACACCTTTGAATTTTTGATGAATTCTTTATTTGAGACATTTCTACTAGTTGTTAGAACCTCAAGTTGTTTAGCTCTGACCACCATCTTTAGGCTTAGCAATCAATTGTAAACCTGCCAAAAATAGTTGATAAACTAATGTAAATCATCTGGTATTATAATTGGGTTTATGAGATTAATATCTAAGAGTGCATTAGTGGAGATGGATTTAAGTTTCAAATGTTTGTATTTTTGAGATGATTTGCCACCAATATACTATTATTTTTTCATTGGAAATTTTTTTCCTTGGAGAGTGTAACACTTTGAGATGAGTGTCATGTGAAACTATAGCATATTTGATGCAGAATGGCTTAGAAAAACTTAAATTATCTAGAGAATTTTGCATAGTACATGCACTTCTGATGTGACAAAGGCTGTCAGTTTGTGTTTTTTTAAGCATCAGTGGTGACATCAAAATTTAATAGTTAGGTGGTTATTTAACTTGCGGGGTCAAGGCTACTACTACCTGCTTACCATCAATGCAAGGTAAAGGATGACAGCTCAGACTCGACCATGTAGCCTCGGACTAGCTTGTTAGGTTGGTTCCAAGCATTTAAATACTGATTTAGGGATTCATTCGCCCACAAGCTTGATATAATGCATTGAAACATGTTTGATGGATGAGCATCGTTCTGATCTTGTTTGGATTATAGTTTGGTCTTTCTGAAGAAAAGTTCAGTGTCATTTGGTTATTTTGAATTGCTTTTAGATGTATTCTTTGCATCATAATTCATGCTAATGAAATAGGGATTGTCATGACTCCAACAATTCTTGATTAAGAATATATTGTATTAGTGTAGCTAAGTTTACCGTTACTGTATATCATGTTCTGCAGGAAAAAGCATTTGTGAATACCAGTCATCTAGACTATTTTAAAGGCACTTCCTTCCACTTGATTTAAAATTTTATATGCACATTTAATTTCTTCCAAGTAACATGCCAAGGATCTCTATATTCTACCGCTGTAAATATCAACTGGATCATAAAATGTCATGGCAGTATTTCTTTTTTTTTTCTATGTTTACTAATATGCATTCTTTATGGTCCTCACAATCGTCAATGATTATTTCAAGGCGGACTTTAATAAATAAAGTACGGTGCACATATTTCTAGTATATTTCTTCTTCATTCATTTTTTGCAAATTATTTCGTTATACTAATGTGACATTCAGGAATCTCCAAATGAAACTTGTGAGCGGAAGTGGTTGGGGAAGACAAATTTTGTAGAAGTTCGTTCATTCTGGCACCTTTTTAGAAGCTTTGATCGGATGTGGACATTTCTTATATTAGCTCTCCAGGTTTAAACATAACAACGAAAAATACATCCAAAGCATATATTTCTCTCTCAGGGTTTACTTATATTGACTGTTATTGTTTTCAGGTAATGAGTATCATGGCATGGCATGAATTGGAGACCCCTCTGGAACTATTTGATCCAGAGGTCTTTGATGGCATTATGAGTATCTTTGTGTCTAGTGCAATTCTTAGACTCCTTCAAGGTTCGTTTCTTTAATTTGATTGTTCAAACATAAATGCGGGGAAACAATATTATTTCTTGAAGCACTGGTTGCCATATCTATGCCTTTTTTTGTACTTCTAGTCAGTACATATATTTCATGAAAACTATGAGCTTTGCTGGAGCGAAAAAAATTTGCTTAACAGTAAGCTACAATACTAATGCGGTGTGTCTGCACAGTGGTTATATTGCCTCCATTTTATTTGGAGGTATAGGGTCAAGTCACAAGAGCAACTCTCTATCTCTTTGTTAAAGCAAGGATAAGGCTGCATGCATTAACGACTAGATGTATTGCTGGTTATTGTTGTGTCGATTTAGCAAACACAATGTAATGTTGAAAAAACTTGTTTTATTTTGCTAGTTATGTCACACCCTAAAATTACCTTTTTCCAAGTTAGCCTAAGATGTATCAGAATACAACGACCTAGTCAGACTTGGCTTCCACTAACTCATCCCGACATGTAAGATTCAAGACAAGTAGATGAAAATTGAACCTTACCAAATCATCATGAGTGAACTCTTATATCTTGAATTCATTTAACAAAATTTTCAAATTTATATCACGTAACTAAGAAACATGAAAAATCAAATTCCAAAGAAATACAAAACATCTAAAAGTACTTAAACATAAATTTTACATACCCCAAAAAGGCTTTATAATCTCCCAAAAATGTACAACCAAAAGATGTACAAATCAAAAGGTCTGTTTAGTTATTTTTCTTCTTGTTTTTGCCTTAAAGTCAACATGTAATATCATAAGTTAATAGTCCAGTAAGACGAGCAATGCTAAATTAAATTTAATACATGATAGAAGAAATAATGTGTATGTAAAATTGAAGCTTTTATAAATGTAACAATAAGAAAAGAAATACTTTTATGTGAAAACATTGAGCAGGAATATGCATGATTGAAATATAAATAGTAATCAACAATGATAATATATATGAATGCAAGTCATTTCATAATGTATTAGTTCAATTCTAAGTCAGGTTATTTGTTAGAAATGTCATTTATGCTTACATTGACCTGACTCCTGTTATATCATGAGGTTCGTTACTTGACCCATTGGCTAAAATTACTGATAAGGTTGGCCATCCCTGCATCGCATATCAATAGCTCATTTGATATCAATTGGCTCAATCTAACCTGAATGCGAAGAGTCAAGAATTATAAGATTTCCATCATAGGCTCATCTCGTTAGAACTTTTGCCTATGTGTAAGGTTTTGTAAAGTAGTCATCCTATAATAATTTGTCATTTTCTATTTATCATAAATATTAATTTTATTTGTAAATTCACTTATTCATGTATTGAATTATTTATCATTATGCATAGGAAATATTGCATGACATCAAAAAATCTAATTGGATATAATCATTGTAAATCATGAAACATGATTAATAAGGTTGTGTAGGTAATCAATAATATCTGTACAAATATTAAGAAATTGTCTAAATGCAATACATAATTTTATTACAGTAAATGAATAGTGATAGACATCATTCCTATAGAGAATCTAAACTTAATTTAGCAATCACATGCCTCACCTTAGTATTTAGGCTAGTCTAGTGGCATATATGTTGACGTTTCCTTGAATATATAGCCTAATGTGGTGTTTAAAAATTGATAGGGACATCACACAGATCTTGAGGGTACTTAATTAAATGATCAAGTACTGCATTAAAGAATGAAACACTATCTCGAAAGATAGAGTGATTGCTCTATGATGGACTTAATTACCTAATAAGAACTGCTAAAGCTAATGAGTCTATACATATTAGAGATTTTTCCTCTGCCTTACATGAATGAAGTAAGACAAGATTTATTTTAACTTGGTTACAAGTTTCCCTAACTATTTATATATATATATATATAGATAGAGAGAGAGAGAGAGAGAGAGAGGATCAAATTGATCACCTAACTATTTATTAAAGATCAAAATAGTCTCAGATTAAATAAAAGAACTAATTTAGTTCCTTAATTATTTGAAAAGAAATCAATTTGGTTATATTATTCAAACTAATGGTTTTGGTTGTTAATAACATAAACATTTTTGGAATTTTTAAATTTTTTTTTAATTTATGAAGCTTCTCTTTTTTTATTAATTTTTCTTTCTTGTGTGCTATGTATACAATCATATTCACGGAGATTGGATCAATAGTATGCAAATTTTTGAGTAAATAAATTTTTTGGCATAAATTTAATGTATTTTTTATTATATTAAATGTCATTGTAATGTTAATTTTTTGATATTGCCACACTTTCTCTATTGCATATCTACTCATTTTTATCCAAATCCAAACTATATGATCAAATTGGTCTATTTTTAAATAATCAAAGGATTAATTTGGGACTATTTTGATTTTTCATAAATAG
The DNA here is from genome assembly GCA_021442155.1 of Cymbidium sinense. Taxonomy (NCBI): domain Eukaryota; kingdom Viridiplantae; phylum Streptophyta; class Magnoliopsida; order Asparagales; family Orchidaceae; genus Cymbidium; species Cymbidium sinense. The sequence goes on along the minus strand of CM038226.1, from coordinate 61,092,285 downwards.
TTGAGGGACCAAATTGGTTCTTATCTCTCTCTCTCTCTCTTTATATTTTGGTCCTCTATATATGTATGTGTATGTGTGTGTGTGTGTGTGTGTGTGTGTATAAAGTAAATTTTAAATCACAATCCTTAATCTATTTCCATGAAACCGATGCATGCTAATTTAAGTGGGATTGATTAGATAGTTATAGTAATTAGATCATTAATTAATAGGAAATTTAGTAAGTACTTAAATAGTAATTAATTACTAATTTAATTCTTTTAGTTGTTTTAATTAATAAATAAAAATCTATTATATATACAATAACAACAATCCTTTACCTCACTACGTGGGGTCGGCTACGTGAATCTTTTTTTTTTCATTGTGTCTTATTAAGCATCCAATTTTATTTAATTCTAATCAAATAAGATCATTTTCTATACTACCAAGTCTTCTTAGGTCCACCTCCACTTTTCTTAATATAGGTCAAATCTAATAGATGTACTCTTCTAACTAGGTCATAAGATGATTGATGTTTTATATAACCAAACCATTTGAAGCGATTCTCTCAAATCTTATTTGACATTGTAGCTACTCCAACCTTTTCATGTATATATTCGTTTCACATTTTGTCTCTAAGTGTAAAACCACTTATCCAATTGAGCATCCTCATCTCTATAACACTTAATTTTATACTTCTCTTTTATTGGCCAACATTCCCTTTTATAAATCATTGCAAGTCTTACCACCATCTTATAAAATTTTCCCTTAAGTCTAAGCGATACTTTTTTATCACTCGATAGGCCAAATGCATTCCTTCACTTCAACCATCCAACATGAATTCTACTAATAGCATTCCCATTTATTTCACCATCATTTTCAATAATTGACTTGAGATATCTAAAACGTTCACCCTTTTTAATTACTTGATCACCCAATATCACAACCTCACCACTAGATCTTTTACAACTAAAATTACACTCAAATAGTCAGTTTTAGATCCACTTAAATGAAAGTTTTTAGATTCTAAGGTTGACCTCCATAGCTCAAGTTTCTCTTGAACTCCCTATCTAGTCTTATCAACAGAAGAATATCATCAACAAAAAGCATACACCATGGTACATCCTTCTGCAAATGTCTAGTAAGAACATCCATAACTAAAACAAAAAAGTTATGTGTTTAAAGTTGATCTTTGATGTAATCCAACTGAAATAGGAAAATATTTGGTCAATCCTCGTGTTTGAACACAAGTATCAACTCTAGTATACATATCCTTAATGATTTGAATATAAGCCATATTAACTCCTTTCCTTTCTAGAATTCTTCAAAGCATTTCTATTAAAACTTTATCATATGTTTTTTCTAAATCAACAAATATCATATGTAGATCCTCCTTCCTCTCTCTATGCTTCTCCATCAAACCTCTCAACAAATGTATAACATCCATAGTAGACTTACCTGACATGAAACAAAATTGATTTTGAGAAACTTTTGTATCGTGTTGTGATCTACACTAATTCCTATATAATTTGCACACTCATGTGCATCATCTTTACTCTTAAAAACGAGAATCAACAAAACCTTTCGCCATTCATCAGTCTTCTTTTTAGTTTTTAAAATAATATTAAAAAGATCAGTAAACCAAGAAATTCTCTGAACTCTTGAGCATTTTTGCACTTCTATTGGAATATCATCAAGTTTCATTACTTTTCCAGATTTCATTTTTTTTAAAGCCTCTCAACTTCGATTTTACTAACATGATGATAAAAATAAAATTTAACTAGATTTAAAATGAGTGTGACATTAAGTAAATAAAATAAGATGCCTTAATCATATTAATCCTTAAACCACAAAACAAATAATTAAATAATTTATTCAAATTTAAGTAGATTTAAAACCAAGCATACTAAATAGTTTTCACAATTTAACTAATAATAAACTAAATTAATAATAACTAAACTAATAAAACTAACTAATAAAATAAATAATAAACCTAACTAAACTAATAAAATAAAATCTCTCCTTGTAATGGCTAGCTACCAAGCCTTACCACACTTAAAAATCTTGTGAGTTAAATTGTGAAAACTATTTAGTATGTTTGGTTTTAAATCTAGTTAAATTTGAATAAATTATTTAACTATTTGTTTTGTGGTTTAAGGAGTAATATGATTAAGGACTTATTTTATTTACTTAATGTCACACTAAATCGTCATTGAAAAGTTCATTAAAATATTTTATCCACTTATATTCAATATCTTCTTCTAAGAAAAATACTTCATAATTTTCATCCTTATTGCTCTTTACTTAAACTAAACTTTTACTTCTCCTCTCTCTTTGTTTAGCCAACTTATACATACATCTTTCACTCTCTTTAGTATCTAGTCTATTATGTAAATCATTAGAAACTAAATTTTTTTACATCACATTTTGCTTTTTCAGAATCCCTACAGGCCACTTCAATTTTTCCTAATTCTCTCAACTTTTACATTGAAATTAATTTTTATAACAAAGGTTCTTATTTTTGTTATTTTCTTGCACATTTTGATTACACTACAAACTATTTTTTATCAAAAGGGGTTTTCCTTTTGATTATCTACGAATGTTTTTTGTCACTCGTTTAATCTCAATTGCTATATTTTTTCACTTAACATTAGCTTTCTCATTCCAAATCGTAAGATTTTATAGCTTACTCATAAATATATTTTGTTATTATTCTTTAAGTATTCTCATCTAATACTAGGATAATGTTTTAATTTATTTTTTATCTTCCAACCCTTCATGCTAAAATCTAAAATTAGTATTAGATGTTGGGTATTTAAATATTCACTTAGGATGATCTTACAATCTTTATAATTTAAACGATCTATTTTTTATTAGAAAATAATCATTTTATGTTTTAGTTGGTCCATTCTTATAAGTAATATGCTCATATCTTTTCTAAAATAAAATATTAGTAATTATAAAAGCATAAATTAAAGTAACATCCAATATGATCTTACCTTCTCCATTAGTCACTTCATATCCATAATCATCATGAATATTTTTAAAATTTTTTACTAGTCTATCAACATATCCATTTAAATATCTTTCAATAAAGACTTTCTTTAAGCAATATCCTTTGTATTAATCTCTTTAAGTTATTTCAAAATTTTTCTTTTGAGCATACATCCAAATCTACTTGAAGAGCATAAATACTTATAATATTAATAATCTTAGTATCAACAATAATCTTTAAAGCTATAATTCTTTCTTCAATCCTATTCATTTTTATAACATTATTCTTTAAACTCTTATCTATAATCACTCCTATATGATTTCTAATACGACTAATACCAGAATACTAAAGTTAAAACCTAGACTATCAATCTCGCTAGCCTTTTCTCCGAACCATTTAGTTTTTTGAATACATAAGATATTTTTCTTTCTATGAATTATAATATTAATTCCATTAATTTACTCGTAATAGTACCTATATTCCAAGTTCTTATTTTAATTTTAGTTGATGGACTAATTTCTTTTCCCGCATTTGTCCATAACGTGGGACACTTGCTTGTTTAACACCACTCGGGCATTGATGCAGTGACCGTTGCACACTTTTCGCTGTATTTAGGCTATACAACATATCGTTTCCAGGGAACGTTCTAGCATTAACATAATATATTAAAGAATTCATTTTATAGTTTTTCGACAAGTTTTACGCTGGCTGTCGACTACCTAACACAACCATCCACTTTTCTCATTCGGGACTTGGGATCGGGTAATGACAATGCTGAAATATAATATATATATATACACACACACACATGTGCGCGCGCACATATACAAACACACACATGTATATGTTATTTTGTTCGATATAAAATTTTATAAAAATGTATATGATGATTTTCGAAATTTGTGAAAAATGAGTATATTTTAAAATGCATTAAATTTAACTGTATGATGTATTTTTGGGTATTAGAGGTTAAGCCTATACTAAATCATAATTTGCCAAGATTGAATTCTGCCACAGTTTTTTAAATATTGTTTTGACTTCAATTGGCATGTTCTGTTGTTTTTGTTCTCTTCTTTGTGTTATGTATGAAATATCCTCTTTGGAATGCCTTTATCATTCTTAAGTTTCATGGGTCGGCCTTAGTAAAGGATGTGATACTGATGCGCTTTTGTAAAACAGCTAATTTCTTACTAGAAAGTTAGCTACACTCCTAACTGTTTTATTCTTCTAGCTTCAATTCACGGAAGTGCTCAATACACGATTTTTACTGATTTTGAGCATCTTTAATGAATTATGGGCGTGCAGTATATTGTGTTATATATGCATGTTCTTTGTTAAGGCTTTTCACTGGAAGAAGTAATAAACCGTGTTAAATGCAGTGGTTCTCGATATTTCTTTGATGTGGAAAGCAAGACAGACCATGGAGTTCAGCCAGAGATTAAGATATCTAGTTAAGTTTTTTGTTGCGTTAATATGGGCTATTACTCTTCCCGTTTCTTACGGCACATCTCAAGGAAGTTCTGTATGTTCCACCAAGCAATTCCAGAGTGATACCGGCGACTTCTGCATTTCACTGTATTTGATTTTTGTTTTGATATACCTTATGAGCAATTTTATTGGGATTGCTCTATTTTTTGTGCCTGCTGTCACCAACTATGTTGAGACATCCAGTTGCCCGGCTTGTAAAATTATAACATGGTGGACTCAGGTATGTTCTTCTGCTTTGTTGCTAAAGTAGTATAAACATCTCTGCTATAATTCTAAAATTAGCTTTGCATGAGATACATATGATGTTTGCATGAGGAGGAAAGCTATCTATTTATCATTTTCATGCACTCACTAGGTATAATACTAGTATCACCGGATAATTGCTGTTCGTTCTTGTTGGTAAGGTGCTGCTTGATGTTGGTGACTTCAAGTGCTGGATGTAATTTTCTTCTTTTTGTTACTGTATGTTATTGTAGTAGTGCTGTCTGTGGGGAAAAGGTGTTGGGAGAGTAGTGATGTTTAATGAGCATATGTATGAGGAATGGGGAGCCTAGTTATCATAATTGTTTGAAGTATTGCGAATAAACTGAGGTAGATGTCCTGTAGTTGAAAAAGAATCAAGAGACCATGCACTGATGTGAAGATATATGTAGTCATTAATGCTGATGAAATTTGCACTGAATTTCAACTGCTTCTTTTACTGATGGTTCTGTAGATGTGCCATAACTCCATCCAGGTGGATTTGTGCTGTTTGGTGCATGATTTCTCTAGATTTCTATTATGCACAACAATTGTTAGTTTTCCTACGATTAAATATAAAGTTATGCTACGCTTTTTATGGAAGTTTCGCTAAATGATCTTTCTCTGCAGACATTTACCCTACAGATGGTCATATTTAGTGCATGCTTTTCATTTGTTTTGGGATATCATATTCTGGACAGAGCATTTTATGCATTCCTAAGAGAACATAAGAACATGTCCAGGAAACATAGAATCACATTTCACTCTTTAAGGGCTGCCAACAAGTTGAGGGTGAAGAATCCGTAGTGCTTATGAGGACATCATTGAGGGTATCATTTGTTAATGCTGTAAACTGGTGAACTACAATCATGATACTTATTGTCAAAGGAGCCATTGTTCATAATTTTAGAAACTTGACGTAAAATTTGTATTCCTATATCGGGTGAATATTGGGACCACTAGGTGAATGTTTTACTTAGGTAAAACATCAGTTTAATGTCAACATGAAAAAACAGCCTCATGCTTCAAGAAGGATAATGAGGTTGTTATGTACTGGTTCATGGCATCGATGCAAACCCTCTAATGCATGGTATATTGTAATGTCAGATGTAGTGTCTAGTACTAATATTTGGTTTTCAATATTCACGAGGAAATCCATGACAAAAGTGTGAGATGATTCATTAATAAAATGTAATGTGTAGATGCTGGGAAGTATTTGAGCATTTTCAAAACTCAGCTTGCATGCTAAATTGCCTTTGTTTTGCCGCAAAGGATGGGAAAAACCAGAGAAAGCCACTACTACATTGTCAACTATTTATGTAATATGGAGGAAAAAAGATTTTCAGTAATCTGTTTCATTATACCACATTTAAGGAATAAAAATATGTAACTGCCTTGTTATTCAAATAGATTAAAGAATGATAAATAAACATCGGGATGAAGTTTTAAGTGACACCTAATATAAGTACTAAATTACTAAGAAGCAAAATCATGGTTATGCTAAATAAGAAAAAAAATGCATAAACTATGCATGAGCAAATACCTGCAGTTACGTATGAACATTCAAATTTTCAAAAACAAATAACTTTAAAGTCTGCAATAGAGGAACTACAGAACGAAGGAAAAGTTTTGAGGAAAAGATTTGAAAAACATGAGTAAAAGCAAAAGCCTATGTAAACAGCATGTCAATAACCACTGAAAAACATGGCTACTGCAAGATAGGTGGACAGGGAAAATTATCAATGCATCATCAAAAAGGTGCATCGAGTGCTTGGAGTTCTCACTAATGCATTGTCTAGGGAGGGGTTGATGCAAGTAGCCTTATCATTATATTTGATAAGAGTATGTTTCTATGATTTGAACCAGAGACCTTTATAATCAGTAGAAACAATTTAACACTTGCTCCAGGCCTGCACTCTAGCATTGTCTCATCACAAATTAATGAAATTGATATTGTAACCCTACTAGAAGTATAAACATGAATCAGCTGAGTGTAATCTTGTGCTATTTGTTTCGTGTGATAACATTATCTGTTTTAGTGCGTACTAGAACCTTTGTTTACTTCGTTTATGAAGCATGCACATTGATACACTCCCTATTATTTGTTGAAATTCTGCCTATAAAATAAAGCTTAGCATAAACATAATTGTTTCATGTACTAATTATATTTTGTATACTAGTAATTTACCAGTTGACCAATAAATAGGCCTAGGAAAAATGGAGCCAGAGCATTGTTCAACTATTACAACTAGTGCCATATTTGATTTCCGCTGTAATTATTATGTGACAAGTGCATCATCTAATTTTTTGGCCATTTCTAATAATGAGATCCATGATATTTACACAACTACCTTTCCCCTTTTACTCTTAACAAAATCATTATTATTCTAGTTAGATGGTTTCATATTTAATGTTGAATAAGGTGCCTATATGTGGTTGTATCACAAATTATTATGAAACTAATTTTTCTTAGTTGAAATTTTTTCAAAATAGATTTAACTGTGTGTTTATGTTGATAGGTTTTTACTTTTTTTTGAGCCCATATATTTGGAATAATACTAAGGATAATGATGTGCTAATAAATTTCTATTTTGCATTTTACAGCCTCATTTATATGTTGGTCGAGGGATGCAGGAATCCCAAGTATCCCTTCTAAAGTAACTATATTATTTGTTAACTTGGAGCATCCTTATTAATTGAATCCACTAATTTGCACCAGCACTCACTACTTTCAGGTACACCATATTCTGGATGATTTTATTGTCAAGCAAATTGTTGTTTAGCTATCATTTTCAGGTGATTAAGTCATTCTTATAACTAATCATTATTATAGTTAGCTTTTTCTCAACTATTTGAAGTCAGATTTATGAATCCTCAATTTCCATTTATTCTTTTAAGTGTTTTCTATAGCAAATCATTTGAACAAGTTCTAACCAAGTTACCTAAGTCATTTTTTTAAATTTTCCAACAGTTATTATATCTACACATCTAATTAGTATATTATCTATCGTTCATTGTACATATCCAAAAACAAATATATTATAAGTATATTATCTATTTTTTCTACTCACTTGTCAACAATAGATGCCATTCCAATTGTCCACTAATGGAGTATTCCTATGTTTATCCTTATTATTTCTACACATCAATCTTAATAATCTCATTTTCATTATACTCAACTGTTGATGGATTTTTTGGTAGCTAATTCTCAAATCCATACAACATTGCAAGTGCATTATAGTTTATATATTTTCTTTTGAGTATCCATGATATTCTTTTATCATATAATGCTCCTAAGACACTCTTATTTTAATCATTCAACCTTAACTTTATAAGTTTATCCTCATTTTTTAAATACCATGCTACACAAAGAATAAGCTGACATTTACTTTACAATTTTTTGGCCTTTTGATTTCTGTGCTTTTTCCCTTCCGTGATTAGTAGTTGTAACCAGTCTTTTAGGGGAAATTGCCATGAAACTGTGGATATGATGAACATTTTTGTTGCTTTCAGCTTAGTTTGTTATTCTTGGACAAGGATTTTGAAAATTGTGCTAGACATTAAAGCAAGTGAATAGGAGGTTCAAGGTTCAAGGTTCAAAGTTTGGATTGGATGACATAATAAATATTAAAATTAAATATGACTTAAATGATGTAATAATGATGCAATATATGTAATCTGAGAGATACATTATGAAATATAAATCATATAAAAATATTCTCTATAATGTCAAAATTAAACATCTAAATATTAAAATGACTTACTTTTTATTGTAGCTATGATGATTTTTTCAAATGTTGTACTATTTTCCTTTTGATTCTCTATTAAAGAATTGAAGATGAGAGAAAATTAGCACCGACTAAAAAAATATGTAAGTATATATAAGATTGAAAATAAACATAAATCTTTAGTATAAATCGGTGTCTAGTGGTGTAATGTGAATGACTGTCTAAAAGGAAAAATGAGAATAATCCCGATCAAGATCTCATGGTTCCGCTATCCCGGGATTGCCATTATTCTAGTCTACCAACATCAGAGAACTATTAGCCATAATATCTAAGTAGTCTGATTAGCAGCCATGGGTTCCCTCGTCTTAGAGATTTCGAGTAGACTAGAGTTATTTTGTAGGTGTTATTACGAGTGCAAATATTTGTTGAATTATTTAAGCTAAACTTAATTTATAAGTTCATCTAATAATTCAATTTTATGGAGTCTGTGTTGTAGACATATGTAGGGCTTACATATATTAGAATACTATAATTTTAGGGAAGTTCGCATGGCGAACAAATGAGTGACTGGACTTACATCTATTAGAATGCTAGTTTGGGTTGATGTTATGTTTGCATGGTAAACATAAATTAAGTTGGGCTTACACCCCTTGGAATGCCAATATTTTGTGGTTCACATTGCGAACAAGTAATTAGACTTACATCCTTTTGGAATGCCAATTAAGATTGGACTTGCATCCATTTCGGAATGCCATATTTAGATTGAACTCACATCCCTTTGGAATGCTAGATTTAGATTGTGCTTACATCCCTTTGGAATGCTGGATTTGTTTGGATTGATGTTTGCATTGCAAACACAGATTGGACTTAATCCCTTTGGAATGTCATAATTTTATGGAAAGTTTGCATGGTGAACAAGCGATTGATTTACATCACCTTGAAATGCCAGTTTAGGTTTGATTTACATCAGTTTAGAATGCCATTAGGTTGGACTTACATTCATTTAGAATGCCAGTTTAGGTTAGACTTACATCTACTAGAAAGCCAAATATTTAATATATGTAGTATGCCTAACGAATAAATAGCTAGGCTTACTTCTATAGAATGTCAATGTTTTAAGGTTCGCATTGCGAATAAGTGATTGGACTTACATCCCTTAGAATGCCATATTTGTATTGGACTTACATCTATTAGAATGCCTTGTATTTAATAGGTGGGTTCAAAGCGATATTTTCATTGCAAACATAGGTTGGGCTTACATCAATTGGAATCCCATAATTTTATGTGTGGTTTACATATGATTGATTTTGTAAACATATGCTGCACTTACATCCTTTTGGAATGCCAATTTTATGTGAATTATATTTGCTTTGCAAACATGAGATGAACTTGCATCTGTTAGAAAATTGATGTTTAGTATATAGAGTTCGTTTTGTGAATAATGATTGGACTTGTACCCAATGGAATGCCATTGTGGGTTGATGTTTGCATTGCAAACACAAGTAGGACTTACATACATTGGAATGCCATGATTTGATATGTTGATTACAATCTGCCTTGTAGACGTGCATAGGACTTCCATCCATTGGAATGCCATTGGTTTAAATTGAATTTAATTTATGAATCTATGCTTGACTTATATCCCTTTGAAATGGCAGTTTGGGTGATTGTGTTTGTTTTATAGCTGTTTAAATTTAGATTAAATTTATGTATATCCAAAAGTTTGTGTTAAGTATTAAAGTCTGTCTTGCAAATATGACAAGACCGTAGCTTATATTATTCGAAATATCCAATTGATTTTGTAGTCACTTCATAATTCGAATAACCTAAAATTATTAGTTTATTTATTTATATTTGGAGGTACATTCAATCAATTTAAATGATCAACAATTATAGAGTTTCATTGAATAATCAATGATCATTAATTTCGTAAGATTTGCCACACAAAGGAATTAATCCGAATTCCTTAGTGTGTTAAATTCATTTAGAGAGTTAATCACTTTGGGTTAAATCTTCAAGTACTTGAGTTTAAGTCTTCAACTTAGGCTTTATTGTTTTAATGTGAAAGTAATATGGACTGAATGGTTGCACGTAGCTTCTTTGATTTTGAAGTTGTAGGTCCATTTTATTCAATATTGACTACTTTTTTTGTTTTGTTTTGTTTTGATGTCAATTTTATACGAAATTTTAAGATTCTAAGTCTAATAATTTGCACAAAATTTCGGCGGCATAAAGTCTTAGCAGTGCTATACTCACAAAAATTTAATGCGATTTACACTCTTTTCTTTTGCTCTGGATCCAAAATCGACGAAGGGAGGTAATTTCATCTCGCATTGGATCTAAGATCGACTATGAAGATCTTCGTAAAATTCTTGGCCGGATCCAAGATCAACGGATGTGGGTCTTCAAATTTTAAACTTACGATTTATTTTATTTTAAATATTTTAATTTTATGTTAATTATTTTTTTATTTTAGCGAAGTGACGGCTTAGTGGTATTGCATTTTTGCAAAATAGCATGTTCGTGTCTTCTCCCTTACATCGGATCCAAGATCGATGGAGAGAAATAATTTCATCTCGCTTCGGATCCAAAATTGATGGTGGAGGCTCTCGATTTGACATGTAGAGCAAAAAGTTAATTATAAAATTTTTATTTTTTGAAAATTACCTGAAACCAGCACTTCAAATTGCTTTTTCTTCAATCTAGATGAAATTTCCCTTGCTTAATTTGACCTATGGTTTAGGATGAAGGGGAAAAATGAGAAATAAGATTCTATTATCTTTCAAATGGCCTAAAGAGGATTGGCAATGGCAAGGCATACCAGCGGGTTTTGGCTAGGGCAAGGAATGCGGGTTTCGATCCGGGAAGGCGGCTGCTGGGATTGTCCGGCGGCTAGAGGCTTGCTCACAAGAGGCCGTTGACTCTCTCTCTCTCTCTCTCTCTCTCTCTCTCTCTCTTTTCCTTGCACGCACATGGTAGGGGTCAGCTTCACACAAGAGGATCGATGGTTAGGGCGCAGTTGGCTTCCTTCCCTATCGGTTTCTCTCTTTCTCTCCAAGTCTAATACATGTGTGTGTGTGTTAGGCCTACGCTCTTCTTTTATAGATGATCGCCCTTAATTGTTCTCACAACTGTTCTTGTTCGTGGAGAATGGTTGTTAGGTCGGTTTGGGCTTTAAATTAACAGTGATTTAAGGGGCAGAAGTTGAATCAGGCAGTTCCACAAAATCAGGATCGGTTCGATGGCTCTTTGGTTGAATTGTTGGTTTTTCTTAGTTCCCATTGGTTGATGTTGGGGGGCGATTTCACTTGGATTTCATTGGTCACTTTGGTCTAGTTTAATTGAACCAATCTTATGACCAGTATACGATCGAATTGGTTGAATTCGCCACTTTGGTCTAGTTTTAAGAACCTAGTTCTCGAGTGTTTTCTTAATGTTTTATGCCTCGGAAACATTAAATTTCATCTTAAGTATGGTTTAATGTAGACATGCATTCTCACTTGAATTACACTTTTATGCTAATAATATCTTTGAGATTTCATTGGTCATAATGACTTTTATATAATTCAGGATTGAGATTTTTTAATAGTCTGAACTTTTAATCATCGAAATATTGTCCGTTTTAGCTTAATAGCCTCATGATTTTTTATTATTCTAGGAGTGCTCTCTTATGAGCATGCTTAAATTTGGACTAATGAAATTCAAACCGATACATCAACAATACCTTGATATTTAAAATTTTAGGAGCAATTTGGGATCACTTTTATTATTGTTTTTTTATTTTATGTTTTTGTTTTGTTTTGTTATGTTTTACTTAAAAATAAAACTTGTTTGATTGTACTTATTATTTTTAAAAATACTCAAAACTTCTAAAAGCTAATTTGTATATTTTTAAAATAATATTATTTATTTTGAAAAATAAAAAAAAAACACATAAAAAATATTCTGAACAAGCATGTTTTTAAAAATAATATAAAAATAAAAATAAAAAGATAATATAAAAATAAAAATAAAAAGATTAAGGGTTTCATAACAGAAAACAAAATTGATCCTAAACAACCCCTTCGTTTCATTATACTTAAAGGGTTTCATAATTTTTTTTCTATTAACCAAATTTTATTTAACATTCTACATCCACGATCTTCATTATATTGCATTCCTAAGTTTTGGCTTGAAGTTACAGCCTTACTTTTGAGAAGTCACATGTTCCAATTACAAAGTTTGATAAACATAACTTATAAGGAATTACATTGTGTCTGTTTCCATTTCTAATTATGTGAATTATCCTAGTCGTGATACATGTTATTCCCTTGTAATGTTCTTTTGACATGCCATCATTTGTTAATATTTTCTTGGTCCTCATTAGGTTATTCTTTGCTATTACCATCCTCCGTCTGAATATTTATCAATCTAATGATATAAAGCCTAACATTCCAAAGCTATTTTAGAAATTTTGGCATTCTATATCATTCTTACATTGTTAACTTGTTCTTGTATGCATTATTGATTGTTCAAGAAAAACGATTGGACTCTTTGACATCTTAGGATTATTAAGGAGTTTGTTTTTCACGAGGTAGATTGATTTATATTCAACCAATTTTTTTCTAATATTTATGCTAGAATTTATTTAGATATGGGTTCTACTTCTTATGGATGCATATATCTATAATTAATTTTTATTGTAGTTGGAGAGCACTCTAGATTAAGGTTGGATGTGGATGTCAGCCTTTGGTTTGAATCGGTGCTTAGTGACATCGTGTGAATGATTATTTGGGATAAATAAAAGTAATCTCGATCATGATCCCATGATTCCGTCATGTCAAGACTACTATTATTCCTAGTCTACCAACATTGGAAGGTTATTAACCTTAATGTCCAGGGAACTTGATTAGCATCTATGAGTTGCCTCACCTTAGGAATCTTGAGTAGACTAGGGTTATTGTGCATGTGTTCATTGAATTGTTTAAGCTGATCTTAGTTTATACGTTTGTTTGATTAGTGGGTTTTCATGACCTTGTCTTCCAGACAATCTGATTCAAATATTTTATGATTTATGTAAAGTTTATCATCATTAATATGATTTAGGGTTAGGATATACACCCTTTGGAGAGCCTTAAGATTGAAATTGTGTTTTCCTTGCTAGCATACATTGGTTTTATATTCATTAGAAGGCTTTAGATATGAGTGAAGTATGTCGTGCAAACATAGATTGGGCTTATATCTATTGAAATGCCATTGTTAAATGTGGAGTTTATTTTATGAACATAAACTGGGTTTACATCCATTGGAATATTGTTTTTAAGTGTGAAGTTCGTCTTATGAATATAGGTCGGCTTACATCCATTGGAATGTTGATGTTATATTTGAGATAAACTTTAATTTTGTTGAGATTGATTGTAATGCACTTAGGCTCCTAAAATATTTGGCTTAGTCACTTGATAAATCAATAATTATTCGTGTAAGTATTTTTCTCATGAAGGTTAAATTTTTATATTTTTGTGGATTTTATAAAAACCACATATGAGTGAGATAATTTTTTACTTCATCCATGTATTTTAATTTGCCAAGGAATTAAATGATTTAGATTTAAATCCTCAATCTACAATCCTCGTTAAATTTTATTATTTTAATGTGAGAGGGAACAATATCGAGTGATTGTTGTGGGTTGGCTAAATTTAATATTTCAAAATTTGATTCTTTTAACTTTAATTTTGATTTCATATGCACATCATGGAGTCTCATCTCTCTTATTTTATGATTTTTATAAAAAGTTTATGTTAAATAATTATAACAAAATTTCTTCAGTATAAATGCTTAGTAGTGCCGCCTTTGTGAAATTTATTGCAATTATGCACTCTTGTCCCTTGCTTTATACTCAAGATCGAAGGAGGGAGGTTTTTGTCTATTGTTGGACTCAACATCACATGATAAGTGCCTTAACTACGGTATGATGCAATTATTCTCTTTATGTTCTCTCTCGTGTGAAGTCGCTGTCTCATCTCTCTCTATATTTTCTTCTTCAGTTCTCACAATCTTTTGGCTCTTAATCTCTTTTGCATGCTACAACTTTTTTCAATTTGCTCATCATTTAGCTTTAAAAGAAGTGGCCGAATACGTGAGATCGTGTAGGACGTGCGGTGTGGGTTGAGCTCGTGTGACATGTCACCTCAAACGACTCTTTTTTCAAGTCAGCCTGAGGTGTTACAAAATAAGATGACACAGTCAGATGTATTATTAGCTCATCCCAGATAAATAGGTGAAAACTGAATCTCACTAAGTCAGCACAATAAACTCTTACATTTAAAATTTTCTAAGATTCTTTTTTGATTCCAACATAAATACAGTGCACCTAAAGGTATGAAAATATATATTTTTTGTATCCTAAAAAGTCTTTACAATTCTCTAAAACTGTTCACCCAAAGAAGTTGCACAAGTTAAATAGTTTGTGAAGTTATTACATTCCTTGTTCTTTGCTGAAAGTCAATGTGTATTATCGTAAGCTAACTGCTCATTAAGAGAGCAATACTAAAGTAAATTCAATACACGATAGAAGAAATAACGTGCTTGTAAATTTGAAACTTGCATGGATGTTAACAGTAAGAAAAAACATGCTTTTATGTGTAAACAATAAGCAATAATATACAAGGCTGTGAAATATCAACAATAATTATCCGTGATAATATTTATCTATGCAATTCATTTCATAAAGTTTTTGTTTCAATTCTAAGTCAGGTTATCTGTTAGAAATATTACTTATGTTTGCATAGGTTTGCTGATAAGACTAGCCATTCCAATATTGCATTCTAAAAGCTCACCTTTTGATTCAATTTAACTTAAACGCTAAGAGTCGAGAATTCTAAGATTCCTTATTAAAGGTTCATTTCGTCTGAACTTTTGTCTACTTGTATAAGTTATCATAAAGTATTATATCAATAGCGATTTTCATGATATTTCTTGTTTATCATGAACATTAATTTTATTTGCACATTCATGCATCTGCATTGAATCAATTATCATTATGCATAGTAATATTGCATGACAAGATAAAATCTAACTTGAATATAATCATGTATATTAGTGAAGTATGATTACGATGATTGTATAGGTAATCAATTCTGTCTGTATAAAATATGAAAGAAATATCTAAATGTAATAAATAGTTTAATCACTATAAGCATATAATGACAAACATCAGTCTTATAGGAAATTTGAACTCAGTTTAATAATTGCATGTCTCATCTTGACATTTGAATTAGTTTCATGATGTGCCCTTTTACACTTTCTTGAATACATAGTTTGACATAATTTTTTTAATTAATGCTTGAAATTCTTACATTAAGCTTAACTTAAAATCTTCAATAACTTAATTTACATTACCTAAATTTGACTTTGCTACATTCAACCTTTCGAAAACAAAGTCACTTTACTCCAAAATGACTTGAATTAATGCCAAAACACTATTTACTAGGATAAATTAACATAAAGTTAATTAAATTTATCATTTTTACATAAATAACATCTCATTTAATATTTTTAACAATCTTAATTCAAAAATATAATATATTTCCTTTACTTTTTATTAATTTGCAATGCTACAATTATATATATATATATATATATATATATATATATATATATATATATATATATATATATATATATATATATATGAATGTTTTTATAGCTATAAATTTATTTGTACTTGAATATACCATTTCTACTGATTTTCCAAAATTTTAAACCTCATAATCTCTTAAGTAGCAATTACCTTAACATTAATTATTGAATTTAGGAAGAAACATGTTTAATTAATTGAATCTATGAATTATATAATGTCTATATGCCTTTATATAATCAAACTACTTATTTATATAATATAATCATATACATATATATACATCTTATATAAACTTCTTGCTATTTTTTCTCGCTAAGGCTCTTCACCACCACCTTAGCTTGCTGTAGAAGAAAAATTAAATTGTGAGAAGAATCATTATTAATTGATAAATTGATTTATCAAAACATATATATACACATGCGTGCACACACACACACTTATAACTTTAGTTTCCCCCTACCCACCCAGCAACCCATTGAAATATCTCCTGTGTTTTCTCGTGTAGCCAGCTAGGATGGAACTCCGAATGACAATGGGAAGGGATTTAGGGAAATAAATGCTGGGCTTTTATTATTAAATAAATTAATATAATTAATTAATACCCCTTAAGTCCTAGCCCTCCGTTATTCCACTAACCTAATCCACTGTTGCATGCTTACTTAAGTGAAAAATAAATAATTAAATATATTTATTTGATATTTATAATTGCTTTCTATTTGATTAAATATATTACATATATTTATAATTGGTATGTACTTATGTACATCCTTTTACTCAAAATAATATGTAGACATCTATAAAAATAATTCGGATGATTTTTGAAGAATGTAAAAAATTAAGTATATTTTAAAATGTGTTAACCTACCTTTTTGATAGTTTTGGGTATCTATGTGCCGAGTTTGTGGCCAAGTGTAGGGTTGTGAGAGTCGGTTGAGGAGATTTGTGGGACATGGCAGCAAGAAGGTTCATTTCTTCTCCTTCTCCCTCTCTTTCGGCTGAAAACAATCACCTTAAAGAGCTCTTGTAATGTCTGTTTGTAAAAAAATTGACTCCTTGACCTTGGCTTTCTGGTGCACAATGATGCTATTTAGGATATTTAGAACCTGATGTTACATGTAAGGTTAACAGTAACCACTTTATGTTTAGTTAAAGTTAGGTTATCTATGACTGGTACCCTTTTGGGTTTCTGTGTTCTGGTTTTGATTTTTGTTCCAGGCATTTTTTTGTGCTTTTGTAGCTCATTAGGCATTATTTGCCCCTAACACTTTTTTCCGATATTCTAACACATTTCTTTTGATCCGTGTAGATAAAACCTCTTATCAGACCAACGAAGCATATTATGAAAGTTAGTATCGATACTTATGATTGGCATGTGTTTTTCCCAGAAGGTATTTCTTGTTTTATACATTATATGGTCTACCATGTTATGATTAACATCCTCACAATTGATTTCTGTCCATTCCAGTTCAAAACAATGCTGGTGCAATTCTTGCTGTGTGGGCCCCAATAATTCTTGTGAGATCGCTAGTTAAAAGTTGAAGGGACTTATGACCATTGAGAATATGTTTATTTATTCATATGTATATACTAATTTTCATTCTCTGATTTGTTATTTTGATGCAGGTCTACTTTATGGACACACAGATTTGGTATTCTATTTTTTGTACAATATTTGGAGGAGTCTACGGTATTGTTCATCACCTTGGTGAGGTTAGATTTAGTATCTCTGCTATTTTGTAAACTGCTCGCTAACAGCGTGAATGAAGCAATATTCAGGATGAATTTCATACATTATGCCAGATTCGAACAGTTGGAATGGTCAGAAGTCGTTTTTATTCCTTCCCATCAATGTTCAACGTTTCTCTTGTTGCTTATTCATCACAAACGAAAAAGGGGAGCATCTTCAAAGATATCTTGCAAAACAAATCTTTCAAGGTACTAATAGCTACCCTGTTTCATATCATTGCTCAATAAGCTTGGTAATTGATATCTATTTCTCATTATACTGAATTGAATTGCCCATGATGTTTAGAGTACAGAAGTTGAGAGAGATGAGCTTCAAAAGTTTGCTCTAGTATGGAATCAGATTATTGCTAATTTCAGATCAGAGGACTTGATTAGTAACAGGTAAAGTTCTGTATATCCGTTATCAAGCTGTATCATCTACAAACATACGATCTATGGAATGTGATTATTTTGGTAGAGAGATGGATCTGATGACCATGCCACTTTCATCCGAGTTTGGTAGGACCTCAGCACGATGGCCCATTTTTCTTTTAGCTATGAAGGTACTTTTAATCCATTAAATTCTTAGATTGTCATTTCATTTCATTCCCTATTTCACAGCTTTTGTTTGCTTGTCAGTTTTCCACAGCTGTGAACATTGCGAGAGATTATGTTGGCAACTACAAGAAGCTTTATAGAAAAATTAAAAAAGACGAGTACATGTTCTATGCTGTCAAGGAGTGCTATGATACCTTGAAGAATATCTTCAATTTTCTTGTCATTGGCGACGTAGAAAAAAGGTACCCATTTTTTAGCTTTTATGCAAAGTAGCAGCACTTCTAAGTTCCTTCCTTGGAATAATCTGAAATGCACTGCAATGAACATTTTTGAATATTATTATAAAGGGTCCCAAAATTTTCAGGGTGTTACGTGCAATTTTTAATGAAATTGAAACAAGCATGAGAAATTCCAGCATCCTTACTGATTTCAAGATGACTGATTTGCCTGTTTTAAACGAGAAAGTCCTCAAAATGGTAGAGATACTGGTAATTGTAATAAGACAACAGTTTGCTTTGCAATCTCTTTAAATTTTATTCTATTTTCTTGCTTGTTCAAATCAAAACTTTCTTTAATCTTCTAACATACATGAATGAAGTTTGAAAATAATCGAACTCATCGAGATGCACTGATCATTTCGCTCCAAGATATCCTTGAATTTTTCATCAATGATATGATGGTTGAAGGTGGCAGGTACGTGGGGTTTCTATTTCACGTTGAAACATGTTTTCCCCTTTTTGATACGTGAAAACAATTGATTTAGGATACTGGATATTATTGATTTCTCCTATGCTCAAGAGATGGGTGGGGATGCTTTCCTCATGCAACATGTGCCGCACTTGTTTAAATCAGATTCTAGGGGCTCTATTGTTCCTTTCCCACAGCTAGAGGAAAGACCTAGTAACTCTTTTCTACGTTTTCCACTGCCAGATAAAGGACCTTTGAGGGACCAGGTACCTAAGTTATCTAGGATTTTTTTATCCTTTTTTGTAGAATTTTGTACAATCCCAGGAAGCTCATTAGTGGATGAATATCAGGTCAAACGTTTATTTTTGATGCTTACTGTCAAAGAAGCTACTTTGGATATTCCTGCCAACTTAGAGGTCCGAAGACGCATCTCTTTCTTTACAACTTCTCTTTTCATGAATATGCCCCCTGCTCCTAAAGTCCGCAACATGTTGTCTCTCAGGTGACCCTGTTTATAATTCTTTCTTTTTTAAATTAACTGTTTCTATATTAATTATAACCATTATATAAGAGTACCAGAGCATAAATCTTTCACAACCATAAATCAAATCTTGCCATTCCCTATATAAAAGAAATGAAAGTCCATGCCTAAAGTTTATTAGTGCATTGCTTTGGAGCAGGTATTTCTAATCATTTCTTGTATTGATCATTTTTATGACTTATATTGACAACCAAGAATCTTGAAGGATGTGTTCATCGTGCTTTGAGCACACAAAGGTGTCTTATTGAAGAAATGTTCCATAGGACAAAATTAGACATTCACACCGATGGTCACATTTTGAATTTCAATTTTCATCATCAACCTTGTCATTATACAACATTCAAACTGTTAAACATCTTAACATGAATCTTTATTATTAGTGTAGTCAATAGCAATTGTGAAGGCTTTGTTGAAGGCGACTTAATTTGCACATATAACTTCAAATATTTTGGTATTATGCAGATTTCTAAACGTGGATGATAAGTTTATCAGAAATAGTGAATTTTTTGGTCTAAAATGGGTCTTGCAAGGTTGGCTTGAATTGAGTTTCACTGTCTTGGACCAAATTGGGCCTATTTAGTTTGGGCTGAACCAACTTGAACTTATTCAATTAAGCCTACCAAGGCCATGAGTGTGGCCAATTAATCACTTTTGATGATTAATGAGCAGCTTTAACATTTAGCACCCTAACAGTGATCATGAAATTTGGATGATGACAATATGAATGCCATTAGAGGCATCTAAGAGAATTGGCATGGAATCAAAAATGAATACAAGAAACCCCTTTTTATGGTCAAAGAAGATGAAGAGCTTGATGACAAAGATAGTGAGGCCCAAAGACCTCCCATATTATTGCTTCAATGATTTGGAGAGGAGGAGGCTACCTTATGGCATTAAAAGGGATGGAAAGGTCTTTGTTTGGCTCACCCAAATCTATAAGGAGAGATTTTATTATAGTATAGATGGATTTCAAATTCAAGGCATTGGCAACAACTGCCAAAGTTCATAACAATTGGATTAATTACCCATGATGGAAAGGTCATTGTAATGTTTATTGTAGGAAAAGATGAAACTATTGTTCGGTTTGTCTTTGATTACATTAAGCAAGAACAACTACCCTTATTGTCTTCATGTAGGCAGCCTTTGAGGTATCCTGAAGGCTCCATGAATAGTGAGACCTCTTCCTATTGATCTTGGGTGTCAGTTGGCTAGCATTGGCCTTTAGTTAGTGCCAATAAGGTAGATCAATGGTGGTTAGCATGGTCTACTTCCTGACCATCATTTTACTCCCTACAACATTGTGGCTTATATTAGCTAATGTTTCAAGAAGTGTGACCTTGGCTGTGGTCAACACATTTTGACTCACGCCCCATTAACAGCCACCACATGTGTGTTAGTTCTAATTAATCCATTTTTAAATCATTTGAGTTTTTTTTCCAATAATTAAAATATATTATCATATATCATTTATAATTTAATTTAAGATCTAGTTCATATTATTATTATTCATTTAAGATGTTTTATCATTTGAAACTTTTAAAAAATGAGGTTTCAACAAAAGTTTATTATTTGTTTTATTTTTGTTAAAGTACTTACATTATTTTAGGAAAATAAGTTAATTAGTTGATTAATTTATTTCCATGGGTGTCACAATTTTGAAATGCAAAATCTATGCATAAAAGGTTTGATTAGGCTTCACCGCTGCAGTTTGTGAGTTCCATTAAAACAATAGAGCATACTCAATGTTGGGCAGAGAAGGAAATATTGAAATGTGTGTTGACCTCACTTTTGGAGTGATGATTCAATCTCCTCTTCTTAGACCTAGTCTTAGACCTAAGACTTGTGGTAAGACACTTAGATTAGGTGAGCAACAAAGCTTAGAAACTTGGAAGGGTTAACCACAGGATTAGGCTATGCCTTAGGACTTAGGGAGATTCATCTACCCTATAACCTAAACCCAATCCATGTTCACCTTTTTAAGCCATAACTAAACCTCAAATTCAATTCAAACACCAAATCTAATTCTAAATTCAATTCAAACACCAAATCTAATTCTAAATTCATTTCAAATACCAAATCTAAATCTAAATCTAAATTCAAATCCAAATCAAGTGATTGAAATATATAACTAGATCCAAATCAAATCAAATCCAAATTCAAACCCTTTGAGTTAATTATATGAACTTAGTCAAATCACATTCAAATCAAATCAAACTCAATTGATTTTCTCACAGATCAATTGTTCCTTCAATTATCTTACCAAATATAAATCAAATCTACATTCAAATGACCTAAACCAAAGTCAAATCAAATCCTAATCTAAACCCTTCAAGCCAATCTCATAGACCTAGTCAAATTCTATTCAAATTCAAACCAAAATCAATTGATTTTCTCTTGAATCAATCATTTCTTCAATCATCATTTCAGATATAAATAAAATCTATCATCATCAAGCCAAATTAAAATCAACCCAAGTCAAACCCAGCTTTTAGTTCTTTTGACTTGAAATGTCCAAGTGAACCAAAACTCATCCAAACCCAAATCAATTGCAATTGAATTTATATATTAATCCTAAACCCATATATAAACTTAACTAAATCTAATTCAACCCAAAATCAAGTCAATTAATCCAATTGGTCCACTTGACCCAAAGTGGCCAATTAGACTCATTTGAGTCAAACTTCAATTCAACCCAAATTGGATTGAACCAAGCCAATCTAAACCTCCTATCATGATTGTTGATCATCCTAGATTGATCAATTGTTACAAATTGGGTCAAACCAAGTCAACTTGGTCCTTTGACCAAGTCAACCCTCTTAACCCATATGAACCCAAACTAACCAAATTGCAACTTAAGCTAAATCTCTTGAATCCAATGATTCATACCTACTCAAAATCAATATTTGAACATGACTTGACTTTCAATTGAGTCAAACCAAACCAAACCCAATTGACCCTCTTGACCCAAGTTGACCCAATTTGACCTAAAGGGCCAAATTGGGTCAAATTATTATCTAACTCAAATTGATTGCAACCAATGGTTCAAGTTCATTCCAAATTGATTGATGAATTTGACTAGAGCCATAATTGAACTCAATTGAATCTAATTGACCCACTTAGCCCAAATTGACCTAAATGATCAAATTAAAAAAAAAAAAAAATAAAGGCTACAATCATCTTCAATTGGTCAACTAAACCTAAATCAATACCTAACCTAAGCCAATTTGACCCATTTGATCTATTTGATTTCAAATGAGCCAAAATTAAATCTAAGTCAAACTAAACTAAATCATCATTTGAATCTAACCCAAGCTTTGATTTTACCTAATTTGACAAATTAGTCAACTTAACTCAAATTGACCTAATTTGACATACATGAGTCAAATTGAGTCAAATCAAATCAAATAAATTCCAAACCACTTAAAACTTGGGCTGACCCACCTTGGACTCATTTTGAACCAGCCCAAATCAAATCCAATTCCAAATGACCATTATACTGTTGGATTAAGGGTATCACATGGGACAAATCACCCATTTAAGTGATCATTTTCTTCTCCTTGACCACTTGGCAACCTCCCATTGGCCCACCTAGGCACCTCGGACATTGCCCAACCTGACCCAAGGGGTGGTTGGGTCGGTCATGACCCATGGGGAGGTGAACTCACCTCTCCTCTCCCATTGACACATTTGAAACCTAAGGACAGTCACTATCCCCTCTTGGCGGCCACTCCAGGCGGTTGTAAGTCTAGAAGTCGGTCGGGTTTATTCTTATTTGTAGATAAACCTTTATGTCCATATTTCGCTTAGATTTAGGTCGTGTTTTGGCTCGTGTTAAAGCTCCCTAGATTTAGGATCCGATGTTGTTAGTTTCCTTCGTGCTACAAGCATAAATCCTCACCTCTTAGGCACTTCTATAATCTTGTGTTGATGGATTATAAGCCCTAGCAATCTAATAAAAATTAAACTCAAATAAATAAATCTCTTCATTTTTAAATATATAAAGCGCAATTATAGAATAGATTGAAATGCTCACTAGGCTTCCTAGTATCATGAGTATTCCCTACCTATTTCCTTTGGATTCCAAAAATAAGTTTTCTCCTTGAACTTTCTCAATTGATTTTTCAAACATAATCAATCTTTTGATAGTCTAACCTTAAAATCTTTGAAGATGATAATTGTCTACTTTAATTGAGAGTATTCTTAGGGAATTTCATTCCCTAAGATGTAATTAACTATGGAGGTTTGCCTCCATAGGGAACTTAAGAATTCGGTTAATATAAACTCTGCTTTATTCATCCATAAAAAAACAGGAGAAAAATCTCTAGTATATTCGAAGACCCATCATATTTTAGGAGCTTTTATTAGGTGATTAGGTCCATTGTAAGGGTCATGTCTTTACCTTTCGAGATAGTATATCATACCTCAATGTTGTATCTGATCATTTCAATAGCTACCCCTTAAGATCTGCATAGTGTCCTCACATCTAAAAATAAACACTACAATGTGTTGTTATGGAATTATTGTGTATTACGACTCAAAATGCGACAAAATTAGGTGCCATTAAAAATTATATTGTGATCATGGATTTCAATCATGTAGATAATCTCTTTGCAATGCTAAGGTATGGCTGCATGCATTAACCTCTACCTAAGTCTTACATTGACAGAAAAACTCACGCACGTGATACTCTTTTTTGTTTTTAGATCAATGCTAGCTGAAATCTTTGTGAAATGGCTGATTGAGATCGTTTTTGACCTATTCTTACAACCTCGTTTAAGAAGAAAATTATACCTATCAAATACGATATGCTTGATGAGATTTTCATATGTTACAGTAAATTCTCCGTAATTCAACATATACAAAAGGTAAGTAAAGCTCATATATTAATGACTATTTTTGTGAACTTTATCTTGATTTATAGTTTCATCTAGTACTATTTTCCTCTACTTGCCGGTATGTAGAAAGGTGCAGCATGTTTTGTAAACATTACTTCAGTTTTGTTGTTACGCTAATTTAGTTGTAACTATAATCAAGAAATAGAAATTGTGATTAGTTGAAAATGATTTGTAACTTTTTTTGTTTGCATTAGTATAATGACTCCATACTTCATGGAAGAAGTTAAGTTTTCGGAGGATGAACTGCATTTAAATCAAGACGGTAGTGCATCTATCCTATATTATATGCAAAAGATATATCCAGGTACTGGTGTATGAATTTAGATTCAATATACTGTCACACTGAATTTCATTTTAGTTTTGGTGTTTTTGATTTACTCATCTTAGTTACTTCAGATGAGTGGAAGAACTTTCTGGAACGATTCGACTATAACATATCAGATGAGGACACTCGATGTTGGGCTTCTTTCCGAGGACAAACATTAAGCCGAACAGGTGAAGGAAAACAAAGAGAAAGTAACAGCTGATGCTACCTATTTGGCGTGTCAAGAATAGTTATATTAGCTTGACTATATCCACTTGCGATCCATGATCTAACACATGCTTCTAATCTTTTATGATTGAAACAGTGAGGGGAATGATGTATTATAGGAAAGCGTTGAAATTACAAGCATTTCTGGACTTAGCTAGCAATCAAGGTAATTTTCAGCTAACCTCCAAAATTTAATATTTATAAATTTTAACATTGCGTTTGTATTTCTATTAAGTAAAATGATCATAGTTAGCACATCTTCATGTTTTTCTCATTTTTTTTAAAATTTATTAATCAGATATTGCCAAAGGCTGCATTGTTATTGAAAGAGATAACAATCAGAAAAACAGTCGTTGCTCCCTTGCAGCAAAGCTAGATGCGCTAGTTGACATGAAATTCACATATGTGATCTCCTGTCAGATGTTCGGATTACAGAAATCTTCTGGGGATTCTCATGCTCAAGATATAATTGATTTAATGTCAAGGTCTGCTAATAGTTGTAATAGGTCGGATGCTATTTGATGTTTTTTATATAAGTTTCAGCTTCTTATTTACATCATAAATGAAGGTATCCATCGCTACGAGTTGCCTACATTGAAGAAAAGGAAGAAATTGTTGATGGCAGGCCTCACAAGGTCTATTATTCAGTTTTAATAAAAGCTGTGAATAATTTAGACCAGGTAACTATTTTTACTTTTCTTTTATGATTACTGGCATGAATCATCAATAAACATGTGTAAGACAAATATAATTCTCATCCGAGAAGTGCTAAGATTGTAAAGGATAAAGTTGGATGTGGATAAAAAAGTAATCTATGGAGTGGATAGAATTTCCTTTTCTAAAGATATTGTTTCTTCTATTTGATATATATGCATTAACATATGCGAATTCAGAAGATTAAACTTTTCAAAAATTCTCAAGTTATTTTGATTTCTTCTTCTAAGTCATTTCTTTCAGCCTACTCATATGATCCTAATGGTAGATGTTCCTTATACTGTTTTCTTCTTTGAATGTAAAGTACTTTAACTGATGTGTGACATAGTGAGGCATCTAAGAGATAAGTAGATATTTAAGCAAATGAACCTTGCCTTCTCAAACAGTCTCAGGGAGAAGGTATGCAGTCTCCGAAAATTCATGCTCGGTTCTCATGAGAGAGTTTTAGCATTATGTGTCAAACTTTTAAAGGGCATATTATTTTTACTGACAAGATACTATCTAGATATTTCACTCTCATTTTACAAGAAATTTAAATTTAATTTATGCTTTCTATAAGCACAAGCATCTGGTTAATTATCCCTCTCAGTGATGAGAAAAAAACTTTCAGTTAAGGCTATTCATTAGATGCTAAAAGCTTGACATATAATAGCAACATTTTTGTAGTTAAGATTGAGAAATTCACCACTCATAATTTAAAGCGGGTGATGGGATAATGGTGATGAACTCGATTAAGATCTATGATTTTGTCATCTTGAGTTATCATTAATTCTAGTTTACTTAATCAGAGAAGATAGTTGATCAACACTGATCAAAAGATCCAAGATGACTTGTAGACTTTGATGAATGTTTGCTTAAGGAGACAATTTCAAGCTAACCGCATCTATTAGAGAACTTTGTGCCCTTTCATAACTTAAGGAGCAAAGTTATTGGAGAACATAAATGTTACAATCATGATTATAATTTGATAGTGTTATTTGGCATTAAACTACCTGATTTGAGGGCTCTAGTCCTAATCACAACTTTATGTGGTGTTATTTGATGGAAAAATGAAGAGGATAGAGTATATTGGCTACGTCTTACTTGTATGAGGTTATTTGAGAGTGAACATTACAATATATTTTGTTTGACATTAACTCATTTGAGAGCTAGAGTTTCTTAAATTATTACTCTTGATAAATGTTTGCGGAGGATGGATTAGATGAATTTTGTTTTAAGTTTTTGGATGATGGATTTCACTTAAAAATTTTTTATGTTCTATAATTATTTTGAATTTCTTAGTTTTTGTTTGAATTTAAGTTCGGGTTGATTCACATTAAACCTTAGGATATTTTGGCTATAGTATCTTGGTTGAAATTTTCGATCAACACAATCATTATCGAGGAGTTTAGACATTGTCAATTCTATTTAATTGGTTTGTTGAGGATCAAGCTTATGATTTATATATGGCTCAAATTGATTTAGACGCCTGTTGTATTATAAACCTTGTTGACTTTGTCAACTATAGAAGATTAGGTCTGTAGTTAAGATTTCTAATAATAGTTTCTATTTTGAAATATGGAGAGTTTGTAATTTTAAATATGAAATTTCTTATTTAAAGCCTTTGATGGTCATGGCAAATATAAAAATAAATTAACCTTTTAATGATTAAGCATTTAACTTCTAACTAATCCTATCAACTCATGTGCTTATGAGGAAGATTAGATTGGTAAAGTAGTACTTATGATTTCATTTTGTGGGCAAAGTGGCTTGCTCAAAAGTGTGCAAGTACATCCATCTTTAAGACTTAGATTTTTGACAGATGCATATATTTTTAAAATTATTATTAGTTTGTAAATTATTTATATATTTTTTAAGATAGAGAATTTGAATCAATTTAATTTTAATTCGCATAGTATTCTCAGACATTAGATTTAAGAATTTAGCGCATTGCAGGGACATGCAGGCATGTTAATTTTAAATGCTTATGCGAATTTTGGAGAATTTTCTCATCTCATAGAACATTTTGATGCAATGAGATTGAACATATATTTTCCTCGTAATGCTTATATTATTATATTATTCAATATCTTGATATAATGAGATTGAACATAGAGCTACCACATGATGCATTTATTTGCACGAATTTTGGAAAATTAAGTTTGAATATCATAGTACCTCATAATGAGTGCAGTTTTATATTCTTTAAGTATTTTGCACGCATTAGGATTGCGAGGGATTCATCTTATTTTAATGCTTGCACAAATTTTAACATATTTGAGTTAGCTGTGAGTTCACTTCGATTTTTGTGGAAGGGTTCAATCAAAGCCTTTATTAAATTTTTTTGTCCACTTGCAAATTAGGATTGCAAATTAAATGGCATGTTAGAATCTAGAGCAATATTATTTCATTGCTTTTGATATATAGTTTATTCATGTAGAACCTTTTCTCTCTCTCTCACAAGTAACCTCCCTGACTTGAATAAATATGTTACAAAGATCATCTCCATACCAATTCAATTCAGTATGTTGGCTTTAGCAATAGTAAGAACTGTCATTTGTGTGTCTAGTTCACAGTAAGTCTCTTATAAATTCAGTTCGAGTCCTACTATTTTACTTACAAAGCCATTAAGTATTCTATAATCTATTTTTGTTCGATTAGAGCTCTCATAATCGATTCATTTGATAAGATATTTATCATGACTTCTTCATTTTATGATTCCAATTTCAATCCATTCTTGTTTTGTGCCGCATTAAGGTTTTGATAGTTCTTTTTGTTTATTCCAATTTTAAGTTCTTTATAAGTTTAGTACAATGAAAATTTCTATAGCCTCTGAGCGTCATATTCATATAGGGGTTACTTTGGAAGTGTTAGACCTTCCCAATGCATCTAAAGAAGTGCGCATTATCGATGTCATAGGGCACTCTGGTCATGGGGTCTACATTCTCATTGCACTTAAAAAATTATGCATAGGCTTTATTAGCAACTGCATGACAAAGAGTTTTTCTCGTCACATTGGAACAATACATACAAGTATTTAATTGTTATATATTTTTTATCATTTTAATCACAATTTTATTTTTAGTTGCGTTTTTTTGCCTTTTCAGTTCAAGCCACATCAGTCTAAATTTTGCTAGCTTCTTAGCTTCGCCTTTGTGAGGGGGTTACTTTGGGAGTGCTGAGCCTTCCCATTGCATTTAAAAAGACATACATGGTTTGTCTCGTACGACACCGTGATTGACGGTCTTCAAACCCATCGTGCCTAAAAATACTGGCACAGGCCTTCAAAATACCTTCATAAGAGAAGTACAAATATAAGGTTTTCTCGCTGCAATGAAACAACACATGCGAGTATTTAATTTTTACATATTTTTTCCACCACTTTGTAAGAACTCACGAGTACTTAAAATTTAGCAAATTTTCTATATTTTAGTTATAGATATTGAGGTGATGTCTAGGTGATGAGTTAGGGAGTGAAATCGATTGCAAGATAGAGAGGGGAAGAGTTCTCTCTTTTTGTGATTTTTTAGAGAGGAAGTGAGGTATAGAAAAATATTTTTGCTTACTATTTTGGAGAGAGAATGATGTGTTTAGTGGATACCTAAGTTTTAAGAAGGAAGACTTCATGAGGTTGCTACTAAATAGAAACAATGAGAAAGGGAGGCTGCTTGCAGGTTTGCGAGCACAGAGGAGAGTTAGAAAGAGAAAACTCTCTAATTTAGAGAGAAAAGACTCTATTTTTAAGAAACCAGGATGAGAGATTTTTTTAGCATTCTTTATATTTAAATAAAGGATTGAAGATAAAGTGAGGAAGAAGGGGTTGCACAATAAGATCAGGTTTGGGTTGAGAGGTGGTGGATGTTGGCTGTTATAGCAGATTGCTTGCATGTGCGAGGGATGGAGTGGTTGCGACTCTAAATGGGTGGTCAACAATTAGGTTGAACAGGAAACGTGATTAGCATGGGTCTGGGGTCGTTGGCAAGAGAATCGTTGAAGGGTAAGTCGTTGTATATGGTGAAGGCAAGAATGAGAGGGATGAAGGAAGCGATAATTGCTGCTCCAGTGCGAGAATTGGTTAGGGGAATGTGCGGTTGGTGCGAATGGGAGATGCCACATGGGCATGTTGAGAAGGCGGGTTGGGTGGTGTGCGTTGGGACTTGACGTAATCGGGTGGGAGTTGGGGGCTGCGATGGGTATGAGAAATGAGAGCAAGAGGAAGAGGGAGCGAGTTGCGTGCATATGGATTTGGTTGGGTGGGTTTTTGGATGGTATTAAGGTAATAATTATATTTATTTTTTTAGGTTTCTCTGATTGGAGAAAACAAGCGATGCATGTAGCATTTGAAGAGGCTGCGGGATATAAATGGATATTTAAAATTGCTATCAAGTTATATTTAAAATTTTAGCTCTAATTCATGCGATGTCACATCTGTGGATTATAATTCACATCATGCTAGATCGAGTTAATTATGAAGGGTCCCTTTTAGATGATTTTGATAGTGGTATTGCTGTAGTTCGTTTCTCGAATAGATTGTGTTTGAATGATGTCAAGGCCCTCCGAATTTAATATGCAAGAAACCATACTTATGAATCGTCTTCTTTGTCGGGTCGTTGTTTGGCAATTCAAGGAGCCAAATTTAGACAATTTTAGCATTCTGAATATATCAGTGTACTCTATTTTTGTGAATGGAGGATATTTTAATCAATTTTAGTTGCAATTAAGTTGTCTCAAACTCAATTTGCACTATCGTGTTCATCATTCATTGATTTTGTCATGTCCACTCAATTCTATTTGTGGATGTGATATGGAGGTCAACAAATTTTAAATGATTTTTGAATGTTTTAAAAATTAAATTTATTCTAAAAATGAACTGATTGATTTAAAACATTTATTTTGATAAAAATTTTATCAAAGTATTATTAAATCTTAACTATGTTTTTCTTAATTAGACCTTCATCTTATAAAAATATTATTCACATTTAATTTGTTTAAAAATTTAAACTTGTTTTTTTCTAATTTGATCAAAAAAATTTTTAGATAGCTTAATTTGTCTATTATATAGTTTATATTTTCTTGGAAGGGATAGGATATGAATATCTTTTACTTCATAATTTTAAATTCTGTATTATATTTTAAAATAAGTAATATTTAGTTGTGAAAAATGTAATTAAATGATTTAGTTTTTAAAAGTTCTTAAATGATTTAATTTTCATTAAATTTAATTAATTTTTAATAGAAAATTTAATTTGAGAGATTTTATTGATCTAATTAGCTTTGATTCAATTGATGCCAGTTATGAGTGATTGATTGGAGAAATGGATGTTGTTGGTAAGCAATAGTTTGGTTATTCAAATCTAACTTCAAGACGAATTGAAAATGCTTCAAGAGATGTTGATCAATAGTTGTTTGTAAGATTTAGTAGATCAAAATAAAAGGAGGTTCATCTACAATGAGGGTTAGTTCATCTCCACCTCTATTAAGTTCCATTGTGCAAGAAAGAGAAGTTGAAATTGATTTACATTGAGAAAATGGAGAGGAAGAAGAATTTAAAGTTGAAGAAATTCTACTTAAAGAAGAAAAAAATTATGCAAATGAAAGAGAAGATCATGAGTGCAAAATTTCTTTAGTTTGTTTTAAGAAACTTAAGACTTTATTAGTTCATTTATGCTTTAAAATTTAGTCTTTGTTGTGAATTATAAGAGTTTTAATGTAATTTTCAAGTTCAAATTATCACAACAAATTGTTAGAAAATAGTAAAAATTTCAATTTATATGGTTACCCTTGAAGTTTATTTCAAAGTTAGGTATGTGCATAACATTTTTTTTTTTAAATTTTATATCAAGTTTTTAGTCATTTAATAATAACTCCATATTTTATAATTGTTAATGAATATATCAATAAATTTATAGTTTTATATAAGTTAGGAGTGCTTTGTTGGACAAAAGCATTGTTTTGTTTTGCACTTTACGCTTTGAAGCACTAATAAATTGTTATGCATCACATTGTATTTCATGTTTTGAAAACACTGCGCTTAATATGATATCGACTCTTTGTGAGATCAATTTTAAATTTGTTATCCTCAATAAGCTATTATGAATGGTAGAGAAGTTACTACTTAAGCTTTAGGCAATTGATTTCATTTAAAAATTTAGAAATTTAATAATTATTATTATTTTTATATTTTATTAATATTTAATTGTAAAATAATTTTTATTAAAATATATAATATTTTGATAATAACATTTTAAATTTGTTATTCTCTTCTACATTTTCAAATTGGCATTTAGGTTAGACGAGTCCACACTACTCGAGTTTTCCAACTTCAACAAGCTAGTTGGCAAGATTTACAAAAGTGTTAGAAATCCTCTTGTGCTATGATCAGAGTTTTTATGGGAAGCATGATATTGACTTAGCTTTAATTAAAGGTTTATAAGCTAAGGGGCTTCACCATTTATTTCACCTTTGGTGATGTTGAAGATTGTTATGCAAGTTCTAGCATTTGCCAAGTTCAAGCTATTATGATGTCGATTTAGTTGATTTTAATAATGTTATCACAAGTCTAGTGGCTTTCAATTGTCGAGTACTTGAAGTAAAATTTTTAACACTGTTATACTCTTTCTTATTAATAAGACTAGTGGTGAGTTCTTTTAAGTTGTCAATGCTTTCGGTTGTTGTAATTGAATGCATATCTGAATGATACTTTTTTATAGCCTAGGCAACAAGAAGTTCTAAAACTTCGACATTTAACATTTTTAAGTTGGAAGCACGAGAAAAAGCACCAGAGATATTTACCGGGTTTCTATCTGATATTCAAGAAAGCTTGTGAGTTTTTTTAAAGTTATTATGTGATAGAAAAAATTGCTTGAGAACCATCTTAATAATGTTTCCTTAAATATTGTGAATATCAATTGGCATTTAGTAGCATTATTGATGTTGAGGAGAGAAATTGTTGACTCAAATGAGACAATATTATGTTTTGGATCTGACTTTCCTTTAGGGATAGACATCTTGAACTTTGTAAAGGCCAAGCTTTTTTGGTTTGGTGGATGCTTCATTCCAATTAGCTTGATGATGGAAAATGAAGCCAATGATGTAATGGTGAGTTGATAAAGTTGTGTTCTTAGAGAGGGTGAATAGGAGATATATTTTTTTGTTGAAAATGATATGCAATTTCTTGTATCTTTTTGTCAAACAATCTTACATTTGATTGAGTTGCTAGAATTAAAAATTTTGTTGCTCTTGCATTGACCTTTTTCTTTTGTCTAAGTGATCTATTACTTGATGTCTTGTTTTATGTATTGTCTATGATCATTGAACCTGAAATGATGTTAGATCAAAATATTATGCTACATAGAAATGAGAAGAAGAGAAAAAAGAGCTAAATGGTAAATCTATGGGATTTCACTATTGCTGTGAGAAATTAAAAATATCGGGATAAGACTGTCTAGACCTCTGCCCTTATTTATTGATTTGGGTTAAGGTACATTACTATGGACAATATTACAAGTAAAATTACGTAGTAAGACTTAACAAGTTTTTGTTTTAAAATGAATGTCTAACTAGCTTCTAGCTTATCAAAGTACATAGAGGACTCGTAATTAATTTCAATTAAGTATCTTTGTATCTGTAAGATCTTTTGTACCTCTATTACCTTGTTTAATAATATGTGTCGAAGTTTGTGTTAACCTTTCTGTACTAAAATTTCTATAGTCTTGAATAATTGTCTTAAGATTCTCAGTTTCAATCTTCCAACATCTCAGTTCAGTCAATGCACCTTGTTAATACCCGTTTATAGGCAAGAGACCGTTTCTTGGGGAAGTCGTGGCAACTGTTTGGGTGAGATTTTACGAAGAATTGGGCTGAGAAATCTAATGTCTCCAGACTAGATTTAAACGAATAAAAGGATTATCTGAGAACTGAAAAAAAAAAAAATTTCTTTTTGCATTAATCTTGTGCTTGGGTTTTTCTTCTTCTCTATTATTACTCATTGCTTTTTATAGTTGTGTGCTGTTATACTAGTTTCTCTCTTTCTTTCTCTTGCATCGTTAACCCAAAAAGAAATTTTAGGGCGCAACCCCCTCTTCTCTACAAAAAGCCTTCCTGGAAAGGATCTTACAACTTCCAAGATGCGATTGAAGAAATCAAAAGAAAAATCAGGCCAATTACTATTTTTGTCCATCGTTGACTACCTACAATGTTTTCAGAATTCTTAGAGAACTTGAAGCACAAGAATTTGGAGAAAACCCTAAGGAATCAATGAAAGTGTATGAACAAATCATGGACGACCTCCATAAAATGGACATCAAATTGGCAAAACCTTATACTTCGATAGCTGGGCCTTCTTAGACAAAATATTTGATGTGCAAAAAATATTTGATGTGCAACTTGCTTAAAGAAATTATGGAGGAAATAAGCTACCACATCTGAAAAACTAAGGATAAAAGAATTCACAATAATTCAAAATTTCTTGAAGAAAGTTGCATCTGAACTTTACCAAATCCCTGGACTTTATGCAGCTAAAGAAATCTTCTATAATATGAACAATGATTTCACTTCTCTCATCCCAGTTGCTCTACAATCTTGACCCATTTTTGTTTTACCCTTTATTTATTATACTAGACACAACCTTGATTAGGTTTGTTGCTAATTTGATCTCAAGCTGATTTGATCATGGCTCAAGGCCAGCCCAATCATGTGATTTGATCTTGAGTTGTGTCAAATCTACTAATGCATTGGATCGATCTTGATTTGAAATTTGAGACTTTCCAAATATAAGTAGGGACTTTTCTAACTTAAGATACGACTTTATAGAGAAGACATACCTCGAATCAGCTAGTAAGCTGTTGAATCAATATGTAATGTCCGCATACTTACAGGACTGCATTATTCTTTCTGATTGATTAATGCTATTTATTGGTTGAAGAGATTGAGGAAGATAATTCTAATCTTAAGACATTTAATTTATGGTGCTTTTATGTACATATCACACATTTATTATATACTTATATATCTAATACTTAAACTTTCATATTTACATGAATAGCACCAAAATCTTTAATATTACATAAAAAACCGTACTATCATTAATTTTTGAAATGTACTTTTTCATACATAGAAAAGGTGTTTTTTTATAGATATCCAACTTTAAGTGTTAGATATGTACATTCATAAAAATTGTGTGCTATGTATGTAAATTTCCCTTAATTTATACACCATTTGCAAATTAAATTTTTTGAGAATGCCATGTGTTTATATTTATCTGTGTTCCAGTAGGCTTTTGGTCAAAAACATATCCTTTAATGCTTGTTTAATTTAACTTCTTGCTCATAGTTATCCCATACAATGACTCAATAACTAGGAACAATCAAAGAAGAAATTATATGAGTTTTATGAAACAGACAATTAAATCTACTCCCTTTCCAGTTCTTAATACGCAAATACACTGTTTTCAATTAAATTGTCCATTGTTTTTGTTTCTCCAACCTTTTTTGAACTCTCTCATATTACATGATGGATTTTCACCGTGAGAACTGGATCAGTTGGCTAGGTTCCCTCATATTTTTCCCAACACACCTTGTAAATGATTCAGTCAATGTTCCACCTCAGGCAATAGTCACGTAAATATTCCATTTTGCCTAAGAAGTAACTTTGAACTTGTTAGTTTACTCTTCAGATTCTTCCAAGGGTGTCCATTCCTTGAAAATTCTTTGCTAGTTAAGAGCACCGGAAAGAAAAGGTACTTTGCGCTTAATATTGAGAAATGCTATTATTTAAACTGATTTTTCTAACAGAGACCTAAACAACTGATCTGAATCATGAATACAAATTGGAAGTAAAAATGTAAAATGTGGAATTTATATATACTAATCTTACTGGATTGTTCATGTAGTTGCCCTGTACATGCAGAGTTCATTTGCTGAGATTGTTAGATTTATTCACCTATGGCAAGTAGCAAAACTCAACAGGTGCTTGTAAACTGTTATAGGAGGTATATCGTATCAAGCTTCCAGGTCCACCAATTATCGGAGAAGGTAAACCAGAGAACCAAAATCATGCAATTATCTTCACTCGCGGGGAAGCTCTACAAACAATCGACATGAATCAGGTACATAATGAATATATTTAACTGCTTACTTTATTTGTTTCATTTTTATTAAATGAAAGCTATCTTCCGTTCCTTCAGGATAACTATTTTGAAGAAGCCTATAAGATGAGAAACCTTTTGCAAGATTTTATTAGGCATTCAGGCCAACGCCGTCCAACTATACTTGGCCTTAGAGAACACATATTCACGGGAAGGTTTGTTCTTTTCTCTTGCAAGCCTCATATGAATAGTTTATATGTTAAACTGAGAACATTAGGCTGAAGCAGCAATCCACATTTCGATTATCAATATTTTATTGCGTTTGACATGTTTCCTGTTCACCTGATCTCAGTATATCTTCCCTTGCTGGGTTCATGTCTTACCAAGAAACTAGCTTTGTAACGATTGGGCAGCGGTTCCTAGCAAATCCACTTCGGTAAGCTTCATACTAAAAAAATTTTGCGAACAGATACTTGCAAAAATTATGTACTTCGTATAGCTATTGGATGGCTTGTGTTGATGGTTATCTCTGCAATAACGCTTTTAGTTGTATAACGTAGATTATCTAGGCCTATGTTATTATTCTGTGTGGGCATGTTGAAAATATACAATTAATCTTGCACACATCTTCACCTGTACAGGGTACGGTTTCACTATGGGCATCCAGACCTATTTGACAGAATATTTCACATAACACGAGGTGGCATAAGTAAAGCTTCAAAGACTATAAATTTGAGCGAGGATGTATTTGCTGGTAGATATTGTCCAATTGCTTCAGCAGTTTGTGTTATATTAATTACCTGCATAACGTGCTTCAGCACTTCGCAGGATTTAATTCTATACTGCGCCGGGGTCATGTAACTTACAATGAATACATGCAAGTTGGCAAAGGTCGTGATGTTGGGCTCAACCAAATTTCAAAATTTGAAGCAAAAGTTGCAAATGGAAACAGTGAACAAACTCTAAGCCGTGACATTTACCGCCTTGGACATCATTTTGATTTCTTCCGAATGCTTTCATTTTATTTCACTACTGTTGGATACTATTTTAACAACCTAGTATGTACCTTGAAGCCACATTTTTTTGGAATTATTTGGGATCATTACTTATGTTCTTTTAATGTGAGCCCTGTGCTTACTGAAATTTAAAAAACTCATTGTCTATTTATCCATGGCACGCATCTAAATTACCAACTCATGCAAAAAATTGATTTTCGCTGAATTTTTTTCCATCTATTTTTATATCTTTTAAGTTCTTTAGCTACCATTAACTTAGTACTATCTTTTTTTTTTTCATTAATTGATCCCTTATATTGAGGATTTGCAGATATCAGTCTTTGGTGTGTACGTCTTCCTATATGGACAGCTGTATCTCCTTCTAAGTGGAGTGGAAAGAGCACTAATTATTGATGCTCGACTGCAGAACATTAAATCCTTAGAAACTGTACTTGCAATTCAGTCTTTCCTCCAACTAGGGCTTCTTACTGGATTACCAATGGTGATGGAACTTGGTCTGGAGAAAGGATTTTTATCAGCCATGAGCGAATTTATTCTCATGCAATTGCAACTTGCTTCTGTTTTTTTCACATTTTCCCTGGGAACAAAGGCTCACCATTTTGGCCGAACTATCCTTCATGGAGGTGCCAAATACAGACCAACTGGCTGTAAATTTGTAGTTTTCCACGCAGGGTTCACGGAGAACTATCGGTTTTACTCTCGGAGCCACTTCGTCAAAGGATTTGAATTGATCTTCCTATTGATTGTTTATAATTTATTTAAAGTGTCCTATGAGAGAAACATAGCATACTTGATGATCACATACTCCACATGGTTCATGGCCATAAATTGGCTCTTTGCACCATTTCTTTTCAATCCTTCTGGGTTTGCTTGGCGGATGATTGCTGAGGATTGGGATGATTGGAACAAGTGGATGAATAATGTCGGGGGTATAGGAGTGCAACCTGAGAAGAGCTGGGAATCATGGTGGAATGCTGAGAATGCTCATCTTCGTCATTCTGGGCTGTGGTCTAGACTTATTGAAGTACTACTCTGTCTTCGTTTCTTCATCTATCAATATGGGTTGGTCTATCACCTTGACATATCTCAAGAGAACAAAAACATTGTTGTTTACATGTTATCATGGTTTGTAATTCTTGCTGTATTCCTACTAGTCAAGGTATGTATCTGCTGTTACACAACATGGTTTCCTTAACTCGAAAACTTCTTTCTTCTGATGAATCTTTCTCTTCCTATGCTGTAATACAGGTAGTTGGTGAGGGAAGTCGGCGACTCAGTACAAATTACCATCTCATATATCGGTTTTTGAAGCTACTTATATTTCTATCTGTGCTTGCTGGCATATTAACTATGTTGAGAGTTTGTCAACTCTCCATTATGGATCTTGTGATATGTTGCCTTGCATTTCTTCCAACCGGTTGGGGATTGTTGTCAGTAAGTATCAATGAGTAGGCATTGTTTGTCTCCTTGTCTGAATCATTCCTAGGCTTTGTACTGTTACTAATCTCTGGATGTAAACTATTTCCAGGTTGCACAGACTTTAAGACCCAAGATCGAGGAATATGGAATATGGGAGCCAGTTAAAGTTATCGCTCAAGCTTATGATTATGGAATGGGTGGTTTGCTTTTTATACCCATTGCAGTGCTGGCATGGATGCCCTTAATCTCTGCAATCCAAACTCGGGTTCTTTTCAACCAGGCATTTACAAGGCAATTACAAATTCATCCAATTCTTTATGGGAAGAACAAGAACAGGTGATTTACTATCTTGGAGTGCGACTGCTATGGTTCTTTCACATTGTTCAAATGAAAGCTTTTTTTTTTTTTTTGTATTTCTTTAGTTTGATGTATGGTCATGTAATTGAAAATGCATATGATAGTTTGCAATCCAATATTAGACCTGTAATATTTCCTTGATAATGTCTCTTGAAATATTCATCTTATAGCATATTGAAGGTTAGAGAGTAGTCAGTCCTAACAAGTAACAATTATGGATTGATTGGATTCTGCTAATGTATATTTCATCAAATGATCACTTTCTACTTCATCACCATCATTTCTAGCTTTATCCCACTTATTTGAAGTTGGCATATGAATCTTTACCTTTCATTTTAGGACCTAATACATACTTTGTAAGATGTTAAATATATTTTTTGTAAATCATTTTGAATAACTTTCATTCATGTTATTTTACCTCTGCACTTTTTTTTCCTTCATAATTTTTGAATAGTAATTTTTTGTTTATCTAATGTATAAAAAATGATCTTAAGATATCAATTAGATGAGATTTGACACATAATAGTAATACAATGGAGGCGAGGATTTACCCCACCTAGTGGGATTAAGGCTTGTTGTTGTTGTTGTTGTTGTTGTTGTAATATCGCAGTTGCTTAAAAACCTATATTAAAACCATCTCCTTTTCTTCTTGAAAGATAAAAAACACAATCTCTCTTTTCTCTCCTTTGGTTTTGCGTGAACGCCTTGATATTTGTGGTAGTAAACTTCTTAGAGTAAAGCTTCATTCCTAAACAAATTTGCATAAAAAAGAGATTGGGTTCTGCCACTTTCCCAAGCAAAGAAAAATTTTCTAAATATTGTTCCGATTATATTCCTTCAAGATTGAGGCTTGGCAGAATAAGTTCTTCAGTGGCAACGCCAAAACTTGAACCGAATGCCAGTGCATGTTTCGTAACGACGCTTTCCACTAGTTTAATGTGTAATGAGGAAGTCTCAGGGAGAACCTAGGTGCATGTATTGGGAACCATCAAGTCTTGAGGATGAACTTTTTTTGAGGAATTTCTTTTTTTATAGAAAGTGAGGTTAAGATTTAAAGACACAAGTGGTGTTGAATGATATGATGTAATAAATATTAAAATTTTAATATGATATAAATAATAAAATAATTAGCATATAATTCTTATCTATTTAAATATCTAACATAAGTACCTTAAATTTCAAATTAGATCAAAAATAACATTTTATTAAGTGATGTATTTTTTGATCGGTTATATATCATAAATGTTGAATATAATTTAAATAATATAATAATATAAATATGTGATAAATATATAATAAACTAAATGGAGTTAATATATATGTAATATTTTTAGCAATTATGAATTTAAAATTTGATATAAAGTTTATTAAGATATAATTATATTTGTATTATAAAATTATATATATATATTTTAAAATAAAATAGAATATGAAATCAGAAATTAAAATGTTGTTCTTATCTTTTTACATCTCAAAGCCTACTGATATTTCCAAAGCTTAAATAATGTATTCTAATTTCTTGTTATAGCGTCATCAACTTAAGTATAAGCATATTAATATTTTTTTTAATCTCACATCATAATGTAGCTCAACTATCCCATGCTCTCTTATTTATTTCTTCTCCTTTTTATATCATATAATATCTTTTAACATACTTTTGCTTTCCTCACTAAAATAATTTTGTTTCTATGGAGATTGGAGAGATAAAGACTTTCTGTAATGATCTCTCTCACAAATAATCTCTTATATTTTTTTTTTCTTCTAAAAAGATATGGCTTGATTAATATTCCTTTGTACATACGAGGCGCAATAAAT
Organism: Cymbidium sinense; assembly: GCA_021442155.1. Taxonomy (NCBI): domain Eukaryota; kingdom Viridiplantae; phylum Streptophyta; class Magnoliopsida; order Asparagales; family Orchidaceae; genus Cymbidium; species Cymbidium sinense. Next base: position 61,051,918 of record CM038226.1, on the reverse strand, counting down.
CCTCTGCTTTTGATCTTGAATAATAAATCCAACTCTAGTCATAATTTTTTAAGGTGGATTTCTTCAATGCTCCATCAAAGCTTTGTACACAAAATGTTATGGAATATTGAAAGTGTTATAGCATCCATTGTTATCTTTTTGTCAACACTTATCTTCATTGATTATTTTTGAACACTTTATTTTTAAACTAAAACTCCACACATCTTAGTTATTCATGAGCTAAAAATTTTAACATATTGAAATTCTCAATCTTAAATTTTATTATTGTTCAAATCTATTCGTGGGTTGAGGAAGAGCCTTTTGAGATACCTAGATGTAGAGTTAAGCAAAATATGTAAACATGAATAGAGAAAAGAGTGGGAGAACAAATGAATTTTATTTTCCTTTGAATTTGAATACAAAGACTAGGGGCCTAGAAAAGAGAGCTAAAAGTCCCTTTAGAGGAGGAGTGCCTCCCTTTTATATTTTTGAAAGGGGAATGTTACATATGATAAGTACAAATAAGATAGGCTAAGTATAAGTCGAAGCTCGCCTTGACTTGAGGTGAGTAAGCTTAAGTGAGGGGCGATTTCAATTGCTGGTCCTAGGTAGCTTGCCTTCCTTATTGATCTGTGAGTTGAGATCGGGTCATAGAACAATGACTATCTACACTTTTCTTAGTCACTCACCAGTCATGGGCGAATATGTTAATCACTTGGATCTATGTTGTACGTTACAAGTCCTTCTTAACTAGTCACACTTGAGATGAATGAGCGACTATTCTTCTGCAGACTTGGGTTCGTTTGACATTATCTCGCCAAGTGGTCCAGTCTTATTAGTTTTGCTCATTTGGGTATACATTTAGCTCTCTGATTTTTCTGCTCTTGTAGAGACAACTCATAAAAAGGACATAAGATTAAAAATATCAATGAACTATAAGCATTTAATAAAAATGGAATAGAGAAAAAAAAGTTATATAATTATGAAGAGTCACATCACCATTTGAATGGGTTTCTTCTCCCGATGTGTTTGGGCTTCCAGTGGCTATAAATTGGACCCTCATCTCCTCTTGCCACACTTCATGATCTATTATATTACTTGCTCAAATAGGTCTTCTCACTCTTAGTGTCACGTTTATGAAAAAGCCATAATTAACCGCCATGGATGCCAAGAGACCACATGGAGACATCAATTTTGCTACACTCTGGGTTTGCCTTTGAAAAAAGGTGAAGAAGGCTAGGAAGTTTGAGGAGGTCGCTAGTGCTTCCACTGCGAGGAAGAAGAAGAGATTCCCATGATTCAGCGTAGGAAGGTTATGGCGAGCTAGTTAATGGGAACCGCTACTACGCGGGTGATTGTAGAGGACAGTTTGGCTGAGGTGAGACTCTCTTTTAGCTTGTACTTTGGGTTCCTTTATGTTTATAAGTTTCTTTTTATGGTCGCAGCTAAGTGTAACTAGAATACAAGCGTCAGCTGAGGGAGACAAAAAGTAGTCGCTAACCCCTAAAATTATATCTTTTGATAGCCCAATTAGTTCAGCGAAACTAGTTCATCTTACTATGAGGGATTTGCTAGGTCATGATCCAAATGATGAGAAATACTATATGGTTAATCGATGGCTCCCATTTCTAATAGGCTGGGCTTTAGCGAACCCCTTTAATAAAATTCCTTATTCAATTTTTTACTTCTTTCTCTTCATTCAGTGGTGACTCTGGCATTACGTATGGCCAACTTGGTAGTATCGAGTACAATCTCAGAAGTGGTTTCACATCCACAAGAGCCACCCATTGAGTTGCCAACTCTATCTTGTATTGTGGTAACTGGTTTCACTTATGTGGATATCAGGGAGATGTTTGTGAGTTTTCCTCCTTATGCTCGTTGGCGGCAGTATGCAAAGGGCAAGTCTTCTCAAATGCTTGGGGATGATGTGGAGAAGGAGCTATGCATACTCGCCAACTCATCAGAGCTTGCCATTCTGTGATGAGAGGTTGTTCTCTTAAAGGATGCTCTGGATTCATCCAAGTAGGAAATAAGTGAGTTGCGATCACAGTTGGAGATGTAGTTGTTGTGAAGGCAATCCATGGAGGTGGAGTACCATTGACATTTTGTGACTATGAAGGCTGAGCTAACCCTACTTCAAAGTTTAGTCAAGTTGCAAAAGACTTCTCTCCTCCTTTCCTGCATGAACTTGTTGTTTGATTATATGTGTGAGAAGGGTGAACTCAATGAAGAACAAAAATCAAATCATATTATAAAGCTGCTTTAAAATAATGTATAGGGAACATAATGAGTGCATGTTGTATCTTTATTTTTTTTCAATTTTTGTAATAAAAATATTACCTTTTCTCTACTCAACATTCTTATTTTATCAAGTTCTCTTTACAATGCAAGTCAATGTTATTAATAGTTTTTCTTATAATTTAGATCGCATACGATATTGCAGAACCGTGTAATCATTTCTCCATTTAATTGTTGATGTGACGTATGTGTTACCACGTCTTACTTACCACTTATATAAATTCATTCTTACTCTGAGTGGTTGAGCCTTTATCAATCTCTTTGACTTCAAGAGAGTAGAGCTCTTTCTCTATCGAGTAGAACTTGCTCTCACTCTTACTTAAGTGATCTTCCTCACGATGGTGCTTTTGAAGAAGGCAGCTTCATTGTTCTGCCAAGCTTAGCTTAAAGAGGTGTTGGACTTGGATAAGGCTAACACAACCTCTGTCTTCCTTATCTACTACTGTGGCAACCACAACTTTACCATATGAGTAGCTAAAAAGAGTGAGTGGTTCAACACGACTCACGTGGGTGAGTTGTGCATCCTCCTAGCCCACTTTAAGTGGTTTCTGACTCTCTCTTCCCTACGAGTGGATCAACATCTTGAACTTCTATAGATGGGTTCCCCCTAAGTTGTCCCCAACTCGATGGCGAGCATTACCACTTTCATCCTCCCCTTGCAAGAAGAGAATCTTTCATGGAGTGTCAGTTTTTTTTGACAAGTCTTCATGGTGAAGGGAAACCAAGATGAGACAATGTAATTTTCGATGACTCTACTGAAGATTCATGGATTGGAAAACAAGGTGCATGCAGTGGTGGCACTCAAAGCTCTTGTTCTTCAAGAACCCATTGCAGTGGTTAGTGTCGACTCTTCCTCTTTCCTTCATAGTCAATAAGGCTCTGACCCTGAGTGAACTGAGCATTCAAGAGGAGGAACTATAGAAATTGACGGGTCGGTCCTTGACCATTTTTAACTACCATCATCCTCTACAGTGAGTTTCTTTCTTTGCATACTCGCTGCTTGATATGCATCTTTTTGGCTTGCTCTTTTTAATCATTCCATCTTGCTCATTCAAAGGAGAGGTGGTCTTAGTGTCTCTAATCTCGACATGCTTAAATTTCTCGAGGATGGTGAGTGTGAGGTTAGTGAATGTGATCCTAAACACGATGAGTTTGCTCCCATTGAGGTTGTAGAGTAGGAGGAAGAGGAGGGTCGAGTACGACCCCAACCATGGTCACTAGTGAGGCTGGGTTGAGTACAACTCCAAGGAAGTCTAGAAAGTGGTCTGCGAGTTTGACGCCTTAGGTTCATCAATAAAGGAGTAAATTTGAGGGGGAAAAGAAATAGAGTGAGTGTGTGGAGGATAACTGCACTCCAAAGTTAGTTAAGTTGATCAATGAAGCCTATCAGCTTAGACAGGTGATCTATTCCAAGAAGTTCAATGAGTTTCTGGAGGAGATTCCTAATTGGTGACTACCCTACGATGTTATGACTGCCCAAGAAATTGCGTGGTAGTCGATTTGGGAAGTTTGTCACAAGTTATTTGTTATGAGGAAGGTGGCCTATTTTGTGAAGTACCGATTGGAAATTGTGAAGAAAGGTCTTCTATCTCTAGATGCCAAGCATAGGGATCTTAACAAGAGGGGGAGAAGAGTAAGGAGACCCTCGAGCTTACTCGCTTGGTTGAGTCGAATAGAAAGTTAGAGCAAGAACTCTCTTATCGTAGTAAGGAGTTTTAGAAAAAGGAAGTAGAGCTCGCTAGGTTTTTGGATTTTAATGAGTACCACGAACAACTTCAGCAAAAGTTCAAGGCTGCGCTGACTTCATTATCGACAAGTTGGTGAAGCATGGCTAGTTGGACATCAAGTTTTTAGACTTCTCTAATGTGATTGCCCTTTTATACTTTGACGATGAGGGATACATAACTTGATGAACTCCCCTTTCTTTTTTTGACAAGTAAAGAGAAACACATATTCCTTGCTCGCTCTTTTTGTACAAACCTAGTTTCATGAATAAAAAATAGAACTTCTCTCTTTTGTCAAGTATAATTATAAATGCTCTTCTTTCTTCCATAAAGTATAATTATAAATGTTTTTATCCGAGCGAAAATAAAAGCTACTCATCATTTAAATTTAAAACTTACTCGCTTCACTAAAGCTTAAGTTATATTAGTACTCTGTTTGGGACTTGAGGGATATATTGATCACTGGATTGTCATCACGAGGTAGTCGCATAACTACTATAACTTAGATGATTTTTTTTAAGTTTAGTTGACAATTTCACTGGGTGTTGATCTTACATTATAGTCGCCAACCACATGGAGTGTTAGTCTTTTTTGAGTTTAGTTGCCGATCTCACTGGTCTTACACTATAGTTGCCAACCACATGTGATGTTGGCCTCTTTTTTTTTTTTTTAATTTAGTTGTCGACCTCATGGGTGTCGGTCTTATAATATAGTCACCAATTACACAAAGTGTTGGTGTCAGTCTTTCACTATAATCGCCAACCACATTGGGTGTTGGATTTTTTTAAACTTAGATACTTACCTCATGGGGTGTTGGTTTGACACTATATCGCTAACCACTAGGAGTGTTGGTCTTTTTTAAGTTCAATTGTCGACCTCACAGGGTGTTAATCTTATACTATAGTCTCCAACCACATGGAGTGTTGGACTTCTTAAAGTTTAGTCGTTGACTTTACTCGGTCTTACACCATAGTCGCCAACTACACAAAATGTTGGTCTTTTTAATTTATCAGGGTAAATGAACATATTTTATTACTTAGGCCAAAGATGGCACGCCAAGTCTTGCATGAACTTGGGACAAAAATGGTGTGTTGAGTAACTTCATTCTACAGGTCACTCCCAAAGCTTTATTCTTTTATCTTTAAGAGACTTGAGTCATCAATCAGCTGGAGAGTAGATTGCATCACTTGGGCCAAAGATGAAAACCTAATTTTTGTGCAAAGTTGGGCCAAAAATGGCACATTGAGCGATTTTAGTCTACAGGCAGTTCCTCGAGTATAGTTTTTTTGGCATTTATTATTGTTTTGCATAATATTTTAACTTTGTAGAAAACACATGTTAGAAATCATGAAAGACTTTATCATTGAAAATATCAAAGTACATGTGGTGTTTAGAATTTGAGTGATGGGGGACACAACACAGATCTTAGAGGGCATTTATTGAAATAATTGAGTATGATATCAATGAATGATATACTATCTCGAGAGGTAGAGATATCACCCCTACAATAGACCCAATCACCTAATAAGGACTCTTAAGTTGATGGGTGTACACATACTAGAGATTTTTTTCTACTTTACATGGATGAAGTAAAATAGGATTTATTTTAATCTTGGTTCTCAAATTCCATATAGGGGCAAACTCCCATAGTTAATTACATCTTAGGAGATATAAATATTCTAAGAATACTCTTAATTAAAGTGATTTATAGATATCTCTATGGATTCCAAAGATTGATATCAAAGGTTGGATAAGTTTGGGAATCAAGTTAGAGGACTCAATTAGGAAGAGTTTTTAATGCAATCAAATTGGGAATAAGTAAGAAATTCTCTTAGATACTAGGCTTTACATTTTTGAAGTAAAGAATTATGTTGTTTAAGTTGATATTTTATTAAAAATTTAGGATTTATATTCTAATAATACATGATTGTGAAAATGCCTAAGAAGTGAGGACTTATACTCGTAGAAAATAAGAAACAAGCAGCCTCTGAACTAATATCTAAAGTGATCTAGTTTAAGTTAAGAACTCAACTTAATTCTACTCGATGAAGTGGGATATATTGGCTTGCATTAAAGAAAGTGAATTGATCCTAACTTTTCTAGACTTACAACCTTATTGAGTAACCGTCAACTAATACATCCTACGATTCAAAATCATGTGCCCAGTCTTATGAAAATGCATGATGGCTAGGTTGTTATTTAATAAGAATGAATCTGGAGCCCTAAACTCACTCATTAAGAGACTAGATTATGACTGGTATGAAAATCATGCATTACTTTAATATAATAAAATTGTATAGATTTTTTTTCCATTTTGATTCATCATTTAGGACTCAACCTTGAGAAGATCTTATGCCTACATGTGAAATAAAGTCATGGGATAAATCAGAGAGAAGGGGTGTTCTCCACTACATGGGAACTTCTCTTATAAGTCAAATCTTGTCCCTTATCGTGCAAGAATGGAGACACCCATTTGCAAGGAAGAAAGTAAGATGTATGCATGGTGTTATAACATACAACATATAATTAAGGGGTTAAATCTTTTATTTTTTGATTAAATTTAGAGGCCAGTGCGGCTGGGTACTGCCATACATCTCAAAATAGAAAAAAGATTGGTAGCTAAGATCTACCATTATACAACCTAGATTACAATTCATTTATAATGAAAATAAAGCTATTGGGATCTTCAATCTCATCTTCATCTTTACTTCATAAATTGGGCACTTCAGGCATCACAAGGCCTTCCAAGTTTAAGCCTTCTAATCACTGCTCATCCTAAACTCTGTAGCCCTAATCTTAAGCCTATTATAAAAATAAAAAATCTAACTGAAACTACAAAATAGAGCTTAGATTTACACACATACACACCAAGCAGTTATATTCCATACATTGGGGCTTAGCACCCTGCCTTAAGTCACTAAGCTCACTTGTCTTAATGGATTATGCTTATGGACATAAGCAATGTTTGTAAGCAAAGCATTTATATTTTTTATTATTATAGTGGTTCATTAATCACAATCCCCTATAGAAAACATCATTAATCTGTTTTCACCCTGACATCTAGATTATACACAAACAATCTTGCCATCTAGTTTAAAAATATTACATCACAAAATAAAATATCATATCATCACAACAAACACCAACCAAACTTAAGACTAGGATCATTGACTTAGTATTCTAATATGTGTGCTATGATTTAGTGTGGTATGTCATAATTAAGTTTTGATTTTTAAAATTATCTATTAATGAATGTTTGAGTTCCTTATTAATGATGATTACACATCATATGATTAATGATTTGAGATGAGTCTAAAACTTAGACTTTCGATCTTATTTGGATTTTATTTTTTATTTAGAGTTTTAAAGAGAACAAGGAGGAATGAGATCCACCTTATCCCATAATATTCATTTAATTAGATAACATACTTAATTGAGATAACTATATATATATATATATATATATATATATATATATATATATATATATATATATATATATCATTAGAATATTCCACGCTTAATACATGAATGAATTAATGTATTTTCATTAATAATTAATATATGAGATATGATGCATGAATTTTGTAGAAGAAAATGATTTAACTATGCCTTATAGATATAGATACATAGTAGTATGTTGAATTTATACAAGTATGTGACATTGTTGAACCAAAGAAGTGAGGTAATCAGAGACCCCCTTTGGACTAGTTAAAGTCTCACGCTCTAAGGATATCTAGACTATATACTTGTTAATTCATATATATGTGATACATAAATGAGCATAAGAATGAAATTATAAACTTTTTAAAATGTTTTATATATAAATATAAGTAATAATAATTTAACTTTAAATATATAATTCACTTCAAATCTCAAGGTACGTGCCATAATTATACCAGAGGATGAGGTATCAAGACGTCCTTCAGGCCAGTAGCCCTACGACCTCGAGTTTTCAGACTATATACCTTTCAAATTATAGTTCATACATATAAAATTTTAAATTTTAATTTTAATTATTCATATTGATTTACATTTAGATTAATAGATATTTGTTAATTAATTAATAAATTAATTTAATGTTTATTAGTGATAATAGCCACATATTTAATTCAAAATATATAAAACTTTTTATTTATTTTTGAAACATGAATGCATGAAATATATGAAAGATAAATTTATGAATGAATGAAGCAAAGCAATTAGGTATCATCACATAACCTATTTGGAGTTATTAATTCTTAAGGTTATTCACATGAAAATAAGCACCCTTCAGCCTAATCAATTCATTAAGAGTTTAAATCATTGAATCCTAATAAGGAGAGAAAATTATTAAAGTTATCCCTTAACCCATTTTTGCTCATTAAGTGATTCAAAAGTGGTTTAGATGATTTCAATATTTTGTTTCAAATATTAAATTTTTTTATTATATTAAATTTTATTTTAACATCTTAAAGAGTGAAGATGGAATAAGCCTTGCTTAGGGCAAGACTTAGTCTAATTAACACCCTAATCCTAATAAAGTGGCATCTTCACAAAAGGGTGAAAATCCACTCTAGGAGTCTAATTTAATGATCTATACATTTTAATGACATCAAATTAATCCTTTCCCCTTTTTTTTATCTGTATGACTTAATGGAATTAAATCTAGTTTGAGGTCTTATTACATTTCTTTCTTATTATTCCATTAAGTTTAGTTATTAATTCACTGGTTTTAAGAGTTTGATAAAAGTTCAATTGTGTTTATCATATATTCATTCAGGGTTTGATGGTATTAATAGTTTGGTTAGAGTTACTTCAATTAAGTATTTATATTCACTTTAATTTCTTAAATTGGGTTCAATTTGATTAATTGATTTAATTAACTTTTCTTACTTAAGTAAATAAGTTAGGCTTGATTTAATTAAAGTTCAAATTAAATTCGTTAAGATTGGCTTAATTGAAGTTCGATTGTTAATATTCAACCTTAAGTTGGTTATTATATCTTAATTTAATGAAATATGTTCTAATTTAAGGTTAAATCCATTTAATTTTAGTCTTTTATTAATAATTCAATGATTGAGTAGTTTTATTAGGTTTCATTAACTTTTGTGAGTTATGTTAATTGAGTTGGTTTTACTTTCATTTAAATTTAGTGGTTTTATGTTTAGAATTGGGTTTTATGGATTTGATAATTCAATTCACATAATTTAGTTTAATTAAAGATATTCTAGTAATTTTAGAATTCATTACCCAATTAAATTTTCTTCTTATAATTAAGATAATTTTGTTTTAGTTTAATGATTCATTTATCTTGATTAAGTTAATTTTGTTTTAGTTTAATGATTCACTTATCTTGAATAAAACAATTCTAGCATTTACTTTAAAATTGATTATGTTTGATTCAATTATTTGGATAAATTAGTTATGATTTAGTTTAACTTGATTAACTTGACTTAATTTGTTAAGTGATTAATTAAGTGTTTATGTTTAATTTTAGTTGGTTACCATAGTTAAAATTCAATTAACTAACTTAAATGATTCAATCAAGTTAAGTTTAATGTTTAATTATTTTAATTTAATTTAAGGCTATTTAAGTTTAATATGATTAATTTGATTAATTTGATTAAAGCACGATGAATGATTAATTCAATCTTTATTTAATTAAATAGTTGAAATTTAATTAAGGATTAATCTTGACTTATCTTGTAATTATTTTATTTAAATTAGGTTTACATTGGTTGGATGTTTAATTAATCTGATTTTAATTAAAAATAACTTGATCTTAACATAATTAACTTAGTTAAGTAGTTAGCTTATTTAGGATCATTAATTAATTAAGTATTAATGATTTAATTAGATATGATTAACTACTTTGATTTAAACTTTGCTGAACTTATATAATGATCTTAATTATGCACTTAATATAATATGACTTGTTTAGCTTAATTTGGTTTAATCTTGGCTTAATGTAGATAATTAATTAATTTAGACTTTAAGTTTCATTCAATATTATTCTTACATTTATTTATCTGATTAAGGGTTAATTTTGTTTAAGATTTAATTAATTAATTATTTTTAATTAATTTTATTTAATTAATTGACTACATCCCAAATAATGGTTAATTATATTCATTAAGTTCCATTTAATTTAAATTGAAAATTAGATAATATTTGTTTAATCTAATCTAAGGTTTAATTAGTGAAAAATTGAATTTGAATTTTGTTTATGCTGATTTTAGTTTAATATTCAGTTTATTATGCATTTCTTGGGATTTAATTCCAATTAATTTGATTAATATTGATTTTAATAATTTATTAAATCCTAAGCATGTGATTTTAAAGTTGAATAGGTTTTCAAGGTTCTAATAGTTTTTTCATAGCTTTCTAATGTTAATCATGATGTTTTAAGATGCTTCTAATTGTTTCCCTAATATTATTTTTTAATTGAATTTAATTACATAAAATTCTAGAACTTTAAAATTTCATAACATCCAATTCATTGACCAATAATCCTTAAAAATTTTATATTAGGTAGTTTCTAATGCCAATTTCATGTTTCCAAAGTTTCAGGTTAAGTGAATTATTATTATAAGAATGATTAAGGTTTAAATATTTATATTAAATCTAAATTAATCCAAAATTATGAAATACTAATTAGGGCTTTTATTTTTATTAGATTTCTCTCTAAAATATGAATCGAGAGAGAGTCATTTATATATATATATATATATATATATATATATATATATATATATATATATATATATATATATATATATATATATATATATATATATATATATATATATATATATATATATATATATGATTTTAAGGTTAATTATAATTTGTTGAAGTTTAGCATGATAAAAGGGATTGATTAAGGTTAATTAACCCATGATTATATGATTTTAAGATTTAAAGAGATTCAAAAGGTTTGAATATTTTTCCTTAGTGTTTTGGTGTTAATGAAAATGTTTGAGCCATTTGGTAAAATTTCATGATTTTTGTAATTTTTAATTTTTTATTTGGTTAAAATAAGGCATTTTAACTTCAAAAATTAATATCTTTTGATCCAATCATTAGCTCACTTTGAACTTTTTATCGTAGGTAGATCATAGCCTTAATTACATTCTTTAAAAATTTTAACTTAATTTGATTAATATTTTTGGACTAATTAAAGAAATTTGATTTTCATTTAAACTCAAATTAAGCCCAAAATATCTGATAAAAGTTGAGGCTTTTGGGTTCACTTGATTCCTCTTGAAGACAAGTCCAACAAGCCTTTATTTTAGCTACTGTATAGCATGCCAAACATGAGCCAAGTAGGGAGATGGGTTGTGCTTGAGTGGATTTGAACTTTGACACCTTGCTCTTAACTCTCCTCCTTCCCATGGCCTCCATTGTCGACTTGGAGCTCCACTTCTCATGGGCTGAAGTGCTAGCCTCCATGTGACAGATTTAGGATGGGTTGAGTGGGTTTGAATCACTCTTGACCTATTTGGCTCAAACAAGTCAAGTTAGTTTCATTGTATCAATTTAGATTAATTAAGTTTAGATTAGGTTATAATTGTATTTTGATTCAATATTTGAGCTGATTTAGTGCAATTGATTTCAATTAATTTAGAGTTGGTTTTGATTTGAACTCATTTTGACCCAGATTGGGCTTAATGAGTTGGATTGGGGTCACTTGGGTTAAATGATCAATCTGACTTAAAATGAAGTGCGTTTGAGCTTTAATTATATTTAATTGAGTATTTGAAATGATTTGGAGTAATTGATTTTAATTAATTTAAATTTGATTTTGATTTAGACCCATTTTGGCTTAAATTGGGCTTGATGGGTAGAATTGGGTTTACTTAGGTCGAATGACCAATTCGGCTAAATCAAATCCAAGAAAAGAACACATTATGTTCAAATATGATTTTAAAGTATTTTGAAATATTTAATTTGAATTAATTTTAATTTAATTTGAGTTTAGATTTAATAGGGTCTTTATTTAGGTTCACTGAGTGACTCGATTAAGCTATTTGAGTCATCTGTGGATTTAGATTTATTTAGTTTTATGTTATATTATATTAATTTGGTAATTTTGAGCCTTTGGGATGAATTAAATTGATCAAAAAAATTTTTTTGTTTTACTTTTGACTTAGTGGGGTTCACATAGGTCAAATATTTAGTTACTTTGTTCCCCATCTAAATTTAGTTTTATGTTTGTTTATATTTACACTTTAATTTTGTGTATTTTTTTATTAAATTAAATTTTTTTATTTAAATTTTTTATTTTAATTAATTTTTATGAACTTATATGAATTTTGAGCCTAAATAGAGTCAAGTAAGTCAACAATGTTGATTGTCTTAACCTAGGCTTAATTAAATTTAATTTTTAAATTAAACTTACTTGATTTAAGTTTTTATTAAATTTTATTGAATTGGGTTTGATTGGACTTACATTATCTAATTGGGTCAGGTCAAATATCTAGTTAGCCACTTTGTGCCCCATCTAAATTTAGTTTTATGTTTGTTTATATTTACACTTTAATTTTGTGTATTTTTTGATTAAATTAATTTTTTTATTTTAATTAATTTTTATGAACTTATATGATTTTTGAGCCTAAATAGAGTCAATTGAGTCAACAATGTTGATTGTCTTAACCTAGGCTAAATTAAATTAAAATTTTAATTTAAACTTACTTTGATTTAAGTTTTTATTAAATTTTATTGAATTGGATTTGATTGGACTTACATTATCCAATTGGGTCAGGTCAGGTCTTATGGAGTCCATTAGGCTAACCTAGGTTTTCACCTTAATATGTTGACTTTTTAATTTAGTTTTGATTCTATATTCTGTATTTATTTTTATTTTAATTTGTTGTTTCCATGTTTGCTTGAGTTTAAATTATTGTGGTGTTTTAATTTGGAGTCATAGGGATACCACACAGATCTTAGGGAGTACTTATTGAATTGATCGAGTGTGACATTAAAGTATAATGTACCATCTCGAAAGATAGAAATATCACCATAAAATAGACCTAATTACTTAATAAGGACTTATAAAGGGGAGATATGATATTTAGTATTTACTCCATCACATGTTGGTGATTTGATATATTTAAAGAAGAAAATTAAATAGATTTTATGAGTTGATTAAGTTAAAATCATTAAACACATCAATTTAATTACCCTTCCATAAACTTCTTTAATTTAATTAACTACTTGATCATGTTTTAATAATATGCTTTTAGGAAAGTAAAATTAGCAATGTAGCTAAAGGAGTCTAATGCAATTAGGCTCATGCTTGAGAGTTAATTAGATTAAAGAAGGAAAGAATCTAATTTAAACACTCTTATAATTTTCCAACACTAATGAGATAATCATAATTTCTTTAATAACTTCATGCTATTAAACGCATAAAGGGAAATTAATGGATTATATTTGACTTGCCAGAACTAATTATTAATTTAGAATTTTATTTTATCATTAATTTTCCTAATTATTTCATAATTATTAAATATGTTAATTAACCCTCTCAAGGAAATATATATGAAAAAATAATTAAAAAATGGGTCTTAATTATTTTTCCTCATTATTTCCACTATCCACAGTGATTAATTAACATTAATTATTTAATTTTTACTGTTCACCAAATTTAATAATTATTTAATTAATTAAAGAGGGTAATTAGGATAGAAATTCTAAAATATTTAAATTACATGACAAACAATACCAAGAAAATTATGGGAGGTAGAGGACATCCCATAGAACCATCCCACCAAATTTGGAATTAATTAGCCAAATAATTTAGCCTTAATTATGATAATTAGCCTGAGCTTCAAACTTTAATTAAGCACTATTCATTAGGTATTAATTAGGTATTGTATCTTTTATTAATATCTCCTCTATGTAACCTTTCCAAAATAGGTTTATTTGCATTTTTAAAATTTTTATACAATTAGTTATGATTTTTTAAAGTTCTGGCCATTTAATTATATTTTTAAACCTTAATTAACCCTTTAAATCATCAACGCCATGCGGATTGAGGTGAAGGTCTTTGAAGAGTTAATTTGAGTTTGGTGGAGGTTTAGGAAGTTTGAATGAGCTCTTGGTCGACGGGGCTGTCTCTCACTGGGAGAAGGTATGGGACTGTACAGAATGCTCTAGGGAAGTTTTGTGCTAAGTTTGAATGCATGGGGAAGAGTATACTCACTTCCCCAGCTGAACCAAGGGATAGGATTGGTTCAACCTTTGGTAGCCGTTCGACTGGGGTAGGTGGCCGGAGATGGTAGAGGACTATTGAGGTGACTAAGGGTGACAGGTTGAGGTAGTGTAGTGGGCTAGTATGAGGTGTACACTCTCCCTTAGGTGAACCAATAGAACTCACCCTCTCTTAGCCAAAGGCTGAGCCCAACAAGTTTGGGTTAGGTTGAGTCAGTAGTCCTCTTGTCCAAGAAGAACCAAAGGTGGCCGCCATGAGGTAAGGGGGTGGAGAACCCACCAAAATGAGGATTTTGTCTAATTTAGGTGACTTGATTCAATGGGTTAGACCCAAACCAGGTTCACCATGGGTTGGGTCCACTTGGCCAAGCCTATGGTGACCTAAAGATGAGTTAGGCTAGGTTTGGTTGGGTTTAGCTCAATTTGACCCATATGGGTCATATGGGTCAAGTTGGGCTAAGTTGACCATTTTGATTGAATTAGATCAAAGTGGTGACTTAGGTTAGTTCAATTGGTCATTTGTAGTGAATGAGTTTGAGTTAGATTTGGATTTGACTCATATGGTTCAATTTAGGTCAAATGGGTCATGTTGACTGATTTAATCAAATTGACCAAATTGGCTTGAGCATGGGTTAGGTCTATATTTAATTGATCATTAGTGATTGATTGGAAGAGTTGATTTGAATTGATTTGGATTATGGAGTGAGTTAGTTCAATTTGACCCTTTAGGTCAAATTGGGCTAAATGGGATAATTGGATTAGGTTGACAAAATTGGGTTCAGTTGAAGGTTGGATTATGTTTAATATTGAATTGGTGATCGGTTAGAAGCATTGGTTTCAACTAATTTGGTTTAAGATATGATTTGGTTCAATTTGACCCTTTAGGTCAAATTGTGTCAACTTGGGTCAAAGGATCCAATTGGCTTAATTATGTTCAATTGATTATAGTGAGTTTTCAATAATGACCAATAATCATCAATGAAGAGATTGGATGGCTTGATTTGATCCAATGGGAGTTTAATTAGAGTTTGGCTTAATCACCCCTTTTAGGTCACTTTAGGCCAAGTGACTTGGTCAAGCCAACTTGGACTAATTGGGGTTATGGATTTTTGGGATGTGTTCAATGATGAATTTGAGATTGATTGGTGGCTTTGATTGTAATTGATTTAGGCTTAATTAGGTTTTGGCTCATTTGAACCCTTTAGGTCAGATGGGTTAACTTGGGTTGGTCATCTTCCTTTAGTTCAATTAGCTTGATTACAAGTGTTGGAGTGGCTTGAAATGATCTAATGAATAATTAAAGTGATTGAGAAAATCAAATTGGAATTAATTTTCTTGAATGGATTTGAATTGAGTTATAGGATTATGGTGTATTAACTTGGGTTAAGATCCAAGTTAATTTGGCTTGGAGCTTGGATTAGAAAACCAAATTCAATTGAGATTGATTGAATAGATTGGGATTGATTCAGCTTCATCTACAATGAGCTTGAGTTTGGATGAGTGAATGTGTATGAATTTTGGTTTAGGCCTTAGGGTATGTGAAACCTATTTGTCTTAAGGTAAACTCTAATCTTAGGATTATTCCCTCTAAGTCTGTAGGCTTAAGTTTAGTGTTCCCTAATCACTAGAAGTGAAGTGTCCTATGACTAAAGAAATTCAAGTGTATAGAAGGTTCCTAGATCTAAGATGGGAAGGATTAATTCTTAGTCTAAAAGTGAGGTCAACAGTTGTACACTTAGTTAGTAATTATAGTATCCTAAGTGCCTATGGTGTTTTAATTTGGAGTCATTGGGATACCACGTAGATCTTAGGGAGTACTCATATTGACCTCTTGGAGTGTGCTCTCAACTTTATCATCATAGATCTAGGACTCTTGTAAACACTAAAAGCTCCTTAGTCTTAAGACACTTCTAGTGATTAGGTGTAGACTTAACCTAAGCCTAGAGACTTGGAAGGTTTAGCCATAAGAAGAGGTTACGCCTTAAGGATTTAGGAAGACTTTCCTACCTTATAGCCTTAAACCCAATCCTTGCTTCCTTCTTTCAAACTAAACCTCAAATTCAAATTCAAGATCATAAATCTAATCCCAAATCAAATGATTGAAATCCATGATTAAATTCAAATTTCAAATCCCTTCCTAAGCCCTTTGATTTTATCTTATTGACTTAGCCTTAACCAAATTCAAATCAACCCAAATTTAATTGATTTTCTCAAATATCAAATTCAATCTCAAATCAAATCCCAACCCAAATTCCAAATCAAATCCAACTCCAAATGATTGAAACCATGATTAAATTCAAACTCCAAAATCCCTTCCTAAGCCATATGAAACACCTTCATATGCTTAACCAAAACCCCCTTTAAACCAAATCAAATTTGGTTGATTTATTTATAAATCACTCATTTATTCATTTATATTCACAAATATAAATTAAATCTAAATTCAAATATTTCAAATCAAATCAAACTAAATCAAACTAGATCAAGACCTTTCTTAAGTCATATGGACCCACCTCCATATGCTTAACCAAATCTCAATCTAAATCAACCCAAACTCAATTGATTTCCTTATAAATCAATCATTCCATCATTTAAATTAACAAATATAGATGAAATCTAAATTCAAATCATTCAAATCAAATCAAACTATACCAAACCAAATCAATTCCCTACTTAAGCCCTTTTAACGTACATCCCTCAACTTGGTCAAATTTACTTCCAAATCACTCCAAGCCCAAGTGATTTTCACATGAACCATTTATTTCTTCATTTATATTCACAAGTATAAATGAAATATAAATCCAAGTGGCCAAAACCAAAAACAAATCAAATCAAATGCATAAATTTAGCCTTTTTGGCCAAATTCTTGAACTTGGCTAAATAATACCCAAATCAATTCAAAACCCATGGATTTCTCATGGCTCAATCATTCCTTCAATCATTATCCCAAATATAAACATAAACTATAATTATCAAACCAAATCCAAGTCAACCCAAGTCAAACCCAAGTTAGTCCTTTTTAACTTGAAATTATCATATGAACCAAAATCCATATGACTTCAAACCATTTACAATTGGATTTATATTTTCATCTCAAATCCATTTACCAATACAACTAAACTTAAATCAAGCTAATTGACCCATTTAGGTCCACTTGACCCAAAGTGGCCTAAAAGTCCTTATTGAGCCAAGTTCTAATCCAACCCAAATTGGATTGAATTAAACCCATCTAAACCTCATGTCATGATCAACAATCATCCTAGGGTGATCAACTATCTTGGATTGGGTCAAACTAAGTCAACTTGGTCTTTTGACCAAGTCAACCCTTAGCCCAAATGAAACCCAAACTAGCTAAAACCCATTACATACCAAATTGATTGAAACCATTGACTCAAACACACTCATGATCAATGATTGAACATGACCAAATCCTTATTTGAGCCAAACCAAGCTCATTTGGCCATTTGACCCAAATTGACCCAAATTGGCCCAAAAAGCTAAAATGGGTTAAATCATGATTTATACCAAATTATTTACAACTAATGGCTCAAGTACACTCCAAATTGATTATTGAACTTGACAAAAGCCATGATTGAGCCCAATTTGACCAATTGGCCAACTTGACCCAACCTAGCCCAAATTGGCCTAAAGGGTCAAATTAGCCAAAATTCAAATTAAATCTAAATTAAACTAAACCAAAGCAAACAATTACTTTCAATCAACCAATTGAACTGGATTCAATACCTAACCCAACCCAATTGGGTCAAATTAGTCAAATTGGTCAACTTTACCCATTTGGCCCTTTTGAATCCAAATGAATCAAATTCAAACCTAAGTCAATTTAATCAAAACCAATTGAACCAGAACATCTTAACTGATCATTTGAATCTATCCTAAGCCTTGGTTTGACCCAATTTGACCAATCGATCAACCCAATCCAAATGAACTCATTTTGACCAAATGAAGCCAAAACACCCAAAACTAACCTATGAAACCTTGGTGGCTGACCTAACCCAACCCAAACTGACCCTAGGTTAGTCCCAAGCCAACCCAAATCTAAGTGGGACCCAATATAAGGGAATTTGGCCAATGTGGAAAGCTCTTTGCATCGGATTCTTGCCATAAGTGGTAAAGTCCACTTTGCCTTTCCCAAAGCAACCCTCCACTTGCCAAATGAAGCAAGACTAAGCCTTCCCGCACAACCTAAACACCTTAGGATTAGCCATGGACCAAAAGTAATCTCCCTTTCCCCCCTCTCATGGTCGAAAACACCATGGACAAAAAAGGAGGTAATCACCCCCATCTGCCCAAATCCTCCCTTGGGCGGCCTGACATGGCTTTAACCACTCATTGCAAGCTACGTGGTACTGATGGTGATGAATCTAGTGAATAGATGATGACAAATAAGTTGAAATCAAGAGACGGATCATGTCTGTCCGTCAAATACAATCTCGGGGTATACTACCCCAATTTGAGCAACAAACATCACATTTGGCATTCTCTAAGTTTCCAAAGCAATTTTGAAATCCTTTAGAGTGATTCCAAGTCCTCCCAAAGCCTCCAGAGCTCAGATTTTCTTCTCCTGTATGCAGCCAAAATAGGACACCCCTTCCCGTGCAATACTCCTCGCCCACTTGATCAAATACCAAATCTTCGCACCCATACTATCCTCATACTTTGTCAAAGACAACCGAATCATCCCCAAGCCTTCCCAACTGCCGGAGGCCGAAGTTCGATTGAAGCTGAGGCTCTTACACACGTGGATTGGTCAACTGAACATTCTACACTAAATCAAACCTGAATCTTCTCAACAGGGCTTCATCTTCCATTGATCCCATCATCGGACATTAGCTCTGGTGAAGTAATTTTGAAAAATTGAGCTCCCTAGTGAAAATCGTTTGGTCCTTTATGAAGTGTATGTGTATTTGAGAAAATATTAGCGTTGGATGTGTGCGTCTCCATTCCCCGAAGGTGTGGAATGATTTTGGAGGTAATCCAAGCTCAGGTGAGCTCGAATCGAATGGGGAAAGATGGACATCATTCATCTTTCACTGCTCGCGAAGGAGGAAGATCATGGGCCATCCATTTCGTGTGATTAGAATGGATGTGTGTGATCAAATCGCACGTTAGATCCCTTGATTTTCTTCCTTTACTGTGGATCAAATCATGGCCTTCCGATCTTAGATTGGTATGCATAATCGAGTCGTGATTGGATGTCACAACAATCCCATCATGCCACATGGAAAGCATGCCGCGTCGGTCGCCACATGGCCTGATGGGATTAAGGCTTTAATTAGGCTTAATTAATCTATTTTTAAGGCTAATACTTTCAAAAATCAGAACTAATCTTAGAAAAATCTAAAAAATATAAATGAGAGATTATTTTAAAGATATTTTAGAGTAGAATCCATTAAAATTATGATTAATTAATTTATATTAATAATTTCTATTTAATTAAGATTTAATTAAAAACTTAATTACCCTAATTACTCTCTGATTAGTTGTCCAATTAATTTCAAAATTTTTAGAGATATTTAGGGGATGACCTCTGCCTCCCCTATTTTTCTTGGAATTTATTGGATAGTTAATTAGAGAAGTCAATGGATAAGCCTTAATTACTCTTCAATCTTAATTAGTGATAATTAAGCAAATTAATAGTGGTTTAATTAATTAATTAATCTCATTATCCTCTATTAATAGTGGGAAGTCTTAGGGAAGTGGTTTAGGTTCATTCCTTATAACCATTTTATTAAGCCTTTTCATTTGTCCCAAGTTAATTAAAAAAAGCTTAAATAATTAATTAGGCATTCAATTAAATAATTAAAATAAGAGAGAACCTAGTTATTTTAGAGCCTAATTGAGTGTTTGAAATGACTTAGGAATTAAGATTGAGACCTCTTCCTTGATCCCTTTCCCTATGTTACTTTCACCATCCTAATTAAAACACAATCAAAGAATTTAATCAAAAATTAATGAAATTATTTTAAAATCCATTCATTTATAACCTAACTTTGTTTAATCAATCTTGGGTAGCTTTTGGGTGTTCAATAACCTAAAGAGAGAGCGAATAAAATTATGGTTAGCTCACATGTGTGGGAAAATCATAAAAGTAGTTAAGTGAGCTCCTTAGGCTTAATTAACTATTAATTATGAGCCAATTGCATTAGGCCCCTTTAATTTCTTAGGAGCATTATTAATTTATTTTTTATGTGGTTGCATCTCATATTGGCTCATTATTATTTAGTTAATTTGCTTAAGGTGATGTAGGTAAGGGTTAATTAATAGACTTAATTCATACATAAAATCAACCTAATTTCTCTTCATTAAACCAAATTAATTCACACATGGGGGATGGGATTAGGATTAGCAAACCTCTTTCACATTCCTTAACTCAAACCAAACATAAAGATAAAAAATGACTTTAAGAAACTTTGGTTCATCTTAAATGAGTTTGTTTAGTATGATTGTACTTAGGACTTAGTTGGATTGAATGAAATCACATACTTGTGTTATTCTATTTCCTTCTATTCATGCTAAAAATATTATATGCCACTTGTACTCATGCATTCATGTCTTTCAAATTAATCAAATGAAAAAAATGATTTTCTTTATGTTAATTTGCATGTGTTGGCTTAATTAAAAATATGTATGGCTCGTATCACTATTAAATCTCAAATATATTTTCAAAAGTGTAATGAATGAATATACATATATATTGTAACCTTAATTATATATACATAGGAAATGCAAGTGAATATAAATTTAGTGTATGAAATAAAGTCTCTTCCTTATATTCATGTGTTGATTTATATAAGTAAGAATGTTAGTGGGTATATTAGTCTGGACATCTGAGGAACGTATGACTTTAAGCAGCCTTAATGAGGTTCCTACCTCGTTCCCTTGGTGTGAAATAATGGTGACGTACCTGCTTGATTTCATTCTTATGCATTTTGACACCAGAATCTAGATAATGCTTTAATTCATTTACACAAAATAAATCAATCAAATCAAAAATACAATTTTTGTATGGCTTTCTATTCTTGTAGTTGTTTACATCCATATGTATCTAAGGATAGTAGGTATATTAGTCTAGACATCCTAAGGGCGCATGACTTTAAGTAGCCTTAAGGAGGTTCCTACCATATTCCCTTGGTGTAGAACAATGGTGACTTACTTGCTTAAAAATTTTATACATATGAATGTGTACTTAGCCAATGAATGAAAACCCCCCTTTTTCTATTAAAAAAAAATACATGTATTCATACTTTGTGTAATTGGTTGAGTTGATCAGTCATGTGATTTAAGGTTCTTTCCTTATGCTTTTGTATAAGAATTTAGATAGAGCTTTAAATTAATATGACAAAATTATTCAATCAAATGAAACATTAATCCCAAATACATTTACTCACATTCATCATTTAAGCATGCTAAGATACAAATTGCATGTATAACTATGCTTAGGATTTAATCATATGCATGATGTACATGATGGAAAGAAATGAACAAACATGTATTATATGATAGTAATTTAGTCCAACTAATCTTAAGATGCCTTATTTATTGAATGAGTTTATTTAAGGTGAACCCAAACATTAGGACTAATTAAAACATATAATAAGCCATCCACTAAAGGGAATTGATTAACTAATTTGCTTTAGATGTGACTCAAGGCAGGGATAAAAGAGAGTGATCCTTTCTTTCTTTCTTATCATGACACTTAGTTGTTGAGTGTAGGTCAAATGAAATAAAACAAAACATTAAGTAAAATTTGCAAATTAGTTAAACCATTTAAAGTGAAACCACCCTTTATATTTAAATATCCTTCATGCTTAGAAAATCTTCACTCTAAAGCCTAGTTAAGACATACCACACAAGCTTTAACATAGACATTAGATTAAGTCACCACTTCTAGCTTTATGCTAGGGTAGTATATAGTCTGATGTATGCTTATTTTGTGATGTACTATTATAGGCTAGATGTTAGGGCATATATTTCATAGACTAAATATTAGGCCATGATTAGCCTAATCATATTTTATGCAGGAGATTATGCTTAAGATGACTTAAAATAAATATAAATACTCTCTTTTGCAAGTTACTTAACCCCTAAGCATAATCTACATTAGGACAGGCAGACTCGGTTACCCATGTGTAAGGTGCTAAGTCCAAACTATTCATATAACTGCTTGGGTTGTATGGTGTGTTTAGATAACACTTATTTTATAGTTGTAGTTAGATTTACTTTTCCATTCTTTTAATGTAATTATGCATTAAGAATTTGGTTAAGTGTTATGGGGTTTAAGGATGAACAATGGCCAGAGGGTTTAATCCTGGGGTGCCATGTGATGCCTAGAAGCTTACCAAATCAAATGAAGAGATGGAGGGAGCATGGAGACTTGAAGATCCCCCATAACACTTATCATTTTATAATTTGTAATTATTCTTTTACATTGTTAGGATGTATAAGGGGTAGAATTCGGCTACCTTTTTTTTCTTTTGGGTTGTATGCGGTATGGTGCACCGACCTATTATTCTTTCACGTTGAGGTTATAAATTGTTTGATGATTTATTTACACCGTGCAATAGAAATGACATATTTTTCTAGTTTCTTCATGTATGATGATTTAATGTGTGGTCTGGATCCGTTTAGGCTCTTAAAGAAAAATAAATTTTCTTCCCCAACTATAACTCATAACTAAATTTTCTAAAATAACTCATAACCTCACATAAAGCCTAGGGATTAAATCAAGATAATAAACCCTTAGCTAGATGTTGTATGCTTAATATCATGCATGTCATTTTGTTTCACTCTTGTTAAGAGAGGGTTTCCATCTTTGCTAGATAGGGAAAATGCTTGACCTTTGAGAGCATATGATGGAAAACATCTCCTTTTCTTTTGATTTAGCCCATAATCAACTTCACCATGCATTTAGGCATATAAAATCTTATAGACTGTGTCAAAATAAAGAGTCCAAAATCAAATTAAATTTGATAAAATTTGTATTAGACTAAGTCATTATTCATACCGCTCATGCTTTAGTCTCTTAGGGAGTGGGTTTAAGGACTTTAGTTTCTTTATAAATAATAACAACCTAGCAATCTTGCAAAACATATGACTTGACCACATGGTATTAAAATGCAAGAGGAGTTAGTTGGTTGCCATTCCAGGTGATTATAAGTCCAACAGTTGGGTGATTTACTCTCTCTTATATAGGTAAACAATATACCCACTTTCACCTTAGATATAGGTCATGCTTTGGCCTTTGCTAAAGCTCCCTAAATTTAGGATTTGAGGTGACTGTTTTTCTTTATGGCTAGCATAAATCCTCACCTCTTGGGCATTTCTACAATCTTGTATTGTGAAATTATAAGTCCTAGATTTCTAATAAAATCTCAACTCAAATAATTAATTCTCCTCAATTTTAAATATATAAAGCCCAATCATAGGATAGTTTGGGATGCTCACTAGACTTTCTAGTATCATGAGCATCCCCACTCTCTCCTTTTGGCTTCGATAATAAATCTCTCATTTTAATTTATCCCATTTGATCTTCCTAACATAACCAATGTATTGATAGTCCAATCTTTGAATTCTTTGGAGATATTAATTGTCTACTTTAATCGAGAGTATTCCTAGGGAACTCACCTTCCTTAGGATGTAATTAACTATAGGGGCTTGCCCCCATAGGAAACTTTAGAACCCAGTTTAAATAAACCCTACTTTATTCATCAATGTAAAGTAAAGGAAAAATCTCTGGTACATTCGAAGACCCATCATGCCTTAAGAGTTCTTATTAGGTGATTAGGTCTATCATAGGGTAGCGATTTCTATTTTTTGAGATAGTGCACTTTTCCTTGATGTCATACCCAATCACTTCAATAAGTATACCCTCAGATATGCATGGTGTCCCCTATACACATAGACTAAAAATAAACACCAAAACTCATTAAAGTGATTGGGTATGACATTGACATATGATATACCATCTAAAAAGATAGAAATATCACCCTACAATGGACTTAATCACTTAATAAGGACTCCTAAGGCAAATGTGTCTTCATATATACCAGAGATCATTCTCCTACTTTACAAGGAATAGTAAAATAAAGTTTATTTTATGCTAGGTTCTTTAGTTCCTATGGAAGCAACCTTCCATAGTTAATTACATCATAAGAAATGGAGATTTCCTAAGAATTCTGTTGATTAAAGTAGTCAATCAACATCTCTAAAGGTTTAAAGGTTGGAGTATCAAAGGATTGGGTATTTTTGAAAAATTAAGGGGGAATATTCAATTTGGAAAGACTTATTTTCGAATTCCAAAGGAAGAAAAGTAGGGAGAACTCATGATACTAGGAAGCCTAGTGAGCACTCCAATCGATCCTATGGTGAAGCTTTATAAGTTCGAAAGCGAATTTATTTTAGTTTGAGTTGGAATCCTTATTAGAATGTTAGGGCTTATAGTCCATCAACACAAGATTATGGAAATGTCTAAGAGGTGAGGGCTTATGTTCGTTGCCCGAAGGAAATAAACAACCTTGGATCCTAAATCTAGGATGCTTTAGCACAATCCCAAAGCATGACCTAAATTTAAATGAAAAATGAGACATTATGATTTACCTCCATAAAAGAGAATAAACCCATCCCGAATCTTCTAGGCTTACAACCGCCTAGAGTGGTCGCTAACTAACACCTCCTA
Organism: Cymbidium sinense; assembly: GCA_021442155.1. Taxonomy (NCBI): domain Eukaryota; kingdom Viridiplantae; phylum Streptophyta; class Magnoliopsida; order Asparagales; family Orchidaceae; genus Cymbidium; species Cymbidium sinense. The sequence goes on along the minus strand of CM038226.1, from coordinate 61,027,024 downwards.
CACTTTAAAATAATGTAGGCCGATCTTATGTTTATGCAAGATGGATAAGCTATTATTTAATTAGAAAGAGACTAGAGCCCTAAACTCACTCTCTAAGAGACTAGATCATGGCTGATATGAAGACATGACTTAGACTAAAATGCAAATTTTATAAATTTTTATCATTTTGATGTAATCTTTTGGACAAAGGCTAAGGAAAATTATGTCAAAATGCATGATCAAATATGGTTATTGGTTAGAGAAGAGGTGTTCTCCACTACAATGGATGCCCTTACAGATCAAGTATTCCCCTATCGTGTAAGAGTGGAGACCCTCCCTATTCAAGAGTGAAATAATATGTTATGCATGTTATTAGAACATACATCATTTAGCTAAGGGGTTGCTAAATATTTTAGTTATCTTGATTATCGCCTAGTATCTAGAATGAGGTTATGAGTATATTTAAAATTTAGTTTTGAGTTTATTAATGGGGGTAGAAAAATTAATTTTAATTTAAAGAGCCTACCACATCTAGGCCACACATTCAAACATCAACCTTAAGAAACATATGAAGAACATGCAATTTCAATTGAGCAATTTAAACACAACAATCAAACATTTATAAATTATCATGAAAGAATAAGAGGTCGGTCCGACTGGGTAGCGTCATACACCTTGAAAAATAAAAAGAGATGGGTTGCCGAGCTCTACCGTTATACAACCCATATTACAATAGAATTATACAATTACAATTGAATTAAATGTTATGGGGGTCTTAATTCTTCACCTTTTCTTATTTCTTTGATTTGATTTGGTTTGCTCCAAGGCTTCACATGACCTCCCAAGACTTTATCTTCTAGCCACTGCTCATCCTAAATTTCATAGCACTAATCTTAATTCTAATTACAAAATTACATGTTTATGGAAAAGTAAAATCTAACTACACCTACAAAATAGATGTTAGCTAAACATACATACTTGCCAAATAGTTGTATTTTATAAATTTGAACTTAGCAGCCTGGACATGGGTAACCAAGCTCATCTATCCTAATGTGGATTATGGAAAGGAGCATAAGTAACCTACAAGTGAAAACATTTATATTTATTATTACATCGGCCCCCTTAGCATAATCCCCTCCAGAAAATAACATTAGGCTAATAACGACATAACATTCAGTCTAAAACATTACATCATAAAATAAAACACAACATCATAACATACACCGTCCTAACTTAGAGCTAAAAGGGGCAACTTAGTATTCTAATGTGTGTGCTTAGGCTTAGTATGGTGTGTCTTAGCTAGGCTTTAGGATTATTATTAACTAAGTTTGGATTTGTTCAATTTAAACATGAAGGGTGGATTCACTTCAAGTTATTAAGAGGATCAATGGATTTTGTTTGTATTTTTCTTTGTTTCATTTGATATTCACTTAGCATCTAAGTATTGTAAAGAGAAGAAATTGGTTTGACCCTCTTCATCCCTTTCCTAAGTTATTTTTTAAAAGGCATATTATTATAATTTTTGGTTTCTTTTAGTGAATAGCTTATTAAATCTTTTTTATTAATCCTAAGTTTGGGTTAATCTTAAAGAATCATATTCAAACATGAAAGGCATCTTAGGATTAATGAGATTGGATTACAATCACATGGATAATGCTACATCATTCCTTTTCATCATCAACATCATGCATATGATTTTAAACTTAACATACCTATACATGTAATGTATTTTTGGCTCACTTAGATGATTGCTAATGCATGTATGTTTTTTTGGTGAAAAAAGGAATTTTATTTCTTAGCTAAGTACACATACACATGTATTAAAGATTTAAGCAAGTACGTGCCATTGTTTAACCAGGAAAGTGAGATAATCTAAGACCTCCTTGGGGCTACTTAAAGCCGTATTCTCGAGATGTCCAGATTATATACTTACTATCTTAAATACATATGAATATATACATAAGCATGAGAATGGAAATCATGCAGAAGATTATGTATTAACAAATTTATTTATTCATGTTAAGTAAAGCTTTATCCAAATTCTAATGTATGTAAACATGTGAATGAATTTAAGTAAGTACGTGCCATTGTTAACCAGGGAAGTGAGGTAATCTAAGACCTCCTTGGGGCTACTTAAAGACTCATATTCCTGGGATGTCTAGACTATGTACTTACTAACATTCAAATACATGTAACATACACACGAATCAAAAAAATAAAATAATACTTCAACATGTTTAAGCTATAAGAATATGTAAATCATATAGAATATTCATAGCCAACATCAATCTAAATCTTCATTAGTAATTTATAATTAAAAATAATTTTAAAATTTATTAGTGATAATAGCCACACATATAATAAGATTACTCCAACACATGCAACTTACGCATAATTCAATTCCATTGATTCTTTTATTTGAAAACATGGATGCATGATATCAAATGACATACAAATTTATAATGATTGAAAAGGAATAATTGAACATTACCAAATGATACATTCAACCACATTAATTCCTAAGGACACCAAGTTGAATAAACTTATTTAAGGTCAACCATAGTTGTTATGGAGTTTAATTTTGGATTTGAATTGTTAAACTTAAAGAAAAGATATAATATTTGCTATTTTAACCCCATCCCACATTAGTGACTTAAAATGTACAAGGAAAAGTAATTAAGTGAATTTTTTAGATTAATTAAGTTCAAGCCATTATGCAATTCATTTAATTTCTTTTTTCCTATGCATCTTTAATTTAATTCATCATTTAATCATGAGCCTCTAATGATATGCCAATGAGAAATTAAAATTTGCATGCTCCTAACAAGTCCTAATGCAATTAGGCATGATTAAAGATTAATTAGATTAAAGAGGAATCTAATTAAATACTTATGTGATTTTCTCACACCCATTGGTTAACCATATACTCTTTAAGGGTCTTTATGCTATTGAACACATAAAGATGGACCCATGAATTCAATTTAGATTATCTTAAGCAAATACTATTTTGATTTGGTTTAATTTCATCATTAATTGCTTAATCATTCCTTAATTTAATCATAAGCTAATTAACCCCCCTTGGAAAGATACTTAGGAGAATGATCAAGGAAGAGGCCTTGATCATTTACCCTCATCATTTCCACTGTCAATAGTAATTAATAATCTTTAATAATCAAAATTTTACTCTTTAATAATTTTAGGAATTATTAAATTAATTAGGGAGGGAAATTAAGGTTAAAATTTTAAATTCTCCTAATTACCTAGCCAATAAATTACAAGAAAATTATGGGAGGTAGAGGACATCCCAAGGAATTAACACATTCAATTTGAGATCTATTGGCCAAGTAATTAAGGCTTAATTAAGGTAATTAGAAAAAAATTCAAACCCTAACTAAGCACTGTTCACTATTCAAGCACTAGGGATTTTATTTTTATTAAATTTTTCCCTATTCACTATTTCCAAAATGAGTTTATTCATATTTTTATGATTTTTTTACAATCAGTTAAGGCTTTTCAAAGTTCTGAGTGATTAATGAGATTTTTAATACCTAATTAATCTCCTAACCCATCGGCGTTATGTGAGAGTTGACGTGACAGTGCTTTCCATATGGCACCCCGAGATAGGTTATTTAAAACATCCCCCATGGCGGCAGAGTCAGCGGCGGTGGATGCAGTTTCATCTCCATCATTCGATCTTGGATCAGACGATGAAGATTAATCCCATGGTTCATATTGGATTAATTCAAAAAATCTAATAGATTAAATCATGGCCGTTCATTTTAATCATACGAAATGGACGGTAGATGATCCTTCATCCCCCGAATGCTAGAAGGCGAACACCATCCACCTTCCACTGCTTGATCTGAGCTTACCAGAGCTCATGATACATCAGGATCGATTCTAAAATGTTTGAGGAGGAGATCTAAGGAGATCCTATGGTCAAAATTGCATGAAATCATAAAATCTTTCACAAAAGACCAACACCTTGGGGATTTTCTACTATTTTCCAGAATTTACCTCGTTGGAGCTCAAGAGCGGTAGTCCAATGATTGAGGTAGCTTCATGTTGAAGAGATGAAGCCCTATTGATAAGCTCTTGAGTTGCCTCCCTGCTGATGCCATTGTGTACCAAATGCCACCTCAATAGTCATCGGAGTTAGTCTAGGAGTGGTCTCCAATGCTCAAAATGATTCATTTTGACTCGCCGGAGCTTGGGGAAGGTGTGGGAGAAGTTAATTGAAGTTCGGTGGAGGTTGAGTGAGGTTGAACGAACAAAGGGCTTAGTTTCATTTGTCTTTGGTCTCGCAGGTGATAGGGAGCATGAGTGGATTAAGGAAAACTTTGGGGATGCTCGCAGTCACTCCAGAATGCTCTCTATGTCATTTGAATTGGATGGGGAGGAGTATACCATCCTACCCAAATGATCCAATGAATGGGATCATCTTAGTTTTTGGCAGTCGTCCGACTGATGTAGCTGAAGGTGTGAGTGAAGGGATGAGGTGGAGGGTCTTGAGTGGTTGAAGGAATGGCATCGGCTGAGGTGGTGTGTACCTCCTTTCCTAAGTGTGCCAATGAGGAGCCATGGGTGAACTCACCTTCTCTTGACCCATGGCTGAAGCCAATAGCCTTGGTTCAAGTGAGTCAGTGGTCCAAGTGTCCAAAATGAGCTAAGAGTGGATGGGTTAGAGAGTAGGTGAGACCATCCAAATGGAAATTTTATCTCATTTGGATGGGTTTTTCCAATAGGTTTTTGTCTAATTTGGGACTAGCATGGGTTGGGTTCATTTGGGCTGATCCATGGTGACCCAAGGAAGGGTCATGCCAAGTTTGGTTGGTTTTGGACTTAGTTTGAATGAGTTTGGCTCAATTTGACCCATATGGGTCAAATTAGGTTCATTTGGGTTAGGTTGACCAATTGGTCAAATTGATGGTTTGGGTAAGTTCATATGATGATTTGAGATATTTTCATTCAATTAGTTTGGTTTAATTTGAAGTGGATTTGGTTTTGACCCATATGGGTTCATATGGGACAAATGGGCTAAGTTGACCAAATTGGTCAAATTGGCCAAATTGGCTTGGGTGGAGGGTTAGTTGAGGTTCAAAGGATGATTTGAGAATGATTGTAGGTGTTGATTTGAATTGATTTGGATTTGAGAATGATTTAGTTCAATTTGACTCTTTAGGTCTAATTGGGCTAAATAGGTCAATTTGGTTGGTTTGATCAAATTGGGTTCAATTGAAGGTTGGATCATGCTCAATAATCAATTTGTGATTTATTAGAAGCATTAGTTTCAATCAATTGAGTTTAGGATTTGATTTGACCCAATTTAATATTTTAGGTCAAATTTGGTCAACTTGGGTCAAAAGCCCAAGCTGGCTTGGTTTTGTTCAATTGGTGGTTGAGTCATATTCAATAATTAATTTATTGTTAATGGGAGTTATTGGTTTTAATCAATTAAGATTGGAATGGTTTGGCTCAATTTAGTTCATGGGTTAATTGGGTCAACTTAGATTAAGTGACCAAAATGACTTGGGTTGTCCTAATTGATTGCAATTGGTCAATCAAGGATGATCAACAATCATTGTAAAAGAGATTTGATAGGTTGATTCAATCCAATTTGGGTTGTATTAGAGTTTGGATCCAATTGGTCCTTTAGGTCACTTTGGGTCAAGTGGACCAAATGGGTTAATTGAATTTGATTAGATTGAATTGGGTTGAATTGAGTTTAATGATGGGTTTAGAATTGATTGATGGTTTTGATTGCAATTGATTTGGGTTTAATTTGATTTTGGCTCATTTGGACCATTTAAGTCAAAAGGGCTAACTTGGGTTGATTGGATTGGTTTGGTTATGAGTCTTGGAAGGATTTGAAATAAAGTATTGAAAGGTTGGAATGCTTTTGTGAAAATTGATTGGATTGGTTTCAATTGAATGGGCTTGAGTCATAGGATGATGGGATGATGGTGGAATTGGTTCAGGTTAAGGGTTAAGTTAATTTCTCTTGGAGCTTGGATATGAAATAAGATTCAATTAGGGTTGATTATATTGGCTTGAGGTTGGTTTTGGATAGGTAGAGAAGCATGGGTCATGGTTCAGGTCATAGGGTAAGTAGGTCCTATTTACCCCCAAGGCATAACTTGAGCTTAGGGTATACCATCCTATGTCCCTAGCCTTTGGTTTAATGTTCCCTTAATCACTAGAAGTGTCCTATGACTAGAGAAATCCTAGTATCTAGAAGATTCCTAAGTCTAAGGAAGAATGAACCAATCCTCACTCCAAAAGTGAGGTCAATAATGCCTAATTAGAAAACTCTTAATATAAGGTTGGAGGTCATAATTACTAAGATTAAGGTGATTATCAACCTCACTTGAGGTTAACAGAACTTTAGTGCCTAGATCAAATCCTCAGTCTAAGAGGAGGGCTATCAACCTCACAAAAAGTGAGGTTAATAGTACATAGGAATAATTGGGGAGTACAAATTAGGGAACCTCTTATAAGAGAGAATTTGTTTTTTCAAATCCCTTGTACTCCAAGTTCTAGGTAGATCTTTACTTGAATAAGGCTATAGTCAGTAGGTGCTGGGGCCAACTTATTCTTTGATTATGAGTAATTATGGTGTTTATTTTTGGATTGTATGGGGGACACCACATAGATCTGAGGGGGTACTCATTGAAGTGATCATATATGATATTGAGGTATGATGTACTATCTCAAAAGATAGGGACGTCACCCTTCAATGGAACCTAATCACCTAATAAGGACTCCTAAGGCATGATGGGTCTTTGAATGTACCGGAGATTTTTCCCCTGCTTTAGATGGATGAATAAAATAGGATTTATATTTAATCAAATTCCAAAGCTCCCTATGGGGGGGCAAGCCCTCATATTTAATTACATCCAAAGAAAGGTGACTTCCTTAGGAATACTCTCGATTAAAGTAGATAATTATTGTCTCCAAAGATTTCAAGAGTAAGACTATCAATAAATTGACTATATTTGAAAAAAATCAATGGGGATAGATCAAAAGGAGAGTCTTATTATCAATGCCAAAGGAAATGAGTAGGGAATGCTCATGATACTAGAAAACCTAGTGAGCATTCCATCTTATCCTATGGTTGGGCTTTATATGTTTGAAAATGAAGAGGATTATTTTTTTGAGTTTAATTTTATTAGATTGCTAGGGCTTATCATCCACCAACACAAGGTTGTGAAAATGCCTAGAGGTAAGGATTTATGTTTGTAGCCTAAAGGAAATAGATATCTTGGATCCTAAATCTATGGAGCTTTGGCATAAGCCAAAGCACGACCTAAATCTAAGAGAAGATGGGTATACAATTTATCTCCACTAGAGAGAGTAAACCACCAAATTGCTGAACTTATGACCACCTAGAGTGGCAACCAGTTAACTCCTTCTATGCTTTCAAACTATCTGGTCAAGTCATATGATTTTACAAGATAGTTAGGTTGTTATTATTTAAAAAGAGACTAAAAACCTTAAACCCACTTCCTAAGAGACTAGAGCATGAGTGGTATGAGCAATGACTTAGTCTAATGCAAATCTTTCCAATTTTTATTTGATTTTGGACACTTCATTTTGACAAAGGACATAGGAATTTTGTATGCCTAAATGCATGTTGAAATGAGTTATGGGCTAAATCAGAAGAGAAGAGGGTGAAGCTCCATCAGTAGGGGTTGTTCTCACAGGTCACAGAGGCCCTGATTTTACAAGAGTGACTCAAGATGATATGTATGGTGTTAAACATACAAAATTCAGCTAAGGGGTTGCTAAATCTTTTAATTATCTTGATTTAACACCTAGACTTTATATAATTTTGTGAGTTATTTAGAAATTTAATTAAGAGTTGTAGTTGGATAAAAGATTTATTTTTTCCTAAGAGCCTAATCAGATTCAGGCCACACATTAAATCACTATTCATGAAGAGACTATAAAAATGCATGCCATTTCCATTATGCAATTTAAACATAGCATCAATCAATTTTATCAATCTAATGCAAAAGAATAAAAGGCCGGTGCGGTCGGGTACCACCATACAACCCAAAAAAGGGAGATGTGTAGCCAAGTTCTACCCTTATACAAGCCAGAATATGAAAGAATAATTATAATTTATAAATGATAAATGCTATGTGGGGTCTTCAAGTCTTCATATCTCTTTCATTCCTTTGTGCTTCCTCCTTTGATTTGGTAGGCTTCAAGGAATCACATGGCACCCCAGGGCTAAGCCTTCTGGCCAATGTTCATCCTTATCCCCCATAACACTAATCCTAATTCCTAATGCAAAATTATATTAAAAATTAAATAAGTAAATCTAACTACACCTTTCAAAAAAGTATTAGTTAAACACACCATACAACCCAAGCAGTTATATAAATAATTCGAAATTAATACACATGAGTAATCAAGCCCACTTATCCTAACTTGGATTATTCTTAGGGGTGTTAAGCAACCTATAAAAGAGAGCATTTATATTTATTTTAAGCACCCTTGAGCACAATCCCTTACAAAAAATATGATTAGGCTAATCACGACCTAACATTCAGTCTACGAAACATACACACTAACATCTAGTCTAAAATAATACACCATAAAACCAAACATGCCTCACTCCATGCACTGTCATAACATAAATTTAGAAATGGTGACTTAATTCTAAAGTGTGTGTATTAAGGCTTGTGTGGTATGCCTTAACTAAGCTTTTTTTATGATTTTTTAAGTATGAAAGGATGTTTAATCATAAGAGGTTGATTTCACTTTAAGTGGTTTAATTGATTTGAGAATTTTACTTAATGTTTTCTTTTATTTCATTTGACTTACACTTAGCAACTATGTGTCATAAAGAGAAGAAAAAGAGAGGATTACTCTACTTCATCCCTACCTTAAGTCATTTCTAAAGCATATTAATTAGACTTAGTTCTTTTTAGTGAATAGCTTATTACATATTTTAAATTAATCCTATGTTTAGGTTCATTTTAAATAATTATATCCAATATGAAAGGCATCTCAAGATTAATTTGATTGAATTACTATCACATGACACATGTTCAACCATTCCTTTCCATTTCATGTAGCATGCACATGATTAAATCCTAAGTATACCTACACATATAATATATTTCTTTTAGCACACTTCAAATGAAAGATGCATAAGTATATTTTGCAGAAAATGGGATCTTCACTCATTAGCTAAATGTACATTCAAGTGTATAAAAGTTTTAAGCAAGTACTTTGCCATTTTTAAACCAGGGGAGTAAAATAAAGACCTTCTTGAGTCTTGCATCTCCAGAATGTCCAGACTAGATATACCCACTATTCTTGAATACACATGAATGTACAAATGACTACAATAGTGAAAAATCTTGCAAAAGTTGTATTTTTGAAACACTTGTGCATATGGAACAAAGTTGAAAAAGAGATTTTCATTCATTAGCTAAATGCACTTATAAGTGTATGGAAGTTTTAAGCAAGTACTTCTCCATTGTTAACCAGGGGAGTGAGGTAAAGACCTCCTTGGAGCTACTTAAAGCATTGCATCCCTAGAATGTCCAGACTAGATATACCCGCTATTCTTGAAAACACATGATGTATAAATGACTACAAGAGTGAAAAATCATGCAAAAGTTGTATTTTTGAAACACTTGTGCATATGGAATAAAGTCTTATCTAAATTCCAGTATTGAAGCATGTAAGAATGAAATCAAATAGAGTACATGCCATTATTAAACTAGAGAAGTGAGGTAATCAAATGACCTCCTTGGGGCTAACTAAAGCCTCGTATTCTCTAGATTTTTGCTATATACCCATTAACATTTTACTTACAAAAATCAATACATGAATGAAAGTAAAGAAACTTCACTTCATACACTTAAGCTATAATCACATATATATCCTATATTTATAACTAGCATTCATAACATATGTAATCATTCATTTATAAGTTTTGGAAAATATATTTGGATTTAATATTGATAATAGTCACACATATATTAATTTGAATCAACATATGTAAGCTTGACATGAAGAAAATCATTTAATTTAATTCATTTTTCAAGAGATGAATGCATGAATCAAGTGACATACAACATTTAATATGATTGGAGAGGAATAAATAAACACAAACATGTAATCTCATTCAATTAAATTAACTCCTAAGGACAATCAAATCAAATAAAATTACTTAAAGTGAACCAAAGCTTTTTAATGCCACTTTTAATTTTATGTTTGATTTGATTGAAGGAAAGTGAGAATGAGGTTTGCTAATCCTAATCCCATTCCCATATGTGTGAGTTAATTTGACTTAATGAAAAGTAATTAGGTTAATTTTAGGGATTAATTATGTTAAGGTTTGAATTAAATTAATTAATTAATCCTTACCTATGTTACCTTAAGGTAATTAATCAAATGATAATGAGCTAATGTAATATGCAAATGAATTGAAAAGTAAATTAGCAATGGTCCTATGAAATGAAAAGGGCCTAATGTAATTGGCTCACAATTAATAGTTAATTAGGCTTAAGGAGCTTATTTAATTACTTTTATGATTTTCTCACACATATGGGTAAATCACAATTTCATTAAATCTCTTTAGGCTATTAAACACCTAAAGATCTACCCATGAATTGATTAAGGAAAAATAGATCCAATTTAAAATTTAATTAAGCTAATTTAGTAATTAATTAGTTAATTAATTTATAATTAAATTCTCTTGAATAGTAAAGGAAACTTAGGGAAAAGATTAGAGAAAATGGCCCAATCACATTCCCTAAACCTCCCTACTATTAATCAGTGCCAAATGAGTCCAATTAATAAGTTAATTTAGTGTTCACATGCTTAATTAATCTTTAATTAAGTTAAGATGGTAATTAGGACTTAATCAATCAATTTCTCTAATTAATCATCTAATAAATTTCAAGAAAAATAGGCGAGGCTGAGGTCATCCCCCTAAGGAACCTCAAAAAATTTGAAACCAATTTGATGATTAATTAGGGAGTAATTAGGTTAATTAAGTTTTTAATTGAACCTTAATTAAGCCAAAATTATTGAAAAAAATAATTAAGGATAATTGTAATAAATTCCCCTCTGAAATACCTTTAAAATGAGCTATTATTTATATTTTTTAGATTTTTCTATAATTAGTTATGAATTATGGAAGTTTCAGCCTTAAAATCGATTAAATTAAGCTAATCAAGCCTTAATCCCATTGGCGCCATGTGGCATGCTGACGCAGCGTGCTTTCCACATGACACCGTAAGATTGGCTATTTAAGTAGTTTCATCCGTGACTAACTTAGCTGGTGGTGGGACATGATTTCTCGTGGGCTGTCCGATCTAAGATCGGATAGCCATGATCAAACTCGAGAAGCTAAAGAAAAAATCAGGCAAATCTAACATAATTTGATCAGAGTTGTTCATTCCAATCATGTGGAATAGGTAGCTCGTGATCCTTCTTCTCATGAGCGATGAACGACGGAGTCTGTCCGCCATGTATCGCTCGATCTGAGCTCACCCAAGCTCGGATGAACTTCAAAATGATCCCACACCATCAAGGAAGGGATCCACACACATCCAACAACCAAGATTGACTATCATGCAAATTCTCTTCACAAAAGACCATGAAAAATTCTCTATTTCTACGGTTTTGAGAAATTACCTTGCTGGAGCTCAAGATCGATGGTGGGATCTATGGAGGTAGCTTTGTCTAGTTGAGACAAGGCCCTGTTGAGCAGCACACAAGCCAATTTATACTCATTCACTTGGTGGACCAACTTCCATCAATTTGGAGCTTGGTGGTGATCGAACTCCTAGCTCCAGTGGATTTAGAACTCGAGGGAAGCTTTGGGTAGCCTCGACGAGGCATGGGGAAGGTGTGTGGACGTGCAATTGAATTTTGGTTGAGAGGGGAAGAAGTTTGGATCAAAGAGGGGGTGCCCTATTTTGGCCTTGCTAGGGAAGGAGAAATTCAAAGTGGGGAAGCCTTGGGGAAACTCTGAGGAGTGCTAAAGAGTTTCATTTTTCTCTTGGGAGCTTAGAGGAGTCGAATGCAAGTGAAATCTGATTTGAATTGAGGGGGTATATCCCTCAATTTGCTAAGGTGGGAGGACAGGATTGTCTCCCATTTTTTGGCCAGCCAACTACTGCCAAGGCGCCAGAGTGCTCACCATCATGTCCACGTGGATCATCTTGGTTGGAGGAATGGGTGTGTGCAAAGCTTAATATGGTCTAATTTTCTTCTCTTGGATCCATTGGGTGGTAGGTTTACAAGGGAAGTGAGTTAACTCACCTCCCTTTGGTCCAAGGTAAGTCCTAGCCCACTTAGGGTGGGCTAGGGGGTTAGGTCAGACTCGAAAATGGGATGAGTGAGGGTTGCCAAGTGATGGGAGAGTGGGCTTTGCCAATGGGTGAAATTCTATGTAAAGAGGGATTCACCAATGGGTAATGGCTTGGATTGGACTCATTTAGCTTTTGGTAACTTTAGGTTGACCTAAGATGGGTTTGGGTCAGGTTTGATTAGCCTCCAACGGGTCATGGGTTGGTTTCATGGGTTTTGGCTCAATTTGGCCATATGGGTTCAATTTGGACCATGTTGAATTAGGTTGACCAATTGGTCAAATTGGGTCAAACCAAGCCTTGGGTTAGGTTCAAATGATGATTTGAAGTATTTTGGTCCAAGTGGTTTCAATCAATTTGACGTATATTTGATTTTGGCTCGCTTGGATTCATATAGGTCAAATGGGCTAAGCTGCCCAATTTGACCAAATTGGCTAGATTGGCTTGGATTGGGTGTTGGTTCATGTTCAATTGGTTTATTAAAAATGATTGTAGGCTTTGTCTTGAATCAATTTGGATTTAATTTGGATTTTGGCCAATTTTACCTTTTAGGTCAATTTGGGCTAGGTTGGGTCCAATCGATCAAATTAGATCTTTGGTCAAGTTCAACAATGAATTTAGAATGAACTTGAGCCATTGGTTGCAATAAATTTGGGTTAGATCATGATTTGACCCATTTTGGCTTTTTAGGCCAATTTGAGTCAACTTGGGTCAAATGGCCAATTAGGTTTGGTTTGGCTCAATTGATGGTCAAGTTGTGTTCATTTATTGATTATGAATTGGTGTGGAACAATGGTTCCAATCAATTTGGTGTATGGTGAGTTTTGGCTAGTTTAGGTTTCATTTGGGCTAGGGGTTGACTTGGTCAAATGACCAAGTTGACTTGGTTTGACCCAATTCAAGGTAATTGATCATCCAATGGTGATCAATGATCATGGTATGAGGTTTGGATAGGTTTGGTTTAGTCCAATTTGGGTTGGATTTGAACTTGGCCCATATGGGTTCTTTAGGCGACTTTGGGTCAAGTGGACCTAAGTGAGTCAATTGACTTGGTTTTGGCTTGATTAAGGTTTAGTTTGATTTATATATGAGCTTAGGATTGAAATATAAATACAATTGCAATCAATTTGGGCTATGCTAGGTTTTGGTTCATTTGGGATTTTCAAGTCAAAAGGGCTAAGTTGGGCTTGACTTGGGTTTATTTAAGTTGGACTAGATGATTATAGGTTTCATTTATATTTAGATAGATGATTGAAGGATTGATTGATTCAAGAGAAAAATCTATTGATTGTGGCTTAGTTTAGGTGGATTTTGGTTAAGTCTAAGAAATTGGCTTAAAGAGTCCAAATTGGGTTTTGATTTGATCTTGGGTTTGGTTTTGACCATATAAATTTATATTTCATTTATATTTTTTGAATATAAATAAAGATATAAATTATTCATGAGAAAATCACTTGAGTTTGGAGTGATTTGGAAGTAAATTTGACCAAGCTCATGGAGGTAGGTCAAAGGAGCTTAGTAGGAAATCAATTTAGTTTGATTTGGTTTTGATCATTGGAAGGTGGGTTTCATTTATATTTGTGAATATAATAGATGGAATAATTGATTTACAAAGAAACTAATTGATTTTGGATTGATTTGGGTTATGATTTGGTTAAGATCATGGAGGTAGTCCATATGGCTTAGGGAGGGTCTTGGTTTGGTTTAATTTATTTTGATTTGGTTTTGGTCATTTGAGTTTATATTTCATTTATATTTGTGAATATAAATGAAGGAATAATTGATTCATAAAGAAACCAATCGTGTTTGAATTGGTTTGAAGGAGATTTTGGCTAGGATTATGAGAGTGGATCATATGGCTTGAAAATGATTTTTGGTGCATGAATTTGATTTTGGATTTCAATCATTTAGAATAGAGTTTGGACTTGAGTTTGTTAATGATTGAGGAACTGAATTAATCTTTGAGAAAATAAATTGAAATTGGATTGAATCAGATTTGGCTAGGGTTAAGGCCATGGAATTCAATCATAAGGCTTATGGAAGATTTTTGGACTTGATTTCAATCATGAGATTGATTGTGTGTTTTGGGAATTGGATCTTGAATTTGAACTTGAAGTTGGGGTTTGATTTGAGGAGGGAACCATGGATTGGGTCTAGGCCATAGGGTAGACAAGTCTCCCTAGATCCCAAATGCATAACCTGCTCCTATGACTCTAACCCTTCTAAGTCTTTAGGCTTAGGTTAAATGTTCACCTAATAACTAGAAGTGTCTTAGGACTAAGGAGCTCTTAGTGTCTATAAGATTCTTAGATCTATGCTGAGGAGGTTGAAGACTCTCTAAAAGTGAGGTCAACAATGGTCCATCCCAATTATGAGTGAGTTTTCCCTGAGTGTTTTGATAAGCAGTGGCATTTACTTTTTTTAAGACTATCACCACTGTTGAAGTGGGTTTGTTTTATGTGGCAATTGTAATATCTTGAAATTTGCCTCTTTGTTTCATTTACTTAGTGATGTTTTGATCCTCAACTCTTTGAGCATGTTTATTGCATCTTCTATGGATTTAGAGTTCACTCTTTACCACTTGCCACATTATCTCTTAGTTCCTCTGTAATTAAGCCTCTTTGGCTATGCAATTCAAACTTGAATGGTAAGACTGCTTCCATTATGTGGGATAAGATGAGTGGCAAGTGCGCTGTTGTAATGGTGGGAGTAATTTTGAGAGCCTAGAGTATGATGTATAGTATGTTTACCCACTTAGCTTTGGTGTCTTCCATTTTTTTCTTAAGCAGGTTAAGGATCTTTTTGTTAGCCACCTATACTTTTGCTCTGTGGGTTATGCACTAAGGTAAACTTTTGTTTAATCCCTTAAGACTTGCAAAGGTCTCTCAAACCACTTTTAGTAAATTGGAACCCGTTATCCATGATGATCATCATAAGGAGCCCGTACTTGCAATTGATGTCAGTCAATTAAAATTCCTAACTACTTGGGAGGTTATCTTGGTGAGTGGTTTCACTTCAATCCACTTGTTGAAGTAGTCAATCATGACAAGAATGAACCTTTTCTATCCACTGGCTATAACATTGGATCTATCAGGTCAATTCTTTAGATAGCGAATGACCAAGGACTCAGTGGGAATAGTAAGAGGCATATCATCTAACTTTTCTAAGTAAGTATTGTAGCCAATTTGTAGTAAATCTTGATAAGAGAAACATATAAATCTTATAGGCATTATAAAAAAAAGGTAATAATATCTGAATTTATAAATGAGTTACACTTGTATGATTTCTTTTTGGATTTAATTCTCTCTTAACATATTGAATCCAAATCTATATTTAGACCCACCCATTTTTGAATATTTTGATTATATTTAGACTTAAATCCTGACCATAGGGACATGTTGGATTTAAGTTTAGGTATAGATTTGGTCCCTTTGGGCATGCTGGAATATAAATTTGAGTTTAGATCCAACCCTTTGAGCATTGTGGATCTGATTCGGCCTCTTTGGGCATGATGGAATCTAAATTTGGGTTAAGATCTAGCCCTTTTGGGCATGATGGATCTGATTTGGCCCCTTTGGTTAGGATGGATCTGATCCATCCCCTTTGGACATGATGGATCTTGGTTCAAATATTGATCTGGCCCATTTGGGCATGATGTATTTTAATTTAAATTTATATTTGGCTCCTTTCCGCATGATGGATCTAATTTGACCCGTTTAGGCATGATGGATTTGATCAGGCCACTTTGGGCATGATGAATCTTAGTTTAAAGTTAAATTCGACCCCTTTGAACATGATCAATCTGATCCAACCTCTTTAAGCATGATGGATTTGATGCGACCCCTTTAGGAATGATGAATCATTGTTTAAATTTAGAACCAACCCCTTCGAGCATGATGGATTTGATCTGGCCCCTTTAGGCATGATAAATCTTGGATTAATTTTAGATCTGACCCCTTTGGGCATGATGGATCTTGATTTAAGATGGCTTTGATTAGAGAGAGTTTCTCTTTGATTAAGGATTTTCCTTACATTGTAAGGCATATAAAATTGCCCCTTATTGACAAGAGAATTTTCCTTTAAAATGAGTACATTTTTCTCATACTTAAGCAAGGAGTATCCCTTCGATTGATTGATTTAGAGTTGATTTTGACTCTTGCATTTATAAAATATGACATCTTTACAAGTTATGCATAATATCTCTTGAGATATTATCCCTTTATAGGGGGCATAAGTCTTATCCCTTTTGCATCAATGAGCTGATAAGCTCCCCCTTCATATACTTTTTCAATGATATATGGTCCTTCTCAAAATGGGTCAAACTTTCCACTAGTTCATTGATGTGGAATGATGGGCCTTCTACATACTAGTACTAGTTCACCTACTTTGAAGCTTCTTGGGTAAACCATGTGGTCATTAACTCGGGGCATCATTGCTCTATATATTTCTAGATTTTGTTAGGCCTGTAATCGA
This sequence comes from Cymbidium sinense, assembly GCA_021442155.1. NCBI lineage: Eukaryota > Viridiplantae > Streptophyta > Magnoliopsida > Asparagales > Orchidaceae > Cymbidium > Cymbidium sinense. Next base: position 61,010,231 of record CM038226.1, on the reverse strand, counting down.
GTTTCATCTAGAGCTTCAAGCTCCTCGAGTTGTATTCGAACACTTTACTCTATTGTAAGTTCATTGTGAACTGTTATATATAGTGAAGGTACTTCAAGAGAAGTATGGCTTCTATTCTAAAGACTAAGTAGTATGGTATTGCTTGTGTAGCAATTTTGTATGTAGTACATTATGACCACAAGGCTTCCATTAATTTATCATGTCATTTCATTTTATTTTTAGAGAGAATTATTTTGAGAAGTTTAATCAATATTTTGTTGAATGCTTCTGTAAGACCATTGGCTCTTAGATTGTTTATTGAAGAATATCGCCAATCTATTTTGTATTTCTCAATGAAATGATAGACTTTAGTATTCCTAAAGTTAATGCCATTATCAGATATAATTCTTCGAGGTACTCCAAATTGGTAGACGATATGGTCTTGAAAAAAATATCATTATATTTTTTTGCTTTAATTTCTTTTAATGGTATTGCTTCTATCTATTTAGAGAAGTAATCAATAGTAACAAAAATGTAATGATGTCCCATAAACAATGGAGGATATATTGGACTTATTATATTAATTCCCAAACTTTCAAATGGCCAAGATGCCACTATTGGATGTAAGTTATTAGGTGGTCGAAGCTATGTGTCTACATATAATTAACATTGATGACATCTTGGCATGTTTATTACATTCTTGAATCATACTAGGCTAATAGCATCCCATTCATTTAATTTTTAATTTTTATTTTAGGACCAAATTGGTGTGCACTGCACAACCCGTCATGGACTTCAACCATTGCCATATTTCCTTCATCTAGTCCTAGGCATCACAACCACATTTAGTCGAATGAGCATTGATATAACATATCATTCATAAGAGCATCCTTTTTATTATTGTTGAAATCTTTTGATTTTTTTTAGCTTTAAAGGCTTATAGGAGCATTGATGCCAATGCTAGCCTACTTTTGGACTATTATTATAATCGACTCTCCTTGAAGTTTTGTCATTTCTTTAGCCAATTTAGCTGATGCATTAGCTTTACCATTATTTTGACATGACATCCTTGTAATTATTATTTCAAGGATTTAATTAAGAAGCTCCAAGACATGTTTATGATAAAGCGTTAATTCAACCTTATTTATCTTAAAAGTTCTAATTATTTATCAAATTATAAGTTAAGAATCTCTATAAACATGAAGCTTCTTAAATTTCACATTAATAGCTAGCTCTAGATCCATAATTAATGCTTTATACTCGGCCTTATTGCTAGTTTGAGGCTTCATTAGACTATATGAATATAGGAGAATACCTTCTTGTGGTGTCACAAATATTAAGCCAATTCAAACATGTATTGTAGGTAAACCAGATGGTTTAGCTGGCTTTACTAATGAGGCCCCATCAAAGTAGAGCTCCCATCTTGATGATTGTTGAGATTCTTTCACTTCAAAGATTTGTTCATCAGGTAATTCATTATTGAGTGGATAGTTTGCTGGTAAGAGATGAGCGGCTAGAAAGTCAGCTAGAGCTTGCCCTTTTATAACATTTTGTGGGACATATGTTATATCAAATTGAAGTAATAAGATTTTCCATTTAGCTAAGCCACCAGTTAAGGTAGGTCTAATCATTAAGATTTTAAGAGGATCAACTTTAGATATCAAAGTTATTTTATGTGAAAGTTTATAGTGTCGTAGTTTCTAAGTAGAAAATATCAATGTTAGACATTACTTCTCAATATGAGAATATCTTATTTTGGCTCCTATCAAATGTTGACTTATATAGTATAGGTAATTTTTCTTTCCTTTTTTATTGTTCTGGGCTAAAAAAGCTCCCAATGACTCTTTTAAGGCTGCTTATATAATTTCAACAACATTCTTGTTATTAGTGTTATTAAAATTAGGAAATGTAATAAATATTATTTTATACTATCAAATGCTTCTTGACAAGCATCATCTCATATAAAAAGTGTGTCATTTTTCATCAATTGACTAAAAGGTTGACACCTCCACAAAAGATTAGAAATGAACCTTCTAATGTAAGCTATTTTTCCTTGTAATGAACTATGTTGTTTTAATTTGGAGTCATAAGGACACCTCACAGATCTTAGAGGGTATTTATTGAGGTGATTGGGTATGACATTAATGTATGATGTACCATCTTGAAAGATGGAAGCATCACCTACAATGAACCTAATCACCTAATAAGGACTCTTAAGGCAGACGAGTCTTCGTATATATGAGAGATCTTTTCCCTACTTTACATGGAGAAGTAAAACATAGTTTATTTTATGCTGGGTTCTTTAGTTCCCAACGGAAGCAAGCTTCCATAGTTAATTACATCTTAGAAAATATGAATTTTCTAAGACCACTCTTGATTAAAGTAGTCAATAAACATCTCCAAAGATTTCAAAGCCAGACTATTAAAGGATTTGATATTTTTGGAAATCTAGTGAAAGATTTCAAATAGGAAGACTTATTTATGTATTCCAAAGAAAGATAGGGAGCACTCATGATACTAAGAAGCCTAGTGAGCACTCTAGTCTACCTTATTGTGAGGCTTTATATATTTGAAAGAGAGAGTTTATTTTTTATTTGAGTTAAAATTTTATTAGAATGTTAGGGCTTATAGTCCATCAACACAAAATTATGGAAATGGTTAAGATGTGAGAACTTATATTCATAGCCCAAAGGAAATAAATAGTCTCAAAGCCTAAATCTAGTATGCTTTAGCAGAAGCCAAAAGTATGACTTAAGTCTGATCAGAAAATGGGACATAGTGGTTTACCTCCATAAGAGGGCATAAACCTATCTCGACTCTTCTAGACTTACAACAACCTGGAGTGACCACCAACTAACATATCCTACACTTCAAAATCATGTAAGCTTGTCTTATGTAAATGCATGATAGCCAAACTGTTATTTAATTATGAAAGAAACTAGTGTCTTTGACTTACTCCCTAAGAGACTAGATCTTGATTGGCATGAAATCATGACTTAGACTAATACAAAATTTATAATTTTTTATATAATTTTGGCACATTCATTTGGACTAAGGCTTAGGAAAATTATGTCTATATGCATGATGAAATAATATTATGGTCTAACTCAGTGGGTGGAGGTGCTCTCCACTACAAGCGATGCCCTCAAAGGTCAAACATTCTCCTATTGTGCAAGAATGGAGACCTTTCTTATTCAAGAGCAAAATGAGATGATGTGCATGATTTTTATAGCATACATCATTCAGTTAAGGGGTAGCTAAATCTTTTAATTATCTTGATTATAACCTAGGCTTTAAGGTGAGGTTATGAGTTATATTTAAAGTTTAATTATGAGTTATTTAATGGGAGTATAAATATTAACTTTATTCTAAAGAGACTATTGCATCCAGGCCACACATTCAACCATCAAATTTTAAGAAACCTATGCAAAACATGCCATTTCTATTGTACAAGCTAAACATGACAATCAAACATTTATAAATTTTATAAAAGAATAAAAAGTTTGGTGCGGCTGGGTATCGCCATACACCCCTAAAAAGAAAAGAAGTTAAGTAGCAGAGCTCTACCCTTATATAACCCATATTAGAAAAGAATATTACAATTACAATAAAATAAATTCTATGGGGTTCTCTATTCTTCATCTTTCTTTCCTCCTTTTGATTTGATTTTGCTCCAAGCATCATAGGGATTCTCAATTCTTTGCCTTAACCTAAATACTACTCATTTGAAACCCCATAGTACTTAACCTAATTCCTATTTGCAAAAATTATATATGTTTATGGAAAATAAAATATAACTGTGACTACAAAATAGATGTTAGCTAAACAAATATACAAACCAATCAGTTATATTCCATAAATTTGGACTTAGCACCCTGTACATGGGTAACCAAGCCCACCTTTCCTAATGTGGATTATGTTAAGGGGAATAAGCAACTTGCAAGCATTTATATTTATTTATTATAATGACCCTCTTTAGCATAATCCTCTACAAAAAATAGTACTAAGCTAATAGCGGCCTAATATTCAGTCTATGTATAAATAATCCTAACATCAAGTCTAAAATATTGCATAACAAAATAAAGCATAACACCACAACTTACATAGGCCTAAACTAAGGATAAAAATGGTGACTTAGTATTCTAATGTGTGTGCTAAAGTTTGGTGTGGTATGTCTTAGTTAGGCTTCAGATATGTGATTATTTAAATGTCTTGGAAGGTTCAAGTTACACATGAGGGGAGGTTTCACTTTAAGTTATTAAAAGGATTGGTAGATTTTAATTTATATTTTATTTATTTCATTTAATATTTACTTAGCATCTAGCTATTATAAAGAGAGGAAAGAGGTTTGACCCTCTTCATCCCTACCTTAAGTTATTTTTTAAAGGCATGTTGTTATGATTTTTGGTTTCTCTTAGTGAATGATTTATTAATGATTTTATTAATCCTAAGATAGAGTTAATCTTAAAGAATCTTATTAAAACATGAAAGGCATCTTAAGGTTAATGAGATTGAATTACTATCACATGGATAATATTACATCATTCATTTTCATCATCAATAACATGCATAAGTTTTCATTTTTATCAATTATGATATTTAATTTAGCATACCTATACATGCAATGCACATGTGTATATTTTTGGCATACTTGAATGATTGTTAATGCATGTATTTTGGTAGAAAAGGAAGTATTCAATCCTCAGTTAAGCATCTATATACATGTGTTAAAGATCAAGCGAGTACGTGTCATTGTTAAACCAGGAAAGTCAGGTAATCTAAGACCTCCTTGGGGCTACTTAAAACCTCATGTTCCCGGGATGTCTAGACTATATACTTTCTAACTTCAATACACATACAGATATTTATAAACATAAGAATGAAAATCATGCAAAAGATTGTATATTAGTAAACGTTTTACTCATGCAAAGTAAAGCTCTATCCAAATTCTAGAACATGTAAACATATGAATGAAATTAAGTAAGTATGTGCCATTATTAAATCAGGGAAGTGAGATAATCTAAGACCTCTTTGGGGCTACTTAAAGCCTCGTGTTTTTGGGATGTCCATACCATATATTTATTAACATTCAAACATATGTAAACATACTCATGAATCATAAAAATAGAATAATCCTTTAACATGTTTAAACTATAAGTGAATGTAAATCACATATAATATTCATAGCCAACATCACTCTAAATTTTTATCATTAGATTATCATTTTAAAGATAATTTGAGATTTATTAATGTTAATAGCCACACCAAATAGTAAGATTAATTCAACACATACAATTCAGATATGATTATATTCTTTTTGTTTGATTCTTTTTGAAAATACATGAATGTATGGAACAAATGAAATACAAATTTATAATGATTGAAAAAAAATAATTAAATATTTTCATATGATACATTCAATCACATTAATTCCTAAGGACAATCAAGTCAAATAAAACTTTTTAAGATTAACCAAAGTTTTTATAGAATCTTAATTTTGACATTTTAAGTCATAAAACCTAAAGAGGAGAAAGACACTTGATGTTTAACCCATCCCATGTTGGTGACTTAATATGTCTGAGGAAGAATAATTAAATAAATTTTATGGATTGATTAAGTTCAAGTCATTAAGTAATTAATTTAATTTCTATTTTCTAAGCTTTTTTTAATTTAATTAGACACTTAACTATGAGCCTCTAATGATATGCCTACGAGGAATTAAAATTTGTAATGCACTTAGAGGAACCTAATGCAAATTAGGCTCATGCTTAAGAATTAATTAGATTAAAGGAAGGACTAATTTAAGTACTTATATAATTTTCCCACACTCATGGGTTAACCATAAGTTTCTTAAATATTTTTGTATTATTAAACACATAAACAAAAACCCATGAATTAAATTTGAATTATTTGAATCAACCATTATTTAATTTAATTTTATTTCACCATAATTTACTTAATTAACCTTTAGTTAACATATATGCATTCATTTGATTGATTTGATTACAAATATTAGAAAAGTTTGAAATGTTCTATTGAATGGTTGGAGTGTTTTTGTGAAAATCAATTGGATTTGGTTTACTTGAATGGGTTTTGGATTGGATCCATAGGATCATGGTAGAGTTAACTTCGGTTAGGGGCTAAATTAATTTGGCTTGGAGCTTGGATAGGGAGCATAATTCAATTGAGGTTAGTTGTGTTGGCTTGAGGTTGATTTTATATGAGTGGATAAGCATGGGTTGGCTTAAGGCATAAGATAGGTAAGTTTTATTTGTCCTAAGGCATATCCATAGCTTAGGGTATGCCTTCCTAAGACCCTAGGTCTAGGTTTAGTGTTTTCTTAGTCTCTAGAAGTATCTTATTATTAAGGAAATCCAAGTTTCTAGAATGTTTCTAAGTCTAAGACGGGAAGGATGAATCCTCACTCCAAAAGTGAGGTCAATAGAGAGCCTATCACATCCAGGCCACACATCAAATTATTACACTTTATGAAACCTATGAAAAGAATGTCATTTCTATTGTACAAACTTAACATAACAATCAAACATTTAAATTTCATAAAAGAATAAAAGGCTAATGCGACCGGACACCACTATACATCATAGAAAAGAGAAAATGTTTGGTACCCGAGCTTTAGCCTTATACAACCCAGGTTATAATTACATTTCATAAATGAAATGAATGTTATGGGGGTCTTCAATCCTTATTTTTCTTTTCTTCTTTAGATTAGTTTTCTGGAGGCTTCATAGAGCTTCCCAAGTCTTTTCCTTCTAGCCACTGTCCATAGCACTAATCCTAATCCTATTACAAAAATTATATTTTCATGAAAAATAAAATCTAACTATACCTACAAAATAGATGTTAGTAAAACAAATATATAAACTAAGCAATTATATTTCACAAATTTGGACTTAGCACCCTACACTTGGGTAACCAAGCCCACCTGTCCTAATTGGATTATGCTTAGGGGCATAACCAACATCTACAAGCAAGAACATTTATATTCATTTATCATTACAACAGCCTCATAAGCATAATTTTCTACATAAGACATCATTAGGCTAATAATGACCTAACATCCAGTCTATGCACAAATAGTCCTAACATTCCAGTCTAAAATACTACATCATAAAACAAAACATATCACCATGAAATACACCAGCTTAACTTAATGCTAGTATAGGTGACTTAGTATTCTAATGTGTGTGTTGATGTTTAGTGTAGCATGTCTTGATTGAGCTTTGAAATTATGATTATCTAAAGTTTTAGGATTGTTCAAATTACTCATTAAGGATGATTTCACTTTAAGTCTTTTAGTAGCTTGATTGGATTTTTAGTTTACATGTTTTCATTTCATTCAATACTTACTTAGCATACAACTATTATAAAGAGAAGAAAGAGGCTTAGCCCCTTCATCCCTAACCTAGGTTATTTTCTAAAGATAGATTTTTATAGCTTTGGTTTTCTTAATGAAACTCTTAAAAACTTTTTTTATTGATCCTAAGTTTAGATTAGTTTTTAGTAATCTTATTCAAACATGAAAGACATCTTAGGATTAATGAAATTAAGTCACCACCATATGAATAATATTCCACTACTTCCTTTCATTATCAATAATATTTAAATTCTTTCATGTTAAATTTTCTTAATATTTGATTTAATACATACATATACATGAAATATACCCATAATTTTTTGCACACTTAATGAATGTTAATGCATGAATTTGATAGAAAATAGATATTTTATCTCATGGCTAAGCATATGAAAATATGTATTATAAATTTGAGCAAGTATGTGTCATTGTTAAACCAGAAAAGTGAGATTATCTAAGACCTCCTTGGGGCTGCTTAAAGCCTCATGTTCTCAGGATGTCCAGACTATATACTTGCTAATTCAAATACATGTAAACATATACATGAGCATAATGGCATGAAGAAAAATTTTTTACTCTATATTCTAGCATATGCATACATATAAATAAAATTAAGCAAGTACGTGCTATTGTTAAACTAGAAAAGTGAGATTATGTAAGTTCTCCTTGGTGTTACTTAGAGCCTCATTTCTCGAGATGTCCAAACTATATACTTGCTAGTTCAAATACATGTAAACATAAGCATAAAACATAAAGATAAACAATCCACTACCATCTTTAAGTTACAACCAAATGAAAACTTCATTAAGTATTTACAACAAACATTGACTTAAATTTCAAACTATTTGATTCATCATTAATTTATAATTTTAAAATAATTTGAGATTTATTAGTGATAATAGCCACACCATATAGTATTAGTTATCCCAACTCATGCAATTTGAATGCAATCATATCCTTTTTAATCTTGTTGAAAAACATGAATACATGACTACATGCACATTTATAATAATTGAAAGGGAGTAATTAAATGATACCACATGACATACCCAATTTCATTGAGTCTAATAGATAACCAAGTTAAATAAACATTCCTTAACGCTAACCAAAGCTTTCATAAGGTTGAATTCTAATATTCAAGTTATTAAAACCTAAATAGGAGAAATGGCACTTAAGATTTACTCCATACCACATTAGTTATCTGATATATTTAAGGAAAGAAATTATGTATGTTTTATAAATTAATTAGGTTCAACCTAATAATTACATCAATTTGATTACCCTTCCTCAAGATTTTTTAATTTAATTAACCACTTGATCACAAGCCTTTATGATATGCTTTGGGAAAATAAAATTAGTAATGCACCTAAAGAGGTCTAATGCAATTAGGCTCATGCTTAAGAGTTAATTAACTTAAAGAAGAAAAATATTTAAGCTAAATACTCTTACGATTTCCCCACACCAATGAGGTAATAATAATTTTCTTAACGAATTATATTATTAAACACATAAAGAGATTAATGGGTACACCTGAGTTATTTTGATCAATTTCACTTGAATTTCATCATTATTTCTTTAATTTATCTTTGATTACAAAATTTATTAATTAAGTTCATTAAGGGACTACATTTAGAAGTAATTAAGAAAAAGAAATCCTAATTAATTCTCAAGTCATCCTCACTATTTTCATTAGTTAACCATCCTTAATTACCCAATTTCATTCTTTATTGATTTTTAATAATTATTAAATTATTTGAAAGGAGTAATTAGGATTAAAAATTTAGGATTTTCCAAATTACATGGTAAATAATTCCAAGATAAATACGAGAGGTAGAGAACACCCCATAGAATTAACATGCCAAACTTGGAATTAATTAATCAAGTAATTTGGCCTTATTTGAGATAATTAGACTAAGTTTCAAACATTAATTAAACACTATTCATTAGTCATTAATTTAGGATTTTATTTTTCTTAAAATCTCTTCTGTCCATGCTTTCCAAAATGAGTTTATTTCCATTTGTTAGATATTTCTATAATTAGTTATAATTTTTTGAAGTTATAGCTATTTAATTATATTTTTAAACCTTAATTAATCATTTTAAATCTTCAGTGCCACGTCGACGCTGACAAGGTAGCTCTTTCCATGTGGCACCACAACATTGGCTACTTAAATCATCCGACAGGGTAACAGACTCAGTGGCAACAAACGTTGTTTCATCTCAATCGTCTAATTTCAGATCAGATAGTTGAGATTAATCTTGTGATTTTGAAGGAATTAAATCAAGATTTCTAACATGATTAATTATGATCATTCATTTTAATCATGTAGAATGAATGATCGATGATCCATCATCCCATGAGCGCTGAAGATGGACACTACCCACCTTCCACCGCTTGATTTGAGCTAACTGGAGCTCATTCGATGGAGGAATTGACTACAAATGATCAGGGAATAAATCTAAGGAGATATTATAGTGGAGATCACACGGAAACACGATTTGACAAAAAAAGACCAACACTAATTGGCCAAAATTGCCAAATTTTTATCTCACCGGATGTATAGATTGAAGATCCAACAATCGAGGTAGCTTTATCTTGAATAGATGAAGCTCTATTGAGAAGATCTTGAGCTGCCTCCCTATCGATTGGTCTGTAGACCAAATGTCACCGTAAAGCTCGCTAGAGTTGGTTTAGGGATGCCTTTTGGTGGTCGAATTGCTCGAGAAATGAGTCATTTTGATTCACTGGAGTAAGGTGAAGCTGTGGGAAGAGTTAATTTTAGTTTGGTGTAGGTTTGGGGAGTTTGAATGAATGGAGCTCTTGTGTTCGATCAGGAGCTGGTCTAGTTGGCAGTAGGGTGCATGGGAAGCTTGGGAAAAAGTGTGGGATAATGCAAATTGCTCTAAGGGAGTTCTCTAGTATGTTTGAATGAATGGGGATGAGTATACTATCCTCCCCCACTGAGCCAAGGGCTCCTTTGGTAGTTGTTCGGCTGGGGTAGGTGGTTGGAGGTGGCAGGGGATTGCTGAGGTGGATCGGTATGAGAGGTTGAGGAAGTGCAGTGGGCTGCCATGAGGTGTACCATCCTCCTTAGGTGGACCAATGGTTTCCCATGGGTGAGCTCCCCTTCTTTTGGCCAAAGGCTGAACCAAATAGCATTAGGTTAGGTTGGATCAGTGGTCCTTTGTCCAAGAAGAGCCAAAGATAGCTACCATGAGGTGGGAAGGTGGAGAACCTTTCCATGTGGGGACTTTATCCCATTTAGAAGGATTGGTTCAATGGTTTGACCTAACTTGGGTCCACCATGGGTGGTTGGGTTCACTTGAGTAGATCCATGGTGACCCAAGGATGAGTCATGCCAAGTTTTGTTGGGTTTGGACTTGGTTTGTTTGGGTTTGGCTCAATTTGACTAATGTAGGTTAAATGGGTCATGTTGGGCTAAGTTGACCATTTTAACCTAATTGGGTCAAAGTGTGAGTTTGGGTAAGTTTAGTTGGTCATTCAGAATGAGTTACTATAATTGTATTGATTCAAATTGGGTTAGATTTGGATTTGATTCATATGGTTCAATTTGGGTCAAAAAGGTCATGATGATGAATTTGACCAAATTTGCCAAATTGGCTTGAGCATGGGCTAGGTTTATGTTCAATTAATCATTGGTGATTGATTGGAGGAGTTGATTTGAATTGATTTGGATTAGGGAATGATTTGGTTCAATTTGATCTTTTAGGTTAAATTGGGCTAAGTAGGCCAATTGGGTTGGGTTGACCCAATTGGGACCAATTGAAGATTGGATCATGTTCAATATTCAATTGATGACTAACTAGGAGCATTGGTTTCAATCAATTTGATCTAGGATTTGATTTAGTTCAATTTGACCCTAGGTTAGCTTGGATTAAAGGGCCAAATTGGCTTGATTAGGCTCAATTGATTGTAGTGGCATGTTCAATAGTGACCTACGGTCATCAATGAAGAAATTGGATGGCTTGGTTTGACCCAATGGGAGTTTGATTGGAGTTTAGCTTAATTAGGCTTTTTAAGTCACTTTTGGTCAAGTGGCTTGGTCAAGTCAACTTGGACCAATAGGAGTTATGGATGGTTCGGATGTGTTCAATAATGAATTTAAAGTTTATTAGTGGCTTTGCTTGCAATTGATTTGGACTTTATTGGGTTTTGTCTCATTTGACCCTTTTAAGTCAAATGGGCTAACTTGATTTGATCAAATTCACTTGATTCAATTAGCTTGATTGCAAGTGTTATAGTAGTTTGAAATGATCTATTGAATAATTAGAGTGATTGAAATTGGATTTAGTTTGTTTGAATGGGTTTGAATGGAGTTATAGGATTATGATGGATTAACTTGGGTTAAGGTCCAAGTTAATTTGGCTTGGAGCTTGGTTTGGAAAACCAAATTCAACAAAGATTAATTGAAAAGGTTTGAGTTGGTTTAGCTCTAATCACATGAGCTTAATTTGGATGAGTTGATAGGCATGAGTCTTGGTTTAGGCCTTAGGGTGTGAAACCTACTGGTCCTAAAGTAAACTCTAGGCTTAGGGTTATGCCCTATAAGTCTTTAGGCCTAGGTTTAGTGTTTCCATAGTCACTAGAAGTGTCCTAGCACTAAAGAAGTCTAAGTGTCTAGAAGGCTCCTAGATCTGAGATGGGAGGGATCAATCCTCACTCCAAAAGTGAGGTCAACAAATATGACACAAAATTTATGATTTTACTATCGTTAAATGTTTTTATCTTTTAAGTATCTATTTAGAAAACCAAAAACACATTTATAAAGAATAAAGTTAAGATGAACAATCTACTATCACGATTAATTAGAGATGGGTAATAGTAGAGGATGCAAACAATATCAAACATTACTAAATTTTTTATGTTATTAGAAAGTAGGTTACAATATTATGGTGTTACTTATAATTGGACAAACCAAAGTATTTTTTTTATAATTTTCCATATTGGAGGGTAAATTTAATCTATTATAACCAAGATAAAATCCAAATTGAGAATAATTACTTTGATAACATATTCAACATGGTAACAAATTTAAAATAAATTAAAATATTATTTTAAGTTAACAATGGACTTTAAAATATATTATAAAATAAGAGAACATGAACTAGTTAAAGTAGGCACAAAGAGAATCTTAAATTTAAAGGCAAATACAAGCTTACACTAGAGTAAAGAAGAGTTATGTGCAAGTGAGTTCAATCATTTAAGTTGTTGGATGGGTGTGCATTTAGTCTATAATAATGTGTTGATGTATAATCAAGAAAACTACTTAGGTTGAAGAGTCATGCTTGCCAAATTTTCATGGAATGTTTATTGATTGCATTTATTATATTACTAGAGGGAATTTAAAATCTAAAATTAAGTATTTTAAAAATTTGTTCTTCACAATTTTAAAATTAAGTTCATTGATGCAATATGAGATAATCTTTAAGTGATATTATGAAAATTAATGTTAATTGATAGCCATAACATTTACATTATTTTTTTTTGCTTTAGACTTGCACATGTTTTTGCATGCTTTTAAGAAATTCGTGGCACTTATCGTTTGAAAAGTAAATTTTTATATTTCTATAAAGAAGAATAAAAATTCTATCATTAATGCACAAAATCATATAGGGAATCATGTAAAGCAAATTTGGGAGTGAATGACACAATTCAGGGTTCAATTAACACTCAAAGCTTAGCTAGGTGTCTTAGCACAAACACCGAATGCCCAATACTTAACTATAGGAACTAAATAAAGAAGCCACAATTGAGCACAAACCCTTGGGTCTTAGATACCAAACTTTGAGAGCTTAGTGCCTTGCTACTAAAACTACAAGTTCTCGACACATGTAGTAAGGTATAGAAAATGGCACCTAGGCTCTAGTTTGATAGTTGCTACGATTTTTCCATTAAATTCTTGCCTTTTTGAGAGATCAAATTTAATCATATTTAATCAAGTTAATGGGATGAATTTAGGGACTTCCCCAACTAATATTATAATTTTTTCTCAAGTTCTTGAAGGCTCCAAGAGATGATTTTGTGGAGGCAACTTTAAGAGGTTTAGAAGATCCATTTAAAAATTATAAAAACTGTAAGCTATATAAAGCACAAATGGTTTAAGCTCACAACAAGCTGGTCCACCCAAGAACTTTTTGAATTGGAGAGCTAGTTTTAGTTTTAAGAGACCAATTATTGCCTATCATAGAATGAGAGGCAAGTTTGAACCAATATGGGAATGGCCTTTCATCATGAAAGGACTATTAAAGAGAGTCATATCATTTGAATGATCATAAAGTCAAAAGCTAGAATTTATCTGAAGAGATATCATACATGATTGTACTTGAAACTAAATTTCATTAATAAAATTGTGTTTTCATGTTAAGTCATGTTGATGTCTACATTGATTTGGTCCAAATTCTAAAAAACCTAAAGTATCCACTCTTCAAATCATATTCAAAGTCAAACTCAAAACTTCTAAACCCTTTGTAAAATATCAAGCTAAATCCTTAAAATGAAATTTCATTAACCACATATAGGATTTCTCATATAGTTTCCTTTTATGTTGGTTATGATTAGGCTATTTGAGGTAAGGATTTAAGCCCTAGCAACTCCTCTCCTTGAATCCAGACTATTAAGATTAGGATTAAGCCTTCATGGCTTCTTTTTTAATAGTATTTCCTTAAGTCGAATACAACTAAGCTATAGTTGATTCGATAAGCTATCTCTTTGGCTAATAAATCTAGGTTGAATTAAGTTATTCTTGCACCTTCTTAGTGTATTCTTCATAAATAAATGGGTTAAAACAAATCTTAAGGCATTTTAGTTGGATTAAATCTCGATGACCACATCTAGTAATGACCTAGGTTAACTTAGAATTGATTTAAGCCCATAGAACCCCTCTGTTAGTAGCCAAACTATTAAGGTTAGTATGAAGCTCTCGTGGCTCCTTTCTTAAACGCCAACCCTTAGGTCAAATAGTCATTAAGCCATAGTTGATTTAGTAGCCTATCCCTTTTGCTAGTAAATCTTTGTTAGATTAAGTAATTATATGCCCTTCTTAGTATAATCAACATAAATCGATATGGTTAAAATAAATCTTAAGAATTTTACTTGAATTGATCCTTGAAACTCTATCTAGTTATGACCCAAACAATCTTAAAATTGGATTAAGCAAATGGGGCTCCTCATTTAGTAGCTATACTATTGAGGTTAGGAATAAGTTCCCATGGCCCATTTCTTAATAGTCATCCCTTTGGTTGGATAGCTACTAAGCTAAAGTTGATTTAGTAGGCTATTCCTTTGGCTAGAAAATCTAGGTTGGATTAAGCAATTATGACTATTTTATTGTAATCATTATAAACCAATAAAGTTAAAATAAGCTTTATGACATTCTAGTTGGATTAAATCACCATGATCTCATCTAATTATGACCCAGGCTATCTGAGCATTAAATTTAAGCCCTAGTACCTGCTATCCCAATAGTTAGAGATTAAGACCCCTTTCCTACTCCTCCCTTAGGTTGGGAAGTCATTAAGCCATAGTTGATTCAATAGGCTATCTCTTTGAATAGTAAATCCAGTCATTATGGCCCTTTCTTAGTGCAGTCATAATAAATCAATATGGTTAAAATAAACTTTAGGACATTTTAGTTAGATTAATTCCATGCGACTAGGCTATTTGAGGTTAGGATTTAAGCCCCATGACCCCTTTCTTAGTAGTGATTCTTTAGGTTGGGTAGTTATTGAGCCATAGTTTATCCAATAAATGATTAGTAAATCTAAGTTGGATTAAGTCACTTTAGCCCTCTTCTTAGTTTAGTCATAGCACACCATCAAGGTCCAAATATTTTAAAGTGCCTTAGTTTGGGATTAAGTCCTTAGAAACCCTTCCCTATTACACTTGAAACTCAACATATTAGTCCCTAAGATTGGCAAGCCTATGTAAGATCAAGTCATTCAAACCCCACATGGTGTGATCTTCTCTCAAATTTAGAATGACCTATTATTAATAAGTCCTTATTTATTCTTTTAACTTAGAGGTTTTAGTAGGCTCAGATCATGAACATCTAGAATTAAAGTCTAATCCAAATCCAATCCTCTAAAATCAAATTGCCTCTAAAATGTGAATCTAAAAATTCCAAAATTACCAATTGAATTCAATTCAATACTCAAATTTTTTGCTATTTTGATTACTTGCAATATGGGGATCTAGTTGATTAGCTCGATTAATGCCAATACATGTGGTGTATTAAGTTTAGTCCACCACATATATTAGGGATGCCCTCACTTCTAGTAAGGTTAACATACCATCTTCTTTGAACTCTTAGGATCATATTTTAATAATAAGATTCCTTTACTTATAGCTTTAGGACACTCTTAGTGTCTAGAAAAGACATAAAATCTAAAACTAAACCCAATAGGATTGAACATTAAAGTTAGTCATATTAATCTACTAGGTTCCACCTAGCCTCTGATTACCCAAAAAAAACTTAAGCACTCCCAAACCAAAGCTAAGTTGAAACAAATGGACTCCAGCATTAAATTCAACTTAATTGAAACAAATCTTAATCTAATCATTCTCCAATTGGGCTAATTGGGCCATTTCACCCAACTTAGTCGATTTAGCTCATTTAGGCCTCCTCGATCCATTTTAAAATCAAATCAAAATTAGCTCCAACAAATCAACCAAAAAACTACCAAATCATTAATTGCATGTAATCAATGCCTAATACAAGCCTAATTTGGTTAGTTGGCTCACATAACCTAAATTATCCCAATTGGTCCTTAATAGGCTAAATGAAAATTAAACCAAACTACTTCAAATTGATCATTCCCAGAGCCTTGCAAATCTTAATCATGCATGATTAAATCTCACTTAGTGCTTAGCTTAGTCAATTAGTCTACCTAACCCAAGTTTGCTCAATTGCATCTTATAAGATCAAAATCAAATTAAACTCAATATAAACTAAATTGAGCCAATCAAAAGCCTTAGAATCATTAACAAACTTAATTAAACAAAACACCAATTTGGCAAATTAGGTCACTTAATCTAAATGGACCTAACTGAGCCAAATTCAATTTGAACACTTATTAGACTAAACAAACTATTCCAACATATTTCAAATTGATAAATCAATAAAACCTAACAGCCCCTTAGGCATAATTAAGCTAACTTGGTGACTTTAAGTTGACAAAAATTGACCTAAATTAACTACAATGAGCCAAATCCAACTAAACTAAGTCTAAACTAAAGCAAACTTGGTCAAACTCTTTATTGGTTCTCCAAGCATCAGCCTAAGTGACCTTAACTCAATTTGAACCGAACTAAACCTAACCCATGGTGAAGAAGGGTCTAAATAAAGACAAAATTTTAAGTTATTGAAGTCCAACCTTTTTGTTCAGTTTGAGGAGCTCCCTAACCATTCTTTTAGCATGGTCCACATGCTTAGCCTACCCGAAGCTACCCAAAATCAACCATTAACCAATATGGAGTCCAAATCACATAGGATAACTCTTGGTTCATCTACCATGGGTTATCACTTCTCTATCCTAAATCTCTCTTGCTAATAAGTGAGTTCCAAATGGCCAATCAGAGCCATTTTTAGCTAAGCCACCTACTCCCCTTGGTTGAACCAAGCCAAAATCTTGGTTTATTTAGAGAGGTTGAGACATTGTAAATTAATATAACTTTAGGTATTGAGGTGCTAGAGGATACTATCAAAAGTCCCCAAGTATTCACTAGCTCCCATACCAATTAAAGCTAAATAACCACCAAGCTTCCCCTCAGTCGACCACCCCATCTTCTCATTTGAGCACTTAAAGCTTCTTTCCTAAAATCAACTCACCTAAAACATTCCCTAACTTGGGCAAATGAACTAAACCCAACTCATTTTAATCTCGGGAAGGATGAGAATGGCTTAACTTCGATGACCTACCACAACATAGTAGTCTCGAGAACAATCGATTGGGAGGCAATCGACCAACTTCACCGTAGGTATTCACCTCTTAGAGGTGTAGCTACCTCCAATAAGAAATCCATTAGACATTAGCTCTAGTGAGGTAAATCTCCAAAATCATGGCATTCTCATAGGATTCTCATGATTTGTGAAGCAAATTCATGATTCATTAAGATTAAACTGTAGAAAACCAATGCATTATGCTTAATAATTCATTTGAATGTGTTAGAATTAAATATTAAAACTTAGATGGCTTTGGATCAATGAATGATCTCTTTCTCCCACTAGAGGAATGAAACTAATCATGCGCCATCCATTCTATTAAAAGGAACGATCAAGATCTTGTCTCGTGGTAGACTTGATTTAATCCCTTAAGAATTATGTGATTAGATCTAAGCCATTTGATTTTTGATCGAATGGCCTAGAAAAAAACTACATCTATGACCATCCATGTAGGTTCCACACAAGTTGTAGATCTAACCAATCTTGGCCCACCAACTATAAAGCTTAGGCTGAGTCAATCATTCCGTGGATAAATAGATGAAAAGGGTTTAAAATTAAATTAAATTACTCAAAGTTTTTAAAATTTATAACTAATTTAAAAAAAGCTAAAAATATATAAGTACTCTTTTTGTTAGTGAAATAAATAGAATTTAGGAAAAATAAAAGCCCTAATTTATGTTGGATAGTTTAAAAGTAATTAGAGTTTAATTGATAATCATATTTTTGATATTAATATTAAAATACTCAACCAAATGAATTAAAATTTTTAGAGAAAGTCCTAAGTGATATTCTTTGCATCTTAAGAAAAGTACATGTGATTTGGGTGTTATAAGTAATAATATTTGAAACTTTAATGATCAAATTATCTTAATAACCAATTTGAAAACTATAAATTATTAGAAATAATTTTTTAAGCTAAATATACTTATTTAACACAAAGCACCTAAGAAAAATGTCTAGGCTCTCTGATTTTAATTAAAACTCAAAATTATCAATATTAGCATTAATAATTATTAAATAATTAATCAAATCACCTAAAACTTAAAATTTATAATAAATTAAAATTTTTTTAAAAAAATATAAATGACCCCTCATTGTGCTAAGCTAATAGAATAAATTCAATAAAATCAAAAGCTCCAATTAGTATTACGTATTTTGAAAGTAATTGTCACTTTAGTAAAATTATAATTAATGAAAACCATAAAGAACAAGTCCAAATGCTTTGGAGTTTTTAGGATATGTTTTAAATATTCTTACTTGCTTTGACATTTTCTTAAAATTTTTGAACTTGTGTTTTATGGGTAATTAGATTATTAAGGTTAACGTAAATAATAACTCAATTAATTAATTTAAAATTTACAAAAATTATAAAAATTTTATTGTAAGTGTTTAAATCATTTAATAAATAGAAGAGATCATAAGAAAAATAACAAGCACATTTGCTCATTATTACATATATTTATCACTATAATTAGGCCTCTTAATTAAGAGTTGAGTAATTAATAATATGAATGATAACTGAAATAAAACATCACTAATTAAACAAGATAAAAACCCAAAAAGTCTTTTTATTAGAATATTGGGTTGATCCCTGATCCTTAATGTTAAGAAGGGCCGGCCCTACCTTAAGTGGAGCCCACTACTCATATTCTTTAGAACATTACAACCCAAATTAAACCTAAATTAAAATTCAAAATTCACTTATAAATTAATAATCTTTTTAAGTAGAACCACATAATAGTAATAAATTAAATCTCACTTTCAAATTAAAATTTTAATATTAAAGCCTAGCTTTGACTCTTCACACCGGCCTTTGTACCCAAATCAGATTACTCGATCACCTATCCTAAACTTAGATAAGGATGGTGCTTAATTATTATGTATCAACAATTTTTATTATGTGATGTAATATTTTAAACTTGATGTTAGGACACTATTTATTTGACTAATATCAATTTTTTGTTGGAGAATATGCTTAATAAAAATAGGCTAATGTAATAATTTAAATTTAATAATATTTTCTTCCAAGTGTTATTCACTTAATCCCATAAGCACAGTCCATTAGTATAGGTGGGCTACATACCCTCTTGTGTTAAGCTTAAATGTGTGAAATATAACTGCTTGATTATTTATTTACTATTTTAACTAATCATTATTTTGTAGAACAAAGTATTTTCTTTTATTTTTTAAATGTAATTTGTAATTTACAATTAGAATTAGATCCATGAGGTTTAGGATAAGTAGTGGCCAGAAGACCTAGACTTGAGAGGCCCTATGATGCCTAATGGTCATACACTAAGGAGTCATGAAGATGAAATTATGAAGATCCCAATGTGTTATTTTATGTACTTGCATACCGGGCTATATAAAGGTAGATACTCAACTACCCATTTAAAGTTGTAAAAGGCATACACTATTATTTCATTAAATGTTTGATTTAATGTTTATTCTATATGTGTACTAGAATTGCATACTTTTCTCAAACTTTATTTTTGCAATGATAATTGATTGTTTGTCTACATGGACCACTTGGTAGGCTCTTTAGAAAAAAAAATCAATTTTTCTGTGAAGATAAAAGTAATTAACTCAAAGAAAATAATTAAAACTCATAACATCACTTAATTTAAATCCCATGCATAAATTATACAATCAATTAAAAACCTTAAGGGCTATTTGGGATCAATTTTGTTTGGTTTTTTTTATTTTGTTTTTATTTTAATGTTATTTTTAACAATATGTTTATTTAATGTATTTTTAAAGTGTTTTTTTTACATTTTGTTTTCAAAAATAAATAATACTATTTTTAAAAACACTCAAAATAGCTTTTATGTATTATAAGTGATTTTAAAAATAACTTTACCACCAAACATATTTTGTTTTTAAATAAAATATAAAAAAATAAAATAATAAATAAGAAATAATAAACAAAAATAAAAGTCATCCCAAATGACCCCTTAGTAATTGAGAATCATGATGCATACTTTCTTTCTCCTTGAATTAGACCCTTCACTCATTGCACATAATAGAAAAATTATCTAGTAAAAATGACCACCCTTCTTGAGGATGTTTGCTTTTTAAACTATAATTTGGCATTTAATTGACTACTATATACATGCATGTAGGCATATCTACGTACCCATGCCTTCAATGAGTTTAGAGTCTAAAATATACATTAAAGCTAAAAATTATTACATTAGTTAGAAGTATTTCATACTAGACATGATCTTAGATAAAAGAAGTGAATATAAGTTCTTAAATTTCTTTTCAATTGAATAACAACCTAACTATCTTTTATTTTATAAAACTGACCACATAATTTTAAAGTATAGTAGTAGGTGTTAGTTGGTAGCTCATATAGCTGTGCAATAAGTCAAGAAAAGCAAGGATAGGTTTATACTCCTTAGTCGAGGAAAATTAATAAATCTTAATTTTTTCACATTAGACTAAGTCAAGTATCTCATTTTTACTACAAGAACCATTAGCTTTAGGGTCTTAGTCATCTTGCTACCCATTTTCTATGAGATTAAGTCCTTACTGCATATTGTCATGGTATTGTGTTGTAGGAATATAAATTTTAGCATTCTAATAAAATTTTAACTTAAAATAAAAATAAATCATAATTTCAAATATATAAATCACAACTATAGAATAAGTTGATGTGCTTGCTAAACTTTCTAGTATCAAAACACTTTTTACTTTTTCCCATTTGGAATCTAAAAAAAACTATTCTTACTTTGATTTCCAAATTTAACGGTCTTGAGTTAAACTTTGAAATCTATAGATATAATATTTGATTATTTTAATTGAGAGTTTTTTTTAGGAAATGTAATTAACTATAGAGGCATGCCCCTATGGGAAACTTATAAACCAAGTAAAATAAACTATGCCTTACTTTAATACACACACACACACACACACACACACACACACACACACACACACACACACACACACACACACACATATATATATATATATATATATATATATATATATATATATATATATATATATATATATATATATATATATATATATATATCATAATGAGTGCTTATTAAGTGACTGAGTCGATCATAGAGTGATATTTCTTCTTTAGAGTAATATATTATTTTTTGATGTCATGTTCGATCATCCAAATAAGAACCCTCAAGATTTATATGGTACCCTCATATTCTAATCACCATAAAACGTCTGCATATCTTTTTCTTTTATTTATTGCTAACACTTTAAGCATTATAGGCCTTACTTAGTCCTTGTGTTCTAGTCATTGCTTATCTAATCCCCATAGTTCTAAGTTTGTTTGGTATAAATTGTAATTGAAATTTTAAAAATAAAATCAATTAAGCCCTGTAAAATAGTGGTTAACTGAATAAATACATATCAAGCACTTTTATTTCATACATTGGACTGGGTAGTAGTGAGTGCTAGGCCTCTTATCATATTGGGTCATGTTTAAAGGCTTAAATAATCAAAAATCTATATAAATCTATTAGCTTTAAATTATATTACAATTCTCCCATTAAGCATGACTCACTATAGAAAACATAATTTAATCTAATAAATAGTGCTCTAACATCTAGTCTAAAAGCAAACAAATCCTAACATCTAGTCTATAACATTACACTAAAAAAATGAGAAAAAGTATAACATCATAGTTGAACACTACCCTAATTTAAGTTAGAGATCAGTAGCCTCATAATCTTATGTGTATATAAAATTTGTGTGGTACGTTAATTATAGGTATAATTGTTTAAGTTTTATTTTAAGAACAAGATTCAATTTATTGTCATAGGGTGGTTTCATTTTAAGTAATAATGTTTTAAAGGTTGATTTTACATTATGATTTACTTTAAGTTTGAGTTGGGCTTAAGGTTTTGAAGATTATTAGGAGTAGTGGGTGCGACTTAGGGTAGGGCCCTCTTTCCTAACACCCTGATCTTATTAGAGTGGACATCTCAGTAGAAAGTGAGGAGTCACCTTAAAACTTTAAACAAGGTGACATTTATTGAATTTACTTAATTTAATCAATGATGCGCTATTTTAGTTATCACTTTAAGTTATGAGTTTTAATTTCAATTTTGGTTCAAATTACTTCATAAATTTTAAGCAATGTATCCTGAGTTAGAAGGACATCTCAAGAAATATTTCATAATATTTTCGATCAATTTATTAAATTATTGATAATTTAATATAATTAATTAATTAATTAATCACTAAAATATTCTCAAAAATTATAGAAATGTCTACTAGAGTGGGAAACTCTAGAGACAACCCACGAGATTATTTTGAATTAATTTAGATTTTCTATATTTTTATGTTATTTTATGAGCTAAAAAATATTCAAATTTAAATATATTTTATAAAATCATGAAACTTTATAAAGGGATTTGAAATGAGTTCACAACACCCCCATAAAAAATTCATGTCATTTGGAATTTATTTTATTCTTTTATGATTTATTTGATTTATTTGGTTTATTTAAGTATTTAAAATTAAAATATCTTTTAATATTTAAAATAGGTTAATTATATATTTTTTTCTAAGTCTTCTATATTCACATGGATTTATTAAACAGATTTTGTTATTTTTTAAAATATTTTATTCATTATAAGTTTTTTAAATAAAAATTAATTAATAAAAATATTATATTTAGATAAATATATACCACTTCAAAATTATTTTTAACCATCCTAATCAACTCTAAATCTTATAAGAAAATTCTCTAAGGTTTAGAGGGACCTTAGAGATTTTCTACTTAGATTTGATAAAATTTTGAAATTATTCATTATTTAATATATTTTGATTCAATTATTTCATAAAAAAATTAAAAAAAACTAAAATTATTTAATAAGCACTCAAAAATGTTTTCACTAAGTTGGATGGAACAATAAGAGAGAGATCTTGGATAACATGTAAGATTATTTTAATTTTACTAATATTTTTTATAATTTAAAATATTATTTAAATGGGTAATTTTAATTAAAATTACAATATATAGTATAATAGCTAAATTTTTTTTAGAAATATTCCTAGGAATTTCTACAAACCTCTAAAAACATATATAAAACTTTCAAGTCATTTGAACTTAATTTGAATTATTTATGAAATTTACTATGACATAAGATAATCATATAATTAATGAACTTCATTAAACCTACTTATGATGATTAATTAAATTAATGAGAATATAAATAGTTTGTCATTATAGTGTGCTTTTTTCGTGTTTGTTAAGTGGTTTGGGCTATTAAAAACTAATTTTTATAAGTTCTATATTTTTAAATTAAATGGTTAAGCAATTTTTCATCTTCAAATTAATAATTTAATAGCTCATAAACAACAAGTCTAAAAATTACATGATAAGTTAGAAATAAACATACAAAATATATACTAAAAGTTCCAAAATATGTGGACCAATATTTTATGATTAATTACAAAAATATAATTTTTATTGATATTCAAATTACTCTCAAAATACCCAATAAAAATTAAGATTTCTTATTTCAATATAATCTTCTCCATTAGTTGAGCATAGAAAGAATTAAATACATTTTTCCAATTTCTTATGTGATTCATTATAAATTTTTGAAGTCCTATCGAGTTAAATTAAAGATTTAGGGCTTAATTAATCCCATATTATGGATTTTTATTATTAGGTTAGAAACAAAAGAAATAATCTTTTATTTTTGTTCCTTTATGTTAATGAAGTGTCCATAGTCATTTAAAAAATAATTTTTTTTCTTATAATTTTAAAATTTAGTTATTAAGTGGATTTTACCATTTTAAGTTTAAAAATTAATAACTCATTATTCATTCATTTAAATGTTATACAAATTTTATTATAGATAATAATAAAATATTGCCTAAAAATTTCAAGTTGTTTGGAGTTGTATTTTTAGTTTAATTTTATGAATATAATTTCTAATTAAATACTAATTACTATTAAGAGGGTATGCCACAAAAATGGGCATGTGAATTATGTACTTTAAAAAATTTAAATTTAAAAAAGAATTTTTAATTTTTTTTAAAAGGTTAATGAAGAAGAAACTTGAACTGAGATCATTTCACAACAATAATAAAGAGAGTGTAGAAAAATTAATATGTAAAATAAAGAAATTGGAAGTTTTTATGTTGTTAAGTAGAACCCAAAAATTAGCCTACCTCCACGCCTAGCAACCTACACTGAGAATTCTAAAATTTAAATAAGATTATAAAGAATCTTTTTCACTCTCCTACATCCGAATAGTACAACCCCAATAATGTACTTTCCTATGCCATGTAAGTACAACCCTAACAATATACTTTCCTACATCATGCAAGTAAAACTCTTAATTAAGTATAAGAATGAGAAAATATATAAGAATGAGAAAGTATCTCTTAGATTTTAAAATAATTTTGCTTGGAAGCCTAACTGAGTAACAATAAGAAAAAAAATAGAGCTCATAATATATTATTCAATATTTGTTTATTATGCAATGATATGATTTAAAAAAAAAAAACTTGATGCAAAGAACTTGAAATAAATCAACTTTTAAAAATACTATGCATAAAGTGAAATGAAAATGACTTGAAGATGATAACTTTAAAAGCACTAAGGGTCTGTTTGGGGGAAATTGTAACTTTTTGAAAAGCTAGTTGTAAAGCTGTTATGTGTGTTATAAATATTTTTTTTGAAAAATTCAAAAGCAACTTTCTGACAGCTACCACACTTTAACAGCTCTAGTTCTCAAAACAATTTTTTTTACCACAAAATTTTCTGAAAAGTAGCCAAAAAGCTGGTAGCCAAACAAAGCTACTTTGCTTTTTGAAAAAGCAAAGGTGCGAGAAAGTTGTCCCAAATGCACCCTAAATGTGAATGTCATAATAATGTGATCTCACAAATTAAAACCCAAATCTATGAGAATATGAAATATTCAAATCACTTGAAGGATGAATAAGAATTGACTTTAGAAATACTATAATAATGTTAACAAAAATCCTTTTCAATCAATATAAATCATAAAAATCAAGAAGTGAAATTAATTAAAATAAATTAAAGTAATCTTACGCAAGTCACTTAAATGAATGAAAGTGTAAGCACAAGACATGAATGAGTATGGTGGAAGATGAGAACAAGAGAGGAGAATGTTTGATCACTTGAATCAAAGAAGCACACTTAAGATTTTGTTTTCCTAGGGTTCATCGAAAGACTAAAATTTGCAAGAGAGACTCAAGTCACAAAAGCTAGATATTAAATATAGTTTAATCCATGCATAGTTCAGGCAAGGAAAAATAAAACAACAACAACAACAACAAAAAAGCATGATACATGAATCTCCATTGTGTCCTATTATGTGTCAAATTCTCATTTAATTGTATACTAAGATTTTTTATACATCTTAACCAAGTCTTTTAGGTCTATCACCTTTCTTAACATAAGGAAAATCTAATGCATCTACTCTCAAATCAATGGACTAATTATGTGGAAACCATCTAAATCTCCCTAATCTTATCTATGAGCTACTCCAATTTTTCCAACATACTCATTTTGCATTCTATCTCTAAGAAAATAATCCATACATCCTCATTCGTAACAACTTATTATGTTTCTCTTTTACATGCAACCAAGTCATTGCAGGTCTTACCACCATCTTATAAAATTTTCTAAGTGGAACTTTTCTATCATAATAGGAGCATTCCTCCACTTCAACCATCCAAATTCTACTAATAATATCATCTATTTCACCATCATTTTGAACAATAGAGCCTAAATATAGATAATCTTATTAATGACTTGATCATAAAGTCACAAAACTACCACTAAAATTTCTACAACTAAAATTACACTCCATATATTATTTTAGATCTTAATGAAAATTTAATTAAAGTTGACCTCCATAATTCAAGTTCGTTGGACTCTCTTAGTCTTATCAACAAGAAGAATGTCATCAAAAAAGCATACATACATCTTCTTGTAAATGCCTATAAATGAACATCCATAACTAAAGTAAAAAGATAATTAATGTTGATCCTTGATGTAATAAATAGGAAAATAGTTTGTCAATCCTCCTGTGTTTGGACACAAGTGACTCTAGTATACATATCCTTAATGACTTGAATATAATAATATTAACTTCTTTTTGTTCTAGAACTCTCCAAAGAACATCTCTTGAGACTTTATCATAAGCTTTCTCTAAATCAATAAATATCATATGTAAAAAGAGAGGAAAAAAATGCATAAGATAATAATTTGACTTTGAAAATTTGAACACATAAAAATGAATTTGAATAAAATCAAATTCAAATGCTAAGGGGTCGGTCAAACAACAATGGAGGGAAGTGGATTCAAAGATCTGGACATAACTAAATAATTACTAATTAATGTACAAATTTATTAGGGAAGTGATTTGTATTAATTAAAAGAAAATAAATACAAAAATTCCAAAGAGTGTGGGATAGCCAAGACCTACCAAATGGGGGTTAATCTAGATTAAATGCAACCTAATCAAGGGATTTAATTAATTAATCAATAAAAATCATAAAGGAAGGCATTAGAAAATTAGTTCAAATAAAATAATTTACATAATCTAATAAATTGTGGGACAACTAACACTTTCTAAATAAGAATTAATCTATAATAAATGTGAATCACTTAATTGGAAATAATGAAGATTAGTTAAGAAAATTTTGAATTATAAACAAAAGTTAAATTTAAAATTAGATAAGGGGGCCAACTAAATAATTTCTAGAAATAGGAAATTATAAATGGGAAGTGAATTAAAACAAAATTCATTGAATTTAAATTTGAACTAATTCAAATTAATTCAAATTATATCAAGTATGATCAAATAAAATAATTATGGGGCTGACCAAAGCATGCTAAAATTCATTTAAGCATATTTGGAAATAAATCAAAGAAATAATCAATTTTAAATTCAAATAAATTTAAAGTTAAAAAATCAATAAATTAGAAGAATAATATAGCAATTAAATAAATCACATAAAATCTATTATGCCAAAATCATCAAAAATTTGGCCAAGCATGAAGGATTATGAAAATCAAATGAAATTGTTGATATTAGGGAGAAATAAAATAGGAGAGAGAAAAAGAATAATTTGGATAGTTGAATAAATAAATTGTGTCACGTGCTAAAAATAAATGAACATAAATAAGGTTTAATAAAATGATAAATAAACTAAGTTCAATTTTAGATGCAATAGATAAGGCTTAAATCAAAATAAGTGATTAAATTATTTAAGAAAGATCATTTCATTAAAATTGAAAGATAATGCAAATTAAATATGGAAAGAAATATTTCAAAAGTTTAAAAATAACATGAAAAATATTTTAGTTTTTTTTTATTTTGTCAACTTTTATTTATTATGTAATTCCTATGAAAATTCCCAAGCTGTCCCAATCCAAGTTGATCTAACTTTTTTAAGTTGACTAATTAAGGTGAGTATATTGAATTGATCAAAAATACTTGAAATAAGCAAATAATATCATCGACTCATATTTTCATTACCATCAAAATCAAAGAATTATATTTTAGGGCTCATGGAGTCAATAATTACTGCCAAAATACTTAATAAAAATTATAACTTTAGGTTCCTTAGATTTCCCTTTAAATGATGATTTTAGAAAGTGGTTTTTCTTTTGGATTTGCATTATATTTTTTAATTATTAAAAATTTTAAGCATTTTAAAATCATTTTAATCCATATTTTTCTTTTGATATATGCAACATTGATGGAGTACACACATTACACATGGTGCACCCAAATTCTTTGAAATAGTAAGGTATATGGATCTAGTGTGGATGGTGGCTCATGCAGTTTCAATTTGAGCCATCCAATCAAAGATTAGATTGTCAAGATTAAAGTTACAGTCTCATCCAATTTGCTTCATGAACAGATTGAACAAATACCTGTCAATAAAGAATAAATATGAGAGCTCAAAATCATGAAAATATACTGATATTAATTATGCAAGAAACAAATATAGGGGAATAATGGCATCAGTGATAAGTTCAAAAGGTAATACCATTCTATCGCTGAAAATGCTTCTTTCCATCAGCCTTAATGGCTTGATGCCACTAGAATATTCTCTCTCCTGCATGACCCTAGTTATGAAAACATAATTCTAAAAAGTGTATGCATATCTTTTTGGCTCAGAATAGAAAGCGTCAAGAATATTGAAATGATCAGGACCAACATCCTGCCATTTAGAGATGGGTTCTGGCACATCTCAACAAGATCCCGTAATTTAAGGGAACGATGCACTGCTTTTTCATCAATTTGTCAATAGCCCAACCTCAACCGCTTTCGAGTGGTATGCAGAATTGCCAAATGAAATCCAACTAACTAACTAATAATTGAAACTAATAAACTAAATAAATAACTAACTAATAAAAAATAACTAACTAATAATAATAACTAACTAATAATAACTAATAAACAAGCTTGGTGATGTCATCAAAGAATCAGCGCAAATAGCACTAACTTGGGTAATTTCACACAATTCAAGTTATACTCTTCATTTAAAAATTTACATCCATATATCCCTTTCATACTGCAACAGAGTTGTTACTAGACCAACACAACCAACGATGCAATCAAACTAGGTGTCATTAAAGATGTTCTTGTCCAAGACTAAAATGGTAGTTACATACTGGAGATAACACATAAATTTTTGCTAGAGGTTTTTATGACTGAATCACAACCATTTAACAAAATGGATGACATGTGAGGTTTCTATGACTTTGAAATGCTAGAGGTTTTTATGATTAGATCATAACCATTCACATCTTTGCTTCATACACCATGAGAATCCTAGGATTTCTTTACATTTTTAGGGTATTATCTAACTAGAACTCATGTATAGTAGATTTAATATGTTGGAGAGCTTCTTTAAAGTGATTCGAGCTTCCTTGAAGTGATTTGAGCTTACTATAATAAAGTCCCTAGTTGCCTCCCTGTGAACCACATTAGACACCAACATGTTGCCACTCCTCACTAGAGTTTGATCATTCTCAAGATTCTTGAGCTTTAGAGGGGGATTGTTCATTTGTCATCATTAGAGGTTGAGGAAGGTTTAGGGTTAGGGTGTGGTGGATCGTCATCTCAATGAGTTGGAGCTTTGATTGATGGTAGTTGTGTTTAGCTTGACTGTGTTGCTAGTTAAGTGAAAAATGACTCTATCTGATGCTTGGGGATTATTACTGGTGTTGGAATGTTTTTAGCTTATAATTCAGAGTGTGGAATGCTCCACATGTAAGCTAAGTGTTGGGCTTAGTCCAACCTTTTAGAAGTTATGGCTAAACCACATGAGATAAAAATGATTTGGACTGATCATTTGGAGGTCTTCTTAAGGATGGCCAAATATGGGATAGTGGCCTGAAAGGGATAAACTATAATGAGTGATTTAATGTTTGTCTCTTTATGGCTTTAGCATTATCTAGGTTGACCAACTTTGGGCAAGCTGGCTTAGGTGAGTTGAGCTTACAGGATGTTCAGGTGATTGCCCCAACTAAAGGGAAGGAGTGGACATTCCTATTTTAAGATTTTGGCTTTTCTTGGAACCTTAGTTCATCTTGGTTCATGTTGAACTAGGTTCACTTTGTGTTAAGCCCATTTAGGTAGACCCAATCAGCCCCAAGGAATGGCCCAACCCTACTTGGTTTTCTTTGGGGTAAGTTAATTTTAGTTTAGCTTAAGGTGACCAATTTAGGTTGATTTTGATCCAGTTGGGCAAATTGGCCAAATTAGGCTTAAAGGGATACTAGGTTAAGTTCAATCACCATTTTTAAATGGTTTGGAATGATTGGATTGGTTCAATTTAGATTTAATTTAAATTGGCTCAATGTCATTCAATAGATTAATATAGGTTAAGTAACTCAAGTGGTCAAATTTAACCTCAACTGAGCATGGGTTACGTTTAATTATGTTTATTTAATTATTCTAATGATTCAAAATAATTCAATATGGTTCATATTAATTTTAATTTGGTTTGAGTTTAATAGGATTAAGTTAATTAATTTGAGTTAAGTGATCCAATTAAGCAAATTGAGTTTTAATTTGGTTTTAATTATGTTTGATTAAGATTTTTACAAACCTTGGAATGATCAATTTCAATTAGTTTGTGCTTAATTTGAATTTGAACCACTAAGGCCTAATTAGGTTAAGTTGGGCCAATTGACCAAATAGGACTTTAATTAGGCATCAATTTGATTTGGTTGATTATTTGGGAAATTTAGAGTAAATTGGTTAGGGATAATTTTAATTTATTTTGAGTTTGGTTCAAGGTGACTTAAATGGGTCAAATAGAATAAATTGGGTTAAATGATCCAATCAGCCCAATTAGAGACCAATTGGACTAAATCCTAGTTTAATTAGGTTAAATTTAGTCCGAGAGTTCTTTAGTTTGAATTGATTTTGGATTGAAAATGCCTAAATCTTATTTATCATGTTTGGGCTATATTGGGCCAAATGAGCTCACTAGCCTAATATGGCTAAACCCTAAGATTTGGTTTTGTCTTTAGTGTGGTTTGGTGTCACCTTAGTCAGTCCTAAGGCTCTACGTGAGGAATTCATATCATTAAGATAGAATCCTAAAAGCTAACAAGAAAAGTGTGATAACATCACTAAATGTGAGGACAACACACATAACACGATATATTTGGGTTACATGTATAATGCAACAAAAATATGACTTGCGCTTCACCTTAAAGAATGTCCAAAGTAATTGGGCCTCTATTTATCTGTGCTCCTTGTTTATGTGCTACACCATTTTGATAGAGCCCAAAAAAACTCTTCTTTGAAGAGTTGAAGTCAAAGAAGTCAGTTGTAAGCTTAAATACTAGCTTCTCCAAATCATCTTTAGTCAACAATGTGTCTTTTGAGGGTGGCTTTTCTCTCCATGTCACTAAGAACATGTGATCTCCACTTTGATCTACCTCATTTGTGATGATGTGATTCACCAAAAAAAATGAATTCTAGTTAGGCACTTACAAAAAATGATTTTATTTTTCTAAAAAAGAGTCATCCTATACATTCGGAGGTAGGTTAACTCTTTTAAATGATATTAAATGTTTTATATTAAAAATTGGACTGATAAACATGCCTTTTGGAAATTAAAAATGCATGCATTCATGTAAACTTCTCTAATAATCTCAAATGGCTGACATGCCCAATATTGTAACTTTCTAAATTGAGTGGACGGATTTTAATTTACACATGATCCCCCACATTGAATTCCTTTAAAAGAAATTTTATTCTTTGTTTTAGCATATTTAACATTAGTGACTTCTAATTGATGTTTGATGCTTTCAAGAAGGCTTTGAAAATCTTGTACAATAATAAATGAAGACTTAGAAATTGTATGTAAAAGAATGCTTATAGGTTCAATCGCTTTTTTAAGATTTTAGCTATATACTATCCCAAATGGTGTTCTATTTGAGACTCTGAAGATAATACTATTTATACAAGCACAGCTATAAGAAGATGTAGTTCCTAATTTTCTAAACTTATACGACCAAATTCTTAAAAGTTTTCTTAAAATCTTGTTCACTACCTTAGTTTGGCCATCAATTTAGGGGTGAAAGGCTAAGGAGAACATAAGTTTTGTGCCCATAAGCTGTAACCATATTTTCCAAAACTATGATATGAACTTTACATCTCATTCAAAAAATAATAATAATAGAAGAGAGTCCATACAATCTAATATTCTTAAAGTATAATAATGCTACATGAGATGCATCATTGAATCTTGAACAAGGAAGAAAGTAAGTAATCTTGGATAAATGGATCATAATAAATATACTATCATGTCCTCTAGGTGTCTAAAAGTCAAGTACAAAATCCATTGAAATATCTTCCTAAGGGAAAATGGAGCATGTAAACCATAATATTTTCTTACTATTTATTGGTATGTTGCTTTCTTATAGGAGTAGCACTGGATTATCACTCTTTCAATATCTCTCTACAAGTATGGCTAACAAAATCTATGTTCTAGAAGGTTTGCTACATGTAGCTTTTAAAAATATCATGCACTACTTGAATGCAACTCAATGTTAAGAAATGTAAGCAATAAAGTCTAGAAGATACACATCTCTTCCCCTTATAAAAATATCTTTAATCGCTCCATACTCACCACTTAAACTAATAAATTATAAATCTTTCTTAGCATGTTTTAAGGTATCAATTGAAAATGTAGGCATGCTTGATAATCATTCTTTAGTTTCTTAAATCTTAGAATTTCAAATTCTAAAGAAGTAATTATCCAAGTGACTCTTTAAAGTACATATATAGGCTTATTCTCTACCACATGCTTATGTTTAAAACCAAGTGTACAATTCAAACTTTTTTGGGTATTAATAAATTTAAGAGTATAGTAATAGTAGTGTTAACGATGAGCTCTATATGTTGTAGGTATTACCACTAGTGTTTCAAAGTTTGAACAATATCTTAAAACTTTCTATGATATATATTGTGCCTTTATCTTGCATCATTTCACTTTTCACTATAGAAGGCTACATGATTACTATTTTTGACTAAGTATAGCTTCTATACTAGCACTCAAAGCATCACAAGTAACCTCAAATGTCTTATTAAAATCTAGATGTTTAAGCAATAGATATGAGAGCTCATAAGAACTTTTATTTATTTCATAGATTATTGTGTAGATATAGTCTAAGAAAATTTATCTTTCTTGGAAATATCTATGATTAGAGCTTCAATCTTAAATTCATAATTAACCTTCTATAAAAGGTGACTATGTCATGAAAACTACAAACATCAATAAAATTCATAGGAGTTGACCAATTTATTATGGCTTTTATTTTTATAATAATTTTCTTCAAGCCATTTGTATTCAATATAAATCTAAAGATGCATTTTTATAATTGATATACACTTTAACTTCTTTTAATTTGATCATAAATTATCTTAAGTGGTCTAAATGTTCATAAGACTAAAAATAGGAATATTATCTAAAATAGACAACTATGAACTTTTCAATATAAAGAGGGTTTATGACTATCTTCTTTAGTCTCATGAATGGGAATTATCTAATTATTTACATTTCTTATTTACATAACAAACTATGTTTTATTTCTATAAGTAAAACATCACACTAAGTGTGGTCTTCATAGTTACTTATCTTAATTAGCATCATACACCTAGCTATGTTGGGTAAAGAGGTGAGATTTCACCTAGCTCACATGAAATAGATCTTGATGGGGTTCTAGCTTAAGGTTCACTTTAAAATGATTGTGTGTAGAAATGACATTCATAGCACTATGCTCATATATCATCAACTTGCACCTCTTCTCCTTATAATTACATATATGATAAATATATTCCTTGTCATTCAATCTTTATATTAAGCAATTAGCATGCTTCTAATATGGTCTAAGATCTCATCTGAAAGAGAGGGATCATCATGGATCTCCTCAACTACATTATTTACCCCCTCTTCTTATTTTCTATATTCTTCTCTAAGAACATGATTTTACCTTATATTGATTTTGTATGTCTCATCTTATGACAATTGAAACACAATACCTCTCTAGTCTTAGAATTTGATTTAGTAGCATTCCTATTAGGTTCAGTACTAGAGGATGAAGGTTTAAGACATGCTATTTACCTCTAGATAGGATACAAGGATACTAGATATAAGGAATTTGGACCTTTAGATTTAGATGAAGAAGTTATTTTCTTATGCTTAGTATGAGTAAAGCAAAGTGAAAATTATCCTCAAGGGGCTAATAACTCCAACATTTTTTAATGTCACTCTTGAAGCCAATGATAAACTTATTGGCTAATTTCTACTCTTAAATAGTTCAGTTGGTCCTACCTATTAAATCCTTAAATGTCTTTATATACTTTACAACTGGTATATTGCCTTACCTAAATGTCATTAATTCTTTATGAAATTTCTTTTAATGGTTTACATAATAGTTTTTGACCATAAGCATATCCTTTCTCTCTCTAACTTGGTAAGAATGTGTCTACCTAGTCCACTTTGTTAATCAAAATATTATTCCAATAGATTGCATGGCCTACAAGTTTCATTTCAACTATTGTTGGTTTTTTTTTTCTAGTCATCTTGGTAGGGATGGGTTACAAATAGTAGGATGTCACAGCAGATGTGGAGAAAGAGATGCTCCACTAATCTTCCACTCACCAAACTAGAAAGAAATACTCTAAAAATTTTCCACTCATCGAAGTGGAAGAGATATAATGAAGTTCTACTCACCATATAGTAGAACGGTAGAAAGAGATCAATGAATCTCTCGGTTGATTGGCCACCAAACACCAACCAAAGAGTTTTCACTCTAAATTTCATGTAAAAACCAAAAGTTCTTTCCTTAGGTAGAATAGTTCATTTAAATAGTATAATATTCCAAAGGATGTGTTTCTTGGGGAGAAAACTGCCAAAATTGAAAAAAAAATCAGAACCTTCATTTCGTGGCATTATGGCACCACAAATTATCTCAACGTTGAGATGCCACATCCCAATGCCAAGGCGCCAGCTTCTTGATCCCCAAACACTAAAATAACGAAGTAATGTGAGCCATCAAAAAGGCGCTGAGGCGCTAAACCTACACTTATGAAATTGAACACATGAACTCACATATTTACAACCACAACTCTAATACAACACTTATACATGATTAAATTCACCCATCACTACATTATATAACACATGGAATATAAATCCACATATAAAATCTACTAAAAGTTCTTATAAGTTTAAGCTTCAGTTTGGGAACTTATGATAGGTTCATTCCTCCTTTGATGTGTTACATTAACTCCCTTGAGCCTCAAAGAACTCTTCTCTAAAGTGCTACAATTCTAAAGGTCTTTAAGAAGTTTGGGGGTGAAGCTTTATAGTTCTTCCCAATTCATCCATGTATCCTCACTTGGGGGCTTGTCTTTCCACCTGACTAAGAATCTTTGATTGGTACTATCTTATGTGGGTGTCTCAGCTGTGATGATGTTCTCCACCTCAAAGAATGTTGACTAGATAGGTACCTACAAATAATTTTTATCTTCTCCTACAAAAGTATTATCATGTAAATTTGGAGGTTAGGTAACTCTTTTAAAATATATAGATCTTTCACATTGAAAATAGGGCTAATAAACATGTGAGGGGAAAATTCAAGCACATAAGCATTAGTTCCAAGTTTCATATTAATTGTAAATAGCCCACAAGCTCTCACTTATAACTTTTTATATGTAGTTGAAGAAAATCTTTTAGGACAGATACAAACCAATAGATAATCACCTAACTCATATTCCCTAAAATTTTTATCTTTATTCTTTTATTTAGCATACATAGCATTTGGAATTTTAATTATTTTTTTATGTCATCATGATGGCTATGAAAATCACATGAAAATATATATGTTAAATCGAAAAAATGTGTGAGTAAATGTATTAGTTAAGTCAATAGGTAATTTGGGGTTATATCCATAAACTATTTCAAAAAGTAATTTGTGGGTTGTTCTAAAAATAAAACTATTGTATGCAAATTCAAATGTAAGCAATGTTAAATCTCAGTTTCCAAATTGTTTCTCAATTTCTTAATATACTATTAACTACTTTGGCATGTCCATCTATTTGTGGATGAAATGCATAGGAGAATTTTAATCATGTTTTCATTAGTTTCCATAACTTTTCTTAAAAAATAGATAAATTTAACATCTCTATCATAAACTACAGTGGACGGGACTCTGTGCAACTTGACAATATCATTAAAGAATAATTTTACTATATGGGATGCATCATTTAATTTTGAATGGGGTATGAAATGTGTCATCTTAGAAAATTGATCTACTATGAAGAAGATACTATCATGCCTATGTGATATTCTTGGTGAACCTAATGTGAAATCTATAGATAAGTCTTCCTAGAAGGAATAGGTAATGATGTGTAGCGACCCACCCTTTGTTTAACAATTTTAGCTTGATTGCAAGTGTAACATTGGACTACAATTTACTCAACTTTATTTAATAGGAACGACCAATAAAATCTTAGTTCAACTAACATTTCGGTCTTTAACATGCCAAAATATCCTAATATACCTCCTAAATGTAACTTAAAGATAATGAGTTCACTCAAAGATATTTTAGGAATACATAATTGCTTATCTTTATAAAGATATTCATCTAGAATGATAAAGAAACTATCAAATGTCAAGGGATTAGAATCATGTTTTAAGTATATCATATAAAAATCATGACAAATTTTAAAATCTATCTTTAAAGTTATATATCCAAGAATTTGAGATTTGAAGGATGAAACTATTAAAGATACCCTAGATAGAGTATTTACAAGTTTATTTTTTATATCGGGATTATGTTTGAGCACAAAAAAGAAGTCATGAAGAAATTACCCACTTAGCATGTCTATGATTTAATATTTTTGGGAGTTAATAAACTTTAAAGTTTGATGATTAGTATTAAAATTAAACTCTTTATCTAATAGATAATGCCTACAATGTTTAAGAGTTTGAATAATCGCACAAAACTCTGATCATAAATGAACTTTTTTTTCTTATCATCATTTAATATCTCATTGAAGAAAATAATGTGATGATTTTCTTGACTTAATATTCTACCTATTCCAATACTTGATGCAACATAAGTCAGTTCAAAGATTTTATTGAAGTCAGGAAGTCTTATGATTTGTGAGGAAGTCATAAGAACTTTATTTCATTATATGGCTCTTTCAACTTCTATGGTCTTCATAAATTTATTTTTCTTTAGAATGTCTGTGATAAGGGCAACAATAGTGCTGAAAGTTTCTTATAAATCTCATATAGAAAGTTGCTAATCCATGAAATCTTCTAATATCTATATAAGATTTTGGGGTTAGCCAATCTAAAATTTATTAATGTCATGAACATTATCATATCTTGGTGCTTCTATCTTAATAACTTGTTTTGTAAGTTCATCATCTTGTCTAAGGACATTCGTTAGGTTTGGTCTGCTTGCATGATATTCATCTCTAGGAAGTTCAATATTTTCCCCTCCTACAAGTTCTAACTCATATGGATGTGGAATAGCTGATGGGGATTGAAGCTAATACTCAAAGTTTGAATTTGTGTGGCTAGGTTCATAATGAGGTCTTCTACCCTAAAAAATTTCTCTTCACTTCTCATGGAGATCTCATCTACCTCATAGTTAAGTCTTCTAGTTGGTCCAAACTAACAGATTTAGGTTACATGATGTTTAACAAAAGGATGTATGTATGACACTCCAAATGAAGATTTTAAATATGCAATAATTGAATTAAAATTAACACAAATAAGATGCATAAATTTTAAAAATGAATAACTTTCAATAAACACAAAGTAACTTGTGTATACAACAAAACATTAAGCAAACTTGAAAAAAGAAATCAACATAACATCTTTAAGGATATGATTTTGGTTTTTATGTAGGGTTAGTATACTAGGTTAGGCTATCTAGTGAACTATTCCTTACTTAAGTTGTCATCAGGTATGATGGCTTGAAGTTATGCTAAGTAGGGAAAGGCTAGATTTCATATGTGGAAACAACTATTTGGCAGTAACACAAATATTCATAGAATTGCCAATCACATGAATTTAGCATGTGTTTCCAAGAGAAATCACTAACTTTATAAAAAAAAGTGACTCAAACTCTAAAATACAAAACTAACTTTGCTTGGATTTGATATGAATTATCTACAAACACTTTCTCCATGCGTCAAAGTCTTAGTCTATGATACTAAAATTCATAGGGATTGGCTGTGAATAGTAGGACATCGCAACAAATGTGGAGAATAAGATGCTCTATCGATCTTCCACTCACTAAAGTGAAGGGAGATACACTAAGGATCTTCTACACACCGAAGTGAAAAAGAGAAGAAAATGTTTTACTCACCAAAGTAAAATGATAGCAAGATATCACCAAATCTTTTGGACAACTAGCCACCAAGCTCCAACTAAAGAGTTTTTACTCTAAATTTCACATAAATTTCAAAAGTTCTTCCCTTAGGTAGAATAGTTTGTTTAAATAGTATAATACTCTAAAGGATGTGTCCCTTGAGGAGAAAACTACCAAAAACTAAAAAAAAAGTCAGAACCTTCATTTTGCAATGTCATGGTGCCACGAACCAACAATGAGGTGCCATATCATAGCATCAAGGCACTAACTTCTCGATGCCCACACACTACAACCATGGAGCATATTTGTGAGGTGCTAGAAAGCCAGTGCTAAGGCGTTAGACCCACATCTATAAAATTGAACACATAAACTCACATATTTTCAACTACAAATTTAATACAACACTTACATATGATTAAATACATCAATTACTACAAAATACAACACATAAAATATAAATCCACACATAAAGTCTACTAAAAGTTCTCCTGAGTTTAATCTTTTTTTTAGGACCTTAAGATAAGTTCTTGCCTCTTTTGATGTGATATATCACATTTATTTGGTACAAATCAAACAACTCATAAATTTGAGTAAGATAGTCTAATAATCTATTGGAATCATTGACCCATCAACATTAATCTTTGTGGTGTTTAAAAATTGATAAGGATACCACACAGATCTTAGGGGTATTTATATAAATGATAAAGTATGGCATCAAGGGATAACACATTATCTTGAGTGATCCCCATAATGATCTTAATCACTAACAAGAACTCCTAAGTCTGATGAGGCTATTTGAATCAAAGATATTATCCTCTTTAACATGAATGATAGATAGGGTTTATTCTAAATTGGGTTACAAGTTCCTTACAGAAGAAAGGCCCCACAGTTAATTACATCTTAGAAGACTAGGTCTCCTAAGAAAACTGTCAATTATAGGTCAAAGCTTCATGTATCAGAGGCTTCTCAGGTCAAATCTTTATAACCACTGCTCATCCCATATCCTATGGCTCTAATCCCCAGATTCTATTACAAATTACATTTGAAAAGCAAACTAATATTCTAACAAAACCAATAAAATAGAGGTTAGCTAAAACACACATATAAATTAAAGAAGTTATATTCCATACAGTGAGGCTTGACACTAGCTAATGCCCAAAGCCACTTATGTTAATGTGTTATGCTCTAGAATATATAACACTTGTGAGCCAAACTTGTTAATTTTAAACTTATTGTGGTATCCCCTTTTTTATTGAGCATAATGCCTTGTATAAAATAATGTTAGTCTAATATTACCTTAACATTCAATTTATGAGCATACACCCTAACATCTAGTCTAAAAGATTGCATTATAAAATAGAAAATCAATCCACAACAAAGCACCATCCTAACTTAATATTATGGTTTAATAATCTAAAGTGTGTGCTGAGGCTAGTATGGTGTGACAAAGTTAGGCTTTAATATTTAAGTTGCACTATGTGATTTAAATATTTAATTTACTAATAAGGATAATCATGATTTACATGATTAATATTTTACATATATGTTTTGTATTATGAATTTATCTCTTAATTTAAGTTAGACTTAATATTTTTAAGAGCATGAAAAGTTATAGACTTCATTTGATGGAACCCATTCCTTTTCAACACCCTAATCCTAAGTTAGATCAAGTGGTGGGTGAATTTTATGACTTTTAATCATCTTAATGAATCATTAAGTTATGATTAAGTCTAAAGTTTGAATTAAATCTAAATGAAGTTATTATCATGTGAGAGGCATCATAGAATTAGTAGGCATAAATTATGAATCTCTTTATGACACTTATCCAACTTTCCTCATAACTTTAATATACTCTTTTCAAATATCATTATAATTTTTATGCTTAGATAAATACTTTATCATGCTTAAATATCATGATGGGATGTTTCACTCATGCATGCATGTTCATATGTGTATTTCAACTTTTACATTAATTAAGAATTTAGATAAGTAAAATATGTGTGTGTGTGTGTGTGTTTATATTTATGTGTCATTATTAAACTAGAATGAGGTATCAAAGCCTTCTTTGGACCAATGGCCCTGTGCCCCCGACTGTCCAGACTATATACTTTAGAGGTTGTTATGCTAATACATATGGTTGTTAGATATATATACACACACACACATACTTTTTTTTTTTTTTTGCTTATCATTTTCAATTATTAATTTAAGTTTATAGAGAGGAATGACTAAATGTCAGAAAGGAATCTACTTAAATGTCAATCTAAACTCAATTAAGCTTTCACTTAAGATATTGGAATTAAGGTTACTTATACACATTTGAGAGGATTAGACACTCTATGATTATCCCACAACCCTCTTTGCTCATTAAGAGACTTAAAGATAGATAAATAATTCTTATAATCTAATTAGAGTTTAATAATCATTTAATGTAATTAAACTCAAAGAATTTCAAAATTTTAATTATACATAAAATATAAACCTAAAAATTCTGAAAAAAAAATATAGAACATGTATCAACATAAACAAAACATATCTTAAAAATTTTAATGCATTTGGACTAATAATTTATGCCTAATTAAATAAATAAAAAAAATCTCAGATGATCAATTATAGTCAAAACACCTCAAACCAATTAGGCTTTTAATTTCATTGAAAATCACTCAATTGTTTTAGTACAAAGAGTGGTTGATCATAATATTTGGAGACCTACAAAATTAGTTATGAATTTTCTAAGTTTTAGGCCATTTAAAAATATTAATTACTAATTAATTCTAATATTAGTGGTTTGGAGTTTTAATGATAACCAAAGAATTTAATTTTTTTTTCTTAAGTGTCTTTATTCTAGGTGATTGCATTTATGTGTTTAAATTTAAATTTGGTAATTTCTAATTTTTTTTAATTAATGGCTAAGTAAATTTTGTCATATAGCACTCTAAAATTTATAACTTTTGATCCAATCACTCAAATTATATAAACATTTATGAAAACTGTACATTGATATGACTAAAATAAATTTCAAGTTAATTAAATATGTATTTTAAGATTAATTAAAAAATAAACATTTTAACTAATTTTTAAATTATCTGAAAAATACGTAACTAAATGTAGAGATTTTAATTTTGTTGAATTCCACTCTTAAATATGCATCTAGAGAGAGGTCATTTGTAAGTTTTGACATAATGATTAATTTGTTACAAGCGAAACTTCCAAATGAAGGCAGTGATAATGTGGGCTAATAATGACTTTCCTATTTATGAAATCTTATCATGGTGGAGCACTACTAGAAAGTTGGCTAGCCTATACTAAATATATTTATTGAAGGTATTTACTTTAAAAAATAGTAAAAAAATGCATGGTTTGATTGCTATCACAATTTCCTACTAGTTGATCACCCATTAAAAAAAAAAAAGTGGATGCATCCATCAAAAGTAGATTTGAAAAGTCCAAGCTTTCACTAAGATTAAGTGGGATGAATTATGACAAATTATTAGTTCAATTCTAAAGATAACTAATTTTCTAATATTATATGATAGTTGCCTTTCATGTTATGGTGTAAATTATAATTAAACAAAAGTAAGTGTTTTCTAGGATTTACTATACTAGAAGACTAATTTGATTAAACATAATCTTCATATTATGCATATTAAAAATTCTTTTGACAATATTCAACACTAAGATGGAAGTTAAGGGGGAAAAATATAGATGATGTGGAAGACAGATCAAACATATTGAAGTACTATAGATAAAGAGACTTAGAGGTTCATGAAACTATAGGTGGTAAAGTTTTGAAGCCTGATGATAAGTACTGCCTCACGTTTGATCAATAAACAATAATTTATGAGTGGGTAGAATGACTAATGTTTCCAAAAAAAGTATGCATCTAATTTAATTAGGTATGTTTAACAGAAGACATATATTTAGAATAAAAATTCATGACTATCATATTTTCTTATAGCACTTGTTGTCATTTCCATTTAGCGCTTTACCCATTAAAATATTGAATCTTTTAATTAAGCTTAGTTTATTCTTTTAAAAAATTATGCAGCTCATTTAAATGGTGATCTCTAAGATGGCTTGAAATGAACATCCACATATATTATGCATGTCTGAGAGGTTATTTACCTTTACTTTTTTAACTCATTAGAGAACATGCTAATACATCTACAATAAGAAGCTAGGGTTGGAGGTCAAATGTAGTATTGCTGAATGTATTCACTCAGAGTAACTATATAATGCTCAATAATATGAATTCACTATCTTTTCATTCACACTTATTTTTATGAAGCTATTACAAGTTTTTGAATAAATTCAAGAGGATTGTAAATAATAAAGCATGCCCTAAAGGCTTAATATATGAAGCACATTTGGCCTAAGAGACTACTACTTTTGCTCATATTACATTAAGCCACGTGCACAGAAGGATGATATTAAAGGTTTAGAAGCCAAAAATGTGCTTGTTTTTTTTCAACAATTGTGAAAAGAATTAGGTAAAAGCACTCAAGATATTTGAATGATTAAGAGCTCAGGGCAATGACAGTTAATGTTATTATTAACTATATTCACCTAATAATAATAATAATAATTTTGTTCTTCTGGCTATAGCGCTGCAACACTGTGTTCATGGCACCGAAGCGATGCCCTACCCTTTTAGAAGGATAACTAGTCAAGGCCAGCTATCAAAACTACAATACAATGTTGCGGCTCTATGATCTTAACACCAAGGTGCTGCAATGAATATTGAGAGGGAATAGTTACAAGAAAGATTCATATAAATAGGAGTGTCTAATCCACTTTTTTGTTGTTATTCTTCTTCTTCTCCGACCACTCCTACTCTCACTACATTTTCGGACTACACTCATCCTCCCGATGATCTTCCTTTCCTTCAAGATTCCTTATTTTCTTTAGGTAAAACATCTATTCCATTTTATCTTTTAAAAAAGGTTTAAACTATAATCCCACCATTGATTATGAATCTGGTGAGGAAAAGATCAAGAAAAATCAAAATATCATAAATTTGAAAACCTCCAATGTTGAATTGTTTCTGGCTTGAGATGAAAACCCCTCTCCTCCATTGATCTTAGATCTTGAATAAGAGAGAAGAGCGCATTGCACTATAATTTATGGAATCTAGCACTGTTAAGGTGAAATGCTACTGAAATTTTAGAAAAATATTTTAAATTCTCACATTAAATTTAATTTCTGACTCACAGCATCTCGACACTAGATATTAGAGTCCCAACACTATGCTCTTAAGTTTTTATGTTATAAAGGAAACACCATGATGCTAAGAACCAGTGTTGCATTGCTTTAATGAAATCACCTAGTGCCATGACATCTGCGCCATGGTGCCTTGCTTACTCAGGGCTAGAAATATGACTTGAAATATTTTTTGGGTAAAGTGACATAATATCCCTTAGCACCGTAGCATCATAGGACCAGCACCTTGATGCTATATCACCCTACCATAAGTAAAAGGACTTAGAAAATGTTTTAGCTAAGGGGCACAATGTCACCCCAGCGCCACGATGTCATAAGGTCAGCGCTGCAACACTAAGTTCTTGGATTTTTCAACCTATTCACAGTGCTGAGGCGCTGGTTCATAGTGCCGAGGCACTGTCACTCATATCTTATTTTTATATATCTTGAAATATTTTTATTTAAATCCTAGAGCAATAAATCAACATATGCAAGCATACAATACAAAATAATAAAAGTGGAATTTTATTTCTAAATTTTAAAAAGTATAAAAAATTATTAAAATAAGGAAAAGTATAAAAAATGGGTGGAAGCTAATAATCAAACTTGTCACCCTCTTCTTCCTCCTTCATGCTTGATGCTTGCAGGGTAGTTACATAAGGCTAATATTGAAGCATCGTAGGGAAGAAAATCATATTCAGATCTATGAGATTGCAACTCTAGAACAAGTTGACTAGTGTAGTGTTGAATTGAGCCATGTTAGAGAATTGCATCTGTTGCCGATCCATATGATAATCAAACTTACACTCCATAACCTCCATCATGTGACTACTCTTATCGATTCTTTTTCTTAAGTACGTGACCTGACTGCCAATTTTTTAAACTTGCTCAGCCAGGGACTTCAAAGATTGGGGTCAAGGCCATGGGCCCCCACTTCAAATCTCGATCCAAATCCCTCAATTATCCTCTTTGTTAGAGGAGCCTTCTGAATGAGTATTTCTTCATCAAGCCTCTCTACCGCTCCTATCATGGTGCATAAACTATAAATCAAAGAAGGGTGATCGTACCTGATAGTAGCACTCCTCTTCAATATATTACAAACATAATTATAAATGACCTTCCTGATATCAATTGTAGACCCCTCTATATAGCAAATTTTTAGAACAACACTATCTTTGGTAGCTCGCTAAAGTTACTAGTGGTCATAAACTTGACAGAAATGAAATAGTGCCAAGCCTTAGATATGACTGTCAGGCCAGAGGCAGGAAAGTTGATGATTCTTTCTTCTTGTCATTTCCATTGCACATTTGCATTTCCCTCACAAAGAAATGAAGGATTTTCATCAAAATCGGGATGATTGTTATAATAAGAAAAATATTGATCATAATCAATATCTTAGAGATTG
This sequence comes from Cymbidium sinense, assembly GCA_021442155.1. Lineage (NCBI taxonomy): Eukaryota > Viridiplantae > Streptophyta > Magnoliopsida > Asparagales > Orchidaceae > Cymbidium > Cymbidium sinense. The sequence goes on along the minus strand of CM038226.1, from coordinate 60,965,418 downwards.
TAATATGCAATTATAGCATTACTATCGTAACTTACTAGTTTCACCCAAACACATGTTTTATTGTCCTGGCTATCCCATGTATTGGAGAAGAACTCATGCACCACTGGGATGATGCATGAGCTATTATTATGTGCCAGTTTGGGCCAGCCTCATCTCATGATCACCCCCTTCAACACTACCACCAAGATCTTGGAAGCTCCACTCCTAGATCAAGTGTTTGTGGATGAGGGTGTGCTGATACTACTCCTCAGCATCAGTAGTGATGAACTTGATGGCATCGCTTGATGGCCTCTTCCTGCTCATTACTCTTCTAAGAGGCATGCTTAAAATGTAGAACTAAATAAAGAATAGGGCTAAAAGAGAAAGGGAGTTCTTAAGGAAAAAGACCATTGAATGAAAATCCTTAGCAGTCGTAGGTCCTATTTATAAATCAGACCCAACGCTCTGATGCCCAAATATGGTGCTGAGGCGCTGTCATCTCAAGTTGTAGAACACATCACTAGCGCCGCTAATCCGACCTATAGTGCTAAGGCAGGTCATCCCATCTCATTAATTATTGTGCAATTAAAAGAATGAATTAAATCTCATAATTGAAACATACAAAAAGTGTTGCAGCACTGTTGCGCTTTAACCCAACACTGCAATGCTAATTAAAATGAACCTATCATTTCCCCCTTTTAATTGCTACACCACCTATCAAAAATCTTGATTGGCGCCATGGCTCTACAATACGACACTATTCAAATGGTCAAAAATCCAGTAATGCCAGTGCCATGATGTTACCCATGCAGCGTTGAGGCAATGGGCCTTACAATTTATATGTACACCTGTCATATAAACTGCCACCTAAGCAGTAGTGGGCTCCATCATGATGATGCCTAGGCACTATATTTTAGTGCTACAGTGCCTAGGCACTATGCCTTTAAATAAAATATAGTTATAATAATAATGAGACTTCAACTTACACAATCACCACACAAACAATAATATTTCTACCAGCATGTGACCCGAAAAACACATTAAAAATTTAAATTTAAATTTTGAGAATGTTGTACGGGTTAATAACCTGATCAGGTCTAATGAATATGTTTGGGTTACTAAAACCAAGTCTATTCCCAATGATGACAAGGTTGATTGAATATTACAATCAGAGGGAATATATATCTTTAAAATTGAATGAAGTCTATCATTCAAATCAATTTAAAGTAAATATTCATCCACCCATCCATCATTATTTATTAAGAATGATAAATTAAGAAAACTTTAGCTCACAAAAGAGCTAATATAAAATTAGATATACATCTATATTCAAACTCAAATAATCTCATAAAAGTAAGGATGTGGCCTATGTCCTCTATCTGTGTAGTTTTTATCATTAAATGACACCATATAAATATATAGGTATGACTAGACCCCTCTATCTGGGTGGGTTGGCATTTATACAACTCCACTATATTTTGGTCATGGTAATATCCTGTATGTTCCATAATTGCTTTTCTCCTTTAGCTATGACTCATAGAATAGATTTAATAGGCAAAAAACCTTTTATTAGCTAAGGTTGACTTAAATTTTTCCTCTTAGACAAATACCACCTCAGGTCTACAAGAATATCTTGAATGACACAACCCATGGATGTTGACAAGGATTCTTCAGTTAAGGATAACTTTCTTAACTAAGTTGACTAGGGGCTGCGATAGCCCAGGATGACGGAATCATGGGATCTTGATCGAGCACGTCATCATCTCCCCCAAATATATGCTTTAAGTTAAAATAGAATGATAATTCTATCATAATGGCATTCTAAAGGGATGTAAGCTCAATCTCTTTATTTATTATATAAGTTTTATATGATAGTCATTTATATTGCACTTAACTCTAAGACACCAATGCATATTAGATAGAATTACCTATTTCCAACCTTAATCGAGAGTGTTCTCTTATTATGGTAAGAGGAGTAATTAACTATGGAGGCTTGTGTCCATAAGAAGTAGAACCTAGATCTAAATAAATCCTAACATGATGTTAAGAAAAATATAGTTGAATATATGTCAATCTGCCTCATTAAAAAATATACTCCTATCCATCTCATCCAAAAATAGTGGGGCACATCCTCAAAGGTATTTTTTTTGGTGATCAAACTACAATGATGCTTAACCTTTTCATGAATATTCATCTAATATTTGATATATTTTTTGTGTGGCTATATTATTCTATTTATTTCATCATTAAATTTTAATATTAAGTTTAAGTTAGTCATGAATTTTTTGTAGCTAAATTATGTTAGTAGAACTAATAAGAAGACTAAAGATAAATTCTTAATATGGTTTAGATTACATTTAAGCTATCCTAACTGTGTTATATATTTTTATTAAATTCACTTTATATACTTTTTAATATAGCTCTATTTAATAGGTTCTTGATCGAATCAATGGAGCGAATAGCCAAGACTTTCATAACTTTACTTATGGACTAATGCGAGTTGTACATATGTGGCCAATTTTTTAAGTGAATAGGCTATGGATTCTACACTAATTCTTGGTCTAAGGAAATAAAGAAAAATAACTCTAGTATGCACGATAGAGTTAACACACATTCAGATGATGAGAATGATTATTTTGGATTTTTATAAAAGAATGTATAGTTATAGTATCCTTATTTAAATGAGAGAAATATATGTCTATTTAAATGTGATTTATTTGATTATATTCCTAATTACAAAATAAGAACACCAAACTTATATGACATCATTGAAGTTAAATTAAGAATAAAATATACTAAATTTGATCCCTCCATTCTTAAGATCAAGTCAATCAAGTGTATTACCTTATATATCTTGGATGAATAAAAGAAAAAAATAAATTGGGTGGTGGTAATTAAGAATAAACCTAGAGCAAGAGTTGAAATTCAAAATAATATTGATCTTGTTGATCAAGAGAAAAGATGTCAGGTTTCAAACTTTCAAATGATGATATTTAGCTAGTGATAAGCTTACAAGATATTTCTTCATCATGATGAGGAAGTTATTTAGTTTGTCGATGAGCACGGTGATGAGGATAAGGAGAAGATCTTAAATTATACTTTTAAGAATTCATCTAAGAAAATTATATAATATATGGATTATAGTTAGAATGTTTTTATGTTCTACTTCTTATAAATAGTATGATTTGCATTAGATTTTTATGTTTAATACCTACAATGTTGTTTCTTTTTACTTTTTCTAATTAGTGTAATTACGCACTATCTTATATATTATAATATCACATTCTAGGTATAGTATAGTTATACATATTCTAAGTATTAAACATAAAAGGATAGTGCATAATTAAAGTATTTGTAAGAAGTAGAAAAATATTCTATTTATAATGCACATGTCATATAATTTTCTTTGGTGAATCACTAAAAGTTGAGTCTTAAATTTCCTCCTCATCATTATGACCATACTCATGGGTAGGCTAATTAACTTTCTCATAAACATCAATAATATGCTATAAGCTTTTCATTGGCTCAACATCACAAATTAGAAGTTTAAAATCTGACATCTCAGATCATTGATATTTTGAACATCAACTCTTGCTCTTTGTTTAATCTTAACTGCAACTACCCAATCATTTTTTTCTTTTATTCTTTCAAGATATATAAGATCATAGTCTTGAATAGCTTGATATGATAAAATGAAAGAAATAATTTTGTATATCTTTTGCTCAATTTAATCTTGGTGAAACATAAGATTTATGTGATCTTATTTTGTGGTTAAAAATAAGACCACAAAAAAAGATCAAACCAATCACAGTTGAATAGAAACACATTTCTCTCATTTGAACTGAGATATTATAATTTTACAATCTCCTATAGATTTTCCTAATATTCTATCTCAACATTAAAACTTTTGTTACCTTTAATGCACACACTAGAGTTATTTATCTTTGTTCCTTTGAACTAAAAACTAGTGTGAAATATTCAGCCATTCACATCAAAATTGACCATGTATTTATAATTTTCATTGGTCCCTAAGTAAGGTCCCTTATGTCCAAATTCTTCACTATCTTACTCTTATCATGAACCTATAAAGTAGAGCTATAAGATAGTGTAGCTAATGAATGTAATGAAAAATAGATGTATAGTTAGGATAGCTTACATATAATCCATGCCATGTTGAGAATTTATATTCAATCTTCCGAAAATTGCATATTGCATTTAATAATAAAAAGTAGTACAAAAACTAGCAAAGGCTAGGGAGCCTAAAACAAAGAGCTAGATAGAAGCAACATGCTTCTTATCATCCTCAAATAATGAAACAAAAACAAGGTAAAGTGGTAACATCTAAAGAAAGCCAAGTAAAGTGCTCAGGCTGAGCAAGAGTCCGCCACCCTTGAAGTCCCGTGAAATGTGTGAGAACAGGGACTTGGTGGAAGGAGAAAACCCAAGTCCGGAGCTCCGAGGAAGAGAAGACCAAAGTCTCACGCATGGTCTTTCTAAGGAAATTGACAACACTAATGTTGTCCCTCCAATATGATGCCCTTGTACTCATACATCCAAGGGTCTATAAGCTTGCCAATGGGGCCGATCTCTATGAAAGCACGCCCCAATGGAGAGATTGGCCGACCTTGATGAAGTCACCACCATCCCCGAAAACAACTCCAATGCCAATCCAGGAGGAGAGAGAGTACCATCTACATTCACCTTTAGCCATCCGGGAGGGGGGGGAGTCCGGGAAAGGGAGTAGATGCCTAAGCTGGTGGAGTTCCCATTGCCCAAGCGAAAAGGTAGATGCATTAGTAAACGCCTCCAAAAAACTAGCAGGAATGACCTTTGGTGTCCCATGTTGGTGCCCATGTGTCTTTGCATTCCGTGTCCTCCAAACTTGATATATCATGCTGCAATAAACTCTTCCCAAGCCATGTCGACTTGGTCCGCTCAAAGCCCGAAATAGATCATGAGCATTAGAAAATAAGGGAGGTTAACTCCCGGAGGACAAGACCATGATGGAAGAAGTAAGAGAGCGTGTGGTGAGGATATGATCCAGTCTTCGTCTCCATGCAGGCAATGAATGAGTCTCCTCAACAAGACCTCGAGAGTGGAGCTGGTAGGTTGGTAAGGCATTCTTCAAGATGCGCCACCAAAAGAACTTCTCTGGGTAAAATGGAACCTCAGGCCGAGTGGCTAGCTGGGGCGGGGGAAGAGGGCATCAAAGGCCGAGTCAGCAACGCTTTTCCCAGGGAGGTGGATAAGCTCGTCCGTCTTCATCTAAGTCCGAATGAAGCTCCACCTTGGTAATGTGCTCCACAAGATCCTTGCCAAACCGCCGCTCAAGTTGTGTAATATCCCATGTCCCGTCCATGGATGGATGAGGCTTGCCACTGTCTGATCCTCAAGGCTAGCTGCATCTAAGAAAGTCGGTCTTCGGGCTAAGGAACAATCAGCTAACCATATGTTGTCCAAAATCTGAACTTTGCTGCCATCAGCAATCTTCCAGCGAATGAGGGGTTCAAGACTTTGAGCCCCACTGAGAATGACAGCCCAAGTTTTGGAGTCCCCCCTCTTCAAGCTCCCACTCCAAATATCTTCCCCATAGCGCTCCCGAATGCAGCGGTGAAGTAAAGAAGTGGGCTCAAAATCCCAAGCCAACCCCTGAGAGGCTGCCTGTGTTGGGGTGGAGTGAAAACCAAGTCCCCATGCTTAATAGGCAAGCAAATAGTACCCCTTGACATAGTGTATGCCCCTCCTGAGTTGGACTCTTGTCCCACAAGAAGGATCTACATAGCCGATCTCCGAAAGCATTCAAGGGAATAGTTGTATGTGTTAGTTGATAAACCAACCCGGTATAAGAGGAGGAGATAAGGTAGCCCGCCCGCAAGAGAGGTGTCGAGTTCCCTGTGCCATAATCTTCCCTTTGACCACGGATCGGGAACGAAATCATGCTTGTAGAGCTTCCTCATAGCGACTTAATGCCAAGATACTCCATCTCTTGGACCTTGTTGAACCCAATAAGCGGCAACTGATTAGTCCTCCATCTCTTGGCTTTGCTAAAGAGAATGGCAAGCACCGCTGATCCTGGTCTGCCCAACAATCATCAAGTATGGCTTTAATTTGCTTGGCATGGAGAATAGAAGCAGAGGTAATGTAATATCATCGATATAGGAGATTAGAGATGAGGTACCTCCGTTTTCAAAGTCACACCTGTGTGGCCCCTCTCGCTAAAGGCTAAAGAAAGTAGCTCGAGCAATAGAATAAATAGGTAAGGTGAGAGTGGACATGCCTCAATCCACATTCGATCGATCCGTGGAGACCTTCTGCCATTCAGCAAGATGGAGAATCTAGGGTGAGTGACACACTGCAGAATCCACTTGCTGAATCTATCAGGGAACCCCATCAAGGTGAGCATCTTGCTCAAAGTAAGCCAGCTCATCTTATCATAAGCTTGCTCCATATCAACTTTAATCGCCATGAAACCAACCTGGGAGGAAGAATGCTGGAATTTGTTGATGATCTCTTGGGCAAGGAGAGCATGATGGGAGATGTTCCTCTCAGGGACAAAAGCACCTTGTTCGTCAGAAACAAGAAGAGGTAGTAAATGCTTCAACCTGTTGACCAGATCTTAGCCACCACCTTATATGGGCCTAATTTGGAAGAGTGCTAGCCCCAACAACTTTGGGGATAAGAACAATAAGTGTCTCCTTCCATGAGTCCTCCATATGATCAAGTTCAAAGAACTCGAATGGCGAACGACATCCTTCTTCACACAAGGCCAAATGCTTGTAAAAAGAGGTGAGATCCCATCAAGTCCCTGAGCTTACTCCCCATGGAATGTATTGCCTCCCAAATGTCTTGATCCCACGGGGCTTCAAGGAGGGATTTATCGAAGGAACCGCTCTCTCAATAGGCGAATAGCCACCCGTCGAGGGAGACATCCCTCTCAACCCATTTTTGCCTAAAGAAGGAAGTGAAAATATCAGAAATATCAGAAGGGTTCTCAATCATACCTCCCTCCACATTGCAAGCAATCTGTTGGTCCGTCGGTGAGGCCACCGTGGTGGAAAAATGAGTGTTCCCATCTCCATCCTTGAGCCATCCTGTCTCCACCAAGTCGACGGGCCAATGTAGAGTTAAGCTCAATAACCTTGGAGCTGAGCTCCTTCTTAGGCGGGAGGTGGGTCCATCATCGAGGCATTCAAAGTGCGGAGAGAGGTAATGTCCTTCTCCAAGTCAATCCGGAGAGAGTGGAGGTTCTTCAACATACTCTTACTCCAATGGAAGAGAGATCGTAGGGTACGACAACTCTTTCTATGGAGAATTGCAACCTTTGAGCCAAAGTCTTCCTTACGAGTTCTTCCAAACCGACCTCCAACTCATAGGATAAGAGAGCCAAGTATCTTCAAACCTTAGCCATCGGGGGTTTGTTGTAGGACAGGAGAGAGGAAGTAGGAGAGGAGCATGGTGAGGAAATCAGGTAGGTGACGAACCTTGGTATCCCCGATGGTGAGAGGATAGAGTTGATCAAGATCCGATCAAGCGGGACCCATCCTGTTCCCATCTTTGTTGTTGGTCGGTGGTGAACTTTGGGCCAACAAACTCCAACTCATGCAAGTCTCATAGCCAGTCCTCCATCTCACGTCTTTGCAAGTGTGTAATGAAAGGGCTTCCCACCCTTCTTGTCACTCACGGGCCAAGATACAATTAAAGTCACCCCAATAGCCACGGGGCTTGAAGATCCACATTTTCCTTGATGGTTTGCGGAGGTCCTGCAAAGATAATAACTATTGTTGGCATAGACCCACCCAATGGTCCACCTCATCCGTTGGGCATAGAGCAAGAGCCCAAAACAAGGCGTCGAGAAATAAAGGGGAGAAATCCACAATATCCTTTCTCCAAAGGATGATAATACCTCAGAGAACCCATTAGAGGGTTTGCAAAAGAAGCTGGTTGGTCATTTTGTCCACTTCATGTCTTGAGATGCACTCAATTACGGTTTCAAGTAAGCTTTATATCTTTGAGGTCGTTACCACCAATAAGGTGGCGTAGGTAGTTGCCCGTAGTCTTTTTTTTACAATTCGAGCGAGAATGGAAGACATTAATCTTCCATGGGGAATCGTCCCCGATTAGAAGTGAGGGTGAGGCTTTCTTTCTCTTCTTAGAACTAGCCTCGGGTTTTCTTCCTCACGCCTCTCCCAGTGTGGACCTTTGGGGCCTTCCCTTTGCTGTTATTACTCTTCCCACCTCTATCCTTGGGTGATTTAGTTGCCTTCTCTAAGTTTGCAGGTGCTTGGAAGATAGGAGGGATTGAGATATCCACCTCTGGAAGGATCTCAAGTAGAGGAGGAGCCTTGGGAGGGGTGACCCTTGGTGGCCGAGCCCTAGGTATGGCTAGGGCAGGCTGCTGAGCTGGCTTCACTCCTTCTTTGCTTTTCACAGGCAATGGGGGCCTAGTCTTCTTCTTCCTGGTCACCAAAACCCATGGACCATACTCAGGATCAGTTTCGGGAGTAGGAAGGCTGCTCTCCTGTGGGATGGTGGGATGCTGAACCTCAGGTTCCTTTCCTTTGTTCCTAGTGACAGGAACATCAGTGGTGAAGGAGCTACTGCTCTCCCCTTTCTCAAATCTCTGTTGGGCAGAAGGCCTTGTGGCTGCACTAGAAGGGTTAGATGGCATAGAGGGGGGTTGAGTATTCTTACTAGTAGATAATACTAGTAGCTTCATCTAAGTGCAAAGAGTTTATGAATAACCTGAACTCAATATTGAAATCTTGATAATCAGATAAACATCATTTATGAACCTCATAAAAAATCTTCAAATATTGGATGAACTATCTTACTCATGTAGTTTAAAATAAACCCCGTTCTCCTAAATCATACACAATTTCACTTCTCTTTCAAAGGAAGGATGATGCCACTCCCTCTATAAAATATTCTCTTAATAATGAATTTCAGTCAAGTTCTCCTTATAAGAATGAACTCTCAAGTTAAAGTATAACTCACGATAGCAAGGTAGTTGAAAAAGAAAAACGAAGTTAATACTGTGGGAAACATTTGTGACACCACATAGAATTTAAGAATTCCTTATTTGGATTATCAGCTCCTATTATTCCTAGAACCCATAGATCCTAACCTAATTCAAAGCTCAAATTGCATTTTAAAATTCAAAAATAAATTTTTAAGCCCTACAAAATAAATGTAAGGAAATGCAAACAACACACAAGTAGTTATATTTGCAAACATACGTGCTTAGCATTAGTTGCTTGCTAAGCTCACCTATCCTATTGGGCTATGATAAGGGATCGATTCAGCACCTGCAAGCAAATGAAAATTTTATAATTTATTACAATAGACCTTTTAGCGTAGCCCCCTATAGAAGACATCATTAATTCTAAAAGAACGTCCTACCATCCTATCTAACGGGCAAACAATCCTAAACATCCAGTCTGAAATAATACATCACAAAATAAAAAAATATCACATCACATCATAGAACATCACAGATAGACCTAACCTAAGTCTAGGGTCCGTGACATAACATTCTAGTGTGTGAAGGAAATGGGCTTGTGCGGCAAGATTTTGCTAGGATATTTTAGATTTAAGTTCCAATTTATGTTTTTAATATTTAATTTAATTTAATTTAATTTTAAGACTTCTTAATTCATAATTTTGCTTCATAGGTACATGTCATTATTATACCAGAGATTCAAGATATCAAGACCTCATTCAGACCAGTATCCCTGCGACCTCGGGTGTCTAGACTATAAACCATATGCTGCTAATTATAATTTTTTTTATTTTTATTCTTTCAACTTATTTTAGTTTTAAAATTGATTTATAAAAATACCATGGGTGGTTTCAATATAAGTGATTTAATGATTTATAGTTTTATTTTCATTTTAGGTGCATTTTATGTTAAGATGAAATTAAGTTTTCAAGAATGAAGAATGAAATAGATTCCCCTTTGGGTGGAACCCATTCTATTCAATATCTTAAATCCTAATATAATGAAGCCTTCACCCTAAAATGAAGGTTTATTCTAAGAGTTTATCTAAGATTTTAGGCATCTTAATTAACCTCTTTTGGATTTCTTTAAATGATTTATTTTGAGTTGAGTTTATGTTAATGAATACATAAATTTTGTTTTGAATTCTTCTTTTCATTCATTTGTTCTTTTTGTTTGATTGATCACATCTTAATTTGGTTTGTTTCTTTAAAGTATGTTTCTTCAAATAAGTTCAATTAAGGTTTATTTATCTTATTTTAATTTAATTAGAATTAGTTTTCACTTTAAATTTAATTCAGTTGTTATTATAGTTTGGGTTTTATAATTTGATTTTATCATTCATTTAACTTAGAATTCTCAAGTTCATTTATTATATTAATGTTTATGTTATTACAATTTACTTTGGTTTAGCTTTCATTTTTATTTCCTTATCCATTTAATTTAGGTTTTACCTTAACTTTATTTATCGATTAACGTTTCTTTTATGTTTATGTTCATTATATATTTGTTTTATGTTTTTATTTTTGTTTATATTCATTAATATTTATTAATATTCATTAACTTAAATAAATTTGATATCCAATCTTAATTTTGATGTCATCACTGTATTATATTTCAGTTTTATACTTTATTTGCTTTATTTGTATGATTTCTAATTAATTATTTAGGTTCTATTTTGATTTCTTTTATTTCCATTTATTTATTTCATTAACATTCTTGTGTTTGCTAAATGAGTTGAAATTAAAATAGTTCATTTCTAGTTATGATTTCATTAACATTTATATGTTATGAGTTTAAATGAAAAGTTCAATTATCTTTAATTAATATTTAAGAAAACAATAATTTCATTATTTTAGGAAGGTTCTTCTTATCATTTGATTTAGTGTGATTATTATTATTAGTCTTGATCCAAGAAGGGATTTTCTTTTGTATTAACCTATCTTAATTCATCTTGATGCTTATGTCATTTAGGTTTAATTAATTAATTTAAGTTTAATAAGTTTATTTGTACTTGCATTTGCCTTATTATTTGATTCAAATGGCCTTAATAAATTCATAAGTTCAGATGTTAATAAATTTTATACTTCAATTCATTAGTGGAGTTATGACCAATTATTAATTTTGGAGTTTAATTACATTTTATATTTTTAATTATCGCTAATATTGAACCTTAAGCTTATGTTTAATTAAGTTTTTTTTACTTTTTATATTGTTTGGAAATTTTGTTTAAGTGTTATGGTGCATATGATAATGTTTTAAGTTTATTTGATAGTTTTTGTAAAATTTTGGTAATTTTCTAATTTATTATTTCATTTATATTGACCTAGAGACTTGGAAATTCAATAATTCCCATTCAAGAGGTCAATTGCATATGAATTTTTTATGGTAAGTGAGATTCCTTGCCAATTTAAGTTTCCTAAAGTTTCACCTTAATTAGATGTATATTTTAAGACTAATTAAGGTTTTAATTATTTCAGTAAAACTAAAATTAAGCTTAATTAAAAATATCACTTAGGGGTTTTATTTATCTTTGCTTCTCTTTAGAAGATGCATCCATAGAAGGTTTCTTCATAATTTCTAGAATTTTGGTTGATTAACTATGATTTTTCTAAGTTCATGTTAATTAATTACATAATTAGACTATTATAGGGTTTACTACGTTTTAGAGAACTTTAATGATTTATTTAAGTTCATTATGATCTATTGTAATGTTTCGAATTATTTCCATAGGTTTCTTAATTTATTTGATTTATATTTAATTTATTCTTATTAAAATTAAGATTTAGGATTGAAAATTCCATATCTTTATATTTATTCTTCAATAAATTATAAAAAAATTTGCCTAATGTGTATCTTAAGCTTAATTTCAATTCTCCAAAATTTCAAATTAATTTGAACATTGGTTTGAAACTAATTTGAGTTTGATTATTTTCATTCAAACTTAAATTAACCCAAAATTAGCTTATTGAAATTGAGCTTTTGGGTTTAATGGATTCCTCTCACTGAGAGAAATCCATAGTACTTTAAATCGCAATTTTCTAATGTGAATTTTATTTTTTTTACAATTTTTTGACTTTTAAAGCATTTTTAAATATTTATTTAATACAAAAAATCAAAAATTTTCCATTTTAATGGGCGATGCCATGTGGCGTCGAGTTGATTTGGCCATGTGGATCCTATGTCATTTTTGTGGTGCACGTGTTTTGGTTCAGGCCATCCGATCAATGATCGGATAGCTTGAATCATCCAACGGATTCCTATTGGGATAAAAATCATAGGGTGTGACTAGATCAAGATCGTTCATTCCTAATGAAAGGAACGGGCAGTAGAGATTATTTCTCCTTCAATGGTTGTTAAAGTTATGAGCTGTTGATCAATTTGGGGCTATTTTTGGTAATCCTACTGATGAAATCTTCTAATTTCATTTGCAAAACCATCATTGAATCAAATAGAAGTCATCTATACATTTTGATCTCTATTGAGATCAAATCCATTTTGAAAAGCTCTAAAATTGAAAGCTTAAGAGGTCAGTTTTTGGTGTGTACCTCACCAACGGCGATCTCAGGTGATGGGGTTGACTTGGTTAGCTTCGAAACGGTGTGAAAAGCCTTTGGAAAGAAGCAATTGAGTTGCCTCCCATTAGATTTGCCTATAGACCAAAGCACTGATGGATATCGAGGAGCTTGGTCATTTTCCAGCTTGCCGACAGCGTGGGGGTCGGTTTAGGTCTATACCTCAATGACGGTGATCCTCGATGATCACCATGTTTTGTTGCACCTTCATCTCGATGGGTCAAAGCTATCGTAAAGATTTCTTGGATTGCCTCCCAACCAAATGCTGTGGAGACCAACTCTTGGCAGTTCGTTGTCGGCTTTGGTCATTTTCCAGCTCGTTGGTGGTGATAGACCTCGAGGAGGGTTCATTTGACGTTGTCTTCATCCATGGAATGTGTAGGGAAGGCCAATTTGAGGGGAGGAGCATTCCTTCCTTGATTCCATGCTTGAACAAATTATGGCTTACTGGTAGCGGGAGGTCTGGGGAAAGTTTCGAATCTCGTTCTCTTCACCTGAGGAGCATGTAGGAGTGATTGGCTTCATGAGGGAAAGCTCCTTTCCCCTCTTTCCATATATGGACAAGAGCTATATATAGATAGCTTTAGGTGGCTAGAATCCAACCACCAGTGGTGAAGACCTTGGCCAAGGGATTGATTTGGTTCATCTTTCCCTTGTGAGTGTGTTGAGATGAAGTTCTTGAGGGGAAGAAGCCTCCTCCTCTCTTTCTTGGTTTGGCCGTGAGCCATCCTCATGGGATCCATGGAGGAAGCCTTATTCAATGCTTGCCATGGTGGTAGACATTATCTCTTTGATCTCCTTGGAAGTTTCCTCCAAGAGGTAGTCAACTAATTGAAAAGAATCCAAACTAGTTGAGACAAAGAAGTGAATGAGGTATGGAGGAGAGGAAGTAGGATTTTTTTCTCTCTTGGAAATTTGATTCCTTTTTCTTCACATGGTTTTCACACCATCCCTAACTCTCCCATGTCCACCTCATTACCTCATAGTTTGTTGGTTGGTTGTTGACCCAATTCAAAACATTTAATATTCATTAAGTGTTGGGTTAAGTCCATTTGGATTGGGTTTGGTTCACATGTTTCATTTCATAATATTTGGGTTTTGTTTCAACTAAATTTATTTAAGTTAATTTAGTTATTTTATTAGTTTTAGTCTTAGATTCTAGTCATTGTTGATTGCCCAATAAATGATTATGAATTAATTGATTCATACTATATGATGGTTTGATGTAATTTAGGCTAGTTTGACCCATTTGATTTGAATGGGTCAAATTAGATTTCTTAACCTATTAGGCCATTTTAGGATTTTAGTTTAGACTTAATTATTTTTAATGATCATTTCTAAATGATTTTGGACAATCAAATTAGATTTTAATTTGATTTGGGTTTGAACCCAATAAGGCTCATTTAGGCCTATTTAGATCAAATGATATAATTAGCCTAAATAAAGAATAAATAAATTTAAATTTATTTACATTAATGTTTAAACATTTTTACTTATCATTTGAACCATTTTAAATGATTTCATTTGGTTAAAATTTTGTGGGTTGACCTTTGACTTGGTGGGACCCTCATAAGTCAAACCTTTTGCCAAAAGAGTTGACCATTTTTGGACCTTGATTTGAATTTGAATTTATTTTATTTTATTTGTTTTGAATTTATTTTGGTTAATTTGGATTTGTTTTGATTTTATTTAAATTTATTTTGGATTTAATTAGTTTTGAGCTTAAATATGGTAACTAGATCAATAACCTTACTTTAAACTCAAATGAATTCAAGTTTCAAGTGAAATGTGTTTGACCTAATTTATGTTTGAGATTTGGGTTGAGTCTACCTAAACCCATTAGGTTAGATCAAACCTAAGGAGGATGCACAAGGTCGCAAGGTGTAGTGTTCTAAGTGCTTAATTTGAAGGCTCCAAATCTAGGATTAGGTGTCCTAATTACTAATTTCAAAAATGATGTTAACCTCATCAAAAAATGAGGTCATCAAATACAACATGAACAAAAAAATTTTCTCATAAAGAGATATCTTAAGGAAAAAGATGAGTGGAGGACTCTCCCCACTTTTCTCTATGAAGACACATTTCCTATGCCTCTTTATAGCTCTCTCACTTTCAAGTTGGCAAGCCATAAAGGGTATTAACAATGAGGATGCTAAATAAAAAATTTTAAAAATAATTTTTAATAATATCTTCCTAATTGTACTCTACAATCATGATCATCTTATAAAATTAGATAAAAATAAGAATTTTTTTTTGTTTAATTGTCATAAATGATAATATCATCCCCAAAGGCACCATAATTGTACTACATAATCTAGAGTCATACTATGTCATTAGTCAAACAAAAATTCTTCCATCTATCTATTCATCATGTACGGTGCCATTATATAATATGAACTAAATTAGAAAAAAATTGTAAAATCTCTCAATAATTTGAGATTTTAATTGGATAATTATCATATAAAATCATACATTTAGATCCAAATCATATGGTAAAATTAATTCAAAATTTTAAATTAACTAGCTTAATTATGATACTATTAAATAAAAAAATGAACAATCATATATTATAATAGTAAATAATATGGAACGATTAGATCAAAATTTTGAATTAGCACATTTAATTATGATGGATATAAGTTAACAAAAAAGGACAATCATACAATATGTTATTAAAATGTTTATTATGATTTTTAAAAATTTTAATTTTTGTAAATAATTTTTATTCTTCACTTTACTCAAGTGTGTGTGTGCTTAGCTATTTTCAACATCACATGCCTATTACATGAAGACAAAATAAAATACTAACTTGAAATAATGATGTGACTTTGTGTTTGACATAAGTCTTTTTGAATCAACAGATTGCTCTTATACTCAACTCTTTGATCAAACTATCATTGATTATGCTTTTTTAGACAACAACCATTTTGTTGCTTAATTGTGATACATGTATGGATAAATTATTATAGCCTTCACACATAACTAATTTGTTTAAAAAAGTAGTCAACCAAGAATGTTTGTAATCACCAAAACCTAGGACAAGCTTAAAGGCTCATGAGGTTAACTTTCATGTTATATTTACATTTCCTCTTAATGTCCATCATAATGTTGAAGATATCTTCAATGGATTTTTGCTCTATGTGCATAACATCAAGATTATGTCTAATCATTGAGATTTCAGTACAATATATCCCAAAGAAACCCCACTTAATCAAATTATGATTTACACCATAATCTAAAAGATGATTATTAAATAATATTGTCAAATTAGTTTTTTTATAATTAAGCTAATAATTTTCTATAACATATCTGCACTTAGTCTTTGTGGAGCATTGAACTTTTTAACTCATTTTTTAATGCATTTTTTTTGAATTAGTGATCAACAAGTAGGAACATAAGATGACAATGAAATCATTTTTTTTTATCATTTTTTAAAGTAAATATCTTTGATAAATCCATGCAATGTGGACAAGCTAAATTTCTAATAGTACTCCACCATGACAATATTACATACACATGAAAACTCATTAATAGTCCACATAAGCACTATCTTCATCTAAAAGGTTTGCTTCATAGTGATATGATATGTGAGTACTCCTTTATCCTATAAAATTTTTTGCTTATCTATTTATGGCTGAAAAAATGCATCATTTTTTTTGGGCTATGTGGTTCAAGTTTAAATAGTGTAATAAACTAAATGATGTGGTCACAAAAAGCTCTAGTAATAAATTATAAGATGTAACTATCACAAGCCAATATGAATATGCGAGCAGACCAATTATATGGCGTGAAACCATCAACAAATAAATCAAGTTTGACATTGTGTGGCCTAGTTGCAATGTTAGAATAAGAATGATTAAAATACTTACATGGTTCTTGATTTAAAAGATGACTAAATTTTTTTGATTCATTTGCTCTCTCATGGTGTGATCTCATATGCTTTGTAGGTGGAATAAATACATATAGTTTTTCAACATGTATAATAAGTTACAAGTAGATCAAATGCTTGTATGAAACTTCCTTCTATTTGCATTATATTATACTTTGTAGTTTGAATTTGCGTGCTCCATGAAATCAGCATTCAATGTACATAACATATCATCCTAGTACTATAATAAAAATATTAACACTAAGAGAAACTATGGCACCCAAAGGGAATGTGAGTTGGGTGTTAACAAAAGTTTACAAATTTAAAGCTTTGAAGTTAATTTAAAATAATAATAAATTCAATACAATTGAAAATATAAATAAGGAAAGAGAGAGAACCATCATAGAGAATTTTATGTGGTTTGACAAAAAAATCCCAAACAAACCTACATCCATGCCTAGCCACCCCGGCTAGGAAATAACTATTTCATTAAAAAAATTACATTCGTACTCTCATACAATGGGGCGAGTACAACCCCAACAATATCTCGTACTCTCCTATAATAGGGCAAGTACAATCCCAACCAAAAATAATTTTAAAGTACAAAAAAAAAATAACAAATACAAATTTGACATAACAAAACAAAAAAATCTAGCAATCTATTCAAATATAATGATGATCTTACAAAGCAAAATGATCACCTTTCAAAATATCAACTTGCAATATGTTTGACAAAATAAATGACTCAAAAATTATTAAGAAGTGATAAATTTATCTTTTAAAAATTAAAATTTAAAAATTATTTAACTTAATGAAAAAATAGACTAATAAAAAATAAATTTGAAATGAATATGCAAGTGTATATTTTAAAAAAACTAAATTTCAACCATTGTCAAATATATTTTCAAAAAGGATTATAACTTGTTTCAATGTAACAAAATAATAATGATTAATTTCCAAATAAAATGATTTTTCTTTGAGTATGGTCAATAAAAATATCACAATAAAATATATTTTGAAAGCTATAATTTAAATTTAAAGAAGGATTAATGCTTAAAATGCAATCGTTGATGAAAACAAGATCAAAAATAATTTATATACTTAAATCTTAACAAATAAATAGTTTTTATGATAACTTGAATAAATTCAACAAATAAAAAAATTCTAGCAAAAATATACTTTTATCTTCACGAAGATTATGCTTCAATGTGATTGAAATGATGATGAGAGCTTCAAATAATGCTATGGTGAAATAGTATTAAGTAAACTAAGAGTTTTTGTGATGAAAGAAAATTTTCAGCATGATAAAATTATTTTTAGCAACAATAAACTTTTGTTCCACTCAAAATGAAACAACAAAAAGGCTCTAATGATAAGGAACCTTTTTCAGTAAACCTTAGGTTTAATAATTTTAAGTACCAAAATGAACTTTGTAGAATATTTTCCTACAATATGTCTTAATGGTTTTCTCAACAAAAAAAAACTTACTTTGGATTCAAATGACTCAAATACAAACACAATAAAAATATTGAAGTAAATCAAGAGAGCTTTCTCAAGGAATATTAATGTTTGACTGGTGATAATTAATGTAAACATAGAAAAAAAATAACTTGAAAATACTTGCTTTAGATCACAAACTAATTTTTTATGAAAAGAAATTTTAAGTTTGAAACTAATCAAATTGAAGGACAAAACTAGGAATTGAATTTTTGATCAAGTTGATTATAACTAATTAAATCAATGAGATTATTCAACCTTTCACAATGAACTATCAAAGAGAGAAATTAGGAAGATGAAGATCTCACTCAAGGCTTTGAAAATCTAAACCAATTTGAAAAGAACCTTAGAATGAACCTTCTCAGATGACTGTATAACTCTCCTTGTAAAAGATCTTGATGCACCAAAGAATAATTTAGCATGAAATCACAATCCAAAATCTTAAAACCTGAAATTTTTTGCAAGAGGAAAATAACTTTGGTTTTTGGGGTTGGTTTCAAGTTATAATTGCCTAAAATTATGGTTTTGGTGCTACAAAATTATTTTAAATATTACCTAATGAAATTCTTTGCTATAAATATTGCATAAGTTATAGTTGGCCAAGGAGTTGTATTTGGAAGGTTTTCAACATAAAATTATTATGTTTATTAGTTAATGGTGGGTGACACCAAGAATTATGCAATTATGGATGGAAATAATGCAAGAATCAATTCAAATGGCCAAACCAATTAAGGAAAATACTTGATTTTAATTAGGAGGGATTTTTTAGGGAATTTATCATTTGGAACTTGGAATAAACTTAGAAAATTTTGGCCAAGCAAGGAGGGAACAAGGGGAGCAATATATTAGAAATGTAAAGGATTTAATTTATTGAATTAATAATATAAAAACCAAAGCAAAAAATAAATGGCCAAAATTCATAATTAAAACGAAATAAAATAATGATAAATATAAAAAAATAATTAGCCTTGTATTTGTATTTAATTAAAATATCAAATTAAAAAGTAAATTTTTATTAATTTAATTAAATATGAAGATTGCAAAAACTTGAAATTCAAGCCAAATATAAATTTAAGAAAATCTTGAAAAAATAAATTAAATTAAGCACAAAATGAAATAATTAAAATTATGATTTTATAAAATTTAATTTTCCCAAAAATAAAAATAATTTATTAAATGATGATTTTGCATTTGAAATAATCATAAATCAAGTAACGTACATATGATTTAGTACAAGTGATAATTCACATATTGTTAAAAAGAAATTATGATCAATGTGACTATGAAATGATCATAAATGATTAATTTGATTTAATGTGATCCATTTGTCAACTTTAATGCAAGATATATAAAGCAAGACTCTAATCTTATCCAAACTATAAGAAATAGCACTTGAATTTCTATGGTATATTGAGTCTTGTTGAGTCTTGTAATTTTCATGAAAATCTCAAAATAAAATACTAGTAATTGCACACATATGTTTGTTATCGTCAAAATCCAAATTAGAAGGCCCTAGGCTCAAGGAGCTAACAATCTTATCCAAACTATAAGAAATAGCACTTGAATTTCTATGACATATTGGGTCTTGTTGAGTCATGTAATTTTGCAAAAATCTCAAAATAAAATACTAGTAATTCCGCACATATGTTTTCTATCATCAAAATCCAAATTAGAAGTCCCTAGGTTGAAGGAGCTAACAATCTCCCTCTTTTTGATGATGATAAACCTACGGTGGTAATATGTATAGATGAAGGTGCAAAGTAAACTTGCATCCCACATTTTAAAGCAGATTCATCAAAATAATTTATATTCTCCCTCTAAATGTATGCATGTAAAGAAGTGAGAAACCAACATACTTCTCCCTCTTTTGACAACATTAAAAATATATAAATAATAATGCACAAAATAATTTAAATATTTGGATCTAACATACCAAGCATGCATCTCAAAGTACAAAAAGTTCTTCTGGTAAAAGTTTTGTAAAATTGTGAGCAATTTATAATTCAATACTAATGAACAGAATATTAACATCACCTTTAAGAAAATGATCCCTAATAAAATGGTTTCTATATGCTTGGTCCATGAGTGTTGGATAAGATGTTTTGTTAAACTAATAACACTAATAGTGTCACAGTTAATTTGGATGTGAACATATCATACTCATATAATGCTTCTAGTCAATTGGTCTTTCTGACTCATCTAAATCTAATTTAGTAGATGGGCTCATGGAAGTTTTTCTTGATTTGGATCTCTTCATACTAAACCTTTCAATCAATCCATTTGTATATTTGATTTGACATATGAAGGTGCCATGTTTTTTTGTTTCATTTGAAGACTCAAGAAAAATTTGATCTCTCTCATCATGCCCATTTCAAACTCCTTAAACATTAAATATGAGAACTCATGACATAAAGACTATTGGTACTCCCAAATAATATATCATTTATATATACTTGTACTACAATTAAATTATCACCTATATTTAAATTAACACTTATATTTTTAAGGAATAAAATTGTATATTCTCTACCCTTTCTAAAAATCTATGGCCTATTAAAAAAATTACTTAACTTATCGTACCAAGCACAAGGAGTATGTTTTAAACCATATAAAACTTTATTTAATTTATATGCATGATTAGGATAACCAATGCTCTCAAATCCAAGGGTTTCTCTAAAAAGACATCTTGGTCAATAAAATCATTTAGAAATGCACTCTTGATAACTATCTGAAAGACTTTAAAATCCCTATAGAAAGCATACACAAGGAGAAACTTAATGGCCTCTAATCTTTCTACAAGTGCAAAAGACTCTTCAAAGTATATAACTTCAACATGTGAGTACTCTTGTGCAACTAACCTAGCCTTATTTTTAATAATACAACCCGAGTCATTTAACTTATTTCGAAAGACCCATCTAGTTCCAATAATATTTTGATCTTGGGGTCTTGGGACTAATTCCCAAATATCATTTCTTATAAATTGATTCGACTCCTCTTCTATAGAAATAATCCAAAAATTATCTTTTAATGCTTCTTGTATATTTTTGGGTTCAATCTCAAATAAGAATGTAGAATGATTCACAACCTCTCTATTTTGTCTTATAAACATAACACTTTTGGAGGGATATCCTATAATCAAATCTTTTGGATGTTTGTGGAATTTATTTTTGGAGGGGTTGGACACCATGCAGATCATAGGGGGTACTTATTGAAGTGATCGTGTGTGGCATTGAGATATGATGTACTACCTCAAAAGATAGTGGCCTCACCCTGCAATGGAACTAATCACTTAATAAGAACTACTCAGGCATAATGGGTCTTCAAATATACTAGAGATTTTCCCCTACTTTACATGGATGAATAAAGCAGGGTTTATATTAAGCCAGGTTCTTAAGTTCCCTATGGAGGCAAGCCTCCATAGTTAATTATATCTTAGGAGATGAGATTTTCTAAGAATACTCTCAATTAAGGTAGATAATTATTATCTCCAAAGATTTCAAGGTTAGACTATCAAAGGATTGGGTTATTTTGGAAAATCAAGTGAGAAAGTTCAAGAAGAAGACTTTTTTTTTAGAATCTAAAGAAAATAAGTAGGGAATGCTCATGATACTAGGAAGCTTTGTGATCATTCCAACCTATCCTATGGAGGGGCTTTATATATTTGAAAGTGAAGAGATTTTTATCCATTTGAGTTGAATTTTTATTAGAGTAGTAGGACTTATAATCCACCAACACAAGGTTGTGGAAATGCCTAAGAAGTGAGGATTTATGCTTGGAGTCCATAGGAAACAGCTACCTCAAATTCCAAATCTAGGGAGCTTTGGCATAGCCTAAAGCGTGACCTAAATTTAAGGTACAGGTGGACATAAGCATTCACCTCCACAAAAGAGGATAAACCGTCCGACTTCTGAACTTATAACCATTTTGGAGTGGCCTCTAGGTAACATCTCCTATGATTTAAAACCATATAGTCTGATCTTATGAACTGCAAGATAGCTATGGTAGTTATTTAATTTGAAAGAGAATAAAGTCCTAATTTTACTCCCTAAGAGACTAGAGCATGAGTGATATGAGCATATGACTTAATCTACAAATGCAAAATCTTAAATTTTTATTTCATTTTGACAAATCATTTTAGATAAAGGCTTTGAGATTTTTATATGCCTAAATGCATGATGAAAATTGATTGTTGGCTAAATCAAGAGGGAAAGAGGGTGAAGCTCCATCGTCGGGGGTTGCTCTCATGGGTCAAGCCGTCCCTATTGTGTAAGGATGGAGGCTCTCCTTTTTAGCAAGAGTGATAGAAGATGCATGCATGATGTGAGACATACAACATACAACATACAACTAAGGGGTTGCTAAATCTTTTAATTATCTTGATAATAACCTAGGCTTTATGATGAGGTTATGAGTTATTTAAAATTTTAATTATGACTTGTTAGTTGGGTAGAAAATTTATTTTATCCTAAGAGCCTACTGCGTCTAGGCCACACATTAAAGATCAATCATAAAGAAACTATAAAAATTAGAATGAATACATATTATGGGGGCTCTTTACTTCTTCATTTCTGATTTGATTGTGCTCTAAAGGCATCACAAGGCCTCCTAAGATAAAGCCTTCAAACCACTGCTCATCTTAGTCTACCATAACACTAATCCTAATTCCTATTATAAAAGTACATTTATATTGGAAAAGTAAATCTAACTACACCTTCAAAATAGAGATTAGCTGAACATACATATAATCCCAAGCAATTGTATATATAATTTGGACTTAGCACCATGCACATGGGTAACCAAGCCCACCTATCCTAAGTTGAATTATACTTAGGGGTTTAAGCAACCTGCAAAGAGAGCATTTATATTTATTTTTAAGCAAGCCCTTAAGCACAATCCTTTATAGAAAATATGATTAGGCTAATAGCGACCTAACATCTAGTCTATGAGACATACACCCTAACATCTAGTCTAAAATATTACATCACAAAATAAAATATGCATCACACATATACCATCCTAACTTAGGACTAGAAGTGGTGGCCTAATTCTAATGTGTGTGCTAAGGCTTTGTGTAGTATGTATTAAGTAAGCATTAAAGTTATAATTTCCTAAGTGTAAAAAGATTTAATTCAACATAAAGGTTGGTTTCATTTTAAGTTGTTTAGTTAATTTATGAATTTTAATTTATATTTTTGTTTCATTTCATTTGATTTACACTTAGCATCTAAATGTTATAAAGAGAGGAAAGGGGATTAACCTCCTTTATCCCTACCTTAAGCCACTTTTGAAAGTACTTTTTTGTGATTTAGTTTTCATTAGTGAATTACTTATTAAATATTTTTTGTTAATCCTAAGTTTAGGTCAACTTTAAATAATCCTATTCAATGTAAATGGCATCTAAGGATTAATATGATTGAATTACTATCACATGACATATATCAAATCATTCCTTTCTATCACATGTAACATGCATATGATTTCAACACTTAGCATTTCTATACATACCGTGTATTTTGACACACTTAAATGGTGATGAATGCATGTATTTGGAATTTATATTTTTAATCAATTGAATTATTTATATATGTAGGTTAAAGAAGTATCCAAACTATAATACCAAATTACATAAGGATGAACTCAAATAAGTATGTGTCATTGTTAAGCAGGGAAGTGAGGTAATCAAATGACCTCCTTGGGGCTACTTAAAGTCTCGTATTCCCAAGATATCTAGACTAAACACTTATTAACATCCAAACTTATGTAAATCTATATATGAATCATAAGAAAGAGAGCACTAACTTGCATGTAATGTATGCTAATGATTTAGATGGTAATGGATGCATGTATTTTTAAAAACAAAAGGGGATTTTCATCTTTCAATTAAGCACATATACACATGTATAAAAGATGTAAGTAAGTACATGTCATTGTTAACCAGGGAAGTGAGGTAATCAAATGACCTCCTTGAGGCTACTTAAAGCCTTGTATTTCTAGGATGTCCAGATTAAACACTTGCTATCTTAAATACATCTGAATGTATACACAATTATAAGGATAAAAATCATGCAAAGATTATATTTTCTTTAGTTGATTTATTTATGCATATGAATTAAAGCTCTATCTGAATTCTAATACCAAAATACATAGGAATGAAATCAATTAAGTACGTGTCATTGTTAACTAAAGAAATAAGGTAATCAAATGTCCTCCTTGGGGCTACTTAAAGCCTTATATTCCTGAGATGTCTAGACTATATACTTATTAACATTCAAATTTATGGAAATCTATATATTAATAAAAAAAAAGAGCCTCACATTCACATACTTAAGCTATAAACACATGCAAATCCTATATGTATTCATAACTATCATCACTCCACATATTACTATTAATTTATAAACTTTGAAAAGTAGATTTGAAATTACTAGTGAATATAGCTACACATATAATTTAATTAAGTCAATACATGCAAGCTTACATAAATAAAATCAATTTGATTCATTTTGATTTGAAGACATGAATGCATGAAACCATATGACATACAACATTTAAAGTGATTGGAAAGGAATACTAAATATAAACACATGGTTCATTCAACTAAATTAATTCCTAAGGACAATCACATTAAATAAAACTATTTAAAGAAAATCAAAGCTTATTATTAATTTTATTCTTAGATTTTGAATAATTTGAAAGAGGAGGAGATTAATTTTCTATTTTAATCTCATTCTCATGTTGGTGAACTTAATTGGTTTAAGAAAAGGTAATTAAGTGGATTTATTGAATTAATTAAGTTGGATCCTTAATTAAAATAATTAAATTCACTTACCTATGCTTCTTTAAATTGATTAACCACTTAATTATGAGCCACAAATGACATGAAAATATGAGAAAGTAAAATTGCAATGCTCCTAAAAAGACCTAATGCAAATGGCTCATAATTAAAGATTAATTAAGTTAAAGAACCTAATTAAGTACTTTCATGATTTTTCCACACTTATGGGCTAATCATGATTTCTTTTAGGCTTTTATATTATTAAACAAGCAATGAGGAACTATTTAATCTCATTGTTAAATATCTGATATGATTGCAATTTCAATTTGATTAATTAGGCCACTTAATTAATTAATTAAACCCTTAATTAACTTCCATATTAGTTAACCTTCTTTAAAATGAAATGGACTTGGGAAAAAAGATTAGAAAAAGGGTCCTAATCCCACTCCCACCTCCATTCACTGTTAAACAGTGATTAATAAATTTAACTAATTAATTATTGATGTTTAAATCATTAATTAATTAAAGAACTAATTAGGGTTCAAATGATCAATTTGCCTAATTAACCAAGCAATAAATTCTAAGAAAATTATGGGAGGGTGAGATCATCTCATTAAATCAATAGGGAAAGTTTGGAATTAATTACTCAATTTAGGGTGTTATTAAGCTAATTAGTTTTATATTTAAACCAAAATAAGACCTGAATTCATTTTCAAAATTAATTAGAATTAATTTTAATTAATTCTACTCTATATTACCTTTAAAATGCATATTTATTTATATTATTCTGATATTTCTATAATCAGTTATAATTTTTTGAAGTTTTTATGATTAAATAAAATTAATTATACCTAATTAAGCCTAATCACGTAGGTGTCATGCGGATTGCTGATGTGGCATGCTTTCCACATGGCATTGTGGAATTTGTTACTTAAACACGTCCAAGTTAGCGTTGACATGGCTGTGGTGGACGTGGTTTCGTCTCCACCGTCCGATCGAAGATCAAATAATGGAGATTAATCCGATCGAAGATCAAATAATGGAGATTAAACCCATGCTTTTAAGGTATCAATCAAATCAAATCTAGAGGATTAATCACATCCATCTATTCCAATCACACAAAATGGATTGTGGGTGATCTATCGTCCCCCGAGCGATGGGAGATGGACATCGTCCATCTTCCTTCGCCCAATTCTAGCTCACCGAAGCTCAGAATGGCTCGGCATTGAACCCACACCTTCACGAAGAAGATCCCAAGGGATCTACTGATCGGATTCACATGACATACACATTCTCTTTGGAAAGCCCCAGAAAAATTTGCCAAAAGCTTGGTTTGAAGGAGTATACCTCGCAGGAGCTCAAGACCAACTACACAATGCTTGAGGTAGCTTCGCCTGGATGAGGTGAAGCCCTATTGAGAAGCTCACATGGTTTCTAACTATTCACTCTATGGACTAAGGACCGTCATTTTGCAAGCTGATGTTGATCGAAGTGGTACTTTTGGTGGTCGAAGGGCCCAGGAGAGGATTCATTTCACCTCGATGGAGCTTGGTGAACATGGGGGTGAAGTTAATTTGAATGGGGTTGAGTATTGGTGAAGTTGGACGAAGATGTGTTTTACCTTATTTTATGTTGGTGGATTTTGATGACGGGAAGGCTTGGAGAGCTCAAAAATCACTCTAGGTATTTCAAAATAGCTCGTGGAAACTCTCTGAGGGTGAGTGTGTGTCATTTGAATTAAAATGAGGGGAGTATATCCCCTCCCACCCTTCCCTCCCTTGGATCAGACATCATGGATTGGATCCCTATTTTCAGTCATTTGGTCACCGCAGGTGGCTGGAGGGGACAGGACTAGGCTAAGGTGTCTCGGTTTGGTTGTCCAAGGGCCTTGGTTGGTGGCTCGAGGTGGTCTCCTTCATCCTTAGGTCCGATCAATGAGGGGAGGTAGTTTTGGTCCATGGCTGACCTAGTCCATGTGGGTCAAGTTAGCCATGTAAGTAGAGTTCCATTTTGGGTATTGGGTGGCTGCTAAGTGAAAAGAGGGGGAGTTGACCTTCCTAAAATGGGTTTGATCCTATTTGGGGAACTTTAGCCATTAGATAATGGGTCAGATTGGGTTCAAATTGGGTTGAGTCAGTTTTGCGCAGACCCAAGGTGAGCCAAGGATGGGTCAAGCCAGATTCCAATGGGTTTGGGATTGGTTTGAGTGGGTTTGGCTCAATTTGACTAATGTAGGTCAAATTGGGATAGGTTGGGTCAAGTTGACCAATTGATTAAATTGGGTCAAACCAAGGGTTAGGTCATGTTCAAATGAGTAATTGGGATGTTTCATTTCAATTGGTTTGAGTAAATTTGGCTTGGATTTGATTTTGGCTCATTTGAGTTCATATGGGTTAAGTTGACCAATTTGGCCAAATTGGCCAAATTAAATAGGGTTGGGCATTGGTTTGGGTTTGATTGATCAATTGAATATGGTTGTAGGCTTTAGTTTGAATAAATTTAGATTTGGTTTTTATTTAGGCCAAATTGATCTTTTAGGTCAATTTAGGATAAATGGGTCAATTGGGTTCAATTTGTGCTTCAATCATATTCAATGATCAATTTGGAATGAACTTGAGCCATTGGTTGCAATCAAATTGGGTTAGATCTTGATTTGATCCAATTTGGTCTTTTAGGTCAAATTGGGTCAACTTGGGTCAAAGGGCCAATTTGGTTAGGTTTGGCTCAATTGATGGTCAAGACATGTTCAAGGATTGATCTTAGGTTAGTGTGAATCATAAGTTTCAATCAATTTGGCTTGGGATAAAATTTGGATAGTTTGATTTATGTAGGTTAAGTGGGTTGACTTGGTCAAGTAACCAAGTTGACTTAGTTTAACCCAATTGATGGCAATTGACCAATCAAAGATGATTGATAATCATCATAGGAGGTTTTGGTAGGTTTGGTTCAATCCAATTTGGGTTGGATTGGAATTTGGTTCAAATATCAAGTGGGCCAATTGGGCTTAGTTGAATTGATTTTAGGTTGAATTGAGTTTAGTTGAATTTATATATGGATTTAGGATTGGCTTATAGCTTTGATTTCAATTGATTTGGGTTGAAATGGTTTCTGGCTTATTTGAATATTTCAAGTCAAATGGGTTAGGTTAGAAGTTAAGAATTTTGATGATTGTAGATTTCATTTATATTTGGGATGATAATTGGGGAAATAATTGATTCATGAGAAAATCAATTGAGTTTGATTTGGATTGAAGAAAATTTTGGCTAGGTCCATGGGATTAAATCATGTGGTTTAGGAAGGATTGATTTGATTTGATTTGGTTTGGCTGATTTGAATTTGATTGTGAATTTGATTTTGAATTGAGATGAAATTTGGCTAGTTTGATTTATGTAGGTTAAGTGGGTTGACTAGGTCAAATGATCAAGTTGACTTGGTTTGACGCAATTGATGGCAATTGATCAATCAAGGATGATTGATAATCATCATAGGAGGTTTTGATAAGTTTGGTTCAATCCAATTTGGGTTGGATTAAAATTCGGTTCAGATAGGTCAAATTGGTCACTTTGGGTCAAGTGGGCTAATTGTGCTTAGTTGCATCAATTTTGGGTTGAATTGAGTTTAGTTGAATTTATATATAGATTTAGGATTGATTTATAACTTTGGTTGCAATTGATTTGGGTTGAAATGGATTTTGGCTTATTTGAATATTTCAAGTCAAATGGGTTTGGTTAGGTTCGATTGAATTGATATTGGCTTAGGTGATTTGATTGTAGATTTTATTTATATTTGGGATGATGATTGGAGAAATAATTGATTCATGAGAAAATCAATTGAGTTTGATTTAGATAAAAGAAAATTTTGGCTAAGTCCGTGGGATTAAATCATGTGGCTTAGGAAGGATTGATTTGATTTGATTCCATTTGGTTGATTTGAATTTGGATTGTGAATATGATTTAGGTTTGGGGATGATGATTGAAGAATTGAATTGATTTTGGGAAAATCAATTGAATTTGTTTGTATTGAAGGAATTTGGCTAAGTCCATGGGATCAAATCATGTGGCATAGAAAGGATTGATTTGATTTGGTTTGGTTTGTTTGATTTGAATTTGATTGCAAATTTGATTTGGATTTGGGATGAATTGAGTTTAGAGTTTGGTTTAGCTTAAGAAGGTAAGTATGGATTTGGTTAGGCTATTGGCTAAGTAGATTCCCTAATCCTATTAACCCTTCTAAGTCTCTAGTCTTAGGCTAAGTGTTCACCTAATTGCTAGAAGTGTCTTAAGACTATGGAGAATCTAGTGTCTGGAAGACTCCTAAATCTAAGGAGAGGTGATTGAGTCCTCACTCCAAAAGTGAGATCAATAATTTTTTTTATTATATTTCATTCTTTAGGCAATATATCATCCACTTTATCTTCTAAAGTTATTTTCACAAAGTAATTAATTAAAATTTCTTCAAAGCAATCATAGAATGATTCTTCTACAATAAATGTTCTTTTATTAAAAACTATATAAGCACTTTTTTTAATCAAGATCTATAAGTACTTCTAGAAATAGAATATCCTAAGAAGATGCCATCATCAGACTTGCAATCAAACTTTCCAAAAGATTTTTTTCTATTATCCAGAATAAAATATTTACAACCAAAAATATGAAGGTAATTAATCCTAGGTTTCCTTCAAAAGAATAATTCATAAGGGCCCTTATTAAAAATTGGTCTCAAATAAATCCTCTTCATCACATAACATAGAGTTTTTATAGCTTCAGCCCCTAAGTATTTAGGCAAGCATAGATCTACTCAATTCAATTAATACTCTATTTTTTGTTTTAACCACTCCATTTTGCTAGGGAGTTCAAGGTGTAGAAAAATTATGTCTAATTCCAAGTTCATCATAATAACCTTTAAATAATTTATTTTTGAATTCTCTACTATGATCAATTGAATCCTGTTAGTCAAATATTCTTGTTCTCTTTGAACGAATTTAGCAAGCTTATTAAATTTTCTAAATGCATCATCTTTATTAGTTAAGAATAAGACCCAAGATTCTCTAGAGAAATCATCAACAATCCCAAAGCCATAATTCTTACCACCTAAACTAGTAGTACTAATAGAACCAAATAAATCCATGTGCAATAACTATAATGGTCTAGATGTGGAAGCAATAATTTTACTTTAAAAAATTTTGTTTGATTACTTACCATGAATACATGGATCACATACATAGTCAGAATGAAAATTTAATTTAGGTAGACCAATAACCAAATTAATTTTTACAATTTTATTAATTGTGTGCATGTTAAAATGACATAGTCTCCTATGCCATAACCAAACATCATCATGAGTGCTTTTACAACAAAGTAAACTCAAGTTCACATCGTAAGAACTATATGAATCAAGTAAATATTATTATGTCTATATCCTACTAATAAATTTGTTTATCATGTTGAATAACACAATAAAATGCATGAAATGATACATTTAAGCTTTTATCACATAATTGGCTAATGGTAATTAAATTATACATAAATCCTTCCACAAGAAAAACTCTATCTAAAGTTATTGAATTCTTACTTATGGATTTAATATTGTTAATTTTTTCTTTGGCATTATCTTCATAAATAAAGAATCAACCATCATTTGGCTCTAATGTAGTGAACTTCTCTTTATCTCCTATCATATGTCTTGAGCATTCACTATCCAAGTACCACATGCCTTCTTTGATCTTGCTTTAAAGGCACATCTATAAGAGAAAATCAAATGTAAACTTTTGGAACCCAAACATATTTGAGTACATATTCTATAAAAGAAATAAATGATTTATGTTATGTAGTGAGTGTATAATTACCACCTTTTGGTACCTAAATAAAGATGATCCTGCATGAGATTTTAATTTTTTTTACATAACAATCAAAAGAGATATGACATTTCTTTCCATAATAATGACACCAAACATTTGTATTTGTATGTGGCTTAAACTTATGTGTTTGATGTGATGTATGTGTGAAAGAGACTTATCCTTTTCCATGCATTCTATTATGAAATGTGTGAGCATGTGACATGTGTAGATTCAACCTAGCTTTTAAGATGATAATTTTTTTCTAATCTTTTAATAACCATAGATTATTCAACTAGAGATTTATTCTTCCTCTTAAGCTCTTCACATTCAATTTTTAAGCTAGAAAGATGCATGTCTAGGTTCTTAGGTTCTCTTTCTAAGGTTTTTTTTATATATTTTTAGTTTTTATATTCATGAGCTAATTTATTTAAACAATCATCCAATTCTTCATATGAAATGCCATCATATACCTCAGGAGGGTAATAAGTGACCTCTCTAGTAGTCATCAAGCATTGGTTGATCTTATTTTCCATTAAGTTATAGTTGTATAATCTAAATCTAGATTTGCTCAGAAGTACCATTTTTTTTCTTCCTATTAAACTTATTCTTTCTTGTCCTTCTTCTTTTCATGATCCTTCTCTTTCTTTTATTTTCATTACTAAGCTCTAGACACTCCCCTTTAACATGTCCAAACTTTTTATGGTGATAACAAATAATCCCATCACCTAAAGAAAATATCTTAGTTTGTAATTTGTGAATTTCAGATTTTCCAAACTTTTAATTCTTCTTTTTGAGTATGTACCCATGTCTCCTTGAAAGCATTGCTACTTCATCACTATCCATGTTTAAGCTAGAACAACATCATCACTAACATCATCTACCTACAAGGCAATTGTTTTTTCTTTATCTTTCTTTTGGGAGCTTTCATTTAGTTCCCTTTGGACAAGGACCTACACATGTGCTATAAGAGAATCAAGAAATTGATCAAGTGAATATAAAGTTAATTTAAGTCTTTAACTTCACTAATTGTAGTAACTTTAACAGTTCATTCTTTTGAAAGACATCTTAACATTTTATAAGATAGGTCTTCATTTTTATACATTCTTCTAAGAGAATGCAATGAGTTAATAATCTTCATAAATCTAGAATACATGTTAGACATGGATTTATTTGGATGCATTTGAAATAATTTATATTTATGAACTAGTTTGTTAATATGTGCATCTTTTACCTCACTTGTTTGTTCATAAGTAACAATTATCTTGTCATAAATGTCTTTTATTGTACTCAACATAGAAATTCCCATGTAATCATCAAGTAATAAAGCACAATGTAATGTGTTACAAGCTTTAACATTTAATTCATCAAGTTCTCTTTCAGCTACTATCTATTCCTCAAAATAGTTTTCCACTTTTATGCCATTTACTTGTATTATGAGTGTGTGATATTCATGCGTCAACATATACCATATACCTGCATCCTGATCTCTTAAAAAAGTACTGAATCTAGTTTCTTAATAATAAAAAATTACACCATCTAATAGTGGAGGTCAATGAGTAGATTAAGCCAAATAAAATAGTTTAAGCTCTGATACCAATTGAGAGAAACTATGGTAGCTAAGAGAAGGCAAGGGTACTGGGAAGGGTGGTGGGGTAAATTGGGTCTTAAAGAAAGTTTACAAATTTAAAGCTTTAAAGTTAATTTAAAATAAAAAAAATGCAATGTAATAGAAAAAGTATAGAAGAAAAGAAAGACAACAGGCATAGAGATTTTAATGTGGTTCAGCCAAAAAATCCCAAACATACCTACATCTACATGTAGCTATCCAAACTAGGAAACCACTATCCCAACAAAAATATTACAACCATACTCTTCTACAATGAGGCGAGTACAACCCCAACAAAATCTCATACTCTCCTATAATCGAGTGAGTACAACCCTGACCAAAAATAATTTCAAATCACAAAGAAAAATTACAACAAATATAAATTTGGCTGAAAAAAATCTAAAATATCTAGCAATCTATTCAAATAGAATGGTGATCATACAAAGCAAAATGATCACCTTACAAAATGTCAACTTGCAACAAATTTGACCAAGTAAATGACTCATAAATTTTTATGGAGAAATGACAAACTTATGTTTTAAAAATTAATACTTAAATATTGTTTAGCTTAATGCAAAATATATATATATATATAATAATATAAAAAATGATTTTGAAATGAATATGCAAGTGTTTATTTTCAATAAACTAAATTTCACTCAATGTCAAATATAATTTCAAAAAGGATTACGACTAGTTCCATAATAATGATTGATTTTCAATTAAAATAATTTTTCTTTGAGTATGGTCAATAGAAATAGCAAAAATAAATAAATTTCATCAAGCTCTATTTAAATTCAACAAGAATTAAAGTCTAAAATGTAAAGATTAATAAATACAATATCAAATATAATTTATATAACTTATAAATTTAGTAATTAAAAAATTGCTCCAGTAAAAAATATACATTTATCCAAGCCAATATTATGCTCCAATGTGATTGAAATGATGATTGTGCTTTTAAATAATGCTACTGTGAAATAGTATCAAGTTCTATGATGAAAGAAAATTTTCAGCAACAATAAATTTTTGTTCCACTCAAAATGAAACTTCAAAAAAGTTCTATTGATAAGGAACTTTTTCAAGTAAACCTTAGGTTGAATAATTTTGAGTACCCAAATGATCTTTGCAGAGAAACAAAAACATCAACAATATAGAATAATTCTTACAAGATGTCTCTATAGTTTTCTCACAAAAAATAAAAAATAGCTTCCTCTAGATTCAAATGGCTCAAATAAAACTACAATGAGAGTATCAAAGTAAATCATGGGAGCTTTATTAAGGAATATTAATATACTAATGGTGATAATTAATGTAAACACAAGAGAAAATAACTTGACAATACTTATTTTAGATCAAAAATTGATTTTCTATGAAAATAAGTTTTAAGCTTGAAACTAATCAAATTATAACATGACAAAATTATAAATTATATTTTGATCATGTTAATTATAACTATTTAAATCCAAGAGATGATTCATCCATTTGTTATTAAATATCAAAGAGAGAAATGAGAAGAATGAAGATCTCACTCAAGACTGCAAAAATCTAAAGTAATTTGAAAAGAACATTAGAATGAACCTTCTCAAATAATTGCATATTTTTTTTATAAAAGATCTTGATGCACTGAAGAAGAATCTAGTATGAAATCACAAACCAAAATCACAAAACCTAAAATTTTTTGCAAGAGGGAGAAAACTCAGTTTATCAGGTTAGATTGAAATTATAGCTGCCCAAAATTAGTGTTTTCATGCTATAAAATTATTTTAAATATTTTCTAATGAAGTCCATGGCCAAGGAGTGATATTTGGAAGGTTTTCAACATAACATTATTTAATTTATTAATTAATGGTGTGGTTGGGTCCAAGAATTACATAATTATGGAATGAAATAATGCAAGAATCAATTAAAATGGCCAA
This sequence comes from Cymbidium sinense, assembly GCA_021442155.1. Classification (NCBI taxonomy): domain Eukaryota; kingdom Viridiplantae; phylum Streptophyta; class Magnoliopsida; order Asparagales; family Orchidaceae; genus Cymbidium; species Cymbidium sinense. The sequence goes on along the minus strand of CM038226.1, from coordinate 60,931,368 downwards.
GAAAAATTAAGGAAATGATTCAAATTTAATTAGGAGGGATTTAGGAGGGATTTTACCAATTGGAACCCAGAATAAACATTAAAAATGTTTCCCAAGCAAGGAGGGAACAAAGGGTGTAATATATTAGGAAAGAAAATGATTTAATTTATTAACTTAATAAAATAAAAACCCATGCAAAATTAATGGCCAAAAAATCATAATTAAAATAAAATAATAATAAATATAAAATAATAATCAAGTAATAATTTACATTTAATTTAAATATCATTTTGAAAAGTGAATTTTTATTAATTTAATTAAATAAGGAGATTGCAAAAGCTTGAAATTCAAGCCAAAAATAAATGTAATAAAATCTTGAAAATATAAAATAAATTAAGCACTAAATTAAATAAATAAAATTATGATTTTATAAAATTTATTTTCGAAAAAACAAAAGAATTTTTTAAATGATTATTTTGCAATTGAAATTATCATAAATCATGTAATGTCCATATGATTTAGTAAAAAAAATTATTCACATATTGTTAAAAAGATAGAAGGATCAATGTTACTATGAAATGTTGATAAATGATTAATTTGATTTAAATTAAGCCATTTTTCAACTTTATTGCAAGATATATAAAGCAAAACTCTAATCCTAGCCAAACCTACAAGAAATAACACTTGAGTTGCTCTTGTATATTGAGTCTTGTTGAGTCTTGTAATTTTTCTAAAAATCTCAAAAATAAAATATTAATAATTACAAACATATATTTGTTATCATCAAAATCCAAATTAGGAGTCTATGAGCTCATGGAGCTAACAAATGTAATAATCTATTTTTTATGACTCAAACAAAGTTTAAATATTATTATTATTTATTTATAAATCCTTCAGATCTAAGTTTTTTGTAGGTTAGTTTCTTTAAGTAGCCTTTTAAATTGATTGAAATATTATCATAATATATTATACTTAATTTTGATGCTCAGCATTCTAATAATTACAAACTATTTGGAGTGATTCGTGCAACCTTCTCATAATGGCTATTATGTTGCACTCAATTGTTTGTAGAATTTTTGAGCTTATATGTTTAGTGGCTCCTTTGTCATACTCATTTGATGGTACAAAGCTTATCAAAGTAGTAGCTTTTGGCATCAATATGCGGCTCATGCTCATCATATAAAGTCCAAAACTAGTAATTTGTTTGAAACCCTCTATGACTTAAGTCCAATTAAACTTCATCTAGTATTAAGCATGCTTGATTATTGTGCCCCACAAATAGAAATCAAAACTTTTTCTTTGAAAGATATATAAGAAGTTAAGATGCCACATGCACAATGTACTCTACACCATTCAAAAATTCATTAATGAATCTTTTTTTGCCCAAATGAAACTAATTATACATCCATGGTTATTTATTATAAATATCTATGTGTGGTATGAGGATAAATAAAATTTAATAAGATTTTGCCACTTGCTTGTAACTTGCATGTGAATTAATACACTATATTTTTAACATATATCAGTTTTAATGCATATGAGATATGTCACTTTGGGTCCCAACACTCAAGAACTTAGTTAAAAATTAATATTAGTTCTATTTATGGATTTGCAAAAGACTAATAAAAAGCTCTAAACAAAATTAAAATTAAAAACTATTAATTAACTAATTTTTTTAAGTAATCAATCTAAGCTATGGAAAGAAACTACACACAAGATTTACTCAAGGCTAAGATAAATAGATCTAACCCTGAAAAAGTTTTCAACATTTACTTTAAAAATCTAAAATGCAAGTGATGTAAATTCAACCCTATATTGATCTAACACTAAAGTTATTATAAACACAAGTAAATAGTTTGATGAAAAATACATTGGTAAATTTGTTGGAGATAAGTAAAAGATGACTAAATAGATTTTCGACAAAATTTCTTTTAGAAAACTTTTTAACAAAATTTCACTGTAATTTTATCGGTTTTGACTGCCTTTCCTAAGTACTAAGAGCTACATTATACGAATGCACTATTACAAATTTGTGTCAGAACATTCATTCACAAGACTTATGAATAATAAGACTTATGATATAATAAAACCTATTTCACAATCTTATATTATAATAAGATATGCACCATAACCTTTGATCTCATGACCGATGACATAACTCTGAAATATAATATTTTCACTATAGTTATATATGTGTACACTTCTAGTTATCATTCTTAAACTATGGCTACAACTCTTTATTAAGTTATCATTGTTTACTTCAATAAGCCAAACTCTAAATCTATCTTAAAATTGACATCTTTAATAACTCACCTTCTTATATTATATTAATGTCTTTTCTAAATATATAGAGAATGGTAGTACATTTAAATCTTTATGAGATAACAAATGATATTTAACTGAGTAAAGCCTCATGATGTTTCTCTTTTAGAGCTTCTTATATAAAATTATGTATCGTTATAATTAACTTAGCTAATTTAGTGTGCAAGATCAAAGAAGCTTAGGCAATTAAAACTAAACATTGTTATTTTATCCTTTTTTATTACATATATTTAAAATTATTCATGAAAAATCTCTACATCTTTACCTACTTGTGACTACATATTCAATGATTATTCATATGTAGAGAAGATAACAACCCAAGCTCTAATATTCATAACTAATTAATCACTTCCTACTCAAACTCTAATAAAGAATGATATAACTTCTTAATATATTATAAAATAAGAGTCGATGCCTTATCAAGGAGAAAATTAAGATTAAATAGAAACTACATTAAGTCCCCAAAAGGATGATCATATCAATATTTCAGTCTTGGCTAGAAGAAGTAATATTGATGTGTTATTGTTAAATGATCATTTTGGAGCATAATGTTGACTAACATGTGTGCCCTTATAAAAGATAATCACTCTTATTCAAAAAACTTATAAAATAAAATTAATAAAAATTAGGTTAATAGAGACATTAATGGTCTCTTCAACATGTTTCCCACCATTACAAGTAATCATAAAGATGTTAACTAGAAAAATTTATTTTGATCGACAAACTAAATAATTTTTGGAGTGTACTTCTGAAGATGCATATGAATCTTTAAAATTGATTTAGCATCTAAGAGTCTTTTGGAGTCATGTGTAAATTTTTGTTGCATATGATAACTCGTCTATATTATGCAGATTATTTCACATAAAATATTATTTCTTAATAGAAAATTTTGATGTTGAGAATGGATATAGAGCAATAAATAGTTTTTATATGTAGATTATTTAAATTTTTTTCATTTGAACCTTTAATAATTTAAAGAATGGATACTCATTGTTCAAAAAGAATTAAAAATAGAATATTTAATCCTTCTAGATATTTTCCATAAATCTATAATAATGTATCTAAATTTTTTACTTGATATGGGGAATAATATTTATTAATAAATGTAAATCCCCATGAGCAATCATTCCTTTATTGTGATGCTTTCAAACACTATAATTTAAATATATATAAACTATTCTCTAATTGGTAGTTGGAATTTAGGTTTGTTATGGTGGAATACTATGGTGTTTTAATTTGGAGTCGTGTGGACACCATAAAGATCTTAGGGGTACTTATTGAAGTGATCAGGTATAACATTAAGGTATGAAGTACCATATCGAAAGATGGAAATATTACCCTACAATGGACCTAATCACCTAATAAGGACTTCTAAGCAGATGGGTCTTCATTTATACCAGATATCTTTCCCTACTTTACATGAAAAAGTAAAGAAGGATTTATTTTATGTCAGGTTCTTTAGTTCTCTATGGAAGCTCTATGGAAGCAAGCTTCCATAGGGAACTACATCCTAGGAAATGGGAATTTCTTAAGAAAACTATTGATTAAAGTAGTAAATAATTATCTCCAAAGATTTCAAGGTTAGACTATCAAAGGATTGGATATTTTGGAAATCAAGTGGTAAGGTTCAATTTGGAAGACTTATTTTTAGATTCCAAAGGAGGATAAGTAGAGAGCACTCATGATACTAGGAAACCTAGTGAGTACATCAAACTACCATATAATGAGGCTTTATGTATTTAAAAGAGGAAGTTTACTTTATTTGAGTTAAAATTTCATTAAAATGCTAGGGCTTATAATCGATCAACACAAGATTTATGGAGATGCCTAAGAGGTTAGGACTTATGTTCGTAGCCCAAAGAAAACAAATGGCCTCAGATCCTATATCTAGGATGCTTTAGTACAAGATAAAAGCAAAACCTAAATCTACATGAAAAATGAGACATTAAGAGAGGGTAAACTCATCCCAACTCTACTAGACTTACAACCACCTAGAGTGGCCGCAAACTAACACCTCATACGCTTCAAAACCATGTATGATGGTCATATATCAGTGCAAGATAGCTAAGATATTATTTAATTAGTAAGGAGACTAGAGTCCTAAACTCACTCCCTTAGAGACTAGATCATGACTGACATGAATATATGACTTACTAAATGCAAAATTTTTACAAATTTTTTATGTCATTTTGAAATGTTCATTTGGACAAAGGCTTAGGATAATAATGCCTAAATGCATGATAAAATTTGATTATTGGAAAAATCAGTGGAGGAGGTGTTATCCAATACAATGGATGCCCTCACAGGTCAAGCATTCCTCTATCATGCAAGAGTGGAGACCCTCCTTATTCAAGAGTGGAACAAGATGATGTGCATGATATTTGAGCATACATCATTCAGCTAAGGGATTGTTAAATCTTTTATTTATCTTGATTATAGTCTAGGCTTTAAGGTGAGGTTATGAGTTATTTTAAAATTTAGTTATGAGTTATTAATGGGGGTAAAAAAATTAATTTTGTCCTAAATAGCCCACTGTATCTAGGCCACACATTCAAACATAAAGCTTAAGAAACCTATGAAGAAGTATAATTTCTATTGTGCAAGATAAATACAACAATCAAACATGTATAAATTATCGTGAAAGGATAAAAGGTCGATGCATCGAGGTACCGTCGTACACCCTAGAAAAGAGAGAAATTGGGTAGCCAAGCTCTACTCTTATACAACCTAGATTAAAATAAAATATGACAATTATAATTATAATTGAATAAATGTTATGAGGGCCTTCATTCTTCATCTTTTCTTCTTTCTTTTGTTTTGAATTAGTTTGCCTCAAGGCTTCACAGGGCCTCCCAGGAATTTTCTTTCTAGCCATGCTCATCCTAAACCCCATAGCGTTAATCCTAATTTCTATTGCAAAATTACATGTTTATGAAAAATTAAAATCTAACTACACCTGCAAAGTAGATGTTAGCTAAACATACATACATCCCGAGCAATTATATTCTATGAATCAAGACTTAGCACCCACATGTGTAACCAAGCCCACCTATCCTAATGTGGATTATGCAAAGGTGCATAAGCAACTTGCAAGTAGAAGCATTTATATTTATTATTACAGCAGCTCCCTTTGAACAATCCCCTGTATAAAATAACATTAGGCTAATAACAGCCTAACATCCAGTCTACACATAAATAATCCTAACATTCAGTCTAAAATATTCCATCACAAAATAAAATATAACATCATAACATACACCATCCTAACTTGGAACTAGAAGTGGTGACTTAGTATTCTAATGTGTGTGCTTAGGCTTAGTGTGGTGTGTCTTAGTTAGACTTTAGGATTATGATTATCTAAGTTTGGAATTGTTTAATTTGAACATGAAGGGTGGTTTCATTTCAAGTTATTATGAGGATTGATGGATTTTGATTTGTATTTTACTTTGTTTCATTTAATATTCACTTAGTATCTAAGTATTGTAAAGAGAAGAAAGAGGTTTGACCCTCTTCATCCATATCCTAAGTTATTTTCTAAAGGCATATTATTATAATTTTTAGTTTCTTTCAGTGAATGGCTTATTAATTTTTTTTATTAATCCTAAGTTTAGGTTAATCTTAAAGAATCATATTCTAACAAGAAAGGCATCTTAGGATTAATAAGATTCGATTACTATCACATGGATAATGTTACATCATTCCTTTTCATCATCAACATCATGCATATGATTTAAACTTAACATACCTATACATGCAATGTATTTTTGGCACACTTAGATGATTGCTAATGCATGTATTTTTTTAATAGAAAAGAGTAATTTCATTCCTTAGGTAAGTACACCTACACATATATTAAAGATTTAAGCAAGTACATGTCATTGTTTAAACCAGGGAAGTGAGGTAATCTAAGACCTCCTGGCTACTTAAAGCCTCGTATTCTTGGGATGTCCATACTATATACTTGCTATCTTCAATACATATGAATGTGTACACAACTATGAGAATGAAAAGCTTATAGAAGACTGTGTATTAACAAATTTATTTATTCATGTTAAGTAAAGCTTTATCCAAATTTTAATGTATGTAAATATGTGAATGAAATTAAGTAAGTATGTGTCATTGTTAACTAGGGAAGTGAGGCAATCTAAGACCTCCGTGGGGCTACTTAAAACCTCATATTCTCAGGATCTCTAGACTATACTTATTAACATTCAAATACATGTAAACATACACATGAATCATGGGAATCAAGCAATACTTTAACATGTTTAAGCTATAAAAAATGTAAATCATAGTGAATATTCATAGCCAACAACAATTTTAATCTTCATCATTAATTTATAACTTTGAAAATACTTTTGAAATTTATTAGTGATAATAGTCACACATATGATAGGATTACTCCAACACATGCAACTTATATATATATATATATATATATATATATATATATATATATATATATATATATATATATATATATGATTGTATTCATTTCATTCTTTTATTTGAAAATATGGATGCATGATATCAAATGACATATAAATTTATAATTATTGAATATAAATTTATAATTATTGAAAAGGAATAATCGAACATTGCCAAATGATACATTCAATCACATTAAATCCTAAGGACAACCAAGTTGAATAAAATTATTTAAGGTCAACCAAAGTTATTATGGAGTTTAATTTTGGATTTGAATTATTAAACTTGAAGAGGAGAAAGAACATTTGTTGTTTTAACCCCATCCCACATTAGTGACTTAATGTGTTTAAGGAAAAGTAATTTAGTGAATTTTATAGATTAATTAAGTTCAAGCCATTAAATAATTCATTTAATTTCTCTTTCTTATGCTTCCTTAATTTAATTAACCATTTAACCATGAGCCTCGAATGATATGCAAATTAGAAATTAAAATTTGTAATGCTCTTAACAAGACCTAATGTAATTAGGCTCATGATTAAAGATTAATTAGATTAAAGAGGAATCTAATTAAGTACTTATATAGTTTTTCCACACCCATGGGTTAACCATATGTTCCTTAAGGATCTTATATTATTGAACACGTAAAGAGGAACCCATGAATTCAATTTAGATTATCTGAAGCAAATATCATTTTGATTTGGTTTAATTTCATCATCAATTGCTTAATTATTCCTTAATTAAATCATAAGCTAAGTACCCCCCCCCCCACCCATGGAAAGATGCTTAGGCCTTTATTTACCCTCATCATTTCCACTATCAACAGTGATTAATAATCATTAATAATCAAAATTTAATTGTTTAATAATTTTAGTAATTATTAAATTAAATAGGGAGGGTAATTAAGGTTAAAATTTCAAACTCTCCTAATTACCTAGCAAATAAATCCCAAGAAAATTATCAAGGGTAGGGGACATCCCAAGGAATTAACACATTCAATTTGAGATCAATTGGCAAAGTAATTAAGGCTTAATTAAGGTAAACTGAAAAAATTTCAAATCCTAATTAAGCACTATTCACTATTCAAACATTAGGGGTTTTACTTTTATTAAATTCTCCTCTATTTACCCTTTCCCAAATGGGTTTACTTATATTTTTAGAATTTTTCTTCAATTAGTTATGATTTTTCAAAGTTTTAAGTGATTAATGACATTTTTAATACCTAATTAATCCTCTAACTCATCAGCGCCACACGGATGCTGATGCAACAATGCTTTCCATGTGACACCCCAAGATAGGCTATTTAAAATGTCCCCTATGGCTGCTAAGTCAGCGGCGGTGACAGACGCGGTTTCGTCCCCACCGTCCGATCATGGATCAAACTGTGGGGATTAATCCCATGATATCTAAAGGATTAAGTTGCATTTTCTAATAGAATAAATCATGATCATCCATTTTAATCACATATAATGGACGGTGGATGATCTTTCATCCCCCGAGTGTCGAAAGATGGACATCGTCCGCCTTTTGCCACTCGATCTGATCTCACTGGATCTCATGAGGCATTGGGATCGACTCTAAAATGTTTAGGGAGGAGATCTAAGAGGATCCTATGATGGAAATCATGTGAAATCACACAATCTCTTACAAAAGACCAACACTTAGGGGATTTTCTATGGTTTGCTTGAATTTACCTCGCCAAAGCTCAAGACTGGCTGTCTAATGATTGAGGTAGCTTCATCTTGAAAAGATGAAGCCCTCTGAGAAGCTTTTGAGTTGCCTCCCCACCAACACCAAACGCCATCGCAACAGTCACCGGAGTTGGTATAGAAGTGGTCTCCAATGCTCGAATAAATTGAAAATCAATTCATGTTGACTCGCTAGATTTTAAGGAAGGTGTGGTAAAAGTAAATTGAAGTTTGGTGGGGTTTGAGTGAAGTTGGACTAACAAAGGCTTGGGTTTGAATTGAGCTTGGTGTCGCCAGTGATGGGGTATACTATGGGATCGAGGAAGGCTTTGGGACTACTCGGAATCACCTAAGGATGCTTTGTGTGAAGTTTGAATCGATGGGGAGGAGTATACCCTCCTCCCTAAGTGAACCAAGGGCTAAGATTGGCTCAACCTTTTGTAGTCATCCAGCTGGGGTAGGTGGAAGAGATGGAAGTAGGCTGCTAAGGTGGTCTTGAGAGGCTGAGGCAGCTGCAAGGGTTAGCAAGCTGTGTGCCTCCTCCCCCAAGTGAACCAATGGTGGGCTAAGGGTAAGCTCACCCTCTCATGACCTAAGGCTGAACCCAACAACCTTGGGTCAGGTTGGGTTAATGGTCAAAGTGTCCAAACTGAGCTAAGGGTTATTGTCATGGGTTGCTGAGTAGGTGAGACCATCCAAATGGGGATTTTGTCCCATTTGGGTGGGTTGGTTCATGGGTTTTGACCCAAATTGAGTTCATCATGGGTTGGACCCATTTAGCCTGACCCATGGTGACCCAAGGATGAGTCATGCCAAATTTGGTTGGGTTGGAGTTAGTTTGAATGGGTTTGGCTCAATTGGGTTATGTTGACCAATTGGTCAAATTAGGTCAAATTGATGGTTTAGGTAAGTTGATTTGATCATTTGGAGTGTATTGATGTCATTGGTTTGGTTTAATTTGAAGTGGATTTGGTTTTGACACATATGGGTTCATATGGGTCAAATGCGCTAAGTTGACCAATTTGGTTAATTTGATCAAATTAGCTTGGGTGGAAGGTTGTCTTAGGTTCAAATGATGATTTGAGAATGATTATTTTAATTGATTTGAATTTGGTAATGATTTAGTTCAATTTGACCATTTAGGTCAAATTAAGCTAAATGGGTCAAATGGGTTCAATTGATGGTTGGATCATGCTCAATAAATAATTTGTGATTGATTAGCGACATTGGTTTCAATCAATTGGGTTTAAGATTTGATTTGGCCCAATTTGGCCAAATATGGACCATTTAGGTCAAATTGGTCAAGAGCCTGAGTTGGCTTAGTTTGATTCAATTGGTGGTTCAGTTATATTCAATGGTCAATTTATGATTGATGGGAATCATTGGTTGCAATTGATTAAGGTTGGGATGAAGTTTGGTTCATTTTGGTCCATATAGATTAATTGGGTAAACTTGGGTCAAGTGATCATATTGACTTGGGTTTGCCCAATTGATTGCAATTGGTCAATCAAGGATGATCAATAATCATTGTAGAGGAGATTGGATTGGTTGATTTAATCCAATTTAGGTTGGATTGAGGTTTGGATCAAATTGGTCCTTTAGGTCACTTTGGGTCAACTGCACAAAATGGGTCAATTGAGTTGAATTAGGTTAAATTAGGTTAGATTGAGTTTGATGATTGATTTAGGATTGATTGATGAATTTGATTGCAATTGATTTAGATTTAATCAGATTTTGGCTCATTTTGACCTTTTAAGTAAAATGGGCTAACTTGGGTTGATTGGATTCAATTGGTTTGATTGATTTGATTGGGAGTCTTTGAAGAGTTTGAAATAGAGGTTTGGATGATTCGAGTGCTTTTGTGAAAATTGATTGGATTGGTTTAAATTGAATAGGCTTTGGGTTGGATCTAAAAGATGGTGGTGGACTTGGTATAGGTTAATAGTTAAGTTAATCTGGCTTGGAGCTTGGATATGAAATGAAATCCAATTGGAGGTTGTTTGTATTAGCTTAAGGTTGGTTTTGGGTGAATGGACAAGCATGGGTTTTGGTTTAGGCCATGGGAGGGATAGAACCCATTCATCCTAAGGCATATCCTAAGCTTAGGGTATGTCTTCCTAAGTCCCTAGGCTTGGGTTTAGTGTTCCCTTAATCACTAGAAGTATCTTATGACTAGGGAATCCAAGTGTCTAGAAGATTCATAAGTCTAAGGAAGAATGAGTCAATTCTCACTCCAAAAGTGAGGTTCAACAAATACAGATAGGGATGGGCATGAACACAATTATGATCTTATTATTCAAAAATCATAAGTCAACTTTATAAACCTAATTTACTACTGATAAAAAGATGAGAGGCTAAATCAAATGGGAAATTTGATCAATCGCCATGTTTTTTTATTTATCTTAAATATATTATGATAATTACATGCTTAAGCGAACTCATCCTGCTTTTATGAGATATAACAATCCAAATTTAAATAAAAAAGGCCCAAGAAGACTAGTATAATGATGTTGGTTTGAATGGTTTTTAACATGACTAAACAATGCCAATAGATGGATATTTCCCACAAGTGATTATTCTACTTGCCACTTATTCCATGTCTTAAGGGCTATACACATTTATGCTTCAGATAAGTATATTAGATAGAATTATGAGAGAGAAAATAAATCAAAATTTTTGTGTCATTCAACAAACATAGAAGCATGGAAGTATTTTTAATGTACTTATAGTAAATTTGCAGCTAAGTCACGCAACATAAGACATGATTTTTATGTTGATAGTTTCACACCATATAATCATTCTACATTGCCTTATTTACGTTGACCAATGATAATTACGCCTTATAATCTACCTTTAGAGATGTTCATGATCAACCCATTTATATTTTTCACTCTTATTATACTTGGACCACATAGTCCTAAAGGAAAAATTAATATATTTTTATGTCTCTGATAGATGAGATAAAAATTTTATGAGATAGTGGTGTACTCACATATGATATCATTATAAAGCAAAACTTTTAAATGAAGGTAGCACTTATATAAACTATCAATGACTTTTCTACATATGATATGCTATTAAGGTGGAGCACTACTAGAAACTTGGTCTATCCATACAACATGGATTTATTAAAGTTATTTACTTTAAAAAATGATTAAAAAATTTATGATTTGATTATTATCATTTATTCCTACCCACTGATTACCCATTCAAAGAAATAAATAAATAAAGATGCATTCATCAAAAATAAAGTTGAAAAGTCTAATCCTCCACCAAGATTAAGTGGGGATGACTTATGGAAATTATTAGTTCAATTTAAGTAGTAATTGATTCCCCAATATTATCATACACTAATCTTATAGGATATGGTGTAAATCATAATTGGACTAAAGAAGTATTTTCTATGATCTACCCTATTGTTAGACTAATTTGATTTGGAATAATCTTGATGTCATGCATACAGAGAAAATTTTCTTTGATAATATATTTAACACTATGATGGATGTTAAGGGAAAGGTAAGATAATGTGAACACCAAATTAGATTTAAAAGAATATTGTAGAAGAAAAGAGATAGAGCTAAAAAAGATAAGAGATAAAAAAAAAATTTATAGCCTTAAGCCATGTACTATCTCACATTAGGTCATTAAATAATATTTGCCAGTGAGTACAATCACTGAAGTTGTCAAACGGGTATGCATCTAATTTGAGTATATGCATCAACTTAAAGATAAGAAAGATATTTGGAATGAAAAGTCATGGCTAACATATTTCCTTGTAGTGCTTATTACCAGTTTTATTTATTGCTTTATTTGATCAAATATTAAAACCTTTGATTAAGCTTAGTTTATTTTTAAAGAACTATGTTTAGATCATTTAAAATGAGAATGCTCTAAGGCAACTTAAAACCAACATTCCACTCATACTATACAAGCTTGAGAGGATTTTCATCTACTTTTTTTTATTCAATAGAGCTCATGCCAATGCATTTATGATATGAAGCTATAGTTGGAGGTCGAGGCAATATCACAAGATGTACCCTTTTGAACGGCAATTATATTTAATGTTCAATAATATTAAATCACTATCTTTTCAGTCACACTTAATCCCTAAAGATATAGTAGATTGTTTAATAAACTCAAGAGAATTGTGAGGAATAACAACACTTAAAGGCTAAATATGTGAAACTTATTTGGCCCGGGAGACTACTTATTTCTGCTCCTACTACTTTAAGCCACTTACTTAGAGGATGATGTCAAAAATTTTAAAGTTTCACAAAATGTGCTTTTATTTTCCAACAATCTGAAAATGCATTGTGTAGAAGTACTTCAAGATTTTTGAATCATAAAGGGCTCAAGACAGTGATAATCAATGTTCTTCTTAACTATGATGAAGTCTTACCTTTCTTGAGTAAGATTGATATTTATCTGATTATTTGAATTTCTATATTGAGTTTAGGTTATTTGTAAACTTCTTATAATTAGATGATGCTATCACTATTAATAAGATGATTAAAGATGAATTTCTAATATAGAATAAATTACATGCAATCTATCAGATTTTGTTAATTTAAAGATTTTTTTTTTTTTGGCTACTTTTTTACATAGTTCTACTTAATAGGATCGTGGTCAGAGTAATGCAGTAAAGAACTAGGAACATCATGATCTTGCTTGGGGATCCATGTGATTATGAATACATGGTCAATTTTGATATGAAGTGAGACAAATTTCACACTAGTTCTTGGTGAGAAGGAGAAAGACATCTAACTCTAGCATGTGAATTAGAGACAACACACATTAAGATGATGAGACATATTATTATGAAGTTTTACAAGAAATTGTACAATTATGGTATCCTAATTCAAATGAGAGAATGGTTTTCCTATTCAATTGTGACTAGTTTAATCCTATTCCTAATTACGAAACAAGAATGAATAAGTCGTATGGTATCACCGAAGTGAAATTGAGTAGAAAATATGCCAAATTTGATCCCTTTATTCTTACATCAAGCCACTGAAGTGTATTACCTTAAATATCATGGAAAAATAAAAGAAAAAAATATGTGATAATTAGGATCATTCCTTGAGCAAAAGTTAAAGTTCAAAATATTATTGATTTTGTTCATCAAGAAGAGGAAATGAGAAGTTTTAAACTTTCATGTGATGATGTTGAGCCAATAATAAGCTAATAATATATTAATGATAATTGTGAGGAAGTTATTCATTTTGGTGATGAGCATAATGATAATGATGAAGATCATGAGATTTTAAATTGAACTTCTAGTGAATCATCCAAGAAAACTACATAGCATGAACGGTAAAGGTAGATTTTTTTTTTGTTTTCTTCTCACAACTAGTAAAACTATACATTACCTCTTTTTTATTTTATGCCTTGGATGCAATTATTTTAATCTTTTTTTTTTTTACTTTTGATGCTTAGAATGTGCTTTTTTTTTATTTTTTTGTAGACAATGTATTTATGCACTATCTATTTTAAGTTTACAATATACTTAAATAACATCACAATATTCTATAGGACAAGTATATGAGGTTAAAGGAGGTGGGGATTTAAAGTTCTATTAGTTTAGGAAGTTCAAATAGATAATCTAAACAGTCAGAGTTTGACACATGGAGAGATGTTGTTAAAGGTAAGAAAAAGGAAAGAATATATGACTAAGATTCATAGGGTTTAACATATGATGCATGCCATTACTTTTTTATACCAATCACTGATTTAATTGATGAGCTAGTTAGAAGGCATATCGCGATAATAACAGTGGACATGGAGGCTAAGATGGTAACTTAAATAGCCATTGGAAGAAAGAATAAAAAATATACATTGAGATAGAAATAAGGGGAAAAAAGGCAATGATGGAGGAGCATGAGGAGGATGACGACGAAGAGGAGACTGGGGATGAGTAGTTCTCTATTTGTATTTATACTTTTTGATTTGTATTTCTAAATTTTATTGGTTTCATGTTATAGTTTATGTGTGAATTTAGTTATTGAACATTTGTATGTAATGTCAATATTTTAATACTATCAAATGACATAAATGATTAGAAATTTCTTATTAGCAATATGATCTTCTATGTGTGGTTATTGTGATCCCATGACAATCAATTATGTATTGTTGACAAAAAATTATAAATATATCTCTTTTATACTACTATTATAGGTGTAAAATAAAAAAATTATTTGAAACTCTTTTCATTTTTTTTCATATTTGTACAAGTTTTTGATAGATTTTCAACATATTTTCTATTACTCAGTTCAATATGAAGAATCACATGAAATTTTGATGCAGGAAAATTTCTAATAAAATTTTTGGTGGTTTTTCGATAGACATTTTCATCAAAAAATTTTGCAAAAATTTTGTTAGAAATTCCACTAAAAACTTTTGTCAAACACTTTTCTGCCAAAATTTCTCCCTATGGCGGATCTTCCAATGTCTATATTTGTTGGATCATCTTTAGTTTTCGACAAAATCTCTATGAGAAATACATCAAAAACAATTTTCAATGTCTTTCCTTGTCAAAATGCTTTTTCGACCAAGTTTTTCAACGGAAAAATATTCTGTCAGAAATCTATTGAAAATGCAATTTCTAATAGAAAATTGGTGTTTTACAATAAATTTTTTTGTTATAAATTGATTATTTTCCTATACTGTGCACTAAATTTATTGATTTATACTAAGATTAAGAATGGCAAGAGGCATGGTGACCAAGTTAACAATTCAACATTAGATCTCAATTTCACCCTACAAAGGGAGTAACCTATGGTATATTGATATAAATATGGATTAAGTGTCTTGATATATTTGTACATCATATTAGATAGTTGATTTGATGTAGTTATGTAGAGTTTGTTATTGATGTCAGTGAATATATGGCAATAAGTTAGTTTTTTTCTTGAATAAGCAATGTGGCTAGCCAAGAACAAAGAAAGAAGGGTGAAGCGATATTTAAAGAGATTAAGAAAAGCTAAGAAACTTCCAAGTTAGAAAAGAAAATAATGGTTTTATATTAAAGCTTACTTTGTCATGACACATAAGGCTTCATATATAAAATAGGAAGGAGAGAAAATTTCGTCATATGCTCTAATATTTCTACTATGCTAAACAATAATCAAATATGCATGAAATTAAAAAATAAATAAATAAATTAAGATATTAGAGTGAAAGAATTAGTCATTAATAAAGTGGATAAGGTCAATAAAGTGTAGAAGGTAGTAATTAGAAGTTTGAAAAAGATAATGGTGATCACTACATGGAACTGAAATAAATGTCCAATGTTAATATAATCTAGTGTATATTTCATGAACAATATGTTTTGAACTTTTTAGAATAATTAAGACATAGAAATTTGAATGAGCACTTATAATTAGGAGTGGTGGGATTTCTAATATTCTATGTTGGGAGTTTTCAAAGTGAAATTAGGAAGTACTTAATAATTTATTTGAAAGTGGAATTTGAATTAGTGAACTATAAGTATGATCTGGCAAGATTTTTAGGGTTTTATGCAAAGTTAAGCTAGAGTTGAAGTGGTAATTCATATCTATTAAAAAAATTGATATCATTCCCTCTAAAATGGGAAAGTTTGAGAAACCTTAAAATTATGGAGGAATCAAAAGTTGTCAAATAGTAAGAATCTATATCAATATCCCACGATTAGGATTTGTCAAGATTTACAAGTTCTTATGCTAAGAGCTCCAAAAAGTATGAACAACTATGAATTAGTGAAAATGAGTAAGTTGGGGGTCTATTTGTAGGTATAAATTGATATTAGTGGTCCATTTCTTCTAAAGCTATTATTGGTCAAGAGAACACTAGAAGTAATTATTTAATTATGGGTTGAAGTCATAATTGATGAAAGCAACAATGCTGCATAAATGAAGATCAAATGCTCCTAAAGAAATCAAGATATTAGTGATGGTTCTCCATTGAAATCCGTAGATATTGCATAACCTCATCTTCAACGCACAAAATTGTGCCTTTTATTGACATCTTGAGGATATTAAAAAAAAAACCACTAAAAATTGCATGCCCTATCCACTCCTTATCTAATTCTTCATGTGTATCATACAAGAAGGCACCAAATCTTTAGACTCGGCTGTGTTAGGCATCATGGTGCTAGGCTTGACCAATACAACAAGACTCAGAATTCATGCTAGCCCCAATAATGGGAGACCGTTTATGTCATATTGGCCTAGTACAACTTGTTGGATTAACTGTTACTAAATTCACTGCTCATTTCTTAACCAGCAATTACTAGGGCCATTATTCCCATAATAAAGTTTCTAATGCAGCATAACATCTTCAGAGTTTTTTTTTTCCCCTCCTAATGGCAACCAGCCGATCCCTTATGGAAGTCCTCACCCGGAGAGGTAAGAAATATGCCGGGTTTATTCGCATCTTTTCTTCACGCATGGGCACTAACGTTTACTTTTGTAAACAAATTGGATAACGTCATTCAGGAAGAAAAAAAATTAATGCTTTTTCAACATTTAAATTATGATTATTATTATTGAATTAAAAATATATATGTTATTCTAAAAAAAATTAATATATGGACAACAAAAAAATGACGAATACAGTTTACTCAATAATAAGAATATATAAATATTCGATATATATATATATATATATATATATATATATATATATATATATATATATATGATATATATATATATATATATATATATATATATATATATATATATATATATATATATATATATATATATATGATATATATATATATATATATGTATATATATATATATATATATATATATATATATAATTTTGAAGATGATATTTCTTAGATAAGATGTATAGAGTTCAATAACTATATTCAGAGGATCTATTTATTTGCATAAAATAACTTCTAAAAAAAATACTGATTTAAGATTAATAAAAGTTATTTTTTTTCATTTGTTTCTACTTATTCAGCATGAAATAAAATAAAATTGTTTAAAAGAATTTTATTGAGTAGTTGACTTTCCAGGTTATTTTATAGCCTTACATGTAGGCCGACCATCACATTATTTGTTCTAAATTATTATTGTGAAATCAAGGCATTAAATGATAACAAAAAATTCTAAAAATAATAATAATATCTGAAAAGAAACCTAGCTGTGCTTAAACTTTTTTTCGTATTTACAAATAAAATGATTATATGAAAATTCTACCAATAGTATAGATGATTTTAATGGCTTAGAATTATATAAAAAATTAATATACATCTAACTATATAAATAAATTTAAAACAATGTATTGAAGACAATTTTTACGTAATAAAATTAGAAAAGATAAACAGAAGATTTTGCCTAGTTAAAAAAAGTTTTATTATTGTAAATCAAGGTTACAAAAATCACCTTTTTCATTACAGAAATAGACGTTAATATGTTTGGCAGTGATCGTTTGTTGATTCAAGGTTGGCACTCCAATCAGTCTCTTTTGCATTTATCAGATCGACATCTCAACCATGTTGTAGTAGTGAAGGAACTCAAGCAATAGAGGACAGTCTCCTCGATCATTCTTCTAATAAGAGAGGTGATTAAATGATTTATAAAGTGATTGACAAACCAGTGGTTGATATATATGACTTCATCGAATACTTGTTGTTTTGTTAGTTTGATGGGTAAGGAAGGGTATGTTCATATCAAGATATCATCAGTAAGAAATAATAGATGGAGGTGTTCCGTAGGCACGATTTCATTGGAGGCTTTAGGCTAATATGACTAGGTTATTGGGTTTCCATTGGATGTTCTTAACTTTGAGTCCTTTCCAGACAGACTTGACCTGAATAATTATTCAACAAGGCAATAAATTCATCACATTGTGTACTTAAGCCTAATGACTTTGTAAAAGTTTCCACCCTCCAATAAACCAAAGACATTTATGATAATTAATATTTACTTGTAAGGTCAAGAATAAAGTTTGTGATGTCAATAAAAATTTCTTATTCATGACTACAAACTTTTTTTTGGCTAAAACTTGATGATACTCTTGATATGCGTACTCATTTAAAAACAATAAATTCTCTTTATAAAGTTTGTGACAAAATCATGACTCTATGCATCAGATCTTTTGATGGTTGCTAAAAGAATAGGATCTTAAGGTAATGACCATTAGTGATACCTAAGATTAGATTGATTACTTTATCAATCACATGGATTCTTAATAGAATATTGACATAATATAGCACCTCAAGACAATGAAAATACTTTAAAAAATGGATAAAAATAAAAGCATAGTCCTAAACAGATAAATCCTCAAGGCATAAGATTTAGATGTGAGTAACGAATAGGAATAAGATGAAATAAAAAATAAGATGACCATGATCTCCAAAAAAAAAAATAGCACCATCATGAAGAAGAGAAAACAACATTAGAAACAACATGGGTATTGAAGCAAACATTTAAAAGATTAAAACAAATCTTCATATGGATAAGGAGAAAGGTAAAGATACACGAATTATATGCTACAATTGCAAAAAATATTTAATTATTTGAGAAGAGTAACCATTTCACATATGAGTGAAGAACAAAATGACGAAAAAAATGAAAATTACAATAATTAAAAAGCTAATTAAAATAATTTTATTGAATATGATTAGCATCGTTTTCATATTTAATGAATAGTGTTGGGTGCAAAATTTCCCATATTAAGATAATCTTGACAAAAGGCTATCTAAGGGAAAGTCCATTCTTCACAATCTATTAATTATGTCATGGATGAGCATTTTTGCCTCATGCCCTCATACTCACGAAGACATAGAATACTAAGACTGAGGAATATATTAAAACTTTAATTCAACTTATAATAAATTGTTATTATACCATTAAAAAGATTTGAATTTAATGTTATACTTCAACTACTCAAAGATTTCTTGAAAATTAAACTAAAAAAAATCAATGTTGAGTCTTCCTTAAAAATAAAATTATAATCATGGCCAAGCTCTCAACTCAAAAGCTATGAATATCACATTGACATATCTTTTAATCCCATGGGTTGGGTAGTGACATAGTGTCAGATTATAATTATGACTTCACTAAGTTGATATATTAACTCAATTGTGTGCAGGATTAATTAATAATATTACAAATAAACATTGAAAGCATAAAATATATTGTAGAATACATTCTAAAAGGAATAAATAAAACTTTAGAGAAGCTTGTTGCTTAAGATTGGAAAACCTAACTCTTGAAAAAATAATTCAAGAAATGTCACAAGTTAAGTATTCAATGGAGCTTGATAATCAGTCTAATACAACATAACATTTATGAGAATATAGTATAGGTGAAGATTGTATGTTAGGACTAAATAAAAAATGGTCTTAAAAGATAAACAAGTAGATTGTTATATTAAATTTATGATCATGCCAACCTTTTTAATGTTAAGAGATCAGTTGCACTTGAGATGATCTAGTAGAAGCACAAACATAGATTTACCAAAGAATAAATGACTTCAAAGTACTTAAAGAAAAAGACCTCATGATAGAAAAAAAAGAAACAATAATACTAGTTGTTAAAGAAAGAGATTGCCTAATTAAAAGTAAAAGTTGTGGTTGAAGTTATAACCTTAAATGGTACGAAAGATGTCACAAAATTATAAGAGTATCAGTGCGTAATGCAAGATCATATATAAGATATTCTTGATAAAGTGTTTAAAGAGAGGCAAAGAACCCAAAGCATCATTATCTTGAAAAAATATTGTATTCATATCTTCTTAAAGGAGATTCATTTAATGCATTACTAGATTTAAGCTAATGTAAAAGAGTTGTCTCCTAGTTAAGCATCTTAGGAGTCCTCAAAGATGTTGAAGATAAAGCAAATAAAGTAAGCTTACAAAGTGATCTCTAATAGTAGTGACAAAAAACATGTAGACATCATACAAATGTATTTTATTTATGTAGAATATTTTTATTTAGCCTCTACACATATATTTCTTCATATTCTATTATATAAGCTTGACTAGTGTCTACGATCAAATTATTGAAATAATGCTGAAAAGTGATGAGCATTTAATTCATTTTCTAGAGTATTTAAAACTTATGAGAAATTATATCCCATAAGAATTAAGCCTTAATATATCCTTAAGATTGTTTAGCATCATAAGACTTTATTATAGAAGAATTTTTTAAAAAAAGATAATATCTAACATCAAATGACTCATAAGCCTTTAAATAAGCATGTATCTTAGATATCTTTGATGAATAGAGGTATTTTGTGACTACTTTTAGATGAGTGAATATTTTGCACCTTTTATGGTTGTTTCCATATGAGATTTTTAAATGAATGGAGACCCTATCTACCACTTATTCTCACAAAAACTTTCTAATATATAGCACTATATATCCATCAAGGCATTCTTCTTAGCATATATTTTTAAGAGTGTAGAGTAGAGACCTTTTCTAACTTGCCTTCAAGGGATTATCTAGTGAGGACCCCATCTATGACTAGTAATCCATTGAGACATCTTTATTGGCACATTTTCTAGAAGTTTATACCAGTGATCCTATTTACCACATGCTTATAAAAGATCTTTTAGTTAGGACCCTATCAAACACCATCTATCCATTAACTAGCATGCCCTAAAAAATTTTAATATGACCATGCTCTGTAAATTATTAATTGTAGTTAATAAAGAGGAGGGTTTTGAAATTTCATATATATACATGAATCCTAGTCAACAATAAGGTTTCTTGTATGCATAAAAAATGATAAATGAAAGGAGTTGCTCGAGTAAAATTATAACTTGAACATTAATGTAAATATCTTTTTGAAGGAGTCATCATGGTTTCCAACTTAGTCTAGTATTGCTTACTATAACAATAATATATCAAGTGGTAGCCAAAAAGAATTATTTAGTTATTAATGTAATAATATTTATGGATATAGTAAGGGTTACCCCCTCAATCTTGAATATCATCATGTAAACCTAATATATCAGAGGATGATGGGATGATTACCATGCTATAATTTTGCCTAAAGTGTTAACAAGAATGTCCTCTTAAAAATACATCTTACTTATGATTATATTTTCATAGATGATCCCAAACTCTAGCATTTTAAAACATTTATGATAGAATATATTGTCTATTATTTAATAATTATATAAAGATCATACACATATATAAATAAGTTAAGTTGAGAATAACTCCTAATAATATGAGCATTTTTGTGAAAAGATTTGGAAAGGAGAAACATCATGGGGGCTCACATATTTAAGAAATTATTTCAGATCAATTTTATTTTTTTTTATTTTATTATTTTTTTATGTTATTTTTTAAAGCATGTTTGTTTAGAGTGTTATTTATGTATTTTTATTTTTTATTTTCAAAAGTAGATAGCATTTTTTTAAAAATATTCAAAATAGATTTTAGATATTTTGAGTTTTTTTAAAAATAACAAGTACAATCAAACAAGTTTTAATTTTAAGCAAAACATAAACAAAATGAAACAAAAACATAAAATAAAAATAAAAAAACAAAAGTTATCCCAAACACAACCTGAAAGATTTTTGTGATATGAAATGAATGTTACAAAAAATTTCTTTTTTATTATTAGAGAAGGTATTGATATAATGTACATAAGAAGTGAGAAAAATGACCTTTTTGATAGAAACAAGAGAAATCTTAAGGCATTTGAGTTAACATCAAAAGAGTATTAGTAGTTTATTTAGTTATTCTCTTAATAAAAAAAGGAAACCAATATAATCAAGATGGCAAGAAAAATTTTTAATAAAATTGACAAGTGTCAATGTTCATTTCAATAATGAGCACCATACTCATTAACAATAAAGGTGCCAACATTGGTGTTAATGTATAACCTTGATATTGGCATTTGTGCTAAACATTAGATAGTAACATCAGTGTCAACATTGGTGTTAATGTATAACCTTGATATTGGCATTTGTGCTAAACACTAGATAGTAACATCAGTGTTAACATTGAGTGATGCTGTTATAGGTGAGCATTAGAAATTAAGGGTATCAATAATTAACATGACCTAACAACCCTACACAAGCTAGACTCGAAAAGTAAGGTTCAAGTTGACCCAATTAACTTTTTTCGAGTCAAAATATCTAAACAATTTATTTTTTTTGTGTCAAGTTTGGTTTGACCCACAAACCCAAATTTGACCTAATTTTGACCAGACAACTAGAATTTAACCTATTTTGAACCTACTAATCTGAGATTAACCTAAATTTGACTCAATTTTGGTATGAATTTGACTTGAAGTACATGTCTAAATGGGTCTATAGAGTCAGTTTTAAGTTAGTTAGGTTTTTGTTGGGTCGAGTATAGGTTAGGGTTTTTAACTTGTAGAATATTTTAATCAAGTTTGGATCAAAAAAAAATTCAAGTTGGGTCATATTTAATTCAAACCCGTACCTAACCCATGAACTTGAATTCACTAGGAATAATGTTAATAGCATTTGTAGAATTATTATAATGGTGGGGTCAATGTTCATAATAATGATGAGCATTAATATTATTAGAGATAATAAGTGACAATCATGTTGGTTTTGGTTGGTATCAACACTAATGTCAATGATGTATGTTAATTTTATTAGTAACATCTAGTATTGATGTTATTGGCAATCTTAAGCAATAACCATATAACATTGATGGCCATTAGTGCTGGTGTAGATGTTATACATTAGTTTTATTATCAATAAACATAAATATTAGGTGTAATGATTGGTGATAACTCTGTTAGCATTCACAAACATTGATTTTGATGTCGATGATATATTTTTTAGCTTATTACAGATGATGGATGTTGATATTATCAATGATAGATGATGATAATATTATTTACATTGAAAAACATTGGTGTTAATGTTGACAACTTGCATAAATCTCAGTTAAGATGTCATATGTTAGCATTGGTGTTGAAATCATACACCAACATTTGAGGTACAATTAGACATCGATATAGGTATTAATGTCAAATGTTGGCATTAGCATTGATGTCAAGTTATGATTTTGTTGTGTTGGTTGGAGTTTACATTTGCATTGATGTAGGCAAACCTTATTATTGATAGTGGGATTTAACATTATTGTTAATATTAGGCATTGACAATAAAGTTAATGCTAAAAGATAGCATTATGTTGATGTTAGATGATAACCTTATTAGTTTTGGTGAGAATCGATATTGTTAGAGATGATGGTAAGAAGTTGATAGTTGTTAGCGGTGTTCATTGGTGTTGATTATTAAGAATACCTTTTAAAATCTTGAAATATGAGAGCTCTCTTCAACTCTAAGTCCTCCTCATTCTTAAAATGAAGGTTCATTTATAAATTATTAGATTGATATTTTGGTTATTTTCTTAAAATCTTCAAACACTTTATCAGATGGATTAAAATGATCCTCCTAATCACTTGTTATTTATTATATATTATAATGACATCATAGTTAAGCAATTTTAATCTCTTCGATCAATAGTTTCAAGGCACTAACCTTTACTATAAGCTAACAAAATCCAACAATTATTTGATCCCTCAAAATGATTTTGACTATATTACTGCATTTTTATATAGGTCCATTTATACTTAGATTAAGACACATTTATTATTGTCAGTATTATGAGTCTAGAGGTTTAACCCAATGCTTTGTTTAATTTTTGAGGCAAACTAACAACTAAGTAGACCTAGACACTGCATGCACATTTGTGCCTCCATGTGAGCTCGTCCACATGCCTGAACACATCTGATATTGCGTGTGCACTCATGCACCTCTATGCACTTATATGCATCTCTGTATGCAATCATTGAGTAGGCTTGTTAATGTTTTGGTGCATCTGTGCATGCATTTGGGCACGAGCATGCACTTATGTTCCTTCACATGCAAGAGTGTGCACACTTAGTTTGAGCCCACTTCCTTGCGGCCTTGCTAAAATACTTACCAGTATCATAGCCTTCACTTTGCACATAAATGTGCATGTTCTCTTCACAAATTTATCTGCTTTTGCACTAAGTTCCATTATATGTCACATACTGCAAATGCACTTTCTTATTCCACCTTTTATATCTCTTAGACTAATAAAGGGTACAAGACTACCCATCTTATGTTTAAGTCTATGTTTTGGTCATCATGGATCTAACAAACATCTCTCACCTAAAAATTCCAACACCTTTGCTAGTTTAGAGTGGAAGTACTCTTCAGTTACATCTTCAATTTGTCATAGTAAGACACCCCTCTCCCAAGTTGATTTGTTATCTTTCTTGTCCTTCCACTTGATAAAGAATTCAACTCTTATATTTTTCTTACTTTGTCGCAATACTTTTTGTCCATAATTTTCTTCACAACTTGTTCAAACTCTACATGTATAGCAGAAAGGGCTCTTTTTTCACTTTCCTTTTGGAATTTTGTACATCTTTAAAATAAGATTTCAAGTAACTCACTTGAAAAATAGAATGTACCTCTAACCATTTTGGAAGTTGATACTAATATGAAAATACGATGTACTAAAATATAAGAAGTTGAAACTAATATGCCACTAATAAGATGTACCTTTCAAAGTGAATCTTGCATTCTCTCGCTAATTATGTTAGTTAGAACCCTAAATACATGATAACATTCTAAGGAATAATTTTACAACAACCAATGTAAGGCATTCCCCTGGAGTAATGATAATGATTATATATTTTGAGAAATAATATACAAGTACAATTATAGTGAAAAAACCAACAACTTTAGGAAATTCTTCAAAAAAATCCTTAGACATTGACATCTAAGCTTTCAAAAAAAATGGGTAATAGTTGCGATAAACTATTGTGGGTGTAAACTATATTAATAAGATGATATATTTTATGAATAAATACTTCACGAGAAGGGATGAGAAGAGAATCTAGGAAAAGTTCCACCGTTCATCTAGACATGAAAGGTACTCATTCGTAGGCACATCATTGAGCTAATAATAAAAATATATAGATCATGGGTTATTCATTCTACTAGAGAGACATATCTTCTCTAATTAATTATACTTATAGACACCTCCACAAGAAACTCTAGATGAGTGAAAGTATATTTTTATTCTAATCTAACATCTCAAGGTTTTCTAAGGAAGGTTTATGGTTTAATAATGATTATCATACCAAAATCATAAATTTATTAAGCATTAGTCTATGAGGTAGAGGGTGAATCACCAATTAATATGATAACTCTATATATGGAGTACCTATATGACAACACTCGCTAAATCATGATAGACTCAACAAAAAGTATGATGGACTCAAAGGATAAATTGGTAGGGGATGCAATCAAGAAAAAGGTAGAAATAGATTTAGTTTAGATATTTTGAAACAATTATCCTAAGCTATCAAGTATGAGCCATTTACCTTGGAAAGGTAGTCAACACAATTGAGCAATGAGATGCTTTATCAATAACCACAAGTTGCATCATCCAAAGTTGTTCACATGACCTTTGGATGAAAGAATAAAAGCAAGGGAGATTCCTACGGAGACAATTCCTAGAAAAAATGCTTGGAAGATGTAGTGCTTATTGCATTGATAATAGCAAAAAAGTGCCTACAAAAAGAACATAAAGGTGAAAGCTCAGTCATACTTAACTAAGGCTATTGATTTTAGACTTCAAAACCTATCTATGTCAATATACCACTACCTAGTACACTAAGACTCCCTAAACATAATTAAAACCACTAATGCATGGTAGACTTAACAATATAATGAATGTACATTGGCAGTTAGGGGTTTTGATTGTTGGTATGTTATACTTTATACCTCCTCCAAGTAATATAAAAAAACAAAAATAAATTAAATTAAAAAGTGACTAATGAGAGCTTTAATTTTAATTTTAACTAAGATTTAATTACCTGGCTCATTGAGAAATGTCGTAGCCTAAAAATATGTGGAAACCAATGTTGATATCATTTTTGGATGAGGTTAATATCATTTTTGAAATTAGTAATTAGGATACCTAATCTTAGATTAGGAGTCTCATAATTAAGCACTTAGAACACTACACCTAATGACCTAGTGCATCCTCCTTGGGTTTCATCTAACTTAATAGATTTAGGTAGAATTAACCCAAATCCTCAACATAAATTAAATTAAAACATACACCACTTGAAATTTGAATTTAGTTAGGCTTATATTAAGGTTTAATTCAAAAAGTTAAACCTAACTACCTTATTTAAGCTAAAAATCACTTAAAGTCAATAAATTAAAATTAAATTCAAATTAAATTAAATGAAAAGCATGAAACCATGGCATGAATGTGAATGAAATCAATTCTAAATCAAAGTAACAAAATGATCAACCCTTTTGTCATGGGTTTGACTTATGTGGGTCCCACCAAGTTAAGAGTCAACCCACCAAAATTTGACCAACTGAAATCATTCTAAATGATTTAAATGATAGAATAAACATAAATAAACTTGAATCTAAAGAAATTTAAATTTATTTAGGACTTAATTGGGTTAATTATACCACTTGGTCTAAATGGGCCTAAATGGACCATATTGGGTTCAAACTCAAATCAAACCAAAACCAACTCAATTTGATTGCCCAAAATCACTTGAAAATGTTAATTAAACATAATTCAACTAATCATTAGGCTCAATTTTTCTAAAATGAATATTTTACTTAAATGAACCCAAACCTAACCCATTAAGCCTAAGTGGGCCAACTTGGATTTTAAACCCCATGTAAATGGAATTGAATGATCATATCTAGTCCTAAATGCTTAGATCATCATAATTTAAAAAAAAAGAATTGTAATTGAGCCAAACATATTATTTGACTTAATTAAATTCAACTTAACTCACCTATGCCAAAATGGGTCAAGTTGACTCAAAATCCAATTAAACTCCCATGTGACATAGGCTAATTGAATTCTCAATTTTCCAATGGACAATCAATGATGATTTAAACTAAAACCTAAAACAAATAAATCAAGAGAAACATGATCAAAATTAAATCAAATTCAAATGGCATAATCAAGCACCAAATGAACCTAAACTTGAACCAAACCCATCTAAAATCATTCAAATCCATCCTAAGATGGGTTAGTGGTAATTGATAGCAAGTTTAGGAAACTAAACTGATCCCAAATAAAATACAAAACAAAATAATATGCCATAGCAAGCCATACATGATGAAAATCCAACTTCCCAATTCCTCTTTCCCTTTGTACATCCACCTCAGCACCTCTAGACAAGTGTGAAACAACTAATCATCCTTAGAGCTAGTCTCCAAGGATAACAATCAACCTTGTAGACCAAGAGAAAGGAGGAAAATTATAAGAGGTTCTTGACCTCTAATGAAAAAACAAGGAAGAGACCATCTCAAGCTAGTTTGAGCATTCCATCACTTTTCACAAGTGAAACGAAGTCGAGCCACCTATACCAAGATCCCCTCAGCCCGAGAGGCTAGAGAATGACCAGCTCACTAGAATCCTTCTATGCCTTAGTCCATATGCCAATCCATAAAGAGAGAATCAAATTCCTCCTTTCCACACCCTCATCACACCATTTTGAAGCTATTTGAATCAATCCTACCACCAGACATTGATGCCAATGAAGTACCCCTTTAAGCTTTCAATTTTGGTCCTTTATGAATTAAACTTGATCTCAAGTGAGATCTAGCTATATATATGTGATCATCATGATGTATTGATGGTTTTGGAAATGAAATCGAGTGATTTCAACTAATGGATCACCAGAAATCATCTCTAATTGATGGACAACCCTCAATTTTTACCATTGCGAAGGAGGTGAAATCTCTATGGTCCGTTCCTTCAATTAGGAATTGACGATCGAGATCTAACAAGACAAATGGATTAAAGCCCCTATAAGTAACCTATGGAGGCATCCAAGCCATCCGATCTTTCATCGGACTACCCAAAATGAAATCACGTGTGCCGTAGTTTTAATGCAGGATCCATGTGGATCCTGCATGGACGAATGGTGCATTATCATGTGTAAAGCGGTGTCATGTCGGCGCCACATGGCACCGATGTGGTTAAAGAGGAAAATTTAAATTTTTTATTTTAAAAATTGCAAAAAATAGGAAAAACTTTTGAAAAATATAATAAATTTAATATTAAGCAAAAAAAAATCAAACGAAAAGCTCTATGGATTCATCTTAGTAAGAGGAATCTATTAAAATTAAAATCCCCAAATTTTGTAAGTGATTTTGATTAACATGGGTTTAAATGAAAATTTTCAAACTTAAATTAATCCTAATGATTTGAAACTTTGGGGAACCAAAATTGATGCTAAAATATACTTCAGAGAAAATTTTCATCATTAATTTCAAAATATATTAGGAGATAATGAATTTTTAATCCCAAAACCTAATTTTAATAAAATAAATAAATATTAATTAAAGAAAATTGTAGAAAATCATATAAATAACTTAAATCATCATAACACACCCTAATAAATTTAAATACATCATTGAAACTCACTAAAACTTAATATAACACAAAATCATCTAATTTAATGATTAATTGAATTAATTAATTTAAATAATCAACCTTAACTTACAAAAAGCATAGTAAATCAACTAAAATTCCTAAAATTATAAACAAGCCGTCTATGGAAACATCTTCCAGAGAGTCAAGGAATAATAAAACCTTTAAATTATTTTCTCTAAATTAAGCTTAATTTAAGTTTTAATGAAAAATAAAAACCTTAATTAAACTCAAATTACACATCTAATCAGAGTAAAGTTTTAAGGAAATCAAATTGGCGAGGAACCACACTTTCCATAAAAATTTCATATCCAATTGACTTTTAATTGAGAATTATTGAATTTCCAAATCTCTAATTCAATATAAGAAAAATAATAAATCAAAAAATTATAAAATTTATAAAGTAAATTTAAAACATTATAAAATATATCAAAACACTTGAAAAACTTCCAAATAATCTAAAAACAAAGAGCATAATTAAACATAAACTTGGGTTTAATATTAAGGATAAAATATATATATATATATATATATATATATATAATTGAATAATTAATCACAAACTCACTAATAAAGTGAAATATAAAATTTATAAATATTTGAACTTATGAACCTATTAAGGTCATTTAAATTAAAAGAACAAAGTGAATATAAATACAAATAAACTTAATAAGGATGAATTAATTAAGCCTAAATGGCATAAGCATTAAACTAAATTGGGATAGGTTAATGTACAAGAACATATCTTCTTAGACTTCTTAGATCAAAATAATAATCACATTAAACCAAATGATAAGAACAACCTTCATAAAATAATGAATTCCTAACATATAAATGTTAATTAAATCATAGACTGATGTCGCAGGCTCCCTACTCGATGCCATCTCAATCAACCTCCCTTCTAATGATTCTAATGATCCCTCTATCAAGCTTGCCTTCCCTCACTCCTATCATGATAATTTCTGCATTGGTAGTGAGGCTAGTTTTCTCAAGAAGGCTTGTCAGAAAAATGGCAAACCAGCCTTATTCTTAACTAAAACTGAATATACTTTATTAGCTGATCCTCTTAAGTTTACTTTGGCTGGAAAGTTCACCTATAGACACCCTAATATGGTCATTATTCATAAAGATTTTGATGAGCTCAAGATGCTTGGAGAATGGAATGTTGGACTGCTGGATAGTAGACACATTATAATCAAGCTCAGCAGGGAAGGAGATTTTGCTTGGTTATTTCAAAATAAAAATTACCATATTGATAACACTCCCATGAAATCCCTTAAATGCACTCCCACATTTGATTACAGCATTGAACCTCTTATTGTCCCAATATGGCTAAAGTTCCTAAACTTAAAACTCCTACCTCCTCAACAAGCAAGTTTTATACTCTTTTGCTACATCCTTTATTAAACACTTAAAGTTGGATTTACCCACCTTCAACCTTTCATGACCCTCTGCTACTTGGGTTTTGTTCAAAATGGACATCACAACCCCTCACTCTAATGAGATTTAAATTGACACCCCAACTAATGGATATTGGTAGTAGGTTATTATTGAGCAAAACCTAAATTATTTCCCAAGGTGTAAGATGTTAGGACACCTTCTTGACAATTGTTATATAGCTAACCTTGGGCTTAGCACTAAAAATCCAAAGTCATATAGAAATGCTAATGTCAATGCAAAATATCCCTCCAATAGATCTGATGACACTATCTCTACACTTTAAGATCAAGTTCACAATCATGTGCTAGCTGAAACTTTTTTTGCATCTAATGATCAAGTCAAAAATGCTGCATTTGCTGAAAATATAGTCGAGGATACTTTTCAAGTTGGTAATGTAATACCTAAAGAAACTATGCCTCCTCCTATGCAACAACTCTTTTCATTGGCAAGTTAAACACTAAACTCAGTGCAAGAGCATCCCGGGCAGATTGCTATAGACTGTGGCCACCCAGTTCAGACTTAACTTGAAGATGTTCTCTCCTACCATTCCAATAGTAGAAAATCAATGTTGGGGCTCTTGATAATACAATTCAAGATATTAAAGGGGAATGGTTGATCCAAAAATCCAAAATAAATAAGCATAAAGGTATAAGAAAACTCAAACATATAAATCCAAATATTACCTCCCACCTAGGCAACACCTCCACAGATGGATTCTTAGCAATTTGGGATGACTACCTAGATAGGATTACTACAAGAGCCCTTAAGGGTTCTAAGTATTTTGAACATGATTAGCCTTCTCATTTGGAATATTAGAGGTATTGCTGATCAAGCATCCTCTAAGAGACTTAATAGTCTTACTAAGACACACAATCTTAACATCTTTACCACCCTTGAGCCTCTCATCCATCCCTAAAGTTTTCATAAACTCAAAATGAAGTTAAGAAAATTCCACAACTTACAAAACTGCAATAATATGATTTTTATCTTCTAGAAACCCCTTCCATGTTGATCTTTTGCTGTATGATCTTCAATTTCTCCATACCAATATTACTTATAGAAATTACTCAATATATGCAACCTTTGTTATGCAGCATGCACTAGAGATTCAAGAAGACATCTTTGGTCTAACATCATTAATAATGGCCAAAGCTGCCTTTATGGCTAGTTGGTTGGTGGTGATTTTAATATGATTACAATTGCACTAGAGAAGAAAGGAGGTAGGAAACCAAATGAATCTATTATAAGGGAATTTGTTGATTACATTGAAGATGCATTGCTTATTGATTCAGGTTACATTGGCTCCCCTTTTACTTGGAATAGGGGTAGAGCATTTGAAATGCTGGAAAGAATTCTACTTAATTCCTAATGGTATAACAATTTTTATAATGTTTTTATAAGGCACCTGAATAAAGTTGGATCCAAACATGCTCCTTTGTTTTAACCATCCATCACATCCAAACCATCTAAACATGCCTTCAGATTTTGGAACACGTGGACCCAACACAACCTCTTTAATAACTGCCTTTTGGATGCCTGGAAGTTTAATACATCAGATCTTTGGATCAAATTATGGACCCCTCATAAGAATTTAATCAAAGCTCTAAAATAGTGTAACTTGATTGTGTTTGGTGACATTCGCAACCAAATTGGGGAACATGAGCTCAAAGTTTCTCTCTTGAAAAATAGTAGCATCGAAGACTCCACAATTCAAGTTAAAGAAGATCTCAAACATGCCCTGATCACCCTTAATCAACTTATTGATATAGAAGAGGACTTGCTTGCTCAAAAAGCTACTATGACTAATTTGAAAGAAGGGGATAGTAATTCCAAATTTTAGCATGCTTGCATCAAGAAAAAGAGAGAATGTAAATCCATCATAAAAATAAAAAAAACAACACTTGGCTGCACACTAAAGAGGACATTATTGAAGATGGGATTAATTACTTCAAAGATATTTTTCAAGAACAAAATGTAAATCTAAACTTATTCATTGAGAACTTACTAAATGTCAATGGTATAGGAGCTGGTCACTTGAACCTTATTTACCTTCCGAAGGAGGATGAAATTTGGGAATGTCTTACTTCATTCAATGGATCTAAAGTAGCTGGGCCTGATGGTTTAATAGCGCACTTCTATCAGCATTCCTAGAATTGGATCAAGCAAGACATGATTGTAGCCATTTAAGCCTTCTTTAATGGCAAGGAGATACATAAATTCTTTAGCACATCCGCCATTACACTCATACCCAAATCCAATAGCAAACACAATTAGAGAAATTTTAGACCCATTAGCATCGCTACTGTTATTACCAAATTTATAAGCAAACTCATTGCCTGTAGCCATTTCTACCAAACCTCATCCATTCTAACCAAACTGCCTTTGTCAAGGGAAGATCCATTGTTAAAAACATTCTTCTAGCCCAAGAACTCATATAGGATCTTGATAAGAGTGTAGAGGTGGGAATTTGATCATCAAACTAGATATTAAAAAAGCTTTTGACACTATCAACTATAATTTTATCATGGAAAATCTAAGGCAAGGGGTTTCAATGAAGAATTCTACTCTCTAATCAATAGGCTCATCTCAAACAACTATTACTCCATCCTCATTAATGGGGAGGCACATGGCTTCTTTAAAGCTTAAAGAGGAATCAAATAAGGTGACCCCTTATCTCCTGATCTTTTTATACTATTGATTATCTTTCCAAATTCTAGATGAAAGTCATACATCTAAAAAGACTATCAATTATCAATCCAAAGGAAAAATCAATATTTCCCACCTAGCTTTTGCTGATGACCTCCTTTTATTTTGTATTGGTTCTAAGAGTTCTATTAAGCATGTCAAGAACATATTAGACTCTTTTGAAGCCATCTCAGGATTGACTTTCAATAAGGAAAAATGCTTCTTCATAATGGGAAAATTTTACAACATAGGTTAGAAGTGAATTAAGAATTACACTGGCTTCATTCAATCCTAACTTCCTTTCAATTATCTTAGGGTAAACGTTTATAAAGGAAGAACTAAAGCAATATAGTTTGATGCAATTATCAACTCCATTCATCCAAAAATCAATTCATGGAAAAACACTTTCCTACATAATGGTGAAAGAATTACATTATTACAAAGTATTATTTGCTTTATTCCTCTTTTTTCAACCCAAATAATGAATATGCCATGCCAGGTGCAAAAAAAGATGAGAGACTCTTTAATAAATTCTTATGGAGTGGACACAAAAACTCTTTCCACTGGGTTAGTTGGAGGAAAATGTGCAAGCCTACGGTTAAGGAAAGACTTGGTTTTAGATCTCTCACTCTGATTAGTCATCATTAACCAGCTTAAACTTTGGATCAAACTAAGGAAAAATGATTTTGGGCAAGGTTTCTTATTAGTAAGTACTGCAAGCATACTCATCCCTCCATGGTGGCACCAAGGACTGCCGACTCCCATCAATGGAAAGCTCTTCTGAAACATAGAAATCTTGCTGAAGACTAGATCTTTTAGAAACTAGGTAAGGGGGATATCAATTTTTCTAGTGATCACTATTTCCCTGATGGCTTGCTTTCCGATTAATCTAATCTTCCTATTCTTGATCGTCTTGCTGTCTCTGATTTTGAGGTTAACCATAATTGGGATATCCCAAAGCTAAGGTACTACCTCAATGAGCACCTTACAAAAGAAATTAATAGCATTCCAATCCATCCACATATTACTGATAAATTATCACTGAAATGCAACATTGGTAAATCATCTTTGTCCAAAATTCTATTCACTATCCATGCCAGCATTATGGAAGAGATGAGGAGAACATATAATTTTTGTTTTTCAACTGCTCCATTACAACTCAGATTTGGACTGTATTGCACTCTATCTACCAAATTCAAACACCAAATAATGGGACCATTCAAAATTTTTTTGCAAGCATGGAGAAGTTTTAGTGCTCACAAAACTGATCACAATCATGTCTTCCCCTTATTATCATTTCTTTCATTTGGATGGCAAGGAACTTAAACAAGCATGAAAATCAAGGGCTTGGTCAGAAAAACATTTTGCTTTATATAAAAAATTTTGTCTCTAAACTAGAAATGGAAAATCCATTGGAACAAACCTATTGAAGAATGCATTAAAATCAGTATTGAGGGAATTTTAAGTCTTCCATGATTGCTCATATTGGTGTAGTTTTTAGATATTACAAGGGACATTGCATTTTCAACTTCTCCATCCCTTATTATGCAAAAAAATGCACTCTTTGCTAAAGCCAGGGCCTGCCTTATAGCATTAAGAATTGTAGCCTCCTTTCATCTCCCTAGCATCCGGATTGAATCTAACTCCTTGAATCTCTATAATAATATTTCAAAGGAAGTACCTCACCCATGGTATCTCACCTATATTCTAACTAGCTCTATTTTGGTATAATTATTTGGTTTTATATCAGTCATATACACAGAGAAGGCAACCAACTAGAAATTTTTTTGGCAAGCATGGGTTCATTTTTGGAGGAGCCGATCTTCTCCTATTGTCCTATACCTCAAATTGTTACATCACTCAAAGGAGACCTTCTAAACATACCATACATTAGAAGATTATAACTTTTCTTTCTTTTTTGATGGATTGTACTCTCAAGTTTATCTTAAAACAAAGACTTAGCTCTTTTCACTTGAAAAAGATGTTAATGAAATCATAATACATAAATGTTAATAAAATCATAACTTGAAATGAACCATTTTAATTTAAACTCATTAACAAATATAAGAATGTTGCTGAAACAGATAAATAGAAATAAAAAAAATCAAGATAAAACTTAAGCATACTAATTAAAAATAAAACAAATAAATTATAAAATTGAAATATAACAAAATGATGACATCAAAACTAAGATTGAATATTATGAACCTTAATGAACATAATCATAAACATAAAAGAAACATTAATCAACAAATCAAGTTAACCTAAAACCAAATTAAATTGATAAGGAAATAAAAATGAAATCTAAATCAAAGTAAATTACAATAACTTAAACATTAATATTATAAATAAACTTAAATGAATCTAATCAAATGAATGAATAAAATCAAATTATAATACTCAAACTATAACAACAAATGAATTAAATTTAAAGTGGAAACCAATTCAAACCAAATTAAATCATGATAATGGAACCTTAAGTAAACTTAATTGAAGAAACAAACCTTAATAAAAAAATTAAATCAAAATATGATCAATCAAACATTAAACAAAAAGAACAAATTAATGAAGAGAAGGATTCCAAACAAAAATTAAAACATTTATTAAACTAAACTCAAATAAAATTAAAAAATATTAATTAATATACTTAGGATGTTAGTTAGACCTTTAGAATGAACCTTCATCATAGGGTGAAGGCTTCATTATATTAGGACTTAGGTTGTTGAATAGAATGGGTCCCACCCAAAGTAGAATCCATTATATTCTTCATCCTTGAAAACTTAATTTCACCTTAACATAAAATGCACCTAAAATAAAAATAAAATTGCAAATCATTAAATCCCTTTAATTGAAACCAACTATGGTAAATTAAACCAATTCTAAAAAAATTAAAAATATATGAATTTTCACAACTAGCAACATATGGCATATAATGTGGACACTAGAGGTTGCAGGGCTATTGGTCCGAAGGATGTCTTAAAACCTCAAATCTTTGGTATAATAGTGACATGCACCTATGAAGTGAAATTATACAAATTAAAAAGTCTAAAAATCAAATTAAATCAAAAATTAGAAATCTAAATTAGAACTTGAAACAAAATAGGCATAACAAAGTCTTGCCACACAAACCCAATTCCTTCACATACTAGATTATTAAGTCACAAAACCTAGACTTAGGTTAGGTTAATTTGTGATATTATGTGATATTTTGTGATGTGATGTGATGTATGTTTCTTATTTTATGGTGTACTATTTTATATTGCATGTCCAGGATTGTTTGCCTGTTAGAATGGATGGTAGGATGTTCTTTTTAGAACTAATGTTGTCTTCTACAGGGGTTATGCTAAAAGGGACTGCCATCATAAATAAATATGTAAATGATGTTTTCTTGCAGATATGCTTAAGTCCCAAAGTATAGCCCAATAGGACAGGTGGGCATGGCAAGCAACTAATGCTAAACTAATTCATAAAAATAAATGTTGGTGTGTTGTTTGCATTTCCTGATGTTTGTTTTGCAAGGCTTAGGAATTCTTTTTGAAATTTAAAATATAATTTGAACTTAGAATTAGGTTAGGATCTATGGGGCTAGGATTAGTAGATAAGTGTAAAGCTCCCAGAAAACTAAGTCCCTAAAGGAGGCGATCACGAAAAAAAAGACTCATAGATCTAAACTTTTAGTTATAAGCCAGGTAATATAAGGGCAGGCTGCCCACTTTCTCTTTCTTTCAAGGTGTATAGTGGTACCAGGCCGCATTGACCTATTCTTTAATTTAAATTTGCTTAATTTACTTTGGGTGCATAATAGAATCAACCTACTTTTCTAGGTTTCTTTATGTGTTGTGTTTTCTACAATGGATGCCAGGACATAAGGCTCTTATGAAAACTAAATTTTCTACCCAACTTAAATTTGAACAACTTAAACAAAATAAATAAATAAACTTGAAACTTTACATCATTTAAAGCCATAGGAATAACTAGCTTTTGCAAACCATGCTAGCATATTTTTCTAAATTCTTGAATTTGGTGCATCACCCATTGCACATAAAAGGCATCTAACCTTTGAAGATGACCACCTTCTTAGAGAAGTCTATCTTCTCTTCTTGATTTGGCTTATGACCACTTTTAATTGTATGTTATTTAGGCATATAATGAATAACCTAAAGCCTTAAATAAATTATGAGTCAAAACATCTACAAACTAAAAAAAAATGTTGCATTAGTTAATGATCATTTCATACCCAAACATGATTCTAAAGATTAGGGAGTAAGTCTAGGTTCTTAGATTCTTTCCTAAAAATACAATAACCCAACCATCTTGCATTCATGAGACTTGACATCATGGATTTAAAATCATTTAGGTAGTGTTAGCTGATAGCCCTTCCAGACGAGTTATAAGTCCAGAAGAGTTAGCGATAGGTTTTCTTTCTCAAGTGAGAGAAAGAGCCAGTAATTCTCAAAAGTGGAATTGGGTTGAGCCTCTAATTTATTTTAAAAGAAATTATAGACTTAGGATCTGAAGTATCCTACTATAATAAGTCATCAACCTAAGCATTTCTATAGTCTTGTGTTGCTAGAATCTAAATCCTAGATTTCTAAGAAAATATTAGCTCAAAATGAAATTAAATTCTAAAATTTGAAGCCCAATGGTATGATAGTTAAAATGTCTTCTAGGCATCCTAGTATCAATAGAAATTTTCTACTTAATCTCAATTGGCTTCCAAAATAACTTTTTCCACTTTAGATCATTCATAATTAAAAATTCCAGATCATAATTTATTTTGGAAACCAGCTTAGAAATCCATAAAAATAATAGCTTATTTCCTTAATCGAAAGTTATCTTAGGAAGAGGTTTCATTCCTAAGATGTAATTAACTATAATGGTTTGCCCTTATAGGGAACCATAAACCCAATTTAAAATAAACCCTATTCTACTTCTCATGTAGTTCAGGAGAAATTTCTCTAGTACATTAAAGACCCATTTGCCTTAGGA
Organism: Cymbidium sinense; assembly: GCA_021442155.1. NCBI lineage: Eukaryota > Viridiplantae > Streptophyta > Magnoliopsida > Asparagales > Orchidaceae > Cymbidium > Cymbidium sinense. The sequence continues at coordinate 60,893,388 of CM038226.1, read as the reverse complement.
GTCTTTATTAAATGATCGATCCATTATGGGATAACATGTTTATCTTCAAGATAATATGTTCATTCCTTAATGACACATTTGATCATAAAAATAAGAAATTTTTAAATAATATGTGGTGTCATAAATTTTCCTCATAACTAAGTCAACACAAGTGGAGGATGAAGTGAACAAAGTTAATTTATAGGAGCTATAGCTATCCAAGAATTAATTAAGAAAGTTTTATCAGCATAATATGAATCTAATTCTCTAAGAAATAAGAATGAATTGCATTGAGTGGTGGCTTGACCAAGCTCCACTAACTCTGAGCAATGCTTAGTCTCGAGATATATTAAGCTGGCTAGGATCATTGGGGATGGCTTACTTAGGCTTCTAGAGAGTGTGTGAGTGTGATTAATCCCTCTAATTACTTAATAATGGATCCTTATATAAGCAGCCATCAACCTAAGCCTAACCATGGTTAAGCATGACTGACTCAAATTATTCATTAATTACAACCATGTGGTAATCCAGGGGAGCTAATATGTAGTTAAGGAGTGTTAGTGGAGTCCTAGAGAGGAGTTTGAATGGCTAGTTACCATTGTTTCACATCTCATAAGTTAACTTCCCTCTTGGTAAGTTATGCCACTTCATTGACCTTAAAGAGTCTAGCTAATCCTTTGGTATAATGGCATAGGAAAGGATATAATGATGTCTAAGCAAATTTTGAAGATTTGATGAATAATAAGAGAGGAATTAAAGAATGCACCAAGTTAACCCATTTAATCTTAAGCCCACTGATGGGCTATTCTTTTCCATTTAGATTTTGTAATACTTAGTTGGGTTGATTTAAGGGATTAGTCATAGTGTTCTTTTTATCTTCTCTTTAAAAGTGATTGGTTAATTTGCACATTTGATGTAATTCAACCATGAAGAATGGTGTGCCCATTTGAGTCTAAATTGGACTCCTTGACCTATTTAATTGAATTAACCCACTTGGAGTTATCAAATCAAGTTGATCTCAACTACATAATTGTTCATGGAACCCTTTCCTATAATGACCTTCAAGGTTTTAACTAAATACTATGATTTGGTTGGTCTAATTGATCATCCAAACTAGATAAGGCTATTAATGGGTAATACATTCTAGTTGATCAATTGAGCTCGGGCCCTTGGGCAATTGGGCCAAGCAATGCTTGAATTTTACATGACACGTCAAGGGGATTTTGTTTACTCAATTGCACCAATAGGCTTGATTAATGAGGCCATTTTAGTCCATTTGGCCCTATTAGATCAATCTGGGCCAAGTTGAGTTGATTTGATTTGGATACAATTGAGTTCATTTATAGATCTAGAGTGTCCAAATAATAATTTGAATACATGGACATACTCTTTGGATAGTTTGGAGTGGTCAATGGGAGATCCATTGAGCTTGGATCCCATTTCAGCCCAATACTAACTAAGGCTGAATTGCGTTTAACTTCATTGGTCCTTAGGGGTTGTTTGGTTGGAAGAATTTTGGGTGTAAAGTAAAATAAATGTAGGGATTTTAACTTTTTTAGTGTTTAGCTTGAAGTAAAGTAAACTTTTCAAGGTAATATAATGCATTCCAAGTACATTACAAAGGTCATTTTTGGTGTATTTGGAATTTGCTAATTCCAAATACACCAATATAAAGTCTTTGCTGACCATGCCAGACTATCGCCGCACCTCCACCTCGCCGTCGTCTCCCACAACCCGCCAATCACAACCTTCAAAATACTCTACATTACATTTTAACCAAACAGAAAAAAATAAAGTCATGAATTTGTAAAACACTCAATCAAATAACTGTAAAGTAATTCTTTTACATTGCATTCCTTTTACACTGCATTCCTTTTTCAGCCAACCAAATAGCCCCTTAGTCAACTAGATACATTCCCATGAATCATAGTGGTTAAGTAACACATGAGGATACTTCAGTGTTAAAATTTAAGACAATTGATATTTTGGGTAGATTTAGGGTAGTCATCTAAATGTTAGTGTGGGGTAAGGTTAGCCTGGTTCCATTGACTCAACCATGAGTTAAATCTTCCATATTATCTTAGGGATGGTAAAGCCAATCCTTAGTATCCCATGATTAATTGTATCAATAATGGATTAATGTGATGGATAGATTGCTCCATATCAAAACTTACATCGATAAAGAAATGGTTGAACTTAAGCAATAAAAGAGATCTACCTAAAGGTTGGCTAGAATCAGACTTATGATGTAGGAAAGATTTGCAAAAGATCCTCCTGGATGGGTTCCTCTAAAAATTTATGAAGGATAATCTAATAGAATTAATTATGTCAAGGTTATCGATACTTAAGGATGATATGAGGCTATCTCTTTTTGACATTTTGATGTCAACAAAGTACCCCCCTTCCAACATTTATTGTATATCAAGAATATGTGCCGTAAATGTTGGAAAATATTAAGACTTTTAAGTTTTAGACTCAACCAACCAAGTTCATTACTAGGAACCTTCTAGTTATATAATGTCAGATTGTTTGTTTAGACATAGACTCATATAGGGACTCATATATGAGAATCCTCTAGCGGCTAATGGATAGCTTAGACAAATGATTGTATATATAAAACTAAGTCACTGTGGTCATTACCATAATAATCATGGCTCTAGATCTCAATTGATAAAGGCTCAAGGTTTCATCCTCTAGGTAGGATAACTCTTTATAATGTGGACCTTGATCATCAAACCCTCCAGTCAAGGTCTATTTTTTTTGAATCAAAAAATATTCTAATTATCATGTTGAATTAGATGCTAATTATTCCACTTTACTCTTGCTCATCAATGGTAAGCAAGCTAAAAAGGAGTAGCCCAATAATGGAACTTTTCTATAAGATGAAAAGACATGCTCAAGTTTTTTTATCTAACCTCTCAAAATTACATAGAGTTTGCATAACTAATTTTAGTTATTACTACTTGCTAGGAGCCTTATTTAAAATTTATGTAACCTTTCCTAGTTCTACACTTAACAAAATTACAAACCAAGAAGGACCTTGCAATAGAAAATTATGGGAGAGCCCTATAGCTACACTCTTTTTTAATACGTAGATCTTTGGTTGAGCACAAAAAGAGTATTATGAACTTAATTTGTAGACCAGAGGTAGTCTTATCATATTATTCTTTAGAGAGTGTCCATTCTAAGTATGTGAGTTTGAATCAAACCAAAATGACTAACTTACTAATAATCAATCTCTGGTTATGACAAGAAATTCCTAAGCCTCACCTGAACCATAGCAATCTTGTATGTCTAGAAAAATCTAAGATAAATGTTCAATCTAATACATGTTCTTAATCACATGAATTGGTATATGTTAGACTTAAGACCTAAAATTGGCTACTAGACCACAAATGTAGATATACAATTTTATTGAGGTTATTCACTACAAGGTAGAGGGTAAAATATTATATCTAAGTAGTTCAAACCTTATTAAAAAAAGCAAGCTTAGAAAGATGTATTTAACAATAATAGTCCTCCAAATCTTGTGACTTGATCCAGTAGAACAAATCTTGAAATAACACAAAGTACCTCTTGACTAAGTCCATAATATATAGGATTGGCTCTAGAATGTACAGTACTCAACATGGTTAGACTTATGAGCCACTTTGGATATCTTTTTCATTATACTATGTGTGTTCCTAATTCAGAGCAAGCTAAAGGTGTGTCCTTGTGCCCAAACATAGAAGTGCATTTATTGATGACTCATATAAGGAGCATACATATGGTCAAGCAGCACCTTGTTTATTAAGTTGTATACTGCTAGGAGTTTACTATAGCATTAACTTATGTTATGGTATCTTGGAACAAATCCATGGTGAGGTTACAAACCATAGGGAAATATTACATTAACCTCCCTTTTATAGGATTTAAAGACCTAAATCCTCCTAGAATCTGGCTAGTGAATAAAATTATCAAATATTAAAGATGTTTCGATAACTTTATGTTTAAGTAAAAATAATATGAATGAGTTTTCATGCCTAGACCCAATCATATTTAGAGGTGACATTTTAAACAAATAAGAGAAATCAACTCCATGAGTTTTGGTGACCCAAACTCAGTTGTATATCCCAATAAGAGAAATAAATCAAAAAAACCATAAAGGATATTATAGTAACTCCATTTTATATAAGTTTTGATGAGGTTATACACGACCGATGATTTCATAACATCCTTATCTAACCTAATTCTTATCTTTAGGAATGAAGAAGAGAAGGAAGGGTTAAACAACGAACCCTAGAAGATATAAACATTTGTGGCTTTAATAAGAATGGATTTAAGAGAAAAAAAATTCTCCAAGTGTTACCAAATTTTCTATTCAAAGTGATTTATAAAATGGGTGAAGTATATTTGTCTAAATATTCTTATGTAGATATACATAAGAAGTATTTATACAAATATGCCATGGTGGGATAGATTTGATTAAAGAGTTGTTTTGTAAGTGATAAGGTTGATTACAATTAAGGATTTTTTAACAACTTTGTTTTGAAGGTGAGTGATATTTTGATGAACTAGACTCACCTATAAGAAGGGACCAAATTTTAACATTACTTAGCATTGAAGGTATCATGGTGATTTTACAAATGGGTTTTGTTAAGCTAGACATGCTCCAAAACTTCAACTATATTTTATTTGAAACAATCAAACTGCCTATTTCTTATATTTGGATAAATAAAAAGATGTAACCATATTAACTTAAACCATGAAAGGGAAAAGCATGTTATTTGCTATAAAATATCGTATGAGCTTAATCAAGTGATATAAAGAATAATTAAGTAATTTTTATAATCAAATATCTAACGTATCCAAAGAACATTTAAAAGATAAACCATATGATTTTCTTCAAGGGAAAGCATATAGAAGTACATAAATAAAAAGAGTGTAAATTATATATTATTTAAAGAATAACAGAGGCATCATATAACTGCCTTTTGTAAAAGTATTCTTGCTTCTAACTTTTTTTAAAATTTTATTATAACACATGATGCATGATAATGATTCTACTAAGATAGATCCACTAAAATAAGTACATCTCAAAGGATTGGTGCGACAAACCTTCCTTATTTTTTCTATTGAGGTATGAACCAACTAAGAATGAGGGATTGTGGTGGAATGAACATATTTAATCTTCTATATTATTTCTTGAACCACTAAGAATATACCATTGGCAAGCTTATTTGAAGAGAAGTTATAAAACATCTAGCTTATGCTCCATTGAACATCAAAGTATAACTCAACTATCAATTTCCTCTCTAAAATCAGATCTATAACCTTAACCTTGAAAAAAATATTAAGAACTTATTCCATAATTTAAAATATTATAGAATTTTTAAATTGTAATATGATGGTGGATGCCCATCCAACAATAGGTGATATTGAATAGGGTATGGTTTAAAGTAAGATGAGATGCTTGATAACTAGAGGAGACTGTAACCAATACCTCTCTACCTCTTACACCTAATAGGAAGGAATTGAAACATCTACCTTCTAAGGGAATATGATAATATAAAATTTCCTCCAAAAATTTATGCAGGCTCATACTAAAACTACCAGATAATATAAGAAAATCAGCTAATTGTGTCTTGAGGCTGCTTTAGATTTGGTGATTATATCATAGGAATATAATCAAAACCCTCATCATTCATTTTCCTGAAGAAAAAAAATTCAACATAAAGACTTATTATTATTTTCATGCACATATAATTTTTTTATATATGAATAGAAAGGTAAGTATAATTATTATCTCTTTAGAAAATAATAATTTATAGAAGGTAATGGATGAGTGGTGTTTTATTTATAACAAGGTATGCATGTCTTGCACACACCACTTCTACTGTAAATGAGCCTTGACACATAGGTGAAAAATTTCATCTGATCTTTATTGTGTGATAAATATTCTAGGTCTAACAAGCTTCATGCACATGTGTTATTTGAGCATAATAACTCTAGAGTTTATTAAGCCATCATTTTCTTGACCTTGTAAATGAAGGTGAGTATTTTGGTGATCATTAACTTTATCAATAATAGCTATAATGATGATAGCTCAGCTTTCAAATGGAGAATTATCTCAGATCTAAAATTTAGTGCATAGGGAATTGCTCACTAGCTCTATAATCTCGTAAAGCTTTTGAGAATTTTTCATGTCATTCTCGCTTATTGGTCGATAAAATCTTTTTCAATATGTTAACTAAAGTCTTATTAAGGGATTCAGCTAAGCCATTAACATTCATAGTTAAATTTTCAAATAACACCAATCGATATTATGACAAAGAATAAATTGATTTAGATTTGTATTCTTAAAAGTCATATTATTATATTATATATAATATATGGAAAATGTTGAAGGGTATGAACCCATTTCAAAAATTAATTTATTACTATAAGGAGAAACTTGTGACCTTTAGAAGAAGGTATTTTATTATTCAAATTATATATATTCCCCAGCATTATAATGACCAAGAAATGATGGTCAGATCCAAGGCATTAGAGAGGATATGATATTATAGACCATGAAGTTAACATTGATGGCATTTCTTAGAAAATTGTATGCAATCATGTGTCATTGTTGGAAAATAGTATCCAAATATTTATATCTTAAGCTTAATCTTCAATCTAAATTAATCGAACCTGAACAATTCTTCATGGACTTAATCAAAACCTTTTGAGCTTTCTTTATTCAAGCATGGAAGGAACTCTTAGTCAAATGATCATTAATATAAATTAGTAAATGTGAAGGACAATGCTTGCTCTTGAATTTTATAAATTAGTGAATGATCTTCTTGGAGAATCCCTTGTTTAAGATAATCAATGAATGTTTATCTATAATCATTATCTTGAAATATCAAGTGTTTAAAACAAAATCAAATGGTAGTGATGATTTCTCATCCATATAGATTGCAGATAACATCTATTGATTTAGAATTATTGAATAGTTTTCTCATCTAGATTAGATAATTCTTTGGCTATTTTTGCCAATGTAGATTCTAGATATTTTAAAATTTAGGAATTCTAATAAGAGTCATGTTCAAAATGTTTTCAAGAAGGAACATAAATATATGGTGATATGTATGTAGATTAGGCTTTAAAATTGTGTAGATATTGGCTACTTAGTTAATAATAAGTTGGGAGTCACCATAAATTTTTATCATCTTGATATTTATTTGGATGATTAATTTAGGACTAATAATCAGATTGTCATCTTCACTTCATTATTAGTGCAAGTTTACTGATGTATGCTTTCATTTGAGGTATTTTATTATGATCTAGGATGATGGATGAAGCTCCATCAAATTATAATTCCCAACCATTCTCTTCCTAGCATAAAATTTATTTGTCAAGTAGATCATCATGCAATGGGGTGTTGGTAGGAATAAGGTACAGGCTAGAAAATGAATCAGCACTGATCCTTTTATTGCTATTTGGAGAACATAATTGATGTCAAATTGTAGTAGAATCATTGCCTACTGACCCAATCTCCTAGACAATGCAAGTTAAGTTGTTTCATATTAGAGAGGATTAGCTCGTAAAACTAAAGTGATTTTATAAGATAAGATATAATGCCTGAACTTCTATGCTATAAAGATTAACAAAAGATAATGCTTTTCTATGGATGGATATTCTTTTTTTTGGATGGAATGATAATTGAAGTAATAAAAAGCACTCTTTACCATACTTATATTTTTAGCAATCAATACCCCTACTAATTCAGCTAGAGCTATTATATACATGATCAAGGGTATTCCTAAAATTAAAGAATTCAATACTAGAGGATGTAACAGAAACCATTTAATATTATCAAAGCTTATTGACATGGTTTATCCAAATTATAACGTATATCCTTTTAGTTAATGTAGCAAATGGTAGACATTCGTTTGATAAGTTGTAAATGTAGTTTCCCTTATTAAGATCATTAGCTTTGTGATATTATTCGGTGGTTCCAACCCTAAAATTGCTTTTGACTTCCCAAGGTTTATCTCAATACCTGATGTTGCACTATAAATTTCAAGAATATTCTTGATAAAGTTTTAATGGCACATTTCAATTTATTCCTTTTCTATTGATGTTTTGAACTCTTTGAAGGATAATTTACAAATCATTTATGTAGTCTTTGATCACTTTACTTTTCACTATAATGTCAACAATATAACATTCTACTTCTTGATGTAGTATTTCATCAAAAATTTGAGTCATCACACATTGATAAGTAGTATTGGCATTCCTAAATTTTAAAAGATGAACTTTATAGAAGTAAATGCCTATTAGATTTTGGAAAGCCATATATCATTCATTCTTTAAGACCATTTTAATGTGGTTGTATCCTAATAGATCATCCATAAAGAAGAACATTGATTTTGTGGCAACTTTATCAATCATTGTCTCAAGGATTGACAAAGAAAACTCATCTTTAGGACAAGTATTATTAAAATCTCAATAATCAACACAAACTTAGATTTTTCTATTCTTTTTATGAATAGAAACCACACTAGCAATCCAAGTGAGGTATTACTCTTCTTGAATAAACCCAATTTTTATTAAACTCTTTATTTCTTGTATGAAAGATTTCTCTATATCAAGTTGCATTCTTTGTGGTGTTTACTTAATTAGAGAAACATTAGTATCAACTGATAATCTATTAGATACTATATCAGGAAATAAACCAAGAATCTTGTAATAGTTCTAGGAAAAATAATTCTTATATCCCTTTAAATTCTAAAGGATTTGGAATGCTAAGCTAGCGGATAAAGATTTGTTAATAAAGTTGGATGAGGATCATTAGTAGTGCCCAAGTTAACTACAACTAACTTAGTGATTGATGAAAGAGTGACTTCTCCTAATTCGAATGATGCATTCTTATTATCTATTTGTTGCATCGCAATATCATTGTCAAAGTATTTACAAAAAATAATATCATAGTTCTGGGAATATAATCAATGTAATCTTGCAATATAAAAGCTCTTCTCTCTTTATTTAGATACTTTCTTCATAACTAATAACACATTTTGGTATGATATTTTGGCCAAGTTCAATGGAGGACTTCCTTTTCTGGCAATCTTAAAATTAAAGATGAAGCATAGCAAGAAGTAGGAATATTTTCCATTTCACAAGAATAATTATATTCACATACAAAAGATGGTATGTTAGTTCCCATGGGTACAACATAGAATAAAATGTTTCATCCAATTATAGGGTGCATATAATTATCTTCAAAGTATATAGTTTAATTATGTGATGTGGTGACTAAAACGTGTGACACTTCTTGAATCTTTAGAATTTATATTTAGGTGATCAAAAATAGCATTAAGAAATAATATGCCACCTTGAAAAGTTGAAATATCAATCTATGATGGATTCAATCACTTAATAAGAACTCCTAAGGTTGATTGGTCTACATGTACCAGAAATTTTCCTTATTTTATATGAATGAACTTAGGATTATCTTTTTATATGGTGCTTATCAGAGTTTAGAAGGTCATATGACATTCATCCTCCAGGGCCATTTAAATCTAGTTGTATTCTAATAGACCATCCATAAAGTCGAACATTGAGTTTGTGACATCAATCATTTTCTCAGAGATTGGCAAAATAAACTCATGTTTGGGATAAACCTTATTCAAATCTTAATAATCAACACAAACTTCGGTTTGTCTATTTTCTTATGGATGGGAACTACATTAGCAATCCAAGTGGGGTTCTTCTCAAATAAACCCAACTTTGATTAACTTCTTTATTTTTTTACATGATAGATTTCTCTACTTCAGATTGCATTCTTCTAAGTGCTTGTTTAACTAAAGAAATATTAGGATATATTGACAACCTATAAGATATAATTTCAAGATATAAACTTGACATCTTAGAATAGTTCTAGACAAAATAACTTTTATAGTCCTTTAAATTCTATAGGATTTGGGATGATAAGTTAGTAGATAAGAATTTGTTAATAAATATAGGATGAGGATCATTATCAATACCCAAGTTAAATTCAACTAACTCATTGATGGTTGAAGGAGTGTTCTTCTCCTAATTTGGATGATGTATTCTTATTATCTATTTCTTGCATCTCATTATCATTTTTGGAGAATGTATAAAAAATAATACTATAACTATGATGAGATAATTATGGCAATCTTTTGCTATGAAAGCCTAAACCTTTTTCTCTTCTCTCTCTCTCTCTCTCTCTCTCTCTCTCTCTCTCTCTCTCTATTCAGATATAATCTCCATAACTTATAACATATTTTGGCATGATCTTTTCACCAAGTTTAAGGAAGGACTTCTAATTCTATCAATCTTAAAATTAAAGATGAAGCATTATAAGAAATAAAAATATCTTTATTTTATTTGAATAATTAGTTTCACATACAAAATATGGTTGGGTAGTTTATATGGGTATAATGAAGAACAAATTAGTGTTTCCTTGTATCTTATTATTGGGTGCATAAATGATTATCTTCAAAGCAAATACTCTAGATGTGTTATGTAGTGATTAAAATATGAGACACCATATAGATCTTGGGGGATTAAGTGATTGAATATGGTATCAGAGAATAATATACTATCTCAAAAGATAGTAATATCATCATATAATGGATAACATCACTTTATTAGGACTCCTAAGATTGATATGTTTATGTGTACTAGAGATTTCCCTTACTACATAGATGAGAGAAGAACAAGGTTTATTTTAACTTGGATTGTAAGTTCCCTAGTGTTGCAAGGAACTTGCAAAGGCAGGGGACTTAAAATGATTCTAAAATCGATAATGACCAGTAATTACAATTGACCAAGATGAATGGTTGTTGTAGCATAACTACCACTCTATAGATATTAAAACCCAATTATTCTAAGGTTGTTAATGCATATCCATTGTGCAATAGAAGATTAAGCAAATATTTATACTTTTATAAGATATTATCTCTTAAGAAAACTCTTAATTAAAGTAATTAACTAATGTCCCTATACACTTCTAAGTTTGAGTCAAGATTACTAAATTTGGAAGTCAAATGGGATATATCAAGCAAAATATTTCTTTATAGATTTTAAATAGGAACAAGTAGGAAATGCTTTGATTTTGGCTAGCCCAATAAATACTTCAACCTATTCTATGATTGAGCCTTATACTTTTCAAATTAAAATTATTTTATTTAGAGTAGACATTTTATTAGAATTCTAGAGCTTATATCTGAATAGCACAAGACCTTAAGAAATCCTAAGAGATGAAGACTTGATCTCATAACAGGGAGAAACAAGATACCTTAGATCTCAAAATTAAAGACACTTCCAAAACAAGATAGAAATTTAACTTAATCTAATGAGAGAAAGTTAAGATTTATAAGTTCATTCTCATTAAAGAATATGAACCCATCCAGACTCTTCTAAACATACCATGAACTAAAAAACTCATAACATACCATACCACCCACTTATCAAAACTCATATTTAGTAATTAAACTCGATATTTTTTATCTTATAGGAACAAAACATACCACCCATCACGAAAATTTTGATTCATATCAAGTAATTATTCAATAAATGCATATTATGTGATATACGTTATACTATATGATTAAATAGATTTGGCAGTGTAATTATCTCACTCAATTCTAGTAGCTATAATTAATTAATAAAATTGAATAATCATGTAGAATAATTAGTTTAATTTTAGCAATTTTTTAGTTAACCAATTTAATTATGGCAGTTGAAATTATTCACCAAAATGGATAATCATTTAGTATGATAGGAATTGTACAATACAATTTCTGAAAAAATTATTTTTAAAGATATTTTTATTTTCAATTCTCTCAAGTGTGTGTGTGCTTAGTAGTTTCTTAACATTCACATGCTAATTGCAAGAACAAATAATAAAATATAGATACAAAGAATGACATAACTTTGGGCTTGACTTAGGCCTTCGAACATCATGTATAAAAGTAAAGATGAAAGAAACTACATCAAATATAGAAAGAAAAGACACTAGAATAACTATAAAATGAAGAAAACCAAAATCTCAAATGATCTCAAAATTAAAGGCACTTCCAAAACAAGATAGATATTCAACTTCATCTAATTAGAGAAAATTAAGATTTATAAGTTCATTCACATTAAAGAATATGAACCCATCCTGACTCTTTTAAACTTACCACCCACTAAGAAACTCATATCAAAACTCACCACCCACATATCAAACCTCATATTTAGTAATTAAACTCTCTAATTTTCTTCTTATAGTCCCAAAACTTACCACCCATCTCATAAATATTTGGATTCAGATCAAGTAATTATTAAATAAATTCATATTATGTGATATGCATTGTACTATATGACGGGATAGATTTGACAATGTAATTACCTAACTTAATTCTAGTGGCTATAATTAATTAATAAAAATGAATAATCATATAGAATAATTAATTTAATTTTAGCAATTTTTAATTAACCAACTTAATTATGGCAGTTGAAATTATTCAAGAAAAATTGATAATCATTTAGTATGATAGGAATTGTACAATACATGTTCTAAGAAAAATTAATTTTAAATAAATTTTTATTTTCAATTATCTCAAGTGTGTGCTAAGTTGTTTATTAACATTCACATGCCAATTACAAGAACAAATAACAAAATATAGATACATAGAAATGACAAAACATTGGGATAGACTTAGGCCTTCTAACATCATGTAAAAAAGTAAAGATGAAAGAAACTACATCAAAAGACTAATTATAATAACTATAAAATGAAGAAAACCAAAATCTCAAATGATCTCAAAATTAAAGGCACTTCAAAAACAAGATAGAAATTCAACTTTATCTAATTAGAGAAAATTAAGATTTATAAGTTCATTCTCATTAAAGAATATTAACCCATCCTGACTCTTCTAAACTTACCACCCACGAAACAATTCATATCAAAACTTAGCACCCACATATCAAACTCATATTTAGTAATTAAACACTCTATTTTTCTTCTCATAGGACCAAAACTTAACACCCATCTCATAAATTTTGGATTCATGTCAAGTAATTACTAAATAAATTTATATTATGTGATATACATCGCACTATATGATTAGATAGATTTGGCAATGTAATTACCCAACTCAATTCTAGTGGCTATAATTAATTAATAAAAATAAATAATCATATAAATAATTAGTTTAATTTTAGTAATTTTTAGTTAACAAACTTAATTATGGCAATTGAAATTATACAACAAAAATGGATAATCATTTAGTAGTATGATAGGAATTGCACAATACAATTTTTGAAAAAAAAAATTAATTCTAAAGAAGTTTTTATTTTCAATTATCTCAAGTGTGTGTGCTTATTTGTTTCTTAACATTCACATGCCAATTGCAAGAATAAATAATAAAATATAGATACATAGTAATGACAAAACTTTAGGATTAACATAGGTCTTCTAACATCGTGTATAAAAGTAAAGATGAAAGAAACTACATCAAATGAATTAGAAAAGAAAAACCAGAATAACAATAAAATGAAGAAAACCAAAATCACAAATGATCTCAAAATTAATTGTATTTTCAAAACAAGATATAAATTCAACTTAATCTAATTAGAGAAAACTAAATTTATAAGTTCATTCCCATTAAATAATATGAACCCATCTTGACAGTTTTAAACTTACCACCCATAAAAAAACTCATATCAAAACTTTCCACCAACATATGAAAACTCATATTTAGTAATTAAACTCTTTATTTTTCATTTATGGGCCAAAACATACCACCCATCTCATAGACTTTGGATTCATATCAAGTAATTACTAAATAAATTCATTTTATGTGATGTACAGTGTACTATATGATTAGATAGATTTGGCAATGTAATTATGTGACTCAATTCTAGTGGGTATAATTAATTAGTAAAAATGAATAATCATGTAGAATAATTAGTTTACTTTAGAAATTTTTAGTTAACCAACATAATTATGGCAGTTGAAATTATTCAACAAAAATGGATAATCATTTAGTATGATAGGAATTGTACAAAACAATTTTTGAAAAAAAATTAATTTTAAAGATATTTTTATTTTCAATTCTCTCAAGACCGTGTGCTTAGTAATTTCTTAACATTCACAAGCCAATTAAAAGAACAAACAATAAAATATAGATACATAGTAATTACAAAACTTTGGGATCGACTTAGGCCTTCTAACATCATCTATAAAAGTAAAGATGAAAGAAACTACATTAAATGCAAAAAGAAAAGAAAAACTAGAATAACTATAAAATGAAGAAAACTAAAATCTCTAATGATATCAAAATTAAAGGCACTTCCAAAACAAGATAGAAATTTAACTTAATCTAATTAGTTCCCACTAAAGAATATGAACCCATCCTGACTATTTTAAACTTACCACCCACAAAAAAACTCATATCAAAACTTACCACCCACCTATCAAAACTCATATTTTGTAATTGAACTCTCTATTTTCCTTCTTATAGGCTCAATCTCATAAATTTTGGATCCATACCAAGTAATTAATAAATGAGTTCATATTATGTAATATACATCGTACTATATGATTAGATAGATTTGGAAATGTAATTACCTTACTCAATTCTAGTGGTTATAATTAATTATAAAAATGAATAATCTTACAAAATAATTAGTTTAATTTTAGCAATTTTTAGTTAACCAACTTAATTATGGCAGTTGAAATTATTCAACAAAAAAGGATAATAATTTAGTATGATAGGTATTATACAATACAATTTCTAAAAAATTAATTTTAATAAAAAAAATTTTTATTTTCTATTCTCTCAAGTCTGTGTGCTTAGTTATTTCTTAACATTCACATGACAATTACAAGAACAAATAATAAAATATAGATACATAGTAATGACATAACTTTGGCTCAACTTAGGCTTTCTATTATCAACCATTTTTGTATAGTCTTCATAATCTCTTTCTTGATCAAGCCCTTTGATTTTAAATATTCAAAATTAAAGATCTTATAGACAATCTTAATTGAGCTACTTATTTGTAATATTTGCATTGAAAACTTACCAAATCTAACTCACACAACTAATTAGTATAAACAAACGTTCAACCAAAAATGCTAGTGATCATCAAACTTTAGAATATATATAAAAGCTCATGGGATTAACAATCTCCTCCTTTTTGATGATGTAAAATATTTTTTGTTGAGCTTGGGAGTTTAATAAGTTAAATAAAAATGAGATAACTCCCCCATAATTTATGCTTGAAAAAATCTACAATGAAAGAAGTGATGTTTATAAAAGATATAAAAATATATGAAAAGATAAATAAAATATGCTAAAATATGTAACATGCAAAAAAGTTTCTGACAAACCAAAAATTTTAATCTTCTACCCCTTTTAACATATCAAAAAGGGTTCAAGTGAAAAGGCGAACAATGATATGCAGAAGTAAAACATTAAAGTACTAGAGGTGCAATAACATGATTTATGAATTAAGTCAAGCAGGTTTTTCCTAAAAAAATATTAACATGAATGCTTATAAAGTATGTTTAAAATGCACAATCAATGATTGTATGATATGTTTCACTAATTGTATCCTACTAATTATCTACTTATATGCAACACTTCTATAATCATACTTCTTTAGCTATGTAAGTGGCGTCAATCAATTTATTGAATTTATAGAAAAATTTATTTCAAAACAAAATATTGCTTAAATTTTGTTTAGATGATTAGAGATGTTATTTTATAATTCAAGCAAACAAACAATTGTTATGAAGGGATGCTTAATAACATACTAAGAAGGTGTAAATTATTATTTTATTTTTGTTTCTTACTTTTCTGCTTTGGGGATTTCTTCTAATTCATCTTTTATCCCAATGTATTCATCTTAATCAGGTTGTTATTAGAACTTGATTCCTTTTATAGTTAGCAATGTCACATACATTTTCACTAAAATTTATGCACAAATTAATTTACAATAAAATGTAAAGAAAATAAAGTAAAGAAAATGATGTGGCTTACATAAGCAAATTCATACTAAATAGTTATATATATAATCATAGATAAATATTAGAGTGTTTGGTTAGATAAGTAACTCATACTTCCACTACACAAATTTTATATTATAATGTATACTTAATCATAACTATATAATATAAGTAAGTTTAAAGAAAATATTACATCAGCTTAAAAGTCATAAAATATAACAGAATAGGCACCAACAAAAAATTCATACAAAATAATCATGATAAATGTGACTAATGCAACTAATACAACATCGTGTATAAAAGTAAAGATGAAAGAAACTACATCAAATGTGAAAAGAAAAAAACAAACTAAAATAACTATAAAATGAAGAAAACCAAAATCTCAAATGATCCTTCATCTAATGGTGGTGGCCAGAAGATGTTGTAAAGTGAGTCAAATTAAACTATGGAGAAAATTTATGACACCACATATAGTTTAAGATTTCCTTATTTAGATGATCAAATGTGTCATTAAAGAATAAACATATTATCCCAGAAGATAAACATGTTATCCTATAATGGATTTGATTATTTTAAAAAAAACTCATAAAGCTAATGGGTCTTTCATGTATCAGAGAGTTTTTCCCTAAATTACTTGATAAGTAGAACAAAGTTTATTTTAAACTGGGTTCATGGTTCCCTATAAAGGTAAGCCCCTATAGTTAATTACATCTTAGGAAGGAGAGTGTCTTCCTAAGAATACTCTCGATTAAAGAAATAAGTTATTATTTCTATGGAGTTTTAGGCTCAATTTCAAAGGAATGATATTTGGAATTTTAATTGGGAATGATCCAAAGTGGAAATAGTTTTTTTAGGAGTCCAAACAAGATGAAGCAGGAAATGCCTGTTAATACTGGGATGCCCAATAG
Organism: Cymbidium sinense; assembly: GCA_021442155.1. Taxonomy (NCBI): domain Eukaryota; kingdom Viridiplantae; phylum Streptophyta; class Magnoliopsida; order Asparagales; family Orchidaceae; genus Cymbidium; species Cymbidium sinense. The sequence continues at coordinate 60,876,510 of CM038226.1, read as the reverse complement.
GCATTTCAACTATTCTATCATTGGGATTTGAATTTTGGAATTTAATTAATATTTTGAATTAACATTTTCTTATAGATCTAGGACTTAGATTCTAGCAGCATAAGACTACAAAAATGTATAGGGTTGAAGACTTACTCCGAGGAGGATGCTTCGGATCCTAAGTCTATATGTGTTTCTAACACAAGTCAGATGTTCAACCTAATTTTATTTTGAGAATTATTGATCATTTTTCTCACTTGAGGGAACTAACCTATCCCTGAATCTTCTAAACATGCAAGTCACATGAAGGGGCTACCAGCTGACACCACCTAAACACATTTTAAATTCATGATACTAAGTTTTATCTATGCAAGATGGCTAAGTTGTTGTATTTTTAAAAAATAATCTAAGAATCTAGACTCACTCCCTAATCCCTAGGCTCATGTTAGGTATGAAATACATTAACTAATATATATTTTTAGATTTTTATGTTTTGACTTGATAATCATTTTAGGCTTTGGGGTATGCATTTTTGTACTTAAATGTCATGCAATTAGAAATGGTGATGGGCCAAATCAATAAAGGAAGGCAGACTTCCCCAAGAAGATGGTCATTCTCATAGGCTAGATGCCCCTTATATGCAATGGGTGAAGTGCCCAATTCAAGAGTTTATAGCAATATGATTTCATAATTTTCAAGAGCTAATTATTTCTAATTGATTTTAAATTTTGCCTATGGCTTTAATTTATGTGAGGTTTTGAATTTCATTATTTTTTGTTTGAGTTTATTAGATTTAATTGGGTAGAAAATTTAATTTTTCCTATGAGCCTATGTCCAAGCATTCATCATAAAAAGCAGAACACAGAAAGAAACTTAGAAAAGCAGATTGATTATATTATGCACCCAAAATAAATCAAGCCAATTTAATTAAAAAAGAGATCGATGCAACCGAGTACAGCCGTACACCCTGAAAAAAGAGAGCAAATGGGCAGCCAAACTCTGCCCATATACATCTCAGCCTAGAACTACAAGTTTAGATCTATGGGTATTCTTTTAAGAATTGTTTCCTTCTTCAGGGACCTCCATTGGGTTTTATAGGGGACCACTGCACCTATATTCTAGTAGGGTCAGCTCTTGTCAATCCTAGATCCCATAAATCCTAACCTAATTTTAAGCTCAAATTTATATTTAAAATTCAAAATAAATCCTAAGCCCTACAAAACAAATATTAGAAAAATATAAATAGCATACAACAGTTTGATTTTCAAATATACAGGCTTAACATTAGTTGCTTGCCAATCCCACCTATCATATTAGAATTTTCTTAAGGACTTAAGCATACTTGCAAGAAAACAACATTTTTAATTTATTTATGATAATAGTCCTTTCTAGCATAGCCCTCTGTAAAAGATAATGTCAGTTCTAAAAAGAAAGTCCTATCATCCAGTCTAACGAGCAAATAATCCTAGACAAGCAGTCTAAAATAGTAAACCATAAAGACATGAAAAGCACATTACATCACAACAAAGAGTATCAAATTGTATCATAAAATGTCCTAACCTAAGGGGAATGGATATTAAAATTTTAAAACTTAAATCTTAAATTTTAAGTTTTAGTAAAAAATTAATTTTGATTTTATATGATAAGATACAATTCTTAATGCAAAAAATAAAAGTAAAGAGAGACAAGAGAGCTACAATTTTATGTGGTTCGGCCAAACCCCAAAACTGGCTTACGTCCATGCCTAGCCACCCCTGGCTAGGAATCCACTAAATGCAAACATAGCTTACAAATAGTACTCTCCTATAACGTGATGAGTATAACCCCTACAATAATATGTACTCTCCTGCAAAGGGGCGAGTACAACCCCAATATAAATTTTACAGCACAAAAAGAAAAATACAAGATAATAAATTTTGATAAAACAAATCTCTCACAAATATACCAAGCTATCCAATTCAAAAAATGATCTCACAACTTATAAATGATCACTTACAACTTAAAAATATTGGCAAGATAAAATGCTCACTTAATATTGATAAGAAATAAAAAAATAAATATCTTAAAGTGATCTTACTAAGATGTTTATGTTATTACAATTTGTAGACTAATATAAAAATTATTTCAAAATAAATTCACAATGTTCTTTGCATAATAAAATAAATTTCAACAAGGAATAATTTGTTTTATTTTAACCAAAAATATTCTTTCAATTAAAGCTAACGATCATAAAATACTTAATAAAATGAGTATATGGCAGATCTAAGTAGGCTAGTACGCTTTTAATTAAAAAGAGAGATCAAGCAAATATGAAAATAATTTCAGCATAATAATTTAATTGAAAATGCTTAAAATATACTTTTAAAATAGATCTAAGAATAAATGATCTTTTAAAATGAGATTAATAAAGAAATATTTTAAGAAACCAAAAGAAATTTGTAGGAAGTTAAAAATTTCAACAAGTTGAAATAGATCCTACAAACTATCACAAGAGTTTTTCACAAAAAAATGATTGAGAAACTTTGATGTAAAAAATAATGTCCAAAGACTAATCCACAAAAGAGTATAAATTGGAAAGAATAAATAGATGGTGAAAATAGCATGAACAACTAAAAAGGATTAAGATCAAAAAAACAAACTCAAGTAATTTGAGAAAGCTTGCTTAGTTGAAGATGTTGAAGCTTCCAAACCAATGATTTGATCTTGTAATATTTGGAGAACACTTGGAAGGAAAATCTAAGCAATTTCTCTTAGATTTCCTAGAGGGATTTTAAATTTTGAATGAGGAATACTTTCATGAAGAGAATGAGAGCTATTTATAGGCAAGAATGTCATTTTAAATTATTTTAAAAAAATATATTATTCTAACCTCATGCTATCATGTGATAATTTAATATTCAATAAAAATATAATTTATATTAAATAAATATTAAATTAAAGTAGCCAAAAATTCAGCTATTCACATGGGCAAGTAAAAAAAATAATCAAATATGGCACTTAATATATTCAAAGCATATAACATGCATTCATTATTAAAACATCTAATGTTTGAAAAGTCATAATAAATTCAATTGTAATCAAACGTGGGTCATGTGACCTATCAAATTAAAGAAAAAAAATCCAAGGAATCCATTGGAGATGAAATCAGATATAAATTCCTTGATTACAAAATGACTTTGGCTAAAATACAAAATTTCATATATTTTTGTTAATTTTGACATGTGACATTTAAATATTATGATATAATTTATATATAATCATACATATGTTAGTTATCATATAACCATCAAATTAAATTAAAATATTTAATTATATTAAGTAAATAAAATAATTACACTTAATAATCATTATCATTTATTATTTTGACAATTCAAATGCTATGTATGAAATATATAATTGAATGTTAATTAGATAGAGATTTATATAAATTAACCTCATTAAAATAATATGTTAAGTTGTGAGCAAATTGATTCATGCCAGTGAATAAATGCATATAACATAAAATATTATATTTTGAGCCTTACATTATCCAATTTGATCTATCTTTCATTATTTTACTCTTGCAATTTCCTCAAATATATTATGAGATGTATTGGATATGTAATTAGCAATTGATATATCTAAAATATATAAAAACATTCATTAGAACATCCAAGTATTCGTTTGTTATCATCAAAATTGATCAGATTGAACATGAGGCTCATTAAGCCAATATGAACGATATAGGTTTGTATAGCAAGACTTTGCTAGACATTTTTAATTCAAGTTTTAATTTAGATTTTTGAGTTTGTTTGATTTTTATCTTTGGATGGTTTCTATTCAAATGATTTAATAATTTGTTTTCATATTTTTTTTATTCTCAAGTTCACTTTTATTTTATTAAAGTGAAGTTTAAGTTTTCAAGGATGAAGAGTAGAATAGATTTAACTTTTGGGTGGAACTCATTCTATTCAACATCTTAACCCCTAGTTCAATGAAATCTTCATCTTAAGATGAAGATTCATCCCAAAGGCCTAACTAAGATCCTTAAGTATCTTTATTAATATATTTAGATTCATTTAAATGATTTGGGTTTGAGTTCAATTTGGATTTCAATTTTTTTGAAATTTTATTCTTCATTTCATTCAAAAATAAAAAATTAAAAAATTAAACAAATTCTTCATTTCATTCTTTAGTTTGATTAAATCTTCTTGATTTAATTTATTTTTAATTCGATTTGATTTGTTTCATTTGATTTGAATTGATTTAACATTCAGTTTGAATTATCTTTTTATTTGAATTGTGTTTATGTTTATTGAATTCATGTTCATTTCATTTGGTTTGAATTATGTTAACGTAAGGCACTTAGATTAATGTTTTAATCCATTCTTCAATTACATTAATTATGGATTAGGATTTCATTGATTTGTTTGATTATGAGTTTATTAACCTTAAGGTTTAATTAATCTTAATATTAATTATTAATTTCATTAACCCTTAAGTATGGAAGTAATCAAAATCTTTGATTTAGAATGTTGGAAGAGTTATTCTTAAGTGTTCTGCTTTTAATCAAGATTATTTCAAGTTATTTTATGAATTTTATGATTTATGATTTTTTATTTATTTATTATTTGATTTATATTGACCTAGAAATTTGGAAATTCAACAATTCCAAATCCAAAGGTCAATTGAGTTTGAGATTTCTATGGCATATGGGTTCCTTAACTGTTTCATTTTTCCAAAGTTTCAACTTAATCAAATGCATAATTATGGTGTAATTAAAGTTTTAATTATTTCGTTAATACTTAAATTAAGCCTAATTTAATGAGGATTAGTTGGAGATTTTATTTCTTTGATTTCCCTCTAAAAGTTGTTTCCATAGAGGGTTCATTCATGATTTTTGACAATTTTGTTGATTTAATATACTTTTTCTAGGTTCAAGTTAATTATTTAATTTAATTAATTCAATTAATTACCTAATTAGGGCATTTTATGGTTTATCAAGTTTCAGTAGCTTTCATTAGTGTTTTAAGTTCATTAATTGTTATGTTGATTTAAAGGGATTTAATTCATTTTTATGATTTATCTCATTGAATTTTAATTTATTTAATTAAAATTAAAGTTTAGGGTTTGAAATTTGATTTTGCCTGAATTACATTACAATAATTCATGAAAAGTTTTCCAAATGTGTGTTTTAACTTCAATTTTAGTTCCCCAATGTTTCATTTCATTTTGATCAATGGTTTGGGATTAATTAAGGTTTAAAATTTATCATCCAAACCCAAATTAAGGCCATAATATTTCACATGATTTGGGGATTTTAATTTTAATGGATTTCTCTCATTAAGTGGAATCTCTAGAGCCTAAGTTTATAATTTTTAGATTTATATTTATATTTTTATGAATTATTGAATTTTCATGTAATTTTCCTTAATTGTTAACCTAGAAAACCAAAATTTTCAATTTAAATGCATCGAATACATGTGGATCCAATGTGGCGCTGCATCATTTTTCCACATGGGATCCACATAGATTCCACATCAAAATGACGATGCACATGGGTTAATTCTAGGCCGTCCAATCGATGATCAAATGATTCTGATCGATTTGTTGTTCTCTTTAAGGATTTTAATCAAATTATTCAGCTAGATCTTGATCATTCATTACTTTTATAAGGAACGTATGGTGGATACTTTATCTCCTATGATGATGGCATAAGCTAAGAGCCATTTATCATTTTGCATAATAGCCATCCATTTTAAACATGATTTCAATCCATCCTGATAAATCCATCGGATAAAAATCATGGTTCGATCTAAATGGTAAGAATCAAATTTTATCAAAAAGTTTAAAACCAAAAGCTTAGAGGGGCCGTTAATGGTGTACCTTGATTTCGGCGATCTCTGGTAGTGGAATCGACTCCAATAGCTTCGAAATAATATGGGGAGCTCATGTGCAAAAGAAATTGAATTCCCTTCTTGTGGATCACCTCTTAGACCAAGCTTGGCTTAAGTTTCATCGACCTTATTTATTCTCTGGCCTCTCGATGGTGAGGAGATTGGGGGAAAATTGGGTTCTTCTTTGTGCAAGGTGGGGAAGGTGATGGGATGATCAATTTCACTCGAGAATGTCTACCTTGACTTTTGCCATTGGAGCCGAGAGCCATTAAGTTCAATTTTTATTCCCTTGGTCGGCTATGGGTGATTGCAAACTTTGGAAGTTAGTAACTTGGCTCATTAGCCACTTAACAACTTCCTATGGCTAAAGAGGTGGGAAGATCCAAAGGAAATAGAGTATTAGCTTAAGGGTTTTGTCTCCATGCATCTTCCCTTTTCCATGGCATATTCTATTGCCTTAGATCTATTTGGATTTGATTAAATGGCTTAATTTTGGCTAGAAATCAACACTAATTCAATTTGGGAAGACTTTGATTGCATCCTAAGGGGATTGGTTGGAGATTACGTGCAAAATATTTTATTTAAATTATGCCACTTAAAGATCCTCTAAGTTGTTTTACTTGATGGATTAGCTTTAGATCAATGCTTGGATTATATTCACTTAATCAATAATGAACTTTTTAATCAAAGGTTTTATAGAATTTAAGGTTTATTGGTGCTTATTTTGTGTTTAGTCCATTTTGATTCAAGTAGATTTAGGTTGAACTTAATTGAGTCAAATGATTTATTTGGCCTAATTATATTGTATTTAATTTTTTTAATTTGGTTAATCCAAGCAATTTGGAATGCATTAGATCAAACAATTTTATTTATTTAAAGTTTATAACCCAATTTGGCCCATTTTGCATGAATTCATTTAGATTACCTATTTTCTAAGGCCTCATTAGATGTATATTTTTACTTAAATTGATGTTTAAACATGAATATATTATCATTTAGACCATTTGAGATGACTTTATTTGGTAAAATTTTGCTGGGTTGACCTTTGACTTGGTGGGTCCCACATAAGTCAAATCTAAGTTAAAAGGGTTGACCAATTTTTTGGCCTTTGGTTTGGATTTTGATTTATTCATTTTCATTTAATTTTAATTCATTTTTATTTATTTGAATTTAATTTGATCTAATTCAAGTTTGGAATTTAGGTTGAGTCTACCTAAGCCTATTAGGTTAGATCAAACCTAAGGAAAGTACACTAGGTCACTAGATGTAGTATCCTAAGCACTTAATTAGGAGGTTCCTAATCTAAGTTTAAATGTCCTAATTATTAATTTTAGAAGTGATGTTAACCTCATCCAAAAATGAGGTCAACATGAACTTGTAACCAGGCTTTGTCCATTGTGTGTTGTCATTGGTACTCCTCCAAGCATGCACCTTGCTCTTTGATATGTATGTCGACTTTGAGCTTAAATTATTTGAAGTTCTTAGTATAAAAATTATGGGTGTAGTGAAAGTGTACTGATAACTCCCCATTTCTCTCTCAGTAGCTTCAACTATAGCTTATTATGGCCACTACTTCAGATTATATATAATGTGAAAAAATGATCTATGAAGTGAGAAAGAGTGTGATATGGTGCTTAAAAAAAAAGTGAAGTTGTATTTGACATCTAGCTATATGCAACAATGTGTCTTAAGGCTAGATTGTATGTTCTTTGAATTTGGGATTTAAGATGATGGTAAGTTCTTTCAATATAATGAATCAAAAGATCCACATTAATAAATAAGTAATGAATGAGAAGTATTGATGAAGAAGTGTATTGTTTAAGCAATCACCATATTTAAGGATAATAATGTGCTTAAGAAGATGTTGGATAATGCGAGCATTCAGAACAAGTCAACTAAGGGTTAATGTTGGTGATGTGATTAATCTCTAATGACCATGTTAACAGATGACCAGTAGGGTCAATAGAGACACACCAATGTTTAACACATGAAGATATTCTTCAAGATCAATGTCAAAGAAAGAAATTTTACAGCCATAAATTCTAGATTAGAGAAGAGTTTATATCAAAGTTAATGATAAGATTTACAAAATTAATCAAAAAGATGGAAAGGGTAGGTGAGTGAAATTAAGAACTAAAGAATTGTGCCAACAAAAAGATCTAGTATGAAAAAATATAACTTATCTTATAAGATAGACTTTATTGGTGACTCCACGCTCTTTGTACTTCAAGTAGACAACTTTTTATCATATAATCTAAATCAATTGTCATACTTAACTTGTGGTATGTTGCTATCCATGGAAATTATCTTGAACACCAAAGAAAAGCTCAAGAAAGTATGAGAGGAGATGTAGAAAACTTGTGAAAAGGAATAGAGAAATAATGAGCAATTTATAAAGTTTTGGGCATATAAGATCATATAGTAAAAACTAGGTTAATATAATATGATTTAGATCATCCTAATGGCCATCTCAATGGCTACTTTGATTATGCCAATCATACAGTATGATAAAAATTATATAATGTGATTAACGTTAATCATTATAAGAATCACTTCAATGGCCTGTTTGACTAGTTCAATTGTACCATTCAAAATATAGCATATAGTATGATGTGAATCATATGATATGTTCTATTTTACTATATATTGTCTATCCACTCATCCCAACCTAGATGATCTAAATCAATCTATCATATAGTATGATCATGGTTAACATAATTATAACATTTTACTTTCAGCCCATAATAAAAAGTGAGATTGAAGAGATCAACCTGTAAAATCCTTGTATAACTACATTCTAAATAGCTCATGAAGGTGTTGATGCTTTTACATCTTTTTAGCTAAATTTTTCATCACCTCTTTGGTGTATGCAAATTCACTTTCAAGAATGTATAATTTTGTCTTTGATTATTGAATCCCAAGAAGTAAGTAAGCTCATCCATCATGCTCATCTCAAATATTTTTTTGCTCATAGTCTTGAAAACTCTTGACACAAAAATAAATTAGTAGATATAAACTAAATGTCATCCAAATAAATCTACCTAAGAAGATTATCATAATTATTCTTCTGATAAATAATGTTTATGCATTGAAAGATAGATGGTTTATGTTGGGTTTCCTTTAACAAAAGTAGGCCAAAAGTATCTCTTTTAGCTAAGAGTATGACATTGTTATAAGAACAAAAAGTAATTGATGTTGTTTGCTTGGGTCCATAATCCTATTTGTGTTATGCATTCGACCATTGTGTTTCATTCTCTATGTATATGTGTGAGTTGAAAATGCAAGAACGAGCTAAGATTCAAGATAAATTTGAATGTGTAAGCTAGCTACCATAGAGGAGTTTGAAACACCTTTGAAGATTTTGATCAGGTTAAGAGAATCTGACTCACTGAAAAGATTAAGAAATCCTAAGTACAAAAATAAATCCATCCATCTTAGCTATTAAGGAGTTAAGGATGGGGTAATATTTACAAAAATAGCAGATAATTCTTCCCCTTCAATCTCTGATGATGCCTCATGAACTAGCAAAGTTGGGATTTGAAAAGAACCATTAATGTTATTTTTAAAACATTGATGGGGAGGATTTAACCATTCAATAAGAGTTCATTGAGGTCTATGATTAAAGAAGAAGTAATCCCAACCATGTAAAGTTATGAGCTACCTGTAGGTCAGTCACCATCAATAAGCTAAAGGTTATAGCTTTTTTGAGGTAGGAGTGAATGAGAGGTCTCACCGGTGATGGAATGCACTAAGGATTCTAAGAAGGGTCTTGGACTACTCAAAACACTCTGAGGAAGCTCTCTATTAAGTTTAAATGGATGGGGAGGAGTATACTCCCCAAGTGAACCAAGGGCTGAGATTGGCTCAGCCTTTGTCAGCCGTCCAGTTGGGGTAGGTGGTCGGAGGTGGCAGTGAACTGCTGAGGTGGCAGGGCTTTAGAGGCTGAGGTAATAGCATGAGCTAGCATAAGGTGTACCTCCTCCTCGAAGTGAACCAATGGCATGCCATAGGTGAGCTCACCTTCTCATGGCCAAAGACTGACCCCAACAACCTTGGGTTAGGTTGGGTCAGCGGTCCACATCTCCAAGAAAGGCCAAAGGTGGCTGCCAAGGCTTGGGGAGTGGGAGAACCCATCCAAATGGAGATTTTGTCCCATTTGGGTGGATTGGTTCAATGGTTTTGACCTAAATTGAGTTCACCATGGGTTGGGTCCGCTTGGGCAGACCCATGGTGACCTAAGGATGACTCATGACATGTTTGGTTGGGTTTGGACTTGGTTTGGTATCGTTTGGCTCAATTTGACCCATATGGGTCAAATGGGGTTCAATTGGGTTAGATTGACCAATTGGTCAAATTAGTCAAATTGGGTCAAACTAAGGGTTTGGGTATGTTCAATTGATTATTTGAAATGCATTGGTTCAATTGGTTTGGTTTAATTTGAAGTTGATTTGATTTTGACTCATATGGGTTCATTTAGCCCAAATGGGCTAAGTTGAAAAATTTGGTCAAATTAGACAAATTGGCTTGGGTGGGGGGTTAGTTTATATTCAATTGATCATCTAAGAATGATTGTAGGTTGGTTTGAATCAACTTGGATTTGGGAAGAATTTGGTTCAATTGGATAGTTTAGGTCAATTTGGGCTAAATGGGTTGGTTTAACCAAATTAGGTTCAATTGAAGTTTATATTTTGATTTTGATTTTGATTTTTGGGGTTTTCATTTGAACTTTTTCCTATGAGTTTAAATATTTTATGATTGAAACATATAACAACCCATGCAAAGAGAGCAAGCATAAGTTGCATAAATATTTTTTTTAATTTGAAGACTTGAATTTGACCATATGCATATAGATACAATGTCTCGAATCTACTAGAGCCTAAATAGGGATAGATGAGGATTGCCTAATAATAGGTTGTTCTTCATTTCAAAGGGACTAAGCTAGAAGGGGACTAAATGACTTAAATCTTTCCTAGACTCACTAATCTTTAGAAGGTGATGCCATAGATATACTATGCAATGTGTCTAAAAGATTGATCATAACCTAGCCTAATAAGGTTGATTATACTAAGAAGTGTTCATAAAGACTTATCATAACCTAGATAATTTGATTAATAAGAGAAGGACTTAAAGGGTCTTGATCCTACTCATAAATAATCTAGCTAATAGAAAAGGGGTCACATAGATTTTATCTAAACCTAAAGAACCTTGTAAATATCTAGATAAGGTAATGAGAACTTTTTCCAACTTAGCTATACCTAATGATTTCTTTTTCTATTGGTTTTTAGTAACTAATCTAGAAAGAATGTAGAGGACTCATATTTTTCTAGGTTGAACTAGCCAAGAGGAAAGCCTATGGAGTCAACTCCATTTTGGCTCAGTGACTTAGAAACCTAAGTGGTAACTATTTAGAAGCAGACACAATGACTTTATCCTAACCAAAATTGTCTAGAAATGGTGTCACAATGAGTTATTTGAATCATAAATTTCTTGACCTATTAAGAGAGGGGTCATGATACTTTAACCCTAGATAGGCTAGTTTATAAGAGAGATGTTACAATGACTTACTCAATCTTTAATAGCCTGGAAGAGGTGTTGCATTGATTTACTCCAATTCCTAAATTTTTTGGCTAATAAAAAAGTTGGTCATAATGACTTTATCTTAACCTAAGTAGCTCAGGAAAGAAGTAATAATAACTTACTCCAATCCTAATTATTTTTACCTACTAGAAGAGGGTTTGCAATGACTTTAACTTAACCTAGATAATCTGCTAATATAAGAGGTTCCATGATGATTTACTCCAATCCTAAAGGTCCTTGGAGAGGTTTCACAATGACTTACTCTAATCCCTAAATTTTTTTGATAGTATAGAAGGGGTAGTGATGACTTTATTTTAACCAATATAGTGTGAGCATGGTGTCATAATGAGTTGCTCCAATCTTAACTTTATTGGCCTATTATGAGAGGGGTCACAATGTCTTCATCATAATAAAGATAAGATAGATTACAAAAGTGTTATTGTAATGACTTAGTCTAATCCCTAAATTTCTTGGCCTACTAGGAGAGGCATCACGATGAATTTATCTTAACCTAGATAGGCTACATTGGCCTCCTAAGAACTAGAACAAACTCTCCTAGTCAAAAAGTTATAGGATGAACTAATTTGTCATTAGCTTGAACTATCAATGCTTTATATAACACAATATTTTCTTAAGCTTGGAAATGTTTCTCTTCAAGACTTTTAAGTTCTTCTAATTAGAGTGGAAGTTTATTCAATTGTGATGTGATCATTCTTGGAAATCCTTAATGATGAAAGTTGTACCTCTAAAAAGTTAACAACTGCACACATAGACCAAGAAGAATGGAGAGGACTGAGTTGGAGTTCTATACGTAGTGCTATAAGCCCACAAGGCTTCAACTAAATTATGATGCCACTATTATTTATTCTCATCAAGTATTTTCTTTAAAATTTGAATGTGAGTTTATTTAAGATCTAATGGTTCAGTATCTCTAATCAATGTATGTCATTTTTCAAAATCATTTATCTTGGAGCTCTTGAAGAAGAACCATTATCAAAGATGATTCAATGAACTTCATCAAATCCATGTATGGCATGATTCTTAATGAATTGTATAACATGTTCTACCTTAACATCTTGTAAAGGAATCTCTTTCGATCACTTGCAAAAGTAATTAGTAACTACTAGAATAAATTAATACCTCTATAATAATGAGGGTTGATTGGATCTATAATGTCCATTCCCAAACTCTTGAAGAGGCAAGAAGCGATCACCAGGTGGTGAATATTAGGTGGTTGATGTAGAACTATGATATGTATTTGGAACTGATGATAACTATGAGTGATACCATGCAATCAATGAATATTAGGGGTCACTAATAATGTATTTGGCTTTCACCTTTGGACTGAATTGATGAGAATTGCATAATCTAGCATGTACCTCAGTCATAATTTTTTTGGATATACTATGCAATGTGTCTAAACAACATAACCTCATCTGATTGAAAGGCCATTGGTATAGGATTCCATTAATGATAGCATAGAATAATGGTCACTTTTTAAATTTGGTGAGTTTGAGAAACCCTCTATTAAATGATACCATTGGTATAGGATTCCATCCTTGAGGTAGTTTGTCTTCATGTAAATAATCAGTAAATGGTCCCTCCCATCAACCTCTACATCATCCTTAGAAAAAGAAACCCTCTCTTAAGGAAATTATTTATTAATATATTTCAAATCAATTGGGAATAGGATTTAACAATTCCATGCTTCAATTGTAATGGAATCATTTTCTAGAGAGGCCATCTCTTTAGTGAGCTTCACTAAAGCATCTGCAGTGGAATTATATCCACAAGGAACTCAGTACGAAATGATGTTTGGGTTTTTTTAGCTGGTTCATTTATGTATTAATTATGATAGTGAAGTTTAGGCTTAAGTAGTTTAAAGGTTATAGTAATTTGATTAATCATTAGTTGTGAATCATGAACGATCTTGATTTTTTTTTAATTCTTACTAAGATGGCCAATTCTAGACTAGTAATCAAAGCTTTGTATTACTCTTCATTATTGGTGTATGGATCTAATAGGTGATATAAGAATTACATCATTCCATGGTTGAAAGTAATGAAGATCAATCCAATTCTAGCCTTTTTTATGAAAGTGGTTTATGGTTTTTTGCTCCTATGAGAAGATGCTAAACCAACAAAATTTAGCTCCTAAGTTAGCCATGGCCTAACTTTTCATAGCACATAGAGGGATGAAGGTTATGTTGATTTATAATAGGATCATCGATTAGCATGCCAACTACCTTGATAGTGTTAGACGTGTCATCAAATACCCCAATGGATTTATCCTTGAGAATAAGTTAACTTTATGAGAGAACATGTACTACCTCAACTTTTAGGTTTTGAATACTAAAGGTAGGTAATGCTTCTCAATGAGAGGATATTTTAATTCTTTGGGTATGAGATGATTAATCAAATAATAAAAAGTATTCTCTTTTCCTTTCTAATTAATGTAAAGTAATAAGGTGTTAAAAGATTTGTCTGAAGTCATAACGTAGAGAATTAATGGTTTACTCGGGATAAGGGCAGTTAATATTAGAGAGAGTCATAAGATATTATTTTATGCTTTCAAAGGCATGCTAACACTCATTTCTCCAACAAAACTTAGCATCATGTTTTATTGTGTAGCAAATGATTGAAACCTACTAGAAAGATTTGATATGAAGCGTCCTAAATATGTCAAACTTTCTTAGAATGATCTGAATTGGGTTAAACTTTGAAGGTGGCACTTTTTTCATTTTTTTAATCTTTTATGGATCAATTCAACTACTATGAACCTAGAACTTCCATAAAGCTACCCCAAAACTGCAATTCATGGGGTTCATTTTTAACTTGTAGAATCGTAATCGCTCGAAGACAACTATCAAGCAATATAGGAAGTCTTCCTTCTCTTAGCTTTTGTTGATCAAATCATTAATGAACATTCTCTTAGTTGTGGATTAATTCATCAAAAATCATGGGCATGGTCTATTGGTATGTAACACTAGCAATTTTAAGATTAAAAGGAGAGTCCTAATAGCTATAAATTCTAATGGAAGTTTTCAATGTAGTAAACTTCTCATCCTTAAGTGCCAAGTTTATTAATTATAAATGGTTGAAGAACATGAATGAAAAGATTACATGTGAAGAGGCTATGTCCATAATCAATTTTATTATCGATAGTGGGAATTCGTCTTTAGGGAATTCCTTAACCAGATCCCTGTAGTAGACTCAAATGTAAATTTGTCTATTTTTTTCTTAATTGAGATAATGTAGTCAAGCAAGGTGGCAGACTTCTCTTATTGAATGAAGCCAGCATCAATCAACTTTTTTACTTCAATTATGAGTTATTTTTCAATTCTAACCACATGAATCAGGGAGCTTTCTTCAATAAGATCGCATCAAGTTAAATTTTGAGATTTTATTCCACCATGTCAAGAACTAATCCAAGAATTTCATCATTATTAAACGTTAACAATCACTAACTCTATAAGTAACATATCCAAATCATTGGGTTTAGTTTCATTTACTAGTAAACTTATGAATGTTGGTCATGGATCTCCGTCAATGCCTAATTAATTTCTTTCAACCCATATAATATTGATTTTATTTCTTCCCCTAATTTAGCGGGTGTATACTTAAATTGGAGGTCATCCAAATCATCAAAATATATCAATAAATATTTTGGAATATATTGGCGTCTCTTGAGAAGAACTTATCAGACTCTAGATTATTTATGATGAGTAGGTAGTATTCATTATCATCAGTTGGCACATCTGTATTAAATTCTACTATAGCTTTTAATTTCAATTTCATGTATTTATTGTTCAAGAGTTTCTCAAAGTAATTTGATTTGTTTTTCAAGCATATATGTATTATTAAACCATATTTACTAATTTTGGAACACAAGGCCAATATCATTCAAAAGGGAGTTCTATTAATTCTTTCAAAGATTCATATTTAAGTTCTACATTGACTCTTAAACTTGAAGATTATAAACTAGGATAAAACTTCTTAAGCTATACTCACCACCCAGTTGTGGTTTAACTTTAATTTCTAGACCATCAATAGTATTTCATGGATAGTGGGGTTAGAGTCATAGTAATCACATATTAATTAATCACTTCAAATAGTAATGACTTAGATACAACAACTTCTTTTTTAAGACCCCTATCTTTATCATTGTCTTCTAATGTCACCTTAAAGTTAGCTTTTAAATTCTTCAAATTTAATGGTTCACTAATAGTATAAAACCAAACATCCAATAAAATTTTAAATAAATATGTATCACTAGTTATCTTCTTGCTATCGGTGGGAATGCTCTTCCATCTCTCATATGGTTTTTTCCTTGATATCATCCTTGAGCTAGTTGGGGCATCCTACCATCTCATTATAATGGAGAAGTTAGATTCCATTATATGATAATTTTTGGGATTACTTCTTTCCCCAATTCATTTACATATTCTTCTTTTATTTTTTTAGGCTTTCTTTTTCTTTTTCTTCTTTTTTATATTTTATCTTAATGCTTCTTCTCTTTCTTTTTTTGTTGCATTGAACATTAAAAAAGAATATCACTTTTTTATTAAGGAGGAAGTAAGATACACCTTCATAGATCTCAACCTAATGGGCGAAGAATGGTTGCATATCTCATTTAATGCAATACTTGACACCATCATGAATGTACTTAAAGCATTGGTGGAAGAGAAAGGTGTTATTCTATTCTCAAGGAACTAGGGTCTTTCCATTAGAGCATTAAAAGATATATTTGATTCTATATTATAAAATTCTACTTTAATCTTTAAATTCCCAATCTAAAGGAACAAGGTGATTGACCCTAAGGCCCTCTTCCTTACTCATTAAATCTTCTTAATATCATCTTATTTGAGCATAATATGTTGGCATTAATTTTTAAAGAGGTGAGGATTCTTAGGCTCATAATGTTGACCGATGCACTTAAATTAACAAGGATTTTGAATAATCTAAAATTTTCCACATTCATAGTAATGTAAATTGGAAGATTGTGATCAATGGACCTTTAGAGTAACCTCAATGAGTCTTCTTCAGATAATGTCACCTCGAGGAGTCTTTTAAAGTAATAGGCTTCCATTTCTTATGTCTGTTTGCCTCTTTTTTACGCATCTTCCACATTTTCTTTTAAAATTTCCTTCTTCTCAAGCAACATCTTCACCAAGAAACCACATTACCCATGTCCAAAGATAAAGGGTAAGAATGATGATGAGAAGAGTGAGACAAAAAGAAAATTAGATAAAATGAAAGGATGAATAAACAAAAAAGTGCATGGAGGGTTTACATAATATAATTTTTGTGAGATAAGTTGAAGAATGGAAATTTAAAGAACATCAGACATAAACATTTCCACAAAAATAACATGTAAAGATCACATCTAAGTAGAGAATCAAATTTATTTTTTTCCTAGGGTCAAAAACAACTTTCAATAAATTATGTCATATTCAGTTAATTACTAAAAACACTTAATTAAAAAAATCTTACTTTTATTCTATAGATCAGCATAAGATCAACAAAGGAGATTGTTGTTAATTTAATAAAGGATACCTTAAGCTGTCAAAGCAAAACTGTATAAGTAGGAAAAGGGTAATTCACCATAACCCAACAAGTAGAAGCCTCTCAAAAATGAAGATCTAATAAATAACATTAAAAGATATATCAAGGAGTAGAATGGGATTAAAATAGGTTTAAAGGATAGGTATAAAATTCTTAAGATTAGTAGACATAACTTAGTCAATAATTCTTGAATTCCTCATCCTTGATTAATATTTAGACATGAAGGAAGTCAACCCAACATAGCTAGGGATCCCATATTTGCAATACATGAATTTTATTATCCAATAGAATGTCATAGACCTAAAGCTAAGAAAAAAAACTATTCTTGAATCCAATGACTCGATCTGAGTAGAAAAGGATGAGTAGGGGTTATACTCTTTAGAACGTAGGAGAAGCTTTTGGAAGATAGGAAGAAAGAGTAGCCGAACTACTACAATTAGACTACTCAACAGTTAGAATCCCATCTATGTCAAGATAGTCAATAACATCTTAAAGTACTTTAGACAATCTCCTAAGTGAATATAAATCATGAATCTTGTCAAGTGGAGTAGAGAAAGTATAATATACATTCATTTAATATTATTTATCTCTAATGCAGAGGCTCTATTAATTTTGTAGGGTTAAGGCTATAACATGCAATCATTTTAAAAGAGTGGCTATAGTTCATGCATGAAAATAAAATTTGAATATTAAAATCCAAAATATTTTATCTTTAAATTTTAGAATTAAACTTTAAATTATTAACCTTTATGGTAAATATTTTGTGATAAGAACCCAGTGCAGATGTGATCTTAGATAATAATAATATAAAAAAGAAAGTAGACAAAGCATCACACATGCATAAGTAAAATAAACACATCATATGAAACAATAAATATAAAGAGATACTAATTGCAGTTGGGTTCTATAATACACCTCAATAAAAAGAAAAAAAACTAATTGAGTCCACTTCAAACATAAAGACATGATTCTAAGTTTCTACAATAATGGAAATTTTAAACCTAAGGTATGAAACATGAGCTAGCTACTACGAATTCTTGTCTCCATAAAATCCCAACTTTGGTTCTTTGTGATTCATGCTCATACACTTCAATATAAAATCTTCTTAAACTCTAAAAGTATATAAAAAAGAAAAGTCATAGGTATATTATAGCATGCAATGTGAAATAGACCATGCTGGGTGGGAGGAATAAGTTAGTAAGCACCTACGAAAAAAAGTGTGATTATAAGCTTAATAGTTTTTACCCATTCACTTTGGAGATGGCCTCCTACAAAAAAAAACACCTATATTCCTATTCTAATGTGCAAATATCTCACACCCAATAAACATTATATAAAAAGCAAACATAAAATGTATAATCATGTTAAACAAACAAAATGCAATGGCCACATAATGAAAAATCTTAACTATGGGTGTGCCTTTCTTAATTAAATTAAAATAGATTTATATATATATATATATATATATATAATAAATAAGAAATAGCATTTATAAAAGGCAACCCTATATATGGCCTAAATATTTAATATAACATATCTTAGGCTATTTGAATTCTAGCATGCACAATCATATGAGATTTGATTATAATATATTGATTTGTTATTATTTAGCAAATGCATTCACTAATTATAAAAATTAATATATCATAAACATGGGAAGCCCTAAGTATAATAACCATATCATTACCCATGGATTGTGAATGTTCAATCTTGAAATAAAATCTAACATCAAATAAAATATATAAGTATTGAAAGTAAGTGACCATGCACAACATGCTTATAATGTAAGATTAAATATATGAAATTAGTTAAAAGAGTCCCAAATTTACTAAAATCAAATCAATTTTGTGATTCCATTTGATATTAAGATACCTTCAAGTCATGAAAAACATAAATTAAGTTGCATGCAATAGTAATCTATTCATGATATAAATATGTTTGATAAATTAAATATTTAATATGATTATCAAAATAGTTTTGTAATGATAATAACAATTCTTTTCACATCAAATTTGACATATACATATGAAACAAAAGGTGATCGTCTAAAATTAATGATGATATTTGATCAATTGGAAATATATTTACTATATATATATATATATATATATTATATAGAACAAAAATTAATTATAATTTATTTGATTTCATTATCTTATACAAATACATATATTAATAATTGTGTAAGTTTCTTCTAGATTTTATTGGAATTGTGAAGAGTGCAAAGCAATGACATGGTTGTGGGTGATGTGCATTATCAAGCTTCCTATTGTATAATTTCTATAAAAATACACAAACAAACAACCTAACCTATAAAGATTCTCTAAAAAAACTTAAGGGATCTAATCAAGAAGTAAAGCATAATGAGGTAAGAAATTATACTTGCTAGAGATTGAAGAAGGTAAAATCTAATGGCATGTCTTTGCTTAATGGCAAATTAAGACCATGAGTGGTCACTAAATGTTGAGATTGATGACAACTAAGCATGGTGAGAATTTTCTTTTTGCTTTACATAATAACTTGAAGATGAAGAGATAGTGAGCATAAGAAGTTGAATATGAAGGTCCAAGCAACAAAAATTGGAATATGGAGCTACAATGAATAATAGTTTGGGTGAGATAACACAATGTAGGTGTCTAAGTGAGGCTGTAATGTGAGCTATATAGTCTATAAATGATTTATATTGGGCTCTTTGCATGAAAATGGAGAAGAGGAGTTGCAAAAGAGAGTATTAGCTTGGAGGGTGTGGCTGAAAGTGTGGATCAACCTTGAAGTATGGCACAAAGATAGAAAGATGAGAAGGAGGTCATTTTAGGTTAAAAAATGTGCTAAGTTTTAATAAGCATGGAATCTTATGGGGTTTGATGTCATTTTAACAAGAAATCTTGACCTTTCTCTCTCTCCAAGATGTAATATGAAAGGGGAACAAGGGGACATTTATTACTCGATAGGGAGATGGCTTTCGTAGCTCTGTGCCCACGTGAGAGGATAATGGAGCTAGAGGGGGGACAAACTGAGCTCCTCTTATTGCATGCAAACTCCTTCCCATGGAATCCTTATGGTCATTCATTAATTGGGTCGTGTACGGGAGAGGAAAATTGGTTGCATTTAAGGCAACTAAAGCTTATTAAAAAATTGTAAAAACCTTTTATTTATTTTTGGTAGCTCATTTTGTATAAAACCCACTCTCCTTTTTATAAATGCAAAATTTTATGATGAAATTATACATATAATCAAATGATAATACCATTTTATTTTTATCATTTTTTATTTTAGTTTGCTCACATCACCTTGAGACTTATACAAAAATTAATGTTTTTCTTTCATGTAATGAATTGATTAATAAGTGTGTTTATTTTAAGTAATTTTGACTTTCAATATGCACATGAAATCTATTATATGATACTATGCTCCAATAAAAAAATTTTCCATGAATAAAGATTTCATGCATGAAAATCTTGCTCAAAAAAATTTTATGCAAAATCATACAAATTTGAGTCTTATGTTCATTGCATGCATGATTACTAGTGATGGAGAAGAAGATGGGACTCATGAAACTCAAACCTAAGATCTAAAAATAATGTGAAGCTATGGGTAGCCATGCAATAATACCAAATACACGACCACAAAATTGATGATGGCCAAGGCAATATCAAAATAACTGTCACACCAAAAATGATGCCAATAATGTTGCTACCAACTAAGCTATGAAATTCACTAGATCTATAAAAGTTTTGATTAACAGTTCCCTCATCTCTTTAAATAAGATAAGAGCATCAAAGATACTTAGCTTAGCTGGTAGTTTTCTTAGATGAGCTAGAGCATTGCAATAAATATTAGGTTGAATATCTATTGACACATCTTGTGGAAAGACATCTTATAGTGAAACTATTTTTTTATTGTTGTCAATAATGTGTTTTCCCTTATCCTTAGATTTTATTCTAGGAGGTAGGATCTTTCCACTATGAAGGTTGACTTCAAAAATCTCTTTTAAAGAACGGGTTGTAGTGGCATCTACTTGCTCTTTGGTGGTACCTAAAGCTTCTCCTATTAGGTCATCTGAATCTGAGGATTCCAACTCAGTCTTAATAGGGCTACCTAGAAAATTTTGAATAGGGGCATCTCCATCAGAGTTGAAACCTAAGTGGAAAGCTTATCAAAACTATTTTGATGGTTGTCATGATTATTTTGATTATTGTCAGTAGAGTTGTCTTCATTTTAAGGGTTATTATTTAAGTCATCAAAGTCATACTCATTAGAAAGAGACAAGACATATCTAGAATCTTTCTTTATTATTTTACTAGTACTTGAAGGAAAAAAATAAGAATCAATAGTGTGTATCTTGATAACCCTATCTACTGTAAATATGCTTCTCTCTATTATAGTATGCTCTCATCATCTTAGGTTTCCACTATTGAAGACTACTTAATATTTTCCTCCCTCTTTAAATTACTCTTTTTAAGCTTGTGGGCCAACTCATGTGATGATGGTCTAAACTTCTTTTAAGTACCTATAAAGAAAGCCTTCTGAGTTTAGATACTATCCACTGAGAGGGTTTAGTTAATGAAATATCCAAACCTTCTCCAATCTTCAATAGATCAAATGATTCATTAGAGATTACCTTAAGATTAGTAGGAATTTCTTAAGAATCATTATGGCTTTATATTTTTAGTTTTTTTCTAGTCAATGTTTACAGGTAAAGTAGTCTATTATTATATGCCCAAGTATTCGATGGTAGAGGAAATAATTCAAGATCATCGCCTTTATAATTTCCTCTAATTCTTATGGTCTGGTGATTATAAATCTATTATTTCATCAATTGTTTAAAATTTTCTTAACAACTTCTCTTTTAAAAGAATACACCTTATTCAACTTATCACTAAGAATGGTTATTGTGGAGGTGGAGGTAGCAGGAGTTTTTATCTTTCGAACAAAATCCTCATGAGTTGCTTTGTTTTTTCTACTATAGACACCATCACAAGTTTCTTCTCAAATACTTTTTGAGATTTTTGCTTCTTTGATTATGTTAGTTGATCTAAGAAGGTCAATTGTTTGGCTTCTTCTTGCAAGTTAGCAGCCATAATCAATAATTTCTTAAATGTTTTAATGGTGAAGCCTTTCAACATAAATGTCGCAATCCCATGAATGCTCTTGAGTAATCTCAGGCACGTTACTTTTAGAATTGGAATACGCACTTTATGCTAAGAGTCCTCTCCCCAAGAATGTACTCAACCAATGATTCATTCAGTTTCTACTTTTGTACCATTATGTTACCATTGTGGCATGCTATTGGGCTCTCCTGAACCTTTTGATAAAAATTTCCTCTAATTCTAAAAATTTCTTCATTGATTCATTTTGTAGTTCAACATACCAATCAAATGCAGCTCCTAATAAGCTATTAGCAAACTTTCTAAACAATAATGCATCACTACCCCTAATAATGTAGTAACGAGAACTAAGGTATGCTGCTATCTAGGATTCCTTATGCTATTAAAAATCTTGAAGGTTAGTGACACAAAACCCTTTAAATATTGATCTAAGCCAAATTCCTTTGGGTAAAGTCTACCATTTGGAATTGATAAGGCTCCATGGGTTTGTGTCAATGTCTCTTTCACTTATTTTTCTATGAACTACTTTAAATCCTTTTCTTGTATTACTACACTATTGATACCCCTCCTATATAAACTACTTGTGCCTTCATTGGCTGTGGAGTTCTTGTATTTTTCAATATATGCACTACCTTGGGCCAATTTACTTAAGCTTGCATATACACCCAAACTAGTGCTTGTTGCAATATTATTGTCTGACCTTGAAGAGCCATCACATGGGACATGATCTCCACCACTCTCTTCCCCTGATCATCATTTTGCTTTAAGTGAAGTATTGTTCATCGAGATAGGTTTGATATATCACCGTCCTTGACTGCAATGTCTTGAACAACAAAAGTTTGCTATATATTCATCTAATAAGTCATCCTCATCTAGATTAAAATCTATCACACTAGCATCTTGACCCCCGATAATCTTTTTTCTCCATCACTTTATTATGGTTTTGTACTCATCCAAAATCTGTTCTACAAAGGGACCATCTATTCAATTTAAATCAATGGAGACATAGTTTGGGTATTCACTATCCCTCAGATCCTCTAGCTCCATTTCTTCTCCCTTCTCCACTTTCTCTACCTTAGCCTCTACTTAAATTATTTATTTATTTATTTTCTATTTAGGCTCTTCTTGTTTCATAGCCTCTTCCTTTTGATAAGATGGTGCAAGTGGTGCTACAATTATGCTCTTAGGTCACTTACCTTCTTCTTTTTCTAACTTGACTATTTTTAATACTTTTGTGGAACCATTGAAGCTAGAATTTAGATGGGATAAGGTGATCCTTAGGGATGACTGGGAGCATGTTGCACCAATTGTTGTTGCATAGACACTTGCCTCAACTAATCATATCTAGTGAGGATGATCTTATCGGTATCCCTATCATGATCTAATTAAGAAGAACTATCATGTATATCCATCAATGCATAAGATATGGACTAGGCAGCAAACCTCCTAATATTTTGATAACATGGGAAAGTATACTATCATCAGTTGCAACCTCATGCAAAATTCTTAATCCCACTTTCTTTGTAATAACCCATTACACTCCTAATGATATTAGCTCTAGTATTCCCTCCTTTATCAGCTAATAGCTAAAATAAATGCCTTATACTAGATTATGGAGCACCTCTCCTTTCCTTAACTATAGTGTTATATTCAAAGGAATTGGGTGGTGAAGTGGCTATCATATGAACATATTCTTCTTCCTATGTAGTTGAAAGAGGGTGAAACCTACTACCCTCTAAGAGGGCAGTGGTCTCAAGTAGGTTGTCCTCTCCAACTACTCAAGTTTTAGCCTTTATTTGTTTTCCTTATCCTGTCATACTCCTAATCATTCTATTTTTATTCCTTCTTTAAGTCTTGGTAGTAGGAGTAGTCCAAGAGCTCAAGATTACCTCAAATTTAGATAGGGCAGAAAATGGCTCAAACTTTTCCTTTCCTCTTGATGCAAGGATAATGGTAGGAACTCTCTTAGGCTTCTAACTCTTGGAATGTGTTGACCTCATTTTTAGAATGAGCTCTCAACCCATCCATCTTAGACATAGGATTCATCTTAGGCTTTAAGAAGTTCCTTAGTCTTAAGACACATCTAGTGATTAGGTGGACACCCAACCTAGCCCGAGAGACATAGAAGAGTTAGCCATAGGATAGGTCATGCCTTAGGGGTGTTAGGAAAATTTTCCTACTCTTAGCTTGAACCATCCCTTACCTACCTTCCTTCAAGTCAAATTTCAAATCAATCTTACTTGATTCTCTCCAAACTCAAATCAATTCCATGTGATTGAAATTCATAATTGAAATCAAAGATTGAAACCTATAAATGAAATTCCTAAGTCCTTTAAATTCCATTTATTGGACTTAGCCTAAATCATGATCAAATCAATTCAAATTCATGGGATTTTTTTCATAACTCATTTATATTCTCATTTATATTCACATATATAAATGAAATATAAATATAAATCAATCAAATCAAATCCAAAAATTAAATTCCAAACTTCAAAAAGTTCTTAAGTCCTTTAAATTCCTTTTAATGGACTTAACCTAAATCATGATCAAATCAATTCAAATGCATGGGATTTTCTCATAGTTCATTTATATTCACATATATAAATGAAATATAAATACAAATAAATCAAACTAAATTCAGAAAAAATTCGCTTCAAAATCAAAAAATTTCCTAAGTCCTTTAAATTCTTTTTAATGGACTTAGCCTAAATCATGATCAAATCACTTCAAATCCTTGAAATTTACTCATGATCAATTTATGTTCTTATTTATTTTCACATATATAAATGAAATATAAATTCAAACAATCAAAACCACTTCCAAAAATTAAACTCAAATCCACTTAAAATCCAACATAAGCCTTTCAAGTCAAAATCTTGAACTTAGCCAAATCAACTTCAAATCAAGCCAAACTCTTTATTTTTCTTCATGATTCAATCAACCCTAAAATCATGAATTCATATATAAATACAATCTTCAATCATCAAATCAAATTCCATTTCAAAAATCAAACCCCAAATCCATTCATATTCTTCCTTTGAATATGAAATTATCAAATGAATCAAAACCCATTTGACTTCAAACCACTTGCAAATGAATTTATATTTCAATCATTAGTTCGTATACAAGTTCAATCAAACTCAAATCAAGCTTTAACCAAGCCATTTGACCCACTTAGGTTCACTTGACCGAAAGTGACCTAAAGTACCCTAACAAGCCAAATTCTAATCCTAACCAAATTGGATTGAATCAAACTCACCTATGCCTCTCATCATGATCAACAATCATCATGGATGATTAATCAATCAAATTGGGTCAAATAAAGTAAAACTTAAGGGTTGACCAAGTCAGCACTTAGCCAAAATGAAACCTAACATAGCCAAAATCCCCCATAGGCCAAATTAGTTGAAACCAATGATCTAAGTTCATTCATGAACTATGTTTGAACTTGACCAAATCAACATTTGAGCTAACCTAGCCCAATTGGCCATTTGACCCAACTTGACCCAACTTGACCCAACTTGACCTACAAAGTCAAAATGTGTCAAAACTTGATATAAGCCAAATTGATTGAAACCAATGGGTCAAGTTCATTCCAAAACACTTGTTGAACCAAACCAAAGCCACAAATGGTCATATGAACTTGACCCAACCCTTGATTTGACCCAATTTGTCCAATTGGTCAACTTGACCCAAGTTTACCCATTTCGACCTAAATGGGTCAACACGAGCCATACAATATCAAATGAACTCCAAATCCAATAAAACTTATTTTCTCCACATACCCAACATATTCAAAATCAAAAATCAGCCAAATGACCATTCTAATCCTAGGCCATAGAACAAATTTTGGTCTAATCCATGGGTAATTTGGTCAAGCCCTCTTCATATCAACTTGATACCTTCCTAATAGGTCAAGTAAACCCTATGGAGGGTGGTGCACCCAACCGAATCGATTTGGGTCAGCCCAAATAGACCCAAGGATAAAACTGACCCCTAGCTCAAATTGGCCAATTCAAAAACCTCCCTCCATTTGATTTGAAGCACATGGGAGGTTACCAATCCACTCAAGAGCTCAAACCAACCATGTGCCAACTTCAAATAGCCTAAACAATCCTTTCCATATGATCAATTGGATCAAAATGGCATGCATAGCTTCGGTCGTCCGATTTCCATAGGGGGAGATACACTCCCCCTAATTCCATTTGAATTCAATAGTCTCATAGTCGATTGAGCACTAAAGAGTGTTAGGACCCATCAGAGAGCATTCCTAAGCTTCCTAGGAGGGATTTGAAATTAAGCTTTCTCGATTTTCATCCTTTGAAAATAGGGGAGCTCAATTGATTTCCTAACTTCTTCCATACTCCAATCCAGTACAATTGCCTTTGCACACACCCTCAGGGGATCAAGTCAAGGGCACCCAAGCATTCACACAAGTTCCCAGAGCAAGGAGGAG
The DNA here is from genome assembly GCA_021442155.1 of Cymbidium sinense. Classification (NCBI taxonomy): domain Eukaryota; kingdom Viridiplantae; phylum Streptophyta; class Magnoliopsida; order Asparagales; family Orchidaceae; genus Cymbidium; species Cymbidium sinense. The sequence goes on along the minus strand of CM038226.1, from coordinate 60,849,947 downwards.
TTGAATTGGATCAAATCCACAAGCAAGGATAGGAGGTGTTGGTCCATAGATAGATCTACTCAACCCTAAGGAATGAAACTTTAAAGAAGGCTTCGTCTCCATTAGATGAAGCTACCTCATTGAGCTCGAGCATCGGTGATCACCTCTAGTGAGGTATAAAATTTTCTGACCACTAAGCTTAGGAGGTGTTGATCCTTTGTGAAAGAAATTGTCATGGCATATGAATTCCACCGTTGGATAGGCTCGCCATTAGTATAAGATGGTGTGGGTAAAATCTTGTTTCAATACGAGCTCAATCAAGCTCGGATCCTCCCTTAGATCATGGATGGTCTCCATTGATCCTCAGGGAATAATAGCGATGATCCTAGTCCTCCATCTGTGCCTTTTGGATGGACAGCTGAGATTAAACACACATTTTATAGATCCTTTATCCTTTTAGAAACCAGGTGATCCACCATTGATCCTTGATCGAATGATGGGATCAAACCGCTGCCCCGCATGCCACCTCGGATGCGACATTTAAGTGGATATTCGCATGTAAAGCTGACCGCCGCCAGTGTCAAGCAATAAAGGGGCTTAGTTGCTTTAATTAATTTTAATTAATCCCCTAAGTTTTAAAAATTCATATCTCCCTAAATAAAAATTCAAAAAAATATGAGGTAAATTTATACGGAAGGATAATTCAATTTATAATATTCTAAAAATATTTTTAATGGGTTTTGAATTATATTTTTCTCTAATTTTGGGTTTTATTGGAAATCTTATTTTGCTAATTACTTCTTAATTAATCCTTTAAATGATCCCAAACTTCTTAGGTATGTTTTGGGGGATGACTTCTGGCTTACCTAATTTTCTTGGGATTTATTAAAAACTTAATTGGGAGAATTGCAAATACATTTTCTAATTACTCTCTTAATGTAATTAAGGGTGTGATTAGTGTTTTAACCCTTTTTTAAAGTTGATTCAGATTATATCTAGTGAATAGGAGGCTTAGGGAATATTTTGGGGTATTTCCCCTAAGTTATTCCCTAAACCCCCTTTTCTTTTTTAATCTTCTCTTAATTAAGGGTTAATTCATTAATTATTCTCTTAATTAATTTATAAAAATTCTAAAAACTTCTAGAACTTAGTTATTCTACTTTGGGTAAATGCTTCAGTGTTCAAGAGCCAAAGTCTAATGTAGGAAACCATAACTCACCTCACATGTGTGAGGGGTGTTTTGAAATTACTTAAGTTAAACCCCTTAGCTTAATGAACCATTAATCATGAGTCAAATTGCATTAGGCCCTTTTCTTCCTAGGTGCATTGCAAGTTAAAATTCCTTGTGAGTTTTTATGTCATCTCATTGGCTCATAATTACTTGGTTAACTATACTAAGGTGGTGTATGTAAGGGTTAATTAACTTGCTTAATTCATACCTTAACCTAACCAAAAATCTAAAAATGAATCTAATCATATAAAAATTAAATAAAAATTTCAAACATATGTGGGAAGGGTTAAGAACCGTAAACTCAACTCACTTTTTCAAAATTAAATCAAATTCAAAATCAAACAAAAATCATATTGAATAAAACTTTGATTTATTTTAAGCTTTCTTATTTCATAAGATTGCCTTTAGGATTAATTAAAGTGAATGTGTTTATATGCTTTCATTGCTTTAATTCTTTCCCAACATGCTAAATATGTATGTTATTTGGTTTCATGCATCCATACTTTTTAAAATTCATATTTAAAAATGAAAATGTTTACTTTATGTCAAATTTGCATGTGTTGGCTAAAGTAGAAATATGAGTGGCTATTATCACTATTAAATTCAAATTATTTTCAAAACATATAAATTAAATGCTTAAAACTAAAAGTGTGCTACTTATATTTTAATTATAAGCTTGCATGTGAGAGAATATATTGATGTGCTTAGCATAGGTTTTCTTTCTCTTCTCCTTTAGTATAGTTTTGAATAGGGTTTGGTAAGATGTATGGTTCATTTGAAAAGAACCTAACACTTGCATAATTCCATATTCTATTCATTCCTATGCTATCACTTGATTACATTACCTATGCTTGCACACATAAATTGCATAAACAAAATGAATCAACTAATACAAATTTGTGCATTCTTTCTTTTCCATTCATTTCTTTTGTACACATTGTTTGTATTTAAGGAAAGTGCTATATTAGTCTGGACAATCCTGAGGTTGTGAGGCTTTAAGTAGCCTTAAGTAGGTCTTGTACCTTACACCTCTAGTTAACAATGGCACTGTACTCACTTACGCCTTTCTTAATTTCATGTGTACATGTGAAGAATGGATAAGAAATTCCTATTCTACTTATTGAAAATCATGCATCATAAACTTTCAAATTTCCCTAAATGAATTACTTAGCATACATCATAAAGTGTGTTAAATATTCTCATTTATATGTATAGATATTCTTAGGACTCATCCATATGCATGTTATACATGTTGGGAATGAAATGAAGTGATGTATGTTTTGTGAATTTGGTTCATTTTATATAATCTTAAAATGCCTTTCTTTTTGAATGAGTTTGTTTAGAGTTCATCTAAACTTAGGATTAATCAAAAAATTCACTAAACAAAATTAAAAATGTGAATCTACTTTAGAAATTACTTAGGTTAGGGAAGGAAAGAGAAATTCTCTTCCCTTTCCCTCTCTTTATAACTTAGTAATTAATTATAGGATTCGCTTGGACCTAATCAAAACATGAAATAAAATCAATCCAAAATAATTAAATCACTTAAATGAAACCCTCCTCTAAGTTGAACATGCTTCACACTTAGAAAATTCTAACTTAAAGCCATAGCTAAGCATACCACACAAACCTCCAAAGCATACACATTAAGCTAAGTCATCACTTCTAGCTTTAGGTTAGAGCGGTGCATGATTTGATGTTTTTCTTTTATTTTGTGATATATGTTTTAGATTAGATGTTAGGATGTATGCTCGTAGAATGAATGGTAGGGCGATCTCAGTCTAACCATTACTTTTTACATGGGATTGTGCTTAAGGGGTGTTGTAATAAAAATATAAATGCTTTTGCTTGTAGGTGCTTATACCCCTAAGCATAATTCGATAGGCCAGGTGGACTTAGTCACCCATGTGTGGGGTATTAAGCTCAATATACATGCTTGGGCTTTGGTGGTTTGTTTAGCTAACCTTTATTTTGCAGGTATTAGATAGATTTCCTTTTTTCTTTTCATGTAAATTTTGTAATTAGGATTTCTGGAATGTTGTTATAGGGATTAGGATGAACATTAGTCATAACATCTTATCTTATGTACCATGTGAAGCCTTGGAGCATTCACTTTCCAACCATCCAAAAGAATGAACCGAAGAAGAAAGAAAATAAGAAGAAGAAATAAGAAAGAAGAATGAAGAAATGAAGCTTGAAGACCCCCATAACAATGAATTCTTTGCTTAATTACAATTTAAATCATTTTTAATTTGGGTTGTATAAGGGTAGAGCTCGGTAACCCAATTTATTTTTGGGTTTGTGCAGTGGAACCCGACCAAAATGATCTCTTATTCTTTTTGCAATTTACTTTATAAATTGATTGATGATATGTTTAGCTTGTGCATTAAGTGTCATCATTTTTCTAGTTTCTTCCTTGCTTTATGTATGGCCTAAATGTTGATTAGGCTCTTAGGGAAAAATAAATCTTTTACCAAACCTAACAACTCAAAACTAAAAATAAAGAACTCATAACCTCACCTAAAGCGTAGGTTTAAAATCAAGATAAAAGAATTAGCAACCCCTTAGCTAGATGAGTCTTTCTTTTATAATATCATGCATAATAGTATCTTATTTCACTCTTGATTCGAGTGCTTCCACCTTCGCTAGAGAAACTTGGCTTGACCTTTAAGAGCCATGGTGGAAACACACCTCCTCCCTTCTCATTGATTTTATTCAATAATTTTACTTCTCATGCATTAGGCATATGAATCATATTAGCCCGAGTCAAAATAATTATCCAAAAATGAAAATAAAATAAAATCTGTTGCCTTAGATTTAGGTCATTTGAAGCATGTCCTTACATGATCTAGTCTTTTTAGGGAGTGAGTTTAAGGACTTGGTCTCTTTCTAAATAAATAACATTCTAGCTATTTTGCATAAGCATATGACTTGCCTACATGTATTTAAAATTATAGGAGGAGTTAGTTGGTAGCCATCCCTAAGAGGTTGTAAGTCCAAACAGTCAGGAGGTTTGTCCTCTCTTATGGAGGCAAACCAAATACCCATTTTTGCCTTAGATTTAGGTTGTGCTTTCAGCCCTCACCAAACCTCCCTAGATTTAGGTTCTAAGATTGCTTCTTGGGCCATAAGCTTAAATCCTTACCTCTTATGCATTTCATTAATCTTGTGTTATGGAATCGTAAGTCCTAAATTTCTAATGAAAAATACAATTCAAACAAATTAAATAAATTTCAAAAATGTAAAGCCCAACCACATAATAGTTTAAGATGCTCACAAGGTTTCCTAACATCGTGGGCATCTCCTACTTATCTTTCTTTTGGCTTTGATAATAACTCCATCTCTTTGACCAATCTCATTTGATCTTCAAAAATGAACTAATCGATTGATTGTCCTTTCCTATTAAAATATTTGAAGACAATGATCATTTACCTTAATCGAGAGTAATCGTAAGGGATCTTGTCCTTTATGATGTAATTAACTATGGGGGCTTGCCCCTGTAGGGAACTTAACAAACTCGATTTAAAATAAACTCTGCTTTACTTTTCTAAGTAAAGTAGGGGAAGAATCTCTAGTACATTGTAGACTTAGGAGTCCTTATTGAGGTGATTAGTCCATTAAAGGGTACTGACTTCTATCTTTCGAGATAGTATACTATTCTTTGATGACGTACCCGATCACCTGAATAAGCACATCTGCGGATCTACGTGGCATCCAAAAAAGATGAATTTCTATATTCTTCCTCTTTCACTCCACAAGATTGAAGGCAACCATATATAAAAATGTTTCTACCCATAGATTTTTTTGGCGACTCCACTAAGGATGGTTCCTCTCTCCATCTTTGGAAAATGATCATTGTCTTTGAGTATCGATAGTGGGTTTGTACTTTGGTATGAATCTGAGACTATCTTTCTTTCCATTGGTACTTGGCTTATTTCATTCTTAAGTTGAGTTAGCCGACATCTTTAGGTTTTAGGACCTCACTCCATGTTGGTCTTCAAACCCCCGTTGGGTTCTCCAATGGGTAAAAATGGAAAGATCTAAATAAAAAAGAAAACATTTAAAGACCTCCTCCTTATCATTTTTGTGATAAGGAAAGGTTCATTCCAAAATAATAAAGATAGAATAAATTTTCCATAAGAACTTTGCTTTTCAAAAAGCACCCATTTCAAAAAGCATCATTTCAAAAAAAAATGCACCTAATAAAATATTTTCCACAAAATTTTATCTCCCTCATTTAACAATTCTCATAATTCTTACACGTATGAATTTCCAAAAATAAAATAAATAATCTTTTCCAAAAGCACAAATGAACATCTTCCTTCGATCCATTTTGATGAAGATTTCATTTTTAAAACAAAATGAACAATCATCTTTCCAAAAGTCAAAATTAAAAATAATTTGTTTTTTTTTAAAAAGCACACATGAACCATTCCATTCAATACACTCACACCTCTTGAATAGAAATTTCATCTTCAAATAAAATTAAATTTTTTGAAAGCACATATGAACATCTTCATTAAATATACTCAAATTTATTGAATGAAGATTTCATTTCCAACTAAAAAAAATATCATTTGGAAATCCCACTTGAACATATCCTGCATATAATTGAGTTGGAATTCCCTCTTCAAAACAAAAGCAATAATCACACACAAAACAAAATTTCTATATTCCAAAAATAAGATTGATCCATTCCTACATACCCAAACTTGTTAAATGTGAGTCTTCTTTTCTAAAATTGAAACTTAACAATCATATTTTCAAAAAAATTTAAACCCTATTTGGAACATCATTTAGCATACTCAAATTTACTAAGTGAAGTCTCCAAATACAAAATCAAAAATTGTCAAACCTATTTGGAACTTCATTTAGCATACTCAAATTTTCTAAGTCTCCAAATCCAAAATCAAAAATTTTCAAACACATTTTAGAACTTCATTTAGCATACCAAATTAAGCTCCAAATCCAAAATCAAAAAAACATTTGGAACTTCATTTAGCATACCCAAATTTGCTAAGAAGTCTCCAAATCCAAAAAATCAAAAATTTTCAAACCTATTTGGAACTTCATTTAGTATACTCAAATTTTCTAAGTAAAGTCTCCAAATCCAAAATCAAAAATTTTCAAATACATTTTGAAACTTCATTTAGCAGACTCAAATTTGCCAAGTAAAGTTTCCAAATCCAAAATCAAAATTTTTCAAACACATTTTGGAACTTCATTTAGCATACTCAAATTTTTTAAGTAAAGTTTCCAAATCTAAATCAAAAAAAAATTTTAAGCATATTCGAAACTTCATTTAGCATGCTCAAATTTGCTAAGTAAAGTTTCCAAATCCAAGATCAAAAATTTTCAAACACATTTTGGAACTTCATTTAGCATACTCAAATTTGCTAAGTAAAGTCTCCAAATTCAAAACCAATAATCTTTTAAGCACCTTTGGATCTTTATTCCTTAGCATACCAAATTTGCTAAGGAGTAGTTTCCATTTTCAAAAACCAAAACACAAACAAAATTTTGGACACGTCTTTTGGAATTTCATTTAGCATACTCAAATTTGCTAAGTGAAATTTCCATTTCACAAAATGGGAACTTCATCTTTAGCATACCATATTTAAAGTAAAGTCTCCACTTTCAAACAAATCAAAACACAAATGCAGTATTTAGGATTTCCTTAGCATACCTAAATTTTCTAAGGATCCTACTCTTTCAAAAAAAATCAAAACATCCAACAAAAAAATGAAACACTTAGGATCTTCTTAGCAAACTTAAATTTGCTAAGAATCCTATTTTCAAAAATCAAACAAAACACACTTGTTCTTCTTCACTTAGCATACCTAAATTTGCTGGAATTCCAATTTTCAAAATCAACAAAAATTCAAAAAAAGAAATAATTTTTTTTACTTCACTTAGCATACCAAAATTTGCTAAGTAAGTAAAATTCCAAAATCACCAAACAAAAATAAAGTCAATTGATTCTTACTTTAACATACTCAAATTTGTTAAAGGAAAGGGTCCTCGAATCAAAATTTTAAATTCAAATAAACATGAACCCATGGAAGCATCCTTCCCAAAATATTTGAATCCATCTTTCAACATACCTAAATTTGTTAAAGCTGAATTCACAATAAAAATTTCTCTTTCAATCAAATCTTCTCAAATCCATTTGAACCCCACTTAACACTTCCAAGATGTTGGATGTGGGTTCAAATTTTCAAATCAAATTCAAAAATCAACAAAGATAGAAATTTGATCCAAGCTCATTTCCTATTGCAGATTCTCACAGTTAGTTGCAGTACAATGATAGTTCAATTTTTCAGTCATTTACACTTGATCTGAGATGGCCAGCTCATAGAAATTCATTTTCACTTTCCCTCATGGTATGGATTTGGCTTTGGACCAAGCCAACTTCTCACAATTGGATCATACACATCTTATCCACTTGAGGGGATTTGAGCGAGATTATGTGAGGCACTTTCTCACTACAGTCAGGACCATGGTGACCAGGCAGAAGCCTGTCATCCAAATTGATCTACCTTCTGATTCTGACATCTCCTCACTAAAGAGGAAAGTAGTGGCGGTCCTACAAGCTTTAGTTATGATAGTACAAGCTGTACTAGCAGTGCTAGCCTCAATTTTAGTTCACCCCATGGTTTCTCATGATGCCCAAGTGAGGGCTAGCACCCTCTCATCTATACCTTCTAAGGGTAAGGCTCCCCTGATATCAGGGATTGCCTCACCTACTTTTGAGTATGGGTCTAGCTCTTACTCCTCCCATCCTACCAGACAAGGGAAATAAAAACCGCATGATCAGCATCAAGATTATTGCTGGGAGAGGAGCCTCCCATTTAGAAAGAGTTTCCTTACTTCACCACCACAGCTAGACCCCATCCTCTCTGTGTCGACAGAGAGGATGTTATGAGGATTCGCATATCACCTCCACCAGTGGTGTAGCATCAGCCAGCAGTTATTGGGAGCAGGAGGTCATGGCTCCGTCGATGCCGGTAGAGCTTAGATGTTCAGAGTCCAAAGCTCAATTTAATCTCAGATCCATCATTCCCCACAGTGTGGGGAAGCATATCCATTAGGAGAGGGCCAGAAAGGCCCATACTACTCACATTACTAGTAGAGAGGCAGAGGTTCAGTTGCTAGTTGACAGCTTCCACACTTATTGATTTTCCAGCTTGATGCGCTACCCGCGTCAACCATACTGATAGCATCGTACTTACTAGGACCAGTCATCACAAGAGGATAGCTCCTGTGTATAGAGAGTTGGTGGTGTCTCCACCCCACCGCTTTACCCCTCGTCCTCCATCACCAGTCTAGGTCACAACATCTTCAGTTCAATCAAAGGCCATGAAGGCCATATCCGGGGAGAAGCACACCCAGTTGGTGATCCAGCTACCGAGGGATCCTACCCTATCCACACCACCTATTATGGCAAGTTTGAGCTCTTCTGCTCAACCTTCTACCCTATTGGTGGTGCAGAAGGAGTGGACACCTCAAAGCATCGTTGTCATCCCTTCACCAACCCTGCCAGTTCAGCAGAACGTGGAGATGGTAGCAATTTTTTTGGAGATTGCAGATGATAGTCCAACTTCACAAAGGATAGTGAAAACTCTTATGGATGTCACCCCTCTCATAGCTAGTGGCAATCAGGAGTGTCTTTCATCTAGTGAATACAGTCCACATAGGATTGACTCCATCAGAGCGAGGTCCGTGCCTCTTGACATGATCACAATCACGCTAGATTATTTATACTTTCTCAGATTGATTGTTCTTTAGATGATATAGTGGCACATTATTTCATAGAAAAGAAGGATATCTTGGGATATGATTGGTCAGATGAAGAGAAATTCAACTTCGATCCCAACGAAGATGACTTATTGGGAGAATCAGCTGGAGTCTTTATGGTTGATACCAGATGATCTCTTCTCAGGGAGCAGCAAGTTACAGAAGGTAATGAGGTTGATTAGGAAGACACCGCACAATCAGCCCAGCACCTCTGACATCAGTTGAGGTAGAAAGATGAGTATATAGATAGGATGGCATGGTAGTTATAGGACTTGTTAGCAGTAATTTCAGTACTCCAGAAATAAGCCCCATTAGTTCATCCTACTACGACCGACATTAGTCAACATGAGTTTGTGCATGTCTTAGACCCAGCCAAGACTTTACCTCTCGTTGAGCAAGAAAGCACTAGCATGTATAGGAAGGTAGTGAAAAGTACTTCCATATAATAAAAAAATATAAAATCCATGGTTGAGCAGCAAGTGAAGGAAGCATTGGCTCGGGGAGGATCATCAGTTCCAAAGGGTAGACCCTACCCAAAGGAATTTATCCAATATCCCAAGGGTTTTATGCCACCTTCCTTCAAAAGCTTTGATGACAGTGGAAACCCAAGGCAGCACATAGCACACTTCAAGGCCAGTTGTTGCAATGCCGGTGGTAGTGATGCTTTACTTTTCTACTTCGTCATTGGTAGCCTAGCCAAGATTGCTTTCGATTGGTATGTTGAACTGCCCAACGGTTCAGTAAAGATATTTGCTAAGTTAGAAAAACTCTTTATCAAGAGGTTTGCTAGAGCTTAGCAAAGGTTACTAGGTGATCTCGCACAACAACACCCGGTGAGTCCTTGTTGATTATATTCTCGATGGCATAACTGAGTGTGAAGTGAAACCATAGTCATAGATGCCATTAAGATTCATTTGAATATCCATGGCCCGGTCACCTTCATGCTTAAGGGCTTCATTATCAAGACATTTAAGAAGCTAATCAATAAGGCAGCTAGTCTACAAGGAGATGCCAAGCAATTGTCTTTTCAAGATCAGTTGCCTAAAGCAAAGCCATAAAAGGTCTATGAGAAGAAGCTAGAAGCAATTACAATGATTGATAAGAAGAAATAGCCAGCTAGAGATCAGTCTAAGAGACCATGACCTCAGCAGCCTCCACCTCCTTTGCCACCCACCTCCTTTGCCACCACCGAGCACTACCCTCCACACCTCCAAGGCCAAGATTGCCACCGCTCGCCCATACCACCAAAGAGCACTCATACCCATCACCAAGTAGCTATGGTCGACCTACTCTTTTAGATAAGTTAAATAAACCTTATTCTTTAAGAGGGAGGTAATCAGGAAAATCTTTAAGAATCTCTTAAAGAAACCTGATTTTCAGCTACCCGAGCCTAGAGCGAGGAAGTAGCAAAAGTCATGATCCAAACTTTTGCCCTTATCACCATATGCTAGCCATGTTTTCTAGGATTGCTTCACATTCAAGTAGCTTGAACAGCTTCAAGATCGTAGTTATCCCAAAGGAATACCTTGTGGAACAACCATCCCATTAGGGTAATCCTTGGGGATACATGTGATCCTATCAAAACCAAAGAAGGTTGGGATATTTCTTATCCAAAACCTCTAAGAAGATCATCCAAAGATCAAGCTTTCTTGGTGCTGAGTCAAACCTTAACATCAAGGAAGGTTTGCAAGTTGATAGCGCCAACTCGAGGATAGGGGGAGCTCAGATATAATAGCATGTGTCAGCCCGGGATAGCCTATTAGCACAGCCACCGACCAAGTCTAGCCTATAGTTAGCTTCCACATTGATGACTTCTTTCACTTCAGCTAGCTCTACTTCTTCTACTAGTAGAACTCTTGTATCGATGAATAAGGGCATCCAATCCTTTACCCCATTCACTTTACTTGATATATACTTTGTACCTCCAAACAATTCCAAGAAATTGAAGAATAAAGCTAGTTTGAATTATATCCGTGTCACTTCTAATGGGTTATTCTTCTATTCCTAATGATAACTCTTCAAGTCAAATAACTATAATAATTTTGATCTTCCTTTAATTGAGTTGGACTTTCCTACTCAATACTGGGTTAGTTCACCTCTTGAGATAGACTTGGAATCATCGATTCTGGGTCCCATTGGAGAAGGTAGGTGAGCCTAATGTGTGTAGAACCTTCCATTCCCCCCACAAGAGATCACCAAGTCAACCTCCGTAGTGGCAAGGTTCTACCTCCTAGGGCACTCAAGATGAGGAATAAGTCATTGGTAAGATCAAGAAGCTCTTCCACAGGATGATCCACCCTTGGATATGCTTGTGGAAGACTAGCCAAAAGTGGACTATAATGTCCTTTCTCATCTAAGAAAGTTTCCATTTAAGGTAAGCATATATGATGCCCTAGTCTTATCCAAAGAGATGAGTGAATCACTAATCAAGGCTCTCCTTGATCCTAAAATATATTTAGCTCAACTGACCGCTATAAGTGAGGAGGCACATTACAGAAAAGAAGCTCAGGGATCACCTCCACGGATGAAGACCTACTTCTAGAGGACTATAACACAACCATCCCTCTACATCACAATTGACATGGATAGGTTCAAAATTTCTATAGTTCTCATAGATTCATGCATCGGTGAACATTATGAGTCAATCGACCTATCCTATTTAAGGATCGACATCTCCACACTCCAAGGAGATTGGATGATGTTGAGAGGATTCAATGAACAAGGTGAGCGGGCTTTAGGTTCTATAGTGTTACCTTTGGAGATAGGTGACAAGAAGACTGAAGCCAAGTTTCACAACATTGATTTGAATACTTTATTCAGCTTGGTAGGCCTTGGATACATAGAAAGATCATTCTCCCTCAGTGCATCAAGTTTAAAAAAAGATGGAATTGAATATGTTAATGGAGATGAAAAGCCATTTTAGAGGTTAAGATTTATGACCTACTATCTTTTTCAAAACACCCTTTCATATGAACTTGGATAAAATTCAAATTCAAAAATAAAAGAAAAAGAAAAGATAAAAGAAAATGAAAAGAAAAATAAAAGTCCAAGTGAACAAGAAAGGGGAATTGAAGAAGAAAGAGATCCTCATATCACATTCCACCCACAATTCATTCCATCATACATGTATAGATGGCTCAAACTCCACCAGAGCGAGGCAAAACAGGCAGTTCCATGGTGGAATACCCTCTAGTTAGCCATCAGCCAATAGAGGCCATGTTCGAGTTCATAGAAGTACCCCTACTATTCACATAGACTTGGAGTCTAGGTTAAAGGATGAGTCTAATGTGATTAGTATATCGGCCAACCCCTCTCAGTGGGTTCCATTAGAGGTGACTTTCAATCCAAATAAAGATGAAGACCTTGCCTGCAAACAAAGCAAAGTATTTGAATTAGGTTTATGTAAAACTATTAGGCAGCAGTTGGGAATCTTAGCTCTAACCTCACTTACATCTTAGAAAGTTAAAGGTTTGGTAGTTAAGGAAGTCCCTAAGTCTTCCAGTGATATGAAGTAGAAGAGGTTCTTTTTGGGATCATCATCCTCAAGTCCTAAAGTTGATGTAGAACTTGAGGATGATACGTTTAAAGAATTAATGAAATTACCATTTTTCTTTTACTCGCCTTGTGTTCATAATCTTATACAAAAAGGTTTAGTTTCTCATACATTGTCCAAGCACAGGTCAGAGTACTTTGAGAAGCTATGGAACAATACAGGCAAGGAAGCACAATCAAGAGTAGGACAAGGATTTGATATAGTGGGTCTAGTCGATGATGAAGATTACTATTTAGTTATTACCAATCATTTGGAGTCTGATAGGTTCTTCTCACACAATACCAACTATTATGAGAATGTGTGTTCAGAAATCTCAGATGATCCAGATGATCTTCAAATCAAAGAGGCACCACCACAATTTGAAGAGGAGACTTAATTCAATAATAGATAAGCTTAAAGAAATCAACCTCGGGATAGAAGAAAATCTATGCTCGACATACATCAGTTCATTATTAAATGAAGAAGAAACCAATAACTTAGGCCATTGACTGAGTTTAAAGACTACTTCGCATGAAGTTATGAAGAAATGCCTGGATTATCTCATAACGTAGCAGTCCACAAGCTAGCAATAGATCCTAACGCTACCTCTATTAGGCAAGCTTCTATACACATGCGATTAGAAATTGAACAACGGGTCATTTCTGAAGTCAAGAAACTGATCGATGATGCTTTCATCAGGGAATAAAAATATCATACCTGATTAGCTAGTGTCATCCTAGTTATGTAGAAGAATGGACAAATTCACATATGCATCAATTTTAGGAACTTAAATAAGGCATGTCCTAAGGATGAGTTTTCTCTTCCTATACCACAATTAATAGTGGAAATCATCTCATCTCATGTAGTTTTCTCTTTCATGGATGTGTCATATAGCTATAACCAAATCAAGATGTCTCCTGGATATGAAAGAAACATTACTTTTTGAACCCCAATCAGAATCTTCTGTTATAGGGTCATACCTTTCAGCCTTAAAAATGTTGGTGCTACACACCAACGCGACTCGGATCTTTAATGAACTCATCTATCATTAGGTTGAGTGATATGTCAATGATCTAGTAGTCAAGAGCAGAAAAAAGGAAGACCACCTCTTTGACTTGAGAGTAGTTTTTGAATGGTTAAGACAATATAACCTCAAAATGAATCCCCTGAAGTGTGCATTTGGAGTAGCTTCAAGGAAATTCCTTGGGTTTGTTGTTTGACATCGGGGAATAGAAATAGATCAAGAAAAGAACAAAGATATCTTAGAAATGTCACCTCCTAAGAGTTTAACTCAACTCAGATACTTTCAAGGACGGCTGACATATCTAAGACCCTTTATCTCCAACCTATCAGGGAGATGCAAGTTATTTTCAGCACTTATCAAAAAGGAAGCTAGGTTCAAGTGGGATGACAAGTGTCAGCATGCTTTCAAAGACATCAAGCAATATTTTGTAAAGTTGTTAATTCTAGTAGCCCCTATCCCGGGCAGGCCACTCATTCTCTACACTACTGCATTGGATGACTCTCTCGGCACTCTATTGGCCCAAGCCAATGATGAAAGGGAGGAGAACGATCTCTACTACCTCAATCACCGTCTGATTCCTATTGAAGCGAATTATCCACCTATTGAGAAACATTGCGTAGCTTTGATATTTGCTTCCCAAAAGCTGTGACACTATATGCTTTCTCATAAGGTGAACTTGATCTCTAGAACAAATCCATTGTAGTACCTCAGGACATGACCAACGCCATCCAGACATCCATGATACTTTCACAGTTTGACATCGCAAGGCACTATCAAATTTCTTAGTAGCACACTCACTTTCTACTATTTCTCCGCTTAGTGATGATCTCCCTAATGAAAAATCATGAACTTAGGGGAGGCTGACAACCACCGATGGGAGATGTATTTTGATGGTGCAGCTTCTTTTCTCAAAGTGGAAGCACCACGATCTACTCTTCTAGGAAAGGCAGGGGTAAGAATAATTCTTCTAACTCCAGACTATGATGTGATGAGATTTTCATACTATCTTTTCAACTTTTGCACAAATAATGAAGCTGAGTATGAGGCTTTGATTACTGGTCTAGAGTTAGCCATCGCTATCAGTGTCAAGAGCATCAACATCTTTGGGGATTCTCAGTTGGTCATCAACCAGATCGTCGGGCCCTACCAGGTCCTCAAACCCAAGCTTCATCATTATTATGAGTATAACATGAAGCTGTTAGCCCAAATTCCCAAAGTCACCATCTACAAGGTTTCCCGAGTAGAGAACACAGTAGCAGATGCTTTGGCCAAACTTACCAAAGAGTTGGCAAGTCCGGAAGATGAGTCCATTTCAATAAGGGTCCAAAATAGACAAGTCTTATCCCTTATTGATGTTGAACTCATCAAAAGACTTTCTCTTGAAGGGGAGGTTGATGTTGCCAAGATGGACAAGGAGCTGGATTAGAGGCAATTATTCATAGATTACTTGAACACTAGCAAACTACCTCAAGAAAAGTCACAAGCTCATAAGGTGAAACAAAGAGCTCTCTCCTACGCTCTTATTTATGGCACCCTATACCGTCGATCCTTTGACCAAATGTGGTTACGCTATTTAGACAAACATGAAGCTTGTGGCATTATAACCGATGTACACTTAGGTTTATGCGAAGCACATCAATCCGGTCTGAAGATGAAGATGAATATCAAAAAACTTAGATACTACTAGCCTTCGATGATTACAGACTGTATGAATGTAGCTAGGAGATTCTATCAGTGTCAAGTACATGGTGTGGTCCTTCACCAACCACCCAACATTCTACACCCTACATTGGCCTCGTGTTCATTCGAGTGTTGGTAACGACATTATGGGTCCGATCAATCCTCTTTCTTCCAAGGGGCATCGATTCATCTTAGCTGCCACCGACTACTTTTCCACGTGGGTGGAAGCCATCCCACTTAGAGAGGTCACAACTCAGCATGTGTTTCAGTTTTTAAGGAACCATATCATATATAGGTTCAGGGTGTCTCGATGAATTATATCGGATAATGGTTGCACTCAAAAGCATGAAGATCAACAACTTTAATAGAAGACACGGTATAGATTAGAGATACTCCACCATCTACTACCCTAGAGAAAATGACTTAGCATAAAAATTCAATAAAACTCTCATCCAAATACTGAAGAAGACTCTTGATGATAATAAATAATAGTGGAACAAGCCATTGGTTGAATCCTTGTTGACCTATCGCACCACATACCAAACTCTAACTCAGTCTATCCCATTTTTCTTAGTACAAGGGTCCAAAGTTGTTCTGCCTTTAAAAGTTTAACTCTTATCACTAAGGATAGCATTGGGTAGCAAGATCACTACATAGTAGAATGCAAAGTTGCGGTTAGAAGAACTTGAAGGTTTAGAGGAGAGTCATCTACGGGCTTGCTAGAACCTCGAGTTATACAAGGCCAAAATGATTTAATCTCACAACAAGCTGGTTCGCCTAGGTCTTTTCGAGTAGGAGAACTTATGTTAATCCTAAAGAGACCAATTATTGCCCATCAAAAGATGGGAGAAAAGTTTGAACCCACTTGGGAAGACCCCTATGTCATAAAGAAGGCCTACCAAGGAGGATCTTATCAGCTTATTGATTGTAAAGGGGAACACTTGATGCTTCCAATTAATGGGCTCTATCTAAAGAAACATTACCCATGAAATAAATCATGTTTGAAAATAATTATTAATAAAAAAAGAACAAAAAATTGATTCCATTAATCAAATCTTCTCTTCTTCTGAAGTGTTGATTGCTTGTCTTGCAAATCTATTGTGACGTGTCTAGGGTAGGTGTAAGAGTCCCCCAGTGGCATCCTATCCCTCTTTGACAACATAAACACAATCTCTCGGTGCTAGTAGAATAGGTGTAAGAGAGCCTGAGAGGCATCCTATTTTGATTAGCATAACTAAGATAGGTGTATGAGAACCCAAGTGGCATCCTTTTTAGCGGGAATTCTTTATTATCATCTGTGGCACCACTTCATCAATACACCTAGTATGTTTTAAGAAGGTGTAAGAGTCCCCCAGAGGCATCCTATTCCTTTTAACACATGCACAACAACAAACACAAATCTTTTGTCTCAGGCTACTTTGATGTGGGAGCAAGCCCCCTGTGGCAGTCACTCATTAGCTACTCTAGGTCGGGTCTACATACTAACTCACTAGTATGTCACCCTAGTGGTCATTTATTTGGAAGATGTGAGTCCTTGAGCTTTCTTCTTAACTTGACAATTGCAAACCAACGAGTGCCTTGTTAGTATGGTAGACTTCACTGCCCAGCCAGTAAGCTACCTCATGTTGACTTTGCTTGAGTAGATGTGAGTCCCCATGCTTTCTTCTTGAACTAGGCATCATGCACTAACAAGGTTGAGTATATTTGAGGTCTAGGATAAGTCCCCAGAGGCTCCTTCCCACTTAACTACTTTTGATCTGATATAAGTCCCCTAATGGCATTCACTCAGTAGTCGCCCTAGGTCAGATAGCACCTGTCGAGTCGAAGACAGACTATCCCAATGATCAGTTCTGCTATAAGAGGATGTGAGTCCCTGAGCTTTCTTCCTAAGCTGATTATTGCAAACCAACAGGCACCTTAGGTTGGTTAATGTTCTCTATACTGGCAGTGACTCACCCAGTGGATACACCACTCTTAGCAGATGTGAGTCCCCGTGTTTTCTCCTTAAGTTGGACACTGAATACCTATTGGATATATGACTAGTCATGTCATTTTCTCCAGAATTTTAGATTAAGCCCTTAGCCGCCCCATTCCCTGCAGGCTCACTATTTGGATCACGTCACACTACTCAAGTTACTTTTGGATTGGACGACCCCTTTTCTTAGTAACCACCCCTATGGTTGGAAAATTTGTTCAGCGGATGCGCGAATTCTCTCTTGGTTTAGTAAATATGAGATAGGTCTAGGCTTATATAAGGTCCTTCTCATTTTGATCCCTCAAAAACTAATAAGGTCCACAATAAAACAAACAAACAAAATATTCTCTTATGGATTAGGAATTCAAGCCCCCAAAGGGCCCCTTTTCCCAAGCAGGCATCCTATCTTTAGGGCAGTGTCAGCAGAACTCCCTATAGGAATTGCTTGACTCCCTAAGTTGAGATAAGTCCCTGGGTCGGTACTCACTCTGTAGTCACCCTTAGGTTGGGTTCAATTTGTTTTGTTACAAACGGGTTACCCATGCAGTCATTCTGCTTTGAAAGATGTAATACTATAACGCATTCATTCTAGCATGATTGTCGCAAACCGATGGGCAGCCCTAGATCAGGTTCGATTTGTTGTCCAAAGCAAAAGATCACCCCAGTGGTCTTTTCTAGTGGAATATGTGAGTCCTCAAGCTTTCTTCCCTTAAATTGATCATTGTAAACCAAAAGGCACTCCTTTAGTCAGATAGTTCTCCCATCGACCAAGAAGCTACTCTCTTTGGTTCAGTAAATCTGAGATAGGTCTAGGCTGATATGAACTTCTTCCCAGTATGACCCATTGTAAACTAATGGAATCCATCAAAAATAAATAAATCTAAAAAAATAAAATTAATCTTGACTATCTTTGAGTTGATATATGTCCCCTAGTAGCATTAACTCAATAGTCAGCCCTAGGTTGGGTTTAATCTATTGCCTTGCTAATAGATTACCCCATCAAATGGTCCTTACTTTAGATGATGTAAGTCTACTACACTTTATCCCTAGTACAGTTGTTGCATACTGAAAGGCATCCCTTTGGTTGGCTAGTCCTACTATGTTAGACTACCCCTTTGGATTGGCAAAACTGAGTTAAGTCTTGGTCTCTATAGCTCCTACTCAGTGCAACCCATCGCAAACCAATAGGGTTCATCTCAAAATTCCAAATCTAAAAATTATAACAAATTCAACATGTTTTCTTTAGTGGAAATTTCTCCTCAGTGAGACCTAAATCAAATCAAACCTCTCATCCCCTTATGGATGACTTGAACATGCTTCCCTAGTGGAAGGGTCACACTCTATCCCTTAGTGGATTCCTTCCATCTCTTTTGTCCTTGACATAAGTAGAGTCACACTGCACTAAGCTCTAGATTCTTTCTACACATTGGGTTTCTATAGTGCTTGTGATCTCTCGATGTTGTTGATCATTTCGGTCAACACCAATACATGTGGTGTTCCTTGTCAATCACACCACACCTAATGGGCGCCCTTTCTTGACCTCATTTTTAGAATGAGCTCTCAACCCCTCCATCTTAGACATAAGATTTCTCTTAGATTTAAGAAGTTCCTTAGGATTAAGACACATTTAATGATTAGGTGGACACTCAACCCACAGAGACTTAAGAATTAGCCATAAATAGGTCCCTTTGGGTGTTAGGAAAATTTTCCTACCCTTAGCTTTAACCATCCCGCACCTTCCTTCCATCAAGTCAAATTCCAAATCAATCTTATCTGATTTTCTCCAAATACAAATCAATTCCATGTGATTGAAATTCATAATTGAAATCTATGATTGAAACCCATGAAAGAAATTCTGAAGTCCAAATCTTTCTAAGTCCTTTAAATTCCTTTTAATGGACTTAGCATAAATCATGATCAAATCAATTCAAATTCATGGGATTTTCTCATAACTCATTTATATTCTCATTTATATTCACATATATAAATAAAATATAAATATAAATCAATCAAATTAAATCCAAAAATTAAATTCCAAACTTCAAAAATTCCATAAGTCCTTTATATTCTTTTAATGGACTTAGCCTAAATCATGATCAAATCAATTCAAATTCATGGGATTTTCTCATAGTTCATTTATACTCTCATTTATATTCACATATATAAATGAAAATATAAATATAACTCAATCAACCCAAACTCAAAAATTCAAGCTTCAAACTCAAAAAATTTCCTAAGTCCTTTAAATTCCTTTTCATGAACTTAGCCTAAATCATGATCAAATCACTTCAAATCCTTGAAATTTTCTCATGATAAATTTATATTCACATATATAAATGAAATATAAATTCAAGAAATCAAAATTAATTCCAAAAAATCAAACTCAAAGCCACTCAAAATCCAACCTAAGCCTTTCAAGTCAAAATCTTGAACTTAGCCAAATCAACTTCAAATCAAGCCAAACTCTTGATTTTTCTTCATGATTCAATCAACCCTACAATCATGAATTCATATATAAATATAAACTTCAATCATCAAATCAAAATCCAATTCAAAAATCAAACCCCAAATCCATTCACATTCTTCCTTTGAATATGAAATTTTCAAATGAATCAAAACCCATTTGACTTCAAACCACTTGCAAATGGATTTATATTTCAATCATAAGTCCGTATACAAGTTCAATCAAACTCAAATAAAGCTTTGACCAAGCCATTTAACCACTTAGGCTCACTTGACCCAAAGTGACCTAAAGTACCCTTATGAGCCAAATTGTAATCCTAACCAAATTTGATTGAATCAAACTCACCTATGTCTCTCATCATGATCAACAATCATCATGGGATGATCAATCAATCAAATTGGGTCAAACCAAGTCATACTTAAGGGTTGACCAAGTCAACACTTAGCCAAAATGAAACCTAACATAGCCAAAATCCACCATAGGCCAAATTAATTGAAACCAATGATCAAAGTTCATTCATGAACTATGTTTGAACTTGATCAAGTCAACATTTGAGCCGAACCTAGCCCAATTGGCCATTTGACCCAAGTTGACCCAACTTGACCTAAAAAGTCAAAATATGCCAAAACTTGATCTAAGCTAAATTGATTGAAACCAATAGGTCAAGTTCATTCTAAATCACTTGTTGAACTTGACCAAAGCCTCAATTGGCCAACTATACCTAACCTAACCCAATTGACCTTGAACCCAACTTGACCTAAAGGGGTCATGTTGAGCCAAATTCAAACTTAACCAAATTAACTAGAAATAAAGATACCAATCCACTTTATATGACTAACCAAACCTAAACCTACCCATGACCTAGCTTAAAAAGGTCAAATGGGTCAAATTGGTCAACTTGACCCATTTGACCTAAATGAAGTCATATGAGCCAAATTAAAACTAAACCAAATTGAATCAAACTAAAGCCACCAAAACATTTCAAATGGTCATATGAACTTGACCCAACTCTTGGTTTGACCCAATTTGACCAATTGGTCAACTGACCCAAGTTGACCCAAGTTGACCCATTTTGACCTATATGGGTCAACATGAGCCATACAATATCAAATGAACTCCAAATCCAATAAAACTTGGCCAAGCCTATTTTCTCCACATACCCAACATATTCAAATTCAAAAATCATCCAAATGACCATTCTACCCCTAGGCCATAGAACAAATTTTGGTCTAATCCATGGGTAATTTGGTCAAGTCCTCTTCATATCAACTTCACACCTTCCTAATAGGTCAAGTGAATTCTATGGAGGTGGTGCACCCAACTCAATTAGTTTGGGTCAGCCCAAATAGACCCAAGGATAAAATTGACCCCATCTCAAATTGGCCAATTCAAAAACCTCCCTCCATTTGATTTGAAGCACATGGGAGGTTACCAATCCACTCAAGAGCTCAAACCAACCATGTGCCAACTTCAAACAGCCCAAAAAATCCTTTCCATATAATCAATTGCATCAAAATGGCACCCATAGCTTTGGTCGTCCGATTGCCATAGGGGGAGATATACTCCCCTTAATTTCAGTTGAATTCAACAGCCTTATTGTCAATTGAGCACTAAAGAGTGTTAGGTCCCATCAGAGAGCATTCCTAAGCTTCTTAGGAGAGAATTGAAATCAAGCTTTCTCAATTTTCATCCTTTAAAAATAAGGGAGCTCAATTGATTTCCTAACTTCTTCCATACTCCAATCCAATGTAATTGCCTTTGCACACACCCTCAGGGGATCAAGTCGAAGGCACCCAAGCATTCACACAAGTTTCCAAAGCAAGGAGGAGTTGAATTGGACCAAATCCATAAGTAAGGAGAGGCGGTGTTGGTCCATAGAGAGATCTACTCAACCCTAAGGCTTGAAACTTTCAACAAGGCTTTATCTCCATTAGACGAAGCTACCTCATCGAGCTCGAGCACCGGTGATCACCTCTGGTGAGGTATGGAATTTTTCGACCACTAAGCTTAGGAGGTTTTGATCCTTTGTGAAAGAAATTATCATGGCATGTGAATTCCACCATTGGATAGGCTCGCCATTAGTATATGATGGTGTGGGTAAAATCTTATTTCAATTCAAGCTCAATCGAGCTCGGATCCTCTCTTAGATCATGGTCGATCTCCATTAATCCTCAGGGAAGAACAGGGGTGATCCTGGCCATCCATCCATGCATTTTGGATGGGCAGCTGAGATTAAATGCACATTTTATAAATCCTTTATCCTTTTAGAAACCATGGGGTGATCTCTGGTCATTCGATCCTAGATCAAACAGTGGGGATCAAACCATGTCCCGCCTCCACGCCGCCTCTATGATGTGACATTTAAGTGGATGGCTCACGGCGTGATGCATGTAAAGCATGCTAACCGCCACCACCGCGTGTCAAGCTGTGAGCTAAGGGCATTAGTTAAGGTTTTAATTTTAATTAATCCCTTAAGCTTCAAAAATTCATATCTCTCTAAATTAAAATCAAAAAATATGAGGTAAATTTTTATGAAAAGATAATTCAATCTAGAATATTCTAAAAATGTTTTTAATAGATTTTGATATATATTTTTCTCTGATTTTGGGTTTTAATGGAAATCTTATTTTGTTAATTACTTCTTAATTAATCCTCTAATTGATCGCAAACTACTTGGGTATGTTTTGGGGGATGACTTCTGTCTCCATTAATTTTCTTAGGATTTATTGAAGGCTTATTTGGGGGAATTGCAAAAACATTTTCTAATTACTCCCTTAATGTAATTAAGAATAATTAAGGGTGTGATTAGTGTTTTAACCCTTTTTAAAGTTGATTAAGGTTAGATATAATGAAAAAGAGGCTTAGAGAATAATTTTGGGTATTTCCTCTAATCTATTCCCTAAACCCCATTTTATTTTCTTAATCTTCTCTTAATTATGGATTAATTCATTAATTATTCTTGTAATTAATTTTTAAAAATTCTAAAAACTTCCAGAACTTCATTAATCTACTTTGGGTAGATGCTTAGGTGTTCAAGAGCCTAACTTCAATTAAAGAAATCAAAACTCACCTCACATGTGTGAGGGGTGTTTTGAAATTACTTAAGTTAAACCCTTAGCTTAATTAACCATTAATCATGAGCCAAATTGCATTAGGCCCTTTTCTTCCTAGGTGCATTGCAAGTTTAAATTCCTTATGAGCTTTTATGTCATCTGATTGGCTCATAATTACTTGGATAACTATCCTAAGGTGGTGTAGGTAAGGGTTAATTAACTTGCTTAATTCATACCATAACTTAACCAAAAATCTGAAAATGAATCTAATCATCTAAAAATTAAACAAAAATGCCAAACAGACATGGTAATGGGTTAGGAATAGTAAACTCAACTCACTTTTTCAAAATTAAATCAAATTCAAAATCAAACAAATATCACATTGAATAAACTTTGATTTATTTTAAGCTTTTTTATTTCATAAGATTGTCTTTAGGATTTAATTAAACTGAATGTGTTTACATGCTTTCATTGCATTAATTCTTTTCCAATATGCTAAATATGTATGTCACTTGGTTTCATGCATCCATACTTTTCAAAATTCATATTTAAAAATGAAAATGTTTACTTTATGTCAAATTTGCATGTGTTGGCTAAAATAGAAATATGAGTGGCTATTATCACTATTAAATTCAAATTAATTTCAAAACATATAAATCAAATGCCTAAAACTAAAAGTGTGCTACTTATATTTTAATTATAAGCTTGCATGTGAGAGAATATAATGATGTGCTTAGCATAAGTTTTCTTTCTCTTCTCCTTTAGTATAGCTTTGAATAGGAATTGGTAAGATGTATGGTTCATTAGAAAAGAACCTACCACTTGCCTAATTATATATCCTAATGATTCCTATGCTATCACTTGAGTAGGTTACTTATGCTTGCACACATTAATTGCCTAAACAAAATAAATCAACTAATAAAAATTTTTGCATTCTTTCTTTTCCATTCATTTCTTTTGTACACATTATTTGTATTTAAGGAAAGTGGTATATTAGTCTAGACAACCCTAAGGTTGTGAGGCTATAAGTGGCCCTAGGTAGGTCTTGTACCCTACACCTCTGGTTAACAATGACACTGTACTCACTTATGTCTTTCTTACTTTCATGTGTGCATGTGAAGATTGGATAAGAAATCCCTTTTCTACTTAATGAAAATCATGCATCATAAACTTCCAAATTTCCTTAAATGAATTACTTAGCATGCATCATAAAGTGTGTTAAATATTCTCATTTGTATGTATAGATATGCTTAGGACTCATCCATATGCATGTTATACATGTTGGGAAAGAAATGAAGTAATGCATGTTTTATGAATTTGGTTCATTTTATTTAATCTTAAAATGCCTTTCTTTTGAATGGGCTTGTTTAGAGTTCATCTAAACTTTGGATTAATCAAAACATTCACTAAACAAACTTAAAAATATGAATCTACTTTAGAAACTACTTTGGTTAGGAAAGGAAAAAGAAGTTATCTTCTCTTTCTCTCTCTTTATAACTTAGTAATTAATTATAGGATTCACTTGAACCTAATCAAAATATGAAATAAAATCAATCCAAAATAATTAAATCATTTAAATGAAACCCTCCTCTAAGTTGAACATGCTTCACACTTATAAAATTCTAACTTAAAGCCATAGCTAAGCATACCACACAAACCTCCAAAGCACACACATTAGGCAAAGTCACCACTTCTAACTTTAGGTTAGGGTGGTGCATGGTTTTATGTTTTGCTTTTTATTTTGTGATATATATTTTAGACTGGATGTTAAGATGTATGCTCATTGAATGTGTGGTAAGGCGATCTCAGTCTAACCATTATTTTCTGCAGGGGATTGTGCTTAAGGGGAGTTGTAATAAAAATATAAATGCTTTTGCTTGTAGGTGCTTATACCCCTAAGCATAATTCGATGAGTCAGGTGAAATTAGTCACCCATGTGTGGGGTGTTAAGTCTAATATACATGCTTGGGATTTGGTGGTTTGTTTAGCTAACCTTTGTTTTGCAGGTGTTAGCTAGATTTCCTTTTTCATTTTCATGTAAATTTTATAATTAGGATTTTTGGAATTATTATTATGGGGATTAGGATGAACATTGGTAATAAGATCTTATCTTATGTACCATGTGAAGCCTTGGAGCATCCACTTTCCAACCATCCAATAGAATGAATCGAAGAAGAAAGAAAAGAAGAAGAAGAAAGAAGAAAATAATAATGAAGAAATGAAGCTTCAAGACCTCCATAACAATGAATTCCTTGCTTAATTATAATTTAATTCATTTGTAATCCAAGTATTATAAGGGTAGAGCTCAGTTACCAAATTTATTTTTGGGTTTGTGCGGTGGTACCCGACCACAACGGCCTCTTATTCTTTTTGTGGTTAGCTTTATAAATTGATTGATGATTTATTTAGCTTATGTATTAAGTGGCATCATTTTCCTAGTTTTTTCCTTGCTTTATGTATGGGATGTGGATTAAGCTCTTAGTAATAAAATAAATCTTTTACAAAACCTAATAACTCAAAACTAAAAATAAAGAACTCATAACTTCACCTAAAGCTTAGGTTTAAAATCAAGATAAAAGAATTAGCAACCCCTAAGCTGGATGAGTCTTTCTTTTATAATATCATGCACGATAGCATCTTATTTCACTCTTAATTGGAGAGCTTCCACCTTCTCCAGAGAAACTTGGCTTAACCTTTAAGAGCCATGGTGGAAACACACCTCCTCCCTTCTTGCTGATTTTTGCCAACAACTTTATTTCTCATGCATTAGGCATATGAATCCTATTAGCTGGAGTCAAAATAATTGTCCAAAAATGAAAATAAAATGAAATCTGAATTGCATTAGATTTAGGACATTTGAAGTATGTCCTTACATGATCTTGTCTCTTTAAGGAGTGAGTTTAAGGACTTAGTCTCTTTCTAAATAAATAGCAGCCTAGCTATCTTGCATAAGCATATGACTTACCTACATGTATTTAAAATCGTAGGAGTTAATTGGCGGCCACCCCCAGGCGGCTATAAGTCCAAGGTCGGGTGGTTTGTCCTCTCTTATGGAGGAAAATCAAATACCCATTTTTGCCTTAGATTTAGGTTGTGCTTTCGGCCTTGCCAAAGCTCCCTATATTTAGGTTCTGAGGTTGCTTCTCCCTTTGTGGGCCATAAGCTTAAATTCTCACCTCTTAGTCATTTCCTTAATCTTGTGTTATGGAATCATGAGTCCTAAATTTTTAATGAAAAATGTAACTCAAATAAATTAAATCAATTTCAAAAATGTAAATCCCAACCATAGGATAGATTGAGATGCTCACTAGATTTCCTAGCATCGTGGCATCTTCTACTTATCTTTCTTTTGGATTTGATAACAACTCCTTCTCTTTGATCAATCCCATTTGATCTTCAAAAATGAACTAATCGATTTATATTCCTTTCCTATTGGAATCTTTGAAGATAATCATCATTTAACTTAATTAAGAGTATTCCTAAGAGATCCCATCCTTTAGGATGAAATTGACTATGGGGGCTTGCCCCTGTAACAAACTTAATGAACTCGGTGTAAAATAAACTCTGCTTTACTTTTTTTATGTAAAGTAGGGGAAGATTCTCTTGTACAAATGTAGACTCATTGTCCTTAGGAGTCCTTATTGAGGTGATTGGGTTCATTAAAGGGTAATGACTTCTATCTTTCAAGATAGTATACTATTCCTCGATGACGTGTCCGATCACCTGAATAAGCACATCTGCAGATCTGCGTGGTGCCCCAAAAAGATGAATTTTTATATTCTTTCCTCTTTCACTACACAAGATTGAAGGTGACCATATATAGAAAATTTTCTACCCGCAAAATGATAATGGTAAAAACAACATGAGTTAGCATGGAAACCTCTATAGCTTTTCTTTTTAGTTATGAAAATATAACTTCAATATTAAATTAAACTCAATGATGTACTTTTTTTTTGTTATGACCTCATGGTCAATAATAGTGAAAGTTAAACCATCATAGCTCATCTTCAAATCCTTAAATCTCATACAGATTATTGGTTAAGTGGGCCTGCTCCTTGACCAAGTTCAATCAAGTGTTGAATAAAAAAATGAACTTTATGAACATCTTCCTAATCATGTTGTGAGTATCTAAATTATAACAATCTTATAATATAATTAAAATATTTAGACCTACACTCATTAAATTTGATTATGATAAATAGGGGTCAACTAATTAGATTATAGATTTTTTAATTTGGTAATTTTTGGAACCCAACTTATCAAATTTAGGTTTGACAATAAGTTTAAAGATTTTAATTGGTATTTTTATTTAAATATTTTTTAGAATTTAATTTATTAAATATGGGTATAACAATAAGTTCAAAGACTTTAGGAGGTTTAAAGGATTTAAATGGTTTGATTTGTTGATTTAGATTTTCAGAAGATTTTGGTATTGTTATAAGAAGGAAATCATATTTGATTAGATATTATACCTTCCTTAAAGTAAAAGAAGGGAACTAACTGGGAGATCTAAAGGAAGGCTCTAGGACTTTTCTTATGAGAATATATTAAATAAGAGGTTCTACAAATAAGATTCATCATGTTGGGCACACTAGTCTAAGGATGAAATGGACAAGATATCCAATGGACGAAGAGCAATCTAAGCCTATGAGTGGCATAAGCATATTACTGATGTAAAGATAGAAGCCAACTATTAAAGATGAAGAGGGGAACTTTTCTCAATGAAATCGCTAGAAAAATCTATGGTGATTTAAAATATGATAACATATAGATTTTGGAAGTTCTCATTTAGAAATATTGTAATAATAGATAGTATATCTCCGCAAAAGGAGAAATATCACTCTATAATAGATTTAACCACTTAAAAAGCCTTCAAAAGTCAATGGACCCACATGAACCAAAGATTTTTTTTCCTCTACTCTATGGGAGCATGATAGTGTTTATTATAATCTGGGTGAGGAAGCTCCAATAGTTAATTACATCTTAGCATAAATAATATCCTAGAAAAACTCTCAATTAAAGTAGTGGCTTGTGTCATTATAGATTTTAAAGTTTCCTTTCTAGATAATTTAATTGGAAATAAAATAAGATGGATTAAATGGGATATGTTCTCTTTAGAGTACAAAGAAGGAAAAGTAAGAAATGTATAGATACTAAGTACAACTTAGTTTATATTAGGCTTTACATTTTTAAAAAATTAATTTTTATTTTAAGTTTAAATTATCACATATATTAAGATGTTAGTACTTATATCCCAATAGCACAAAATTATGAAAAATCTTAAGAGGTGAGGACTTGCCCCATAACAAAAAGAAACAGATCATCTCAGAACTTATAACTAAAGGTGTTGCCAATACAAATCGGAAGCTCAACTTAGTCTAATGGAGGAAAAATGGGACTTATAAACTAGGTCTAACTCTCAAGACTTATGACCCTACCTAGAAGAGTTGGCAGTTAACTTTGATATTCTTTAAAGCCATGATTCTAATATTTATGAAATGCAAGATAGATAAGGCTTGAGAGTTCTATAGCCTAGACTTATCCACTAATAAAGCTTCTAACTAATGCATGAATTTATAATTTCTTTTTTATATTTTATTTGGATACTTAACTTATTCTAAAATTCATGGGTATGAAATTATGTCTACATGTATGTACTAATACTAGAGTCAACAACAAATTGCAGTTTAGGTAAACTTCCCTAAAAAGGGTGGTCATCCTCACTAATTAGATGGACCTTATGTGCATGGGTGAAGTGCAAATTTAAGAGAGAAAGAGTGGGAATATATCATGGTGCAAACATTTGTAAGGATTTTTAATGAATTTTATTGATTATACCATATGGATTTTAGAAATGACTTATTAAAGTTGATTAATTCTTTAGTTTGAGTTGATTAATTAGGTTAAAACATTAATTTTGACATAATAGTCTATCAAATGAAAAAAAGCAAGCTTTCATAATGAAAATCATCACATAAATAAACCTATGAAAAGCATGCATTAAATAATTATCACAATAATATTTTTGATTGATATTATTTTGTACATCACGAGAGTATATATTTTGCCTCTTGGAGAGGTTGTACAATGCATCTTCATATATCCCAACCTCGTGCACTGAGACTTCCTTCAAGTTAACCTTAATTCAATGCTCTAAGCCACTTCACATGAACTTGATGCACTAATGGAGTAAAGATGATTCCATGTTGTTCTAATGTATCTAGGTTCTCTAGCCAAATATTGAAGGATGTATCTAAATCTATGATGTGAAAGTTTGCCTCAGTCTTCAAGTAGTATGAATGAGCCTAAGGCCCTCTCACCATGTTCATTGAATCCTTTCAACATTATCTTATCGGTACAAAGCCTAGTGATATTGATCTATTCTCATGTAAGTAAGGGTTCTTAGAATAATGATGTTGACCAATGTACCTGGGTCAACAAGTACTCTATAAATTAGAAGTTGTCCATATTCAATAAAATATATAGTGGACGATTGTGATTTTTAATCTCTAATTATAGATACTCATCTAAAAAGTAACATCTAGGACTTCCTTGGAATATTATGCTTGTTCTTCAACAATACTCATAGTGACTAGCTAAGCTTATCTTAAGATCTAGAAGAGCCTTGACCAATGACTCCCTCATCTCTTTGGATAAGACAAAGGTGTCATATATGCTTAGCCTAGCTAGAAATTTTCTAAGATGGTCTAAAACATTATAGTTAACCTTGTATTGGTTCTCCATAAATATATCTAAGCTAGAGCATCTTGTGGAGGGACTCATACTCATTGAAACCAATGACTTATTTTCCCTTATCAGTAGGTGTCATCCTAGGAGTTAAAACTCCACCACTATGAAGGCTAATTTGTATGACTTCTTTGACTAGAGGAGTCGTAGTAGTATCTAACTACTCATTAGGGGCACCTGAAGCTTCTCCTAATGGATCTTCAATGTCAGATGACTCCAACCCTATCTCATCAAGGGCACCCTAAAGATTTAAGATAGAGATGTCACTATTAGAGTTGAATCATTATAAGAAAAAGATTGATTTGAATCATTTTGATTATTGAGATTTCAAGAGTTATTATTATGATTAAGATGATCTGAGTCATTTTCATCATGAAGAGACAAGATATAAGAAAAATATTTCTTTATTACTTTATTTGCCTTTAGTGGTATAAAATAGAAGTCAAATAAAGTAAGCGGCATGAGTTACTAGCACCCCATTTACAAATACTATCCTCCTAGAAATAGAAGTGGTACTTTTGGTAGGTAGTGATGCTATTGATATATCTTGAGTCTGCACTAATGGCTTCTGGTCAACATCCACTTTCTCTAAGTTAACCTTCATAACTAACAAGCCTATCAGTGGGGTGGAGGTCTGACTTGATTTAGGTACTTATAGAGAAATCTTTCTGACCTTAGAAATGATTTTATAAGAGATTTGAGATAAGGAAATATCATAACTTTATTTAGTCTTGCATGATCAAATTATTCTCTAAATATTACTTTAATAAAATCAATGGTATGTTCAATTAACTATTCTTTAGGTATCACTATGGCTTCAAAATTATAACTTCGCTTGAGCCAATCCATAAATATGATACAATCCTCTAAGATGTGCCCAATTCTACAATGGTAGGGGGGAAAATTAGGATCATAACTCTTGCCCACTTCATTCGGTCTCTTGGGTTTAGGTAACTAGAAATTAGACTTCTTGATGAGATTCTTGGAAACTTTTCTATTTACCTCTATCTTAAATGAATAAGTCTTATTTAGAATTTTAGTGAGAGTAAGTGGTATGTAGCTACCTGATGGCTGGTATGGGTACTAGTATTATTAAGGTTGTTGTGGACATGGAGATGGATGAGGATGTCAAAGTGCACATGGCTAGGACTTAGGTCTCTCAAAATAAACTCATATGGGTTGTTCACCCTTGTCGACTGCTTAGGCCATCTCATGCATTTCTATAACACCTTTTACATCTTTGGATTATATAAAATTGGTCAAAAAAATAAAAAGTGCTTAGCTTCCTCCTGAAAGTTAGCTACTTTGTTGATTAACTTATCAAAGGTTTCGATGATAAAGCCTTTGGGCATGAGCGCCACTGAACCATGGATATTCTTGAGTAGAATCTTAATAGCATGTTGCTCCTAAAACTGAGGTTCGCTCTTTCCTCCACTAAAAATGTAGTCAACTAAGGACTCATTGAGTTTCTACATTGCAACTACTAAGTCACCTTCTACTGGGCTCCTACAAACATCTTGATGAATAGCTGCTCTAATTTAGTGAATATTTTCACTAAATTATTGGGCAGTTCGGCTTACCAATCAAATGTTATACTCATTAGGTTTCTAACAAACTATATAAAAAGAAGTGTCATTTCCTCCAACATTACAATAATTTACTCAAAAATAGGCAATGTGATGCCATTAGGTTTTTATTACCATCAAAAATCCTAAACGATGATGGCATAAACCTCTTATGATATTGCTTTAGATCAAATTTCTTAAACTAAAGTTTTTCTTTTAAAACTGATGAGGGCCATTGGGTTTGCGCAAATATCTTCTTCACATATTGTTTCACCAATTGCTTGATATCTCACTTCTAGAGAGCTACAATATATGTTCCCTTCTTATTCAGACTATATGTGTCTTCATCTAAAAGAGCAGTGTTTTTATTCTAATCCATTATATGCACTGACTCAAGCCTATCTTCCTCCATAAGTGTAGTTTAAGGGATTGGAGATTATCTTTAAAGGGCTAATACTACTGACATCAACTCTTCTACCCTTTGTTACATATGTTTGAGTTGATAATCTTTCTATCTCAGTTGATGCAACAATCTCAAAGTCAAGTCCAATGCCTTGCCTTCCTCAATTTACAACATCTTATACATCTTGGTGGTGTTAATGATCTCTATGAAAGAACCCTCAGGTATCAACCATTTGTATATTAGTTGTATCCTAGATGGCTCAGAGAAAATACATTTAAGGATGCACTCCACCATCTTTATGGGATGGGTAGGAGTATCATTTTTTCATGCGTCAGCTTAATATATATTCAACCAAATTTTTCCTAACATTTATGTTAGGGTTTTATCTAGATATGGGTTCTACTTCCTACGGGCACAAGCCTCCATAGTTAATTATCCCTCTTATCACAGTAAGAGAGCACTCTCTATTAAGGTTTGAAACAAACATAATAACATATCTATCTGATATGTAATTGGTGTCTTAGACATGTGTGTAGCATGGATGACTATCTTGTAGGAAATAGGACTGTAATCCCAATCAAGATGCTATAGTTCCATCATCTAGGGATTACATTATTCCAGCCTACCAACATCAGAGGGACATGGTTGTAATGTCCAGAGAATCTAATTAGCAGCCATGGGTTGCCTTGTTTTAGGTAACTCAAGTGGACTTAGAATTTTAGTGTAAGCATTGTAAGAGTGTTCACATGGTGAACAGATTATAAGGTATTTGCATAAAGAATGGCAGAAGTTCATATGGTGAACAAATATAAATTTGGGCATAAATCCCTTTTAGAATGTCAAATTGAGGTTGTCCACATGGTGGACAGATGTGAATTTATTTGCATGGTGGACAAATTATGTGGTGTTTGCATTCGAAACAAATAGACGTTCACAAGGTGAACGAATAGAAGGCTAGGCTTACATACATTTGAAATGCCAAATTGAGGTTGTCCACATGGTGGACTAATGTGAATTTGTTCATGTGGTGAGTGAATTATGAAGTGTTTGTATTATGAACAAATAGATGTTCATATGGTGAATGATAGAAGGTTGGGCTTAGAACCCTTTAGAATGCCAAATTAAGGTTATCCTGCATGGTGGACAGATGTATATTTGTTTAGATGGAGAACAAATTATGTGTGTCTGTGTGATGAATGAACAGATGTTCACATGGTGAAATGAGAGTCTTGTTTTAATGAGCATCATGGTGCTAGGTCAAAGTGTTGCAGCACTGCACACTTTCATGTGCGTCAGTTACAAAATTTATTATACTTAATTCTATCTTTTTGACCGCACAGTAATAGATAAGATAGGCTGAATAGCGCCACAATACAGTGGCCATGTTCTACAATGAAGAGGGTAGTGCCTCAGTGCCAGGTCTGGGCACCTCGGTGTTAGGGCCTGATTCATAAATAGAGGCCCAAACTATTAATGATTTTCATTTAGCGATCCCTTCTCCTAAGGATTTTCTTTCTCTTCTAGCTCTCTTTACTTCTTAAATACTAATATTAATCATGCCTCTTAGAAGAGAAATGGGCAAGGAGAGAGCCTCCGGCGATGCCAACTACTTCATTAGAACTGATGTCGAAGAGCGGTATCAGCACGCTCTCCTTCACAAGTACTTGATTCCATAAATAGGTTTCCAAAATCCCAGTGGTTGTGTGGAGAGGATATTCATGGAGCGAAGGTGGCTCAAACTAGCTTACAATAATAATTTTTGCATCATCTCAGTGATGCACGAATTCTTTACAAGTGCACAGGATGGCCGATAATAAAGCATAGGTCTGAGGGAAGCTAATAAGTTTTGACAGTAGTGTTATAAATGCATATTATGATCTCTTTAATATTGAGTATGATCAATATCTCTCATACTATAATGACCATCCCATTTCAATGAGATCATTATTTTTCTTTCTAGTAGAAATGAGTGCATGTAATGGAAATGATGAGAGGAAAGGATTATCAACTTTCCTACCATCGGTATGATAGCTGCTTCTAAGACTTAGCTCTATTTCATTTCTATCAAGCTTATGTCATCTGGTAACATTATTAAGGTTACCAAGGATAGGACTATTTTAAATTTTCCTATTCAAAAGGGGTTCTTGATTGATGTCGGGAAGGTTATTTTTAATTCTATTCATAATATGCTGAATGGGAGCACTACTGTCAGGTATGGCCACCCTTCTCTTATTTATGGTTTGTGTGTCACAGTGAGTGCATTAGGTCCTTATGAGGAGGCACTCCTTTAGAAGTCCCCTCTAATGAAGAGGGTAATTGGGGGATTTAGGCATAGATTTAAAGTGGAAGAGAGTTCACTTCCTCCTTGGTCTAGATCTCGAACTCCTAAGTCCCTAGCTGAGCAAGTTCAAGAGATTGGAAACTAGGTCACGAACTTATGAAAGAGGATGGATTAGATTAGTCATAGAAAGAAATGATAGAATATAAATTTGACCATCTTATGGGTAAACAGCAAATGCAATTCTCTTACATGGCCCAGTTCAACACTGCAATGGTCAACATATTTTAAAATTTCAATCTTGTAGATCTTAGCCAGGTCTCCTTGCCTACGATACCTCAGTATCAACCTGTGTGATTACCCAACTGATATCAAGCATGGAGGAGAAGGAAGAAGAGAAAGAGGAGGGTGGCGATGAGTGCAACTACTAGTTTTCCTCTTTTTATATTTTTTCTCTTCTTTTTTTTAAAATTTTTGTGGTTATAATATCCAAGTTTAGTAATAAAATTTGACTTTTTATCATTATGCGTTATGCTTGTGTTTATATTCACTGTTGATTTATCACTCCAAGATGAAAGGATAAAAATAATACTAATTTAGCACTTATAAAAAGTCATATCATGAGAGCCGTAGCACTAATATGCCAGTGCCTCGGTGTTGGAGGGAGAATGAAGATCCTGAGAGGCCCAACACGACACTATAATATGATGTCATGGTGCTATGGGATATTATTTTCTCCCCAACAAAAAAATTTCTAAGTTTTTTTTCACATACAGCAAAGTGACACAATGCTGCAGTACTGTGGGATTTTATTTATTTTTTTATCAAAATGTTCTAAGTCATATTCTAAGTGATATGTGGGTATAGCACCGTGGTGTTGATATTATAGCACTATGCTATTTTACTTATATTAGGACATGGCACCGCAATGCTGATGATATAGTGTCGTGGAGCTATGGTATTTTATTAAAGCATTGTGGTGCTAATTCTTTGGTGCTATAATGCCACCCTTGTAATATGAATACCCGAGAGCACATCATCGATATTTAGTGTGGTGGTGCTATAGGCCATAATTTAAATTGAAAGTGTAAATCTAGACAATGTTAGATTTCAATTTAGAAATTTTGGTAGCATTTCATCTTGACAATGCTAGATTTGAAAATTACATAGTGTAGAGCACTCTCTAACTCTCTCCCTAGTTCTGGATCAAATATCAAAGGAGGGAAATGGTTTTTTGTCTCACTCCAGAATAAAATTCAATGATGGTGGTCTTCAAATCTCCAAGTTTTTCACACCAGATTAAAGATCAATGATAAAATTTCTATTAAACTAGTAAGAAAGAATACATATTCTATACCAAAAGTGACAAAGCTTGGAGTGAAGTATAACTACCAATTCAAAGAAATTGGAGTCAATTGGAGAAGAATATCTTTGGAGTAAACTACTCACTCTTATTTAATGGGTTGATAATTATTCCCTCTCAATAGCAAGTACAATGCCTCAGCGCTAAGATCACGATATCGTGGTGCTATACCATAATTTGATAGTTGGACTGTGCAGCTATTTCCTCTAGAAGGTCAGGGTAGCGCCTTGATGCTATGATCATAGCGTCGTGGTGTTATAGCCAAAATAAAAATTTTATTTTTATTTCTTTTAATTTCTTTTGATGTAAAAAAAATTTCCTCTCAATGAATGCATCATGACATTAGGATATGATGCTTTTTTTGTCTTGATCTTCTATTACTTGTAGTATACATATATAAAGATAATTAAGTAAAAGAGTTGAAACGTCTAACATGTTACTCTAATAATCTTCCTGTATTACAGGATAATAGAGACCATTATATGGAAAAAATTAGCTACGATAGTTGGCTTGGATTTCTCTAATACCAAAAAAGTTGTATGAGCTTTGTAGGCCATAGTAGTCTTCCTCTCTTGTGCTTCATGGAGATGATGAAGGGCAGCCTCTTGATCACACTTTAATGAAGAAAGAGTTTACTCTAGGTTGGACATCTGAGTATATACTTGTGAGCAATCTTCTTCTATGGCTATGGCAGCTTATCTAATCATGTTGACCTCATATTTGGATGAGGTTAATATCATTCTGAAATCAGCAATTAGGATGTCCTAATCTTAAATATGAACCACCTAATTCATTGCTTAGGACACTATACTTAGTGACTTAGTGCACCCTCCTTGGGCTTGATCTAACCTAATGAGCTTAGGTAGACTTGACCCAATCTTCATATTTGGATTAAATCAAATCAAATCTAAATCAATTAAAATGAAATCAAATTAAATTAAAGAAATAAATCCAAAACTAAATCAAAGTCAAATCAAGTCAATCCATTTGGCATAGGTTAGACTTAGGTGGCTCCCACAAACTCAAAGGTCAACTCACCAAGAATTTGACCAAATTGAATCATTCTAAATATTCCAAATAATCAAATAAACATGTTTGATCATGAATCTAAGAAAATTTAATTTTATTTAGTCCTTAATTGGGTTCATTAGACCACTTAGTCTAAATAACCCTAAATGGGTCCTATTGGGTTCAAACCAAAATTAAATTGAAATCAATTTAATTTGATTGTTCAAAATCATTTCAAAAGGATAATAAAACACAATTCAACTCATCATTGGGTCCAATTTAGTCAAATTGCTTATTTGACCCAAATGAAACCCATGCTTAACCCATTAAGCCCACTTTGGGTCAAATGGGTTCAAATTATAGTCCACTTGAAATTAAATGAAATAAATCACTTCAAATTATTTCACACATATGATTAACCATTATTGGAGTGTGAACATGATTTAATTGAATCAAATTTGGTCATTTGACTTAACCAAATACAACTTAACCCATTTAAGGAAAAATGGGTCAAGTTGACTTGGAGTTGGACTAAGCTCTCATGTTGCATGGGTTAAGTCAATTGCTAATCATCTAATGGACGATCAAGGATGATCCAAATCAAAATTTAAAACCAATTAATGATTATTAAAGCATTTGAAACTTAAATTAAATCTAATGCTAAGATTAATCACCAAATGGATTCAAATTGAAACTAAACCTTTGAAAATTTATCTAAGTTCATCCTTGCATGGGTTAATTGAGATTACCAAACAATCTTAATCAAACTAATCAAATCTAAATTCAGCCAAAATGATAGATTTTCCAATGGAAAAGAGGGAGAACATGAAGCAAAGTCCAATTTTATTTACCTACAACTTCATCCCCTTTGTATTCCACCTCTCAGCTTCAAGAGGATTGGGTTGAGGACAATTACTTGAAGGCCACCAAGAAGAAGCAAAAAGAAGCTTGGCTTCCTCCAAGAGGAGAAGCAAGAGAGAAAAGAAAGAAAACTAAGGAAGCCATGGCTCACGGCCAAGCAAAGAAGAAAGGGAAAATTGCCTCCTTCCTATAAATTCTTCATCCAAACTTGTTTATAAGGCCAAGGGAGATTGAATCCACCCCTTGCCTAACCTTGCCACCACTGGTGTCTGAAATTTAGCCACCTAGAAGGCTAAGGATATGACTCTTGGCCAAGCATGGAAAGAGGGGAGGGAGGGCCAATTCCCTTCCTCTTTTCATCTTAAATCATTCACCAAGGGTAGAAATGAAGAAAGCAACCCTTCCCCCAACTCCTCACCTCCAGCACGCCAGAAAATGTCGAGCTCCCTTTAATGCTGAATGCAAAGGAGAGTTTCCCATATCAAATTGAACTTTCCAACACGTTCTAGAGGTTAAGGAGACCTCAAACGAGTCATCACCCTGTCCCCACACCACCGGCAAGTCAGAAAAAGACCAAACCCGATGGAATTCAAGTTGAGGTTGGTCTAGGAGGTGATCCATGGGGAGGCAAGCCACCAAATTGCATACACGGTGTCATCACATTGAGGCAAAGCTAATGGACTCAATCCCACCACTGGTGATCACCGAAAATAAGGTATGATATACCACCGACCCATTAGGCATTCAGTTTTGGTCCTTTGTGAAGGGAATTTGATCCCCATGAGGATCTAACCATATGAATTGGTTGCAAAATGATCTTTGATCATTTTATAATCAAAATCAAGTTAAAATTTGTCGATGATCGATAGAAATTTGGCAAAAATGATGAACGACGTCCAACTCTCGCCGGAGATTCTCAGGATTTGATCTTCGTCATCTAATCCTTCTATTTGGAATGGACGATCAAGATTTAGCTAGACGATCCAACTTTAATTCTTAAGGATGTCATAGAATGGATCGAGACTGTCAAAACTTTGAATAATTGAGATTTGTCTCGCATGTTATGGTTTTGACTTGGATGCCACATGAGATCTGCGTGGCCCAATGTCATCGTGCCACATGGTGACTATGCCACATTGGCCGCCATATCAGTCTACCCTCTTAAAATGATGATTCTAATTTAAATTAATTAAAAATTAATTAAAAATTACAAAAAATTCAAAAAAATCATAGAAAATTAAATACAAATCTAAAAAAATGCAAACTTGGACTCTAAGGATTCATCTTGATAAGAGGAATCAATTAAAATTAAAATGCCTATTTGATTTTTAGGTATTTTAGCTTTAATTTAACTTTGAATGAAATTAATTAAACACTAATTTTTCACAAACCATTAATCTAATTCAAATGAAACTTTGGGGAATTGAAATTGAGGTTAAAACACACCATAGAAAAACTTTTCATGAATTATTTCAATGTAATTCATGAAATATTAAATTTCAAATGCCAAACCTTAGTTTTAATTAAATAAATTAAAATAAAATGAAATAAACCATCAAAATGGATCAAATAACTTCAAAGAAACTTAATAAACTCTACTAAACATAAAAAAACACTGGTGAAACTCATTAAAACTAATAAATCACCAAATGGCTTAATTAGGTAATTAATTGAATTAAATAATTCAAATAATTAAACAAAACTTAATTAAATTATAATAAATCAACCAAAATTCCAAAAAAAAAAGTATGAATGAATCCTTTTTGGAAACATCTTTCAAAGAGGAATCAAAGAAAAATGAAATCCCCAAATGGTTTTCATTAAATTAGGCTTAATTTGGGTTTTAATGAAATAATTAAAACTTAAATTACACCCTAATTATGAATCTAGTATAATGAAACTTTGTAAATATGAAATTGGTATGGAACCCTACTTTCCATAAATATTTCAAACCCAATTGACCTTTGGATTGGGAATGGTTGAATTTTCAAATCTCTAGGTCAATATAAATTAAATAATAAATTAAAAAAATTCATAAATTCATAAAATCATGAAGTAATTTGAACTAATCTTTATCAACATCAGAAACACTTAGGATAGATTCTCCAAACGTCTTAAATCAAAGAAACTTGATCAATTTCATACTTAAGGATTAACAAAATTAATAAAGCACGTTAAGCTTAATTAAACCTTAAATTAATGAACTCATTATCAAACAATTTAATAAAACATTATTCCATAATCAATCTAACCTAAGAATAAATGCAAACATTAACCTAAGTACCTTAGGTTAACATAAATTAAACCAAATGAAATGAATATAATTCAACAAACGTAAACATAACTCAAACCAAAGCATAAATGCAAACCAAACGAAATAATTCAAACAAAATCAAATGAAACAAATGAAATAATTCAAATAAAATAAAATAATTCAAACCAAACCAAATTAAAAACTAAACTAAGAATGAAAATCGAATCAAATCAAAAGAGATGAAATGAAGAATCAAATTTCAAAAGAATTGAAACATTAATCCAAAAATCCAAATTGAATTCAAACCCAAACCATCTAAATGAATTTAAAAGGATTAATTATGATACTTAAGGAACTAAGCGAGACCATTGGGATGGATCTTCATCTTAAGATGAAGGTTTTATTCTATTAGGAGCTAGGATTGTGAATAAAATGGGTTCCACCCAAAAGTAGAATCTATTCTATTATTCATTCTTCAAAACCTAAAATTCACTTTAATAAAATAAAAGTGAAAATAAAAATGAAAACAAGTCATTTAAATTGAAACCACCCGAAGGTAAAATTCAAATAAACTCAAACTCCAAATTAAAACATGAACTACATAGGCCTAGTAAAATCTTGCTACACAAGCATGTTTCCTTGCACTAGATCCTTAGGTCATGGACCCTAGACTTAGGTTAGGCTATTATGTGATTCCTTTTGTGATTCTCTGTGTTGTGATGTGATGTGCTTCACTTTTTTTTATGGTATATTATTTTAGTCTGGATGTCTAGAATTATTTGCCCATTAGACTAGATGATATGACATTCTTTTTATATCTAACATTATCTTCTATAGGGGGTTATGTAACAAAGAACTGTCATCATAAATAAAATTAAAATTATTATTTTCTTGCAAATATGCTTAAGTCCTTAAGCATAGCCCAAAGAACAGGTGGGCTTGGCAAGCAGTTAATGCTAAGCCCATATATCTTTAAAATATAACTATTATGTGTTGTTTGTATTTTTACTGACATTTATTTTGCAGGGCTTAGGATTCATTTTTGAATTTAAAATGTAAAATTGAGCCTAGAATTAGGTTAAGGACTTTGGGGTCTAGGATTAACAGGAGCTGACCCTACCAAAAGATATGTGTAGTGGTCCCCTGTGAAGCCAAATGGATGTTCCTGAAGAATGAGACAACCCTAGAAACAAGACTCATAGATCTAAACTTGTAGTTCTAGGCTGGGCTATATAAGGGCAGAGCTTGACTACTATGGTGTTTATTTTTAGATGGGGGTGGAAACCATGTAGATCATAGGGGATGTTTATTGAGTTGATCGAGTGTGACATTAAGCTATGATGTACTAACTAAAGAGATAAAAATATCACCTACAATGGACCTAATCATCTAATAAGGGCTCCTAAGGCATGTTGGGTCTTCGTATATACTAGAGATTTTTTTTCCTACTTTACATGGAAAGGTAAAGTAGGATTTATTATGATGGGTTCTTAAATTCCCTATGGAACCAAGCCTCCGTAGTTAATTACATCCTAGAAAATGAGATTCCCTAAGAATATTCTTGATTAAAGTAGGCAATTATTATCTCCAAAGATTTCAATGTTAGATTATCAAAGGATTAGTTATGTTTGGAAAATCAAGTGTACGAGGCCAAGTGGAAGGCTTATTTTTGGAATCTAAAGGAGGGGGGAGTAAGAAATGCTCATGATACTTGGAAAATTTATGAGCATTACAACTTATCCTATGGTGGGGCTTTATACAACTTTTTGGAATCTAAAGAGATTTGTTTATTTGAGTTGAATTTTTATTAGATTGCTATGGCTTATGATCCACTAATATATGGTTGTGGAAATGCCTAAGAGGTGAGGATTTATGCTTGTAACCTAAAAGAAACTAGCAACCTTGGATCCTAAATCTAGGGAACTTTAGCACAAGCTAAAGCGTGACCTAAATCTAAGTGACAGGTGAACATAAGGATTCATCTCCATAAGGAAGGATAAACCCATCTAACATCTAGACTTACAACCGCCTAGAGTGGTTACCAACTAACACCTCCTATATTTTAAATCCATGTAGTCCGGTCATATGTAATTGTAAGATGGCTAGACTTTATTATTTAATTTGGAAGAGACTAAATTCCTAAACCTACTTCCTAAGAGACTAGAGCATGAGTGGTATGATAATACGACTTAATCTACAAATGCAAAATCTTTTCAAATTTTATTTCACTTTGAAATGGTATTTTAGACAAAAGGCTTAGGATTTATTTATGCCTAAATGCATGATGAAAGTTAATTTTTAGCTAAATCAAAAGAGAGAGGTAAAGCTCCGTCAAGAGGGGTCACTCTCATAGGTCAAGTGGTCCCTATAGTGTAAGAATAGAGACCCTCATTTTTAGCAAGAGTGGTAGAAGTGCATGCATGATGTGAGACATACAACATACAGCTAAAGGGTAGCTAAATCTTTTAATTATCTTGATTATAACATAACCTAAGATTTACGATGAGATTGTGAGTTATTGAAAGCTTTAGTTATGAGTTGTTAGTTGGATAAAAAATTTATTTTATCCTAAGATCCTACCACATCCAGGCCACACATTAAAGAATCAATCATTAAGAAACTACAAAGAGGAGGCAATCCTATTATGCAATTTAAATAAATCATCAATCAATTTTATAGACTATCATAAAAGAATAAGAGGTCAGTGTGGTCGGGTACCACCGAACATCTCAGAAAGAGAAAAGATGGGTAACCGAGCTCTACCCTTATACAGCTCAGAATATGAAAGAATAATTTTACAATTAAAATGAATACATGCTATGGGGGTCTTCATTTTTCACTCTTCCATATTCATGTCTTCATTCTTCCTTCCTTTGATTTGATTTGCTCCTTCTTTGATTTGGTTGTATTTTCTTCAAAGGCATCACAGGGCACCTCAAGACAAAGCCTTTTAGCCACTACTCATCCTAATCCCCCATAGCACTAAACCTAATTCCTATTAAAAATTTATATTTATATGTGGAAAGTAAATTTAACTACAACTGTAAAATAGAAGTTAGCTAAACATACATACAATCCTAAGTAGTTATTTTTATAATTTGGACTTAGCACCCCACACATGGGTAACCAAGTCTACCTAAAAAAGAGAGCATTCATATTTATTTTTAAGCATTCCCCTAAGCATAACCCCCTGTAAAAGACATGATTAGGCTAAGAGTGGCCTAACATCCGGTCTA
The DNA here is from genome assembly GCA_021442155.1 of Cymbidium sinense. Lineage (NCBI taxonomy): Eukaryota > Viridiplantae > Streptophyta > Magnoliopsida > Asparagales > Orchidaceae > Cymbidium > Cymbidium sinense. The sequence goes on along the minus strand of CM038226.1, from coordinate 60,807,497 downwards.
CGAAACATACACCCTAACATCTAGTCTAAAATATTACATCATAAAATAAAATATACATCATAACATAGATTGCTCTAACTTACAGCTAGAAGTGGTGACTTAGTTCTAATGTGTGTGCTAAGGCTTTATGTGGTATGTCTTAAGAAAGCATTAGAGTTATGTTTTTCTAAGTGTGGAAGAATTTAATTTAACATAAAGGTTGGTTTCATTTCAAATTATTTAGTTGATTTGTGAATTTTAATTTATGTTTTACTTGATTTCATTTGACTTACACTTAGCATCTATGTGTTACAAAGAGAAAAAAGAGGCATAGTCTCTTTCATCTCTACCTTAAGTCATTCTCTAAAGCATATTTTTAAATTTTAGTTTTCTTTAATAAATGGCTTATTACATATTTTTATTAACCATAAGTTTAGGTTAACTTTAAATAATTCTATTCAATATTAAAGGCATCTTAGGTTTAATATAATTGAATTACTTTCACATGACATATATCAAGTCATTCTTTTCCATCACATGTAACATGCATATGACTTTAACACTTAGCATATTTATCCATACCATATATATTTGGCACATTTAAATGATGATGAATGCATATATTTGGAATTTATATTTTTAGTTAATTGAATTATTTATACATGTAGATTAAAGCTCTATCCAAATTCTAATACTAAAATACATAGGAATGAAATCAAATAAGTATGTGTCATTGTTAACCATGAAAGTGAGATAATCAAATAACCTCCTTGGGGCTACTTAAAGCCTCATATTTTTGGGATGTCTAGACTATATACTCATTAATATTCAAACTTATGTAAATCTATATATGAATCATAAGAAATAGAACACTAACCCACATGTAATGTAGGCCAATGGCTTAGATGATTATGGATGCATATATTTGCAATAACAAAAGGGGATTTTCTTCTTCTAATTAAGCATGCATACACATGTACAAAAGATGTAAGAAAGTGTGTGTCATTGTTAACCAGGGAAGTGAGGTAATCGAATGACATCCTTGGGGCTACTTAAAGCCTCATATTACTGGGATGTCCAGTCTAAACACTTGCTATCTTAAATACATACAAATGCATAGATAATTATAAAAATGGAAATCATGCAAAAATTGTGTTTTTCCTTAATTAGAATATTTATGTATATGAATTAAAGCTCTATCAAAATTCTAATATCAAAATACATAATAATGAAATCAAATAAGTATGTGTCATTGTTAACCAGGGAAGTAAGGTAATCAAATGACCTCCTTGAGGCTACTTAAAGCCTCGTATCCCCAGGATGTCTAGACTATATACCCAATAACATTCAAACTTATGTAAATCTATTTATGAATCTAAGAAAGAGAGCTTCATATTCATATAACTAAGTTCTAAACACATGCAAATCCTATATGTATTCATAACTATCAACACACCACATGTTATTATCAATTTATAAATTTTGAAAGATAGATTTGGATTTAATAGTGATAATAACCACACATATAATTAGGTTAGGTCACCACCTGCAAGCTTACATATAAATAACTTTCATTTGATTCATTTAAATTTGAAAGAATGAATGTATGAAACCATATGACATACAACATTTAAAGTGACTGGAAAGAATAACTAAATATAAACACAAGGGTCATTCAACTAAATTAATTCCTAAGGGCAATCATATTAACTAAATTTATTTAAGGAAAACCAAAGCTTCTTATTAATTTGATTTTGGATTAAACTTAGAGAGGAGAGTTTATTTGCTATTTCAATCCCATTTCCAAGTAGGTAATAATAATTGATTTAAGGAAAGGTAAATAGGTGGATTTTATGCATTAATTAAATTGGATCATTAATCAAATCACTTAATTACCCTTTCTTATGCACTTTAATTTAATTAATCATTTAATCATAACCACAAATGATATGAACATGAGTGAAAATAAAATTTCAATGCTCCTAAAAGCCCTGATGCAATTGACTCATGATTTGAGATTAATCAAATTAAAGAATCTAATTAAGTACTTTTATTATTTTCTCACACTTATGGGTTATTCATAATTTCTTTAAGGGTCTTTTTGTTATTGAACACATAAAGAGGAACCCTTAATTTGATTATTGATTATCTAAAGTGATTAACATTTCAATTTGATTTAATTTTGTCACTTAATTTATTAATTAATCACTTAAATAATTTTCACCTTAATTAGTTCTCTTAAAATGAAATGGATTTAGGAAAGAGATTAGGAAAGAGGTCCTAATCCCCTCTCCCTCTTCTATTCACTAATAAATAGTGGTTAATAAACCTTAATTAATTAAATCTTAATGGTTTGAATGTTAATTAATCAGCTATTAAATTAAAGAGGGTAATTAAGATTTGAATCATTAATTTGCCCTAATTACTAAGCAATAAGTTACAATAAAATCATGGAAGGAAGAAGTCATCCCATTGAATAGACACCCAAAGTTTAGAATTAAATTCCCAAATAATTAAAACTTAATTAACCTACTTAAGATAATAATTAAACTCTAATTAAGCCTTAATTACTATTCAAAATTAATTGGAATTAATTTTAATTAATTATCATATGAATTATCATTTAAATAAGTATTTTTTTCTATTTTTTATTTTTCTATAATCTGTTATAATTTTTCAAAGTTTCAGTGATTAAAATGAATTAATTAAGCATAATCCTATCGATGCCTTACAGATCGCTAATGTGGTGCATTTTTATATGGCACCGCAGGATTGATTATTTAAATCTATCCGATGCGACACCTACGTGGCAGCAGCAAACGCGATTTTATCCCTGTTGTCCAATCTTAGATCATACGGTAGGGATTAGACCTGCGATTCTTAAGGGATAAAATTGATATTAATTAATGGATTAATCATGGTCATCTGTTCCAACCATATGGAATGGACGGCGGGTGATCCTTCATCTCTCGCACGGCGGAAGATAGACACCATCCACCTTTCGCCACCTAATTCAAGCTTGCGAGAGCTCGGATTGGCTCGGGATTGATCCCACACCTTCATGAGGAGGATCCTAAGAGATCTAACAGTTGGATTCATGTGAAATCAACATTCACTTTGAAAAGGCCAAAGAAAATTTCAAAAAATCTTGGTTTAATGGAATTTATCTCGTCGGACTCACCGATGGCAACCGATGAGGTAGATGAGCGGCTTTATTCGAAGATGGTGCGCGGCTCTCTCGACGCTTTCTTTGTAAATAAAACACCATCACAATCCTCGACAAAGTTAGCCTATGAGGTACTTCTGGTGGTCAAATCAATTGAGGGAAGTTCATTTCACTTTGTCGGAGCTTAGTAAACATGTGGGTGAAGTTAATTAATGCAGTTGATTTTTAAGAAGGTTGGATGGAATGGGAGCTTGTCCTATATTAAGGTGGTGTTTTTTGGTGATGGGAAGACTTGGGGTGCTCGAGAATGCACTCAAGGAACTTATCTTTAGCTATTATGGCTCACTAAGAGTTCAAGTATATGAATTGGATGGAATGGAGGGGGGGTATATCCCCTCCACCCTTGAATCGGATGACCAAGATTGACTCTACCATTTTCGGCCATCCGGCCATCACAGGTGGCTGGAGAGGACAGGACCAAGATGAGATGGCTCGGTTTGGTTGGCCAAAGGACTGAGGTTGGTGGCTTGAGGGGTCTCCATTTTATTTGGGTTTAGCTAATAAGGGGAGGTGGGTTAACTCACCTTCCCTTGGCCTATGGCTAACTTAGCCACTATGGGTTAGGTTTGGCACCTAAGTAGGGTTCCATTCCAAGCTTTGGGTGGCTGTCAAATGCAAAGGAGAGTAGTTAACCACCCAAAGATGGATTTTGTCCTATGTGGAGGGCTTTATCTAGTGGGTAATAGATCAAATTGGGTACCAATTTGGTTGGATTGGTTTTGGGTTGACCCAAAATGAGCCTAGGATGCGTCATGTCAAATTTCATTGGGTTTGGGCTTGGTTTGAGTTGGTTTGGCTCAATTTGACCCGTGTAGGTCAAATTAGGCTAGGTTGGGTCAACTTAACCAATTGGTCAAACTGGGTCAAACCAAAGCTTGGGTCAAGTTCAATTGGGGGTTTAGAATGTTTTGGTGCAATTGGTTTAATTTAGTTTAGCTTGGATTTGGATTTGACTAATTTGATTTCATTTGGGTTAAATGGGTCGAGTTGACCAAATTGACCAAATTGGCCAAATTGGCTTGGCTTGGGCATTGGTTCATGTTCATTTGATCAATTAAAAATTATTGTAGGCTTTGGTTTGAATTAATTTAGATTTAGTTTTGATTTTGTCCAAATTGATCCTTTAGGTCAATTGGATTCATTTGGTCAAATTGGGTTCAATCCAGGCTTTGATCATGTTTAATGATCAATTTGAAATAAACTTAAGCCATTGGTTGCAATCAATTTGGGTTAGATCTTGATTTGACATAATTTGGTCTTTTAGGTCAAATTGCATCAAATTAGGTCAAAGGACCAATTGGGTTAGGTTTGGCTCAATTGATTGTCAAGTCATGTTCAAAGATTGATCTTAAGTTCATGTGGACCCTTGGTTTCAATTAATTTGACTTAGGATGAAATTTGGCTAACATGGCCCATGTAGGCTAATTAGGTTGACTTGGTCAAATAACCAAGTTGACTTGGTTTGACCCAATTGATTGAAATTGATCAATCAAGGATGATCAACAATTATTATGGGAGGTTTTGGTTTGTTTGGTTAAATCTAATTTTGGTTGGATTGAAAATTAGCTCAAATGGGTCCTTTAGGTCACTTTGGGTCAAGTGAGCCTAAATGGGTCAATTGACTTGATTGAGGTTTGATTTGAGTTTAGTTGACTTTGAATATTGAATTGGAATTGATTTATAGCTTTGGTTGCAATTGATTTGGATTTGAATGGATTTTGGCTCATTGGAATATCTTAAGTCAAATGGGTTAGGTTAGGTTTGATTGGATTGATTTTGGCTTAGTTGATTTGATTATAGATTTGATTTGATTTGGAATGAAAGATTAAATTGATTAAATTGATTTATGAGAAAATCAATTGAGTTTGGTTTGGATTGAAGAGAAGTTTGGCTAAGTCCATAAGATTAAATCATAGGGCTAAAAAAAGGTTGATTTGACTTGAGATTCGATTGAAGTTTAGTTAGGTGGATTTAAAATTGGATTGAATTTGAGGTTTGATGTAGGCTAAATAGGTAGACATAAATTGGGTCTAGCCTATAGGGTAGGTAAGTTATCCTAATCCCTAAAGCATGATCTAAAGCCTATGGCTAATCCTCCTAAGTCTCTAGGCTTAAGTTAAGTGTTCACTTAGTTAGTAGAGGTGTCCTATGGCTAAGGAGATCTTAACATCTAGAAGACTCCTAGATCTAAGATGGGAAGGTTGGATCCTCACTTCTAAAGTGAGATCAACAAAGGGAACCCCAATAGGTGTGGTATAACTGAATGGCACATCATACGTATTGGCGTTGACCGAGATGTTCAATAATTTCTGAAAGATTGCAAGTGCTAACGAAAACAATCTATACCTAAACACAAAAGATGGATAGAATCACAATCCTAGTGCAATGCAACTCATCTCATGCCAAAGGCATAAGAGAGTCAAAAAGATTTGGTTTGAAAGAATTTCATGTCAAATATATGAAGAAGGATTCACAAGGAAATCACATTTGAATTGGATTGATTTGAGATAGATTTATGCCAAGCGTATAAAAGGGGAAATCCACTAGGGATTGAGATTTGACTTGATATTTTTAAATTATTTGGTAAGAATCCACTGTGGATGAAGATTTGATTTGATTTTTTTTTATTTTTTTTATTTGTGGAAAGAAGATCCATTGGGGATACTAATTTGAATTTGATTTTATTTTATTTGCGTTTGATTTAATTTGTGGGCATATCTGCTAGGGATATAAGCTTGAAAAAAATGGGGATCAAGATTGGATTTGTTTTGATTTGATTTATTATGATTCCACTGGGGGAGGCTAGTTTGGATTTGATTTCATTTGTTTTATTTGGGCTCCACTAGGGAGAGGAATGTGATTTGACTCCACTAGAGAGGTTAAGTTGGATTTAATTTATTTTGATTTCATGTGTTTGTTTTAAGGGCATACCCGTTGGGGATATAAGCTTGGTTGAATTTGTTTGATTCTATTTTGATTTGATTTATGGACCCAGTCGTGTGCGATGGACCCACTAAGAAGGAGCCATGGGGGCCTTGGCCTATCTTAGATTTACAAATCTAAAAGGGTAGTCTATCGACTGCACGGTAGAACTATCCAACCTAAATGTTGCATTTTAGTGTGCAACGACTATGCTTGGAAGAAAGCATAGGGACTCACATCTTCTAAAGTGAAAATAGTTACTGGGTGACATGTTAGAGGTGCAACAAATAAGACCCAACCTAAGGCAACTACTATGTGAGTTCCACTAAGGATCTTACCTCAACTCAAGAGTAGTCAGAATTAATTTCATTTGATTTCATTTAATTTTATATGGTTGATTGAATTTGACTTAGTTCAATTTAATTTATGGACCCTATCAGTGTATGATAAACCCACTGACAAGGGACTATGTCAGCCTAGACCTGTCTCAGATTTATCGATCCAAAGGGGTAGTTTACTAGCCGAAGGGTAGAACTATCCAACCAAAGGGTTGCATATTGGTGTGCAATGACCATGCTAGGAGAAAAGCACGGGGAATTACATCTTTCGAAGCAAAAATAGTCACTAGGGTGACCTATTGTATGCGCAATAAATTGAACATGACCTAGGGAACTACTGAGTGAGTGTCGCTAGGGATCTTACCTCAACTCAAAGGTTATCAAGCAATTCCTATAGTGAGTTTCATTGACACTACCCTAAAGATAGGATGCTTGCTTAGGAAAAGGTATCACTGGGGGTGTAACTCTGATCCACAAACAAATATATATCATATTTGATTATATGTTTGTGTAGACCCTATTGGTCTGTGATGGACCGAACTGAGAAGGGGCTATGTCGGCCTGGACTTATCTTAGATTTACCAATCCAAAGGGAGAGTTTGCACATCCACAGTATGAACCTTCCAACCACAGGGGTGGATACTAGGAAAGGGGAACTGCCTAATCAGGTAGTAACCTGGGTAGTGTCTAAATGGGGTCATAAAGAATGTGATCCAAATAGAGTGCCCATAAGGAAGGTGCCGTTAGGGGAATTATCCAGATCCATGAAAGAAAACCTATGGGTATACGATGACCAACTCAAGGAGAAAGCACAGGGACTTACATCTATCATCAGTGGTGTATCTACTAGGTGGGTCACTATCATCATAGCGAACACCAACCAACCTAAGATGCTCGTCAGTGTGCGAAGATCAATCTAAGAAGAATGTGTATGTATTGACCTCACTTTTGGAGTGAGCTTTTAACTTCTCCATCTTAGACATAGGACTCCTCTAGACACTAAGAGTTCCTTAGTCTTGAGACACTTCTAGTGATTAGGTGAACACTTAACCTAACCCTAGAGACTTAGAAGGGTTTATCATAGGATTATGTTATGCATTAGGGATTTAAGGCAACCACTTACCCTATAGCTCAAATCTAGCTTATGTACACTCCTCAAACCAATCCAAATCAAATCTCAAATCAATCCCAACTCAATCGATTTTCTCAAATCTCAAATCAATCCCAACTCAATTGAGTTTCTTAAATCCAAAATCAACTCCAAATTCAATTCCAATCCCAAATGATTCAAATCCTAAATCAATTCCAAATCCAACTCCAATTCCAAATGATTGAAACTCATGATCATTTCCAAATCCAAAACCTTCCTAAGCTTTATGAATCACATCCATAAGTTTAGCCAAACCCATCAAGTCAACCCAAAGCTAAGTGATTTCTTTATAAATCACTTATTCCATTATTTGTATTCTCAACTTTAAATGAAATTGGCATCCAAATCATCCAAATTAAATAAATATAAATCTAACTAAATCAAAACCCCTTATTCAAACCTTTTGACCTACCTTCACCAAATTCACAATCAAATCACTCCTAATTCACATGATTCTCTTATGGATCATTTACATTCTCATTTATCTTCATAAATATAAATGAAATATAAATTCATATGGCCAAAATCAAATCAATATAAATTCAAAACTGATCCAAACCTAATTTCTTGGATTTAGCCAAATCATTCTCAAATCAATCCAAACCCTTAGATTTTCTCTTCAAATAATCACTCCTTTAATCACATGCCCCAATATAAACATAAACTATATTCACCAAGTCAAAATCAAACTAACCCAAGTCAAACCTATATTTATCCTTTTAACTTAAAATTATTAAAAGAACCAAAACTCATTTGACTCCAAATCACTTGCAGTTGGATTTATATTTCTATCATAAGTTCATATGTGACTTCAACCAAACTTGAATCAAGCCATGATCAACCTAATTCACCCTTTTAGGTCCACTTAACCCAAAGTAGCCTAAAGAACTTTTTGAACCAAGTTCTAATACAACCCGAATTGGGTTGAACCAAGGCCACCCAAGCCTCCTATTGTGATCAGCAATCATCCTAAAATGATCAATCACTCAAATCATCAAACCAAGTCAACCTAGTTTTTGACCAAGTCAACACTTAGACCAAATGAGACCTAAATAAGCCAAAATTCACTATGAGCTAAATTGATTGAAATCATTGATCTAAACCAATCCATAATCAATTATTGACCATGACCAAGCCCTCACTTAAGCTAGACCAACCCAATTGGCCCTTCTAGCCCAAGTTGACCCAAATTGACCTAAAAAAGTCAAAATGGGTCAAATCTTGATCTAAGCCAGATTGATTGCAAACACTAAGTCAAATTCATTCTAAATTGATTGTTGAACTTAACCAAAGCTTCAATTGACCAATTAGACTCAACCTAGCCCAATTGGCCATGACCCAACTTGACTGAAAAGGTCAAATCAACTTGAAATCAAACCAAATTAGAATTGATTGAAACCAAAATTATAATACATTTCAAATGATCAACCAAGCCTAAACCAACCCATGAACTAATCCAATTTGGTCAAATGGGTCAAATTAATCAACTTGACCCATTTGACCCAAATGAACCTAAATGAACCAAAACTAAATCTAAACTAGAAACCAAACTAATGACACCCATAGGCTTCAAATTATCACTTGAATTTGACCTAACCCATGGTTTGACCCAATTTGACTAAATGGTCAACCTAACCTAATTTGACCCAACTTGACCCAAATGGGTCAATTTTAGCCAAATTAAATCAAATGAACCCCAAATCACCTGAAATTTGGCCAAACCCATATTTAAATCATTTCAAATTTGCCCAAATCAAACTCATAGCCAAATGACCACTTTGCCTTGGGTCAAAGGGTATCCCATGACCAAATTCACTTAGAATTTGGCCATTCCTTTCCCAAGGCCACTTGGCACCCATCTATTAGTTCATATGGGCACCAAGGAGGGTGGTGAACATGACCTAATGAGCTTGGGTCGACCATGACCTAAGGGGAGGAAAAATCACCCTTGGACACTTGGTAAATTCACTTACCAATCACATGGGCTGCCACTCTCCCTCACTCCTCCAGCCAAAATGACCCATGTGGGATATTTTCCATCTCAAATCAATTAGCCAATCCAAGCCATTATGCCAAAATGGTAAATTAGCCATCCACCGTCCGATCCAAGGAGGGGAGATATACCCCCACTCATTCTCACTCAAAAAAAGAGATTCATTCCTCAGAGCTCTAGAAGTCAAATCGACGCCTCCCATGCTTTTCCTAGCCATTCCTGAGCTTCCTTGCTTCTTGTTTCTCAATTTTACTCAAAACTAGAACATGGGAGATCAATCCCAAGCTCAACTAACTTAATCCTCAACCAAAGTGCAATTAACATTTCACACACCATCCTTGGACCAAGGCGAGTCAAAATAAGTTGAATCTTGGGCTTCCTTATGACTAGAGCTAGGAGTTCGATCAAAGCCAGTCACCTATGTGCCTTAGATTGGTCTTCCGAGCTAACTAGATTGAATCAAAGCTCGTGCAGCTCAATGGGGCTTCACTTCATCCAAATAAAGCTTCCTCAATCGTTGAAACCACCAGTCACAACTCCGGTGAGGTATTCCATTGAAACTAACCTTAGAGTAAAATTTATTTGGTCCTTTGTAAAAGAAATCGTTATGTCACTGATCTCCACTGTTAGATGTGTTGCTTATGCTACTCCAAAAGTGTGGGATGAATTTAAGCTCCATCTGAGCTGGATGACATCAGTGACGATGATTGACGACATCTCTCTCACGCCGAGGAGAGGATCATGAACCATCTATTCCATGTGATCAGATCTGACGGTCCTGATCAAATTGCACTTTAGATCTCTCTGATTTCCTTCTAAATTGTGGATTAAATCATGACCATCCGATCTTAAATCGATCGATCCAGGGAAACCACATTCGCTAGCAGCTGACTTAGCTAATGGATATGATAACTTAAATAACCAATCCTCGCCACATGGAAAGCGCGCTGCATCAGCTGCCACGTGGCCCGACGGGATTAGAAGTTTAATTAGGCTTAATTAATCTGCTTTTAATGATGAAACTTCCAAAATCTATAACTAATTTAAAAAATCTTTAAAAATATAAATAAATACTCATTTTAAATGTAATTTAAAAGAGAATAATAGAAAAATTAAAATCAATTAATTTTGAATAATGATTTTCACTCAATTTGGGCTTTATTGAAAATATAATTAAGCTAATTACTCTCTAATTACTCTTACAATTAATTCCAAACTTCCTGAGATTAATTAGTGGAATGACCTCTACCTCCCATAATTTTCTTGAAATTTATTGCTTGATTAATTAGGGGAATTGCTTATTTCATTCTTAATCCCTCTCTTAATTAATTAAATGATTAATTAGCATGTTAAATAATAATGAATCCATTAATTAAGTTGGCTAATCATTATGAAATAGTGAATGGACATATGGAATGAGATTAGGACCTCTTCTCCCATCTTTTCCTTAAGTTTATTTCATTTGGATAACACTTAATCAATTTGCAACTAATTAATGGCTAAATCACTTCATTAATTAGTTTAATTAATCAAACTTAAAACCAAATCATTCTATAACTCAATCATTCAATTCTTGTGTAGATTCTTGGGTGTTCAATAACTTAAGAGAATTCCAAAGGAAATTATAATCAAGCCACATGTGTAAGAGGGTCATAAAAGTACTTAATCAAACCATTTAGCTTAATTAACCAATAATTGTGAGCCAATTACATTAGGCCCCTTCATTTCTTAGATGCATTGCTGATCTAATTTCCATGTGGTTGCATATCATATGTTGGCTCATAACTACTTGGATAATTATGTTAAAGTGGTATAGGTAAGGGGTAATTAATGAATTTAATTAATACCTTAACCTAATCAAAATATAAAATCAACCTAATTGTTCTAAATTAAACCAAACTAATTCACACATGGGGGGAATGGGTTAGGACTAGCAAACCCTTCTCATATTTCCTATGTCAAATCAAATTCGAAGATAAAAATCTTCTTAAATAATTTTGATTTATTTTAAATGATCTTATTTTATATGATTGTCTTTAAGAATTAATTAGGGTGTATAAAGTCATGTGCTTACATTCCTTTATTTTATTCCAATCATGCTAAATATTGTTTGTCATATGAAATCATGCATTCATTTCTTTTAAAAATTAATTAAATAAAATATTTCTTTTTATGTCAAATTGCATATGTTGGCTAAAATTAAGAATATGAGTGGCTATTATCACTATTAACCCAAAATTTATTTTTTAAAACCTATAAATCAAATATTATAAATGAAGTGATGCTAGTTATAAATATTTATAAGCTTGCATGTGGTGATAGCATAAGATGTGTATTACAAAGTTCACTTCCTTCTCTTAACATGGATTCATATAGGATTTGCAAGTGCATAGTTCATTTGAAAAGAACATAACACTTACCTGAATATATTCCTATGCATCTCCATATTAAGACTTAGGAAAGATCTTTATATTACACATGTAAATCATACAATTAAATCAAACATAATCTCTTGCATGATTCCTTATTCATTTGTTTCTTTTTGTACATCTACATGTCTAAGAAAAGTGGTATATCAGTTTGGAAATTTCGGGGCTGGGAGGCTTTAAGTAGCCCTAAGTAGGTCTTATACCTTACACCCCTAGTGTAGAAAATAATGGCGTCATACTCACTAATTACTTTTATACATGCGGGTGTGCATTTAGCTAATGGATAAAAATCCCTCTTTTTTTACATAACAAAGATATCATTAATGATCTAATTAACAAATGGAATATCTAAATTTTCAAATCACATCTCTTTGCATTCATCATCAAAGTGTGCTAAGATTTGCATTGCATGTATAGATATGCATAGGATTATTCATATGCATGGTATACATCGTGGAAAGAAATGAAGGGGTGTGTGTTATGTGATAGTAATTCACTTTAACTAATCCTAAGATGCCTTTCTTACTGAATAGGGCTACTTAGAATAAATTTAAACTTATGGTTAATTAAAACACATAATAAACCATTCACTAAAGGAAATTCATTAACCAATTTATCTTAGAAATCATTTACGGTAGGGATGAAAGAGAGCTCTCTTCTCTTCTCTTCTCTTCACAACACTTAGCCACTAAGTGTAGGTTCATTCAAACCAAATCAAATCACCAACTAAAATTGACAAGTCAACTAAATTACTTAAAATGAAATCGCCATCTAAATTGAATCTTTCACACTTGAAAAAAATTTTAATCTTAAAGCCTAGTTAAGACATGCCACACAAGTCTTAAATGGCACACACATTAGGCTAAGTCACCACTTCTAGCTCTATATTAGGGCAGTGTGTGGTTTGATGCATGACTTTGTTTTGTGGTATAATGTTTTAGATTAGATGTTATGGTGTATGTGCGTAGACTGGATGATAGGGCGATCTTAGTCTAATCATGTCTTCTACAGGGGATTGTAGTTAAGGGGTCGGTGTGATAAAAATAAAAAGAATATAAATGCTTTTGCTGTGCAGGTTGCTTAGCCCCAAGCATAGTCCAAATTAGGATAGGTGGACTTAGTCACCCATGTACAAGGTGCTAAGTTCAAATTATTAATATAACTGCTTGGGTTATGTGGTATGTTTAGCTAACCTTTGTTTTGTAGGTTTAATTAGATTTACCTTTCCCATTTTGATGTAAATTTTGCAATTAGGATTTGGAATGAATGTTAAGGGGGATTAGGATGAACATTGGTTAAAAAGGTGAGGTTCTTTTTATACCATGTCATTCTTTGGAGTGAACCAAATCAAAGAAGAAAATGGAGGGAAGAAAGCTTGAAGAAATGAAGACCCCCCCCCCCATAACATGAATTCCTTTTAATTGTAATCATTCACTTATAATCCAGGTTGTATAAGGATAAAGCTCGGCTACCCATTTTCTTTTTTCAGGTTGTATGATGGAACCCGACCACATTGGCCTCTTATTATTTGATGCTAATTTTATAAATTAATTGATATTACGTTTATGATTGCGTAATTAGGATGGCATGATTTTTCTAGTTTCTTAATTGTTTGATGATTGTTGAATGGCCTGCATGCGATTAGGCTCTTAGAGAAAAATAAATTTTTTATCTAATTAATCAATTCAAAATTAAACTAAATAATTCATAACCTCACCTAAAGCCTAGTACATAAACCAAGATAATAAAAGATTTAGCAATCCCTTAGCTAGATGTTGTACATCTCATATCATGCATAAATCATATTATCTCACCTTTGCCAATGGAGGGCTTCCACCTTTGCCAAAGAAAATGGCTTGACTTTTGAGGGCCATGGTGGAAACACACCTCCTTCTTTCTGATTTTGGCCCATAACTGATTTTCTCATGCATTAGGCATATAAAATCCCATAACTTGTGTCAAATAAAAATATCCAAAATCAAAATAAAACTTGATAAAATTTGCATTAAATTTAGGTCATTATTCATGCCTTACATGATCTAGTCTCTTAGGGGGTGAGTTTAAGGACTTAATTTCTCTTCTAAGTAAATAACCGCCAAACCATCTTGCAAAGCATATTACTTGCCTACGTGTATTTAAAATCATAGGAGGAGTTAGTTGGCAGTAACCCCAGGCAATTGTAAGTCCAATAGTTAAATGATTTATCCTCTCTTGCGGAGGTAAACCATACACCAATTTTGTCGCTTAGATTTAGGTCACACTTTAGGTTATGCCAAAGCTCCCTAGATTTAGGATTTAAGGTTATTATTTCCCTTTGGGGCTACAAGCATAAATCCTCACCTCTTAGGCATTTTTATAATCTTGTATTGTGGAATTATAAGTCATAGATTTCTAATAAAAAATTAACTCAAACATATTATTCTCCTCAATTTCAAAAATATGAAGCCCAACCATAAGATAGTCTGGAATGCTCACTGGTTTCCTAGTATCATGAACATCCTCTAATAATCTCCCTTTGGTTTCAATAATAACTCTCTCCTTTTGATCAATCCCACTTAATTTTTTAAAAATAACCAATTGATTGATAGTCCTATCTTTGAAAATCTTTGGAGACAATGATCATTTACCTTAATTGAGAGTATTCTTAAGGAACCCATTCCTTAGGATGTTATTAACTATGGGGGCTTACCTCCATAGGGACCTTAATGAACATGGCTTAAAATAAACCCTACTTTATTTTTTCATGTAACGTAGGGGAAAGATCTCTGGTACATTCGAAGACTCATTGGCCTTAGGAGTCCTTATTAGGTGATTAGGTCCATTATAGGATGGCGACTTTTGTCTCTCGAGATAGTACATCATTCCTCAATGTCATACCCGATCACCTTAATAAGTACCCCCCCCACCAAGATCTACGTGGTGTCCCCTATCTCAAAAAATAAACCCCACAGTATGAGACTTACATCTTCATAGATGGAATAGATCATCAGGATAGTCTATCATCAACGGGACAAATGCTATCTAACCTAGGGCAACTACTAAGCAGGAAATCCCAAAGGAGGATAGGACCCGGCTTGAAGTAGTTAGGAGGAAAGGAGTCATTGGGGGACTTACCCTAATCATCAAATATACTCGACCCAATTAATGTATGAAGGCTAATTTAGGAAGAAAGCATGGGATACTTATATCTTTTTAAATAAGGCCAACATGAGGTAATTTATCGGCTGTGCAGTAAGGCCTGCCATACTAACAAGGCGCTTGTTGGTGTGTAGTGGTAAGCTAGGAATAAAGCATAGGGACTCACATCCACCTAAGCAAAAGGACCACTAGAGTGACACACTAGCTAAGTGGTGAATCGGCTCGACATAGAGCAGCTATTGAGTGAGGGTCACTCGGGGCGTTACCTCAACTCAGAGTAGCCCGAGACAAAACATATGTATTTGTTTTATGTTTTGTGTTTTGTGTGTAATTTGTATTTTTGGTGTGTTGATGAAGGATAAGATGTCACTTCGATTCTCTTACACCTATCCTAAACATGTCGTGGTGGATTTATAGATAGAAATTCTTTCAATTTGAAGAGATTAAATTTGAAATGGAATTTTCATTAATGATAATTTCTTTCAAACATAATTTTATGGATAATATTTATTTAGGTAGAGCCCGTTAATTAGAAGTATCGAGGGCTCTCCTTTATGGTTAATAAATTGATATGATCCTCCTTAGTAGGCTTTCTCTATGGAAAAAGGGTCCTAACCAAGTGGGTTCAAACATGCCTCCCATCTTTCGATGGGCAATAATTGGTCTCCTTTGAACTAAAATAAGTTCTTCTACTTGAAAAGTTCTATGGCAGACTAACTTGTTGTGAGCTTTAATCATTTTGGCTTTGTATAACTCAAAGTTTTGGCATGCTCATAAGCGTCTCTCCTCCAAACCTTCAAGCTCTTCTAACCACAACTTGGTGATCTACTCTATCATAATTTTGCTACTCATGACTATCCTTAGACTTATAATTATAGAACAGCTTCAGACCCAAACACTAAGGAGAAAGGAGTAGACTGAGTTGGAGTTCTATAGGTGGTACGATAGGCCCACAAAGCTTCAACTAACTGTTCATGCCACATTCATTTTGTTGTTGTCGAGTGTCTTCTTGAGTATTTGGATGAGAATTTTGTTGAAGGCTTCTGCCAAACCATTCATTCTTGATTAATAGATGGTGGAGTATCTCCAATCTATGTTATGTCTCCAAGCGAAGTTGTTGATTTTGGTGCTCTTGAATGCAGTACCATTATCAGATATAATTTGGTGAGGCACCCTGAATCTATATACGATATAATTTCTAAAAAATTGGAACACGTGTTGAGCTTTGACCTCTTTGAGCAGAATTGTCTCTACCCATTTGAAAAAGTAGTCTGTAGTGGCTAAGATAAACCAATGACCCTTAGAAGAAAGAGGATCAATTGGACCCACTATGTTAGTACCATAACACTGAATGGGCATGAGGCCAATATTGGATGTAAAATATTGGGTTGTTGGTGTAGGACCACTCCGTGTACTTGACATTGATGGCATTGCCTAGCTACGTCCATGCAATATGTGATCATCGATGGCTAATAATATATGAGTCTTTTAATTTTGTCTGTCATCTTGTGATCGGATTGATGAGCTCTGCATAATCCTGAGTGCACCTCAGTCATGATCTTACGAGCTTCGTGCTTGTCTAAATAACATAACTACATATGATTGAAGGACCGCTAGTATAAAACACCATCCATGAGGGCATAAGAAAGTGCTCTATGCTTCATCTGATATTCTTGTGACTTCTCTTGAGGTAGTTTGCCTTTTATTTAGGTAATCAATGAATGGTTGTCTCCAATATAGCTCATCATCCTTTTTGGCAATGGCAACCTCCCCTTCAAGAGAATATTTTTTATGAGTTCAATATCAATAAGAGGGACTTGCAATTTTGAATCTCTATTGATATGGACTCATCTTCTAGACATGATAATTTGGCTAAAAGCTAAAATATTTGGCATGGATTGAGGAATCTAATAGATGATCACTTCTGGAATTTGGGCCAATAGCTCCATTGTATAATTATGGTAGTGATGGATTATAGGCTTCAGAACCTTATAGGACCCAGCGATTTGGTTGACCACTAATTGGGAATCCCTAAAGATGTTGATGTTCTAGATAGGAGATATAATTTCAAAGATCTGTATTCCCTTATGCCTCAAAGAGATGGTTCTCTCAGAGGAAGCCACACCATCAAAATACATCTCCCAGTAGTGAATGCTCACATCCCCTAAGTTCATAATTTGTTCATTGGGGAGATCATCACTAAGCGGATAATTAGCAGGAAGTGGGTGTGCTACTAAGAAATTTGTGAGTGATTATCCTTTCACCAATGTGACTCCTAAGAGATCCTTCAAGTAGTGATTATCCTTTCACCAATGTGACTCTTAGGATAATCAGTAGGAAGTGGGTGTGCTACTAAGAAATTCGTGAGTGATTATCCTTTCTTAATCACTCACTGAAATTGCTTAATCCAAAGAAATTCATGAGTGATTAAGGCATGTATGTAGGATGGTTGTATCTCGATCATCACTGAATGTGACTCCTAAGAGATCCTTCAAGTAGTGTACTTTTTTTTAAATACAATAGTTGAGCTAAGTATATCTTTGGATCAAGCAAAGCCTTGATTAGAGATTCTCTCATCTCTTTAGATAAGAAAAGGGTGTCGTATATACTTAAATTAGCTGACAACTTTTTAAGATGAGTGAGGAAATTGTAATCAACTTTGGGTTGGTCCTCCACAAGCATATTCATAGGTGGAGCATCTTTTGGAGTGGATATCCACTCACTGGAACTAATGACTTAATTACCCTTATCTTGAGGTGCCACCCTAGGAGGTATAACTTTGCCACTATGTATGTTGACTTTAGTGACTTCTCGGAATGATGAGATTATGAAAAGTTATACCTGCTCATCAGGTATATTTACAGCTTCTCCTACGAGATCCTTGGAGTCAGATGACCCTAACTCAATCTCAAGAGGTGAACTTGATTGATTAAGAGAAGGAAAATTTGATTATGAATTAGAGAGAAATGGATCAAAACTATTTGAGCTATTATTATTTAGACTTGGAGAGCATCCTATAAGAATGAAACTAGGAGCATCAGAAGTGGGAAAGATTTAAGTAGAATTAGTTTTCATCATTAATTTCTTTAATTTAGGTGGTAGTACATGATAGAAATCAGGTAAAGTAGGCGGAGTGATGATTTAGTGCCCTCATCTATGGATACAATGCTCCTGCCAGTACAAGAAGAGTCGATAGAGGTTGTAGTAGCTGCAATGATGGAAGGAGTGCAGGACTCAAATGATGGGTGTGCTATAGATCAATTCCAGGTAAGTGTGGTAGGCTGCTGCTACTGCTGGGCATTCGCCCTCCCCCAAGTTATCCTCTGCAACTAGCAAACCTTCATTGGTATTGGAGGTTCAAGCTGCTTCAGACACCTATAAAGAAAGTTTCTAGATTTTAGGTATGATTTTCTTTGTGGTACGGAATAAGAAACTATCCCAACCTTCTTTGGTCTTAAGAGGATTGAAAGTATCTCCAAGGATTACTCTAATAGAACTAGATGGTTGTTCTAATAAGTATTCCTTATAAATAATTATAGTTTTTGACTTGTAGCTAAGTTCAAGTTAGTCCTTGAAAGTGATGCAATCCTCTAAGACATGTGGTGGTATGGGCAGTAGCTAGGATCATCACTCTTGCCCAATTCCTCCAGCCTCTAAGGCTCGGGTAGCTAGAAATCAGGCTTCTTCAAGAGATTCTTATAATTTTTTTTACCACCTCCCTCTTGAATGAATATGACTTGCTTAATTTATTAGCAAGAATAGGTGTAAAATGGCTACCTAGCGATGAATATGAATACCGCTACTGAGTAGACTACTATGGAGATGGTGGTGGCCATTGTGACAGCTGTGTGGCCGGTATAGTGGTTGAGGTGGTGGAAGAGGAGGTGGAAGTAGAGGTGGTTGAAATCTGGGCCTCTTAAATTGTGCTCTGGCTAGCTGCTTCCCCTTATCCATTAACACAACTATCCTAGGCTTCTTCTTAAATATCTTCTGAGGCTTGGGCATAGATGATTGGTCTAAAAAGGGTAACTGTTTGGCTTCCTCTTGTAGGTTAGTCATCTTGCTGATTAGCTTCTCAAATGTCTTTATGATGAAGCCTTTTAAGCATGAAGGTGACTGATCCATAGATATTCTTAAGAATAATCTCAATGGCATGTTGTTCAAATAGCTGTGGTTTGCATTTCATACTTAAGTTGAACCATCAAAGAATGTAATCAATAAGAGACTCATTGGGTTTTTATTTTTCTATAATGAGGTCACCTGCAGTTACCTTTTGTTGAGGTCCTATGAATCTCTTCATAAAGTGATGCACTAACTCTGTAAAGGTTTTCATTAAACCATTGGGCGCTGATACCAATCAAGCAACACTTGCTACGACAAAGAAGTGGAAAAGAAGTGCAAGGCATTGCTAACTGCCCGGCGTGCAATATACTACCTTGGGTTCTCACTGCCATCAAAACTCTTGAAGGATGGTGGCACAAAACCCTTGTGGTATTGAACTACATCGAATTCCTCTGGGTAGGGTCTACCTTTTGGAACAGATGAGCTCCCCTGGGCTTGCGCCAACACTTCCTTCACCTAATGTTCGACCATCTATTTGATATCCTTTTCATGCATGGAGGTGCTATCGGTGGTCTTCCTATGCAATCTACTAGCATCGTCATCCATGAGAGTGCATTTAGGATGATCTACGATATGTACCAACTCTGACCAATCAGCCACCATATAGGAAAGTTATGAGACGGGCTTGGTTCTATAAAGCTAGAACTATTGCCATCAACTCCTCTACCATTTTCTATCCTGTTTATTTGATCATCCTTCTACTTGAGTTGGTGGAGAAGGTGTAGAGTTGAGTGTGAGGTGTCACCTTCCTCAACTATAGCACCTTCTTAGCTATGGTGTTCCCTCTATAGGGATCCTCAGGTATCCACCATGTGGACTTTGGCTAAGTCATCCAACATGTCATCCTCATCGAGGTCGAAATCAACCCTACCCTCTTCCTGATTATAATGGTCACTCCAGACTATCTATCTAAGTGCAGTTTGGTAGTCTTCTAAAATATCCTCTAAAGAAGGGTCATCTACTCTACATTGCTTTATTGGAACATAGGCTGGCTGATGACCGACTACTGGACTGAGCTCTACATACTCTATGCACTGAATACTCTAAGCTGGTGGGGTGCACTCCCTGGTTGGCTCAACTGACATGGGGACTATGTCAGAATCCCCACCCCTCTCTTCCTCAAACTGGTGTGGAGGTGAAGCAACCACGACGCTCTTGGGTTGCCACTCCTTCTTTACCATAGTTAAAGTGAAAGGTTGAGCAGGGAAGCTCGACCTCACCTCAACAGGCGAGGTAGATGTAGTGGGATCCTTGGGTTGTAGCCAGATCACCAATGGAGAAACTCTCTACAGATGGGGGCTTGTGGAATTTTATGAGGACTATGGATGCTGGAACTTGAACTAGCAAAGGTGGATAATGAGTGGAGCAATGTAGTGTGGGTGACACTAGTTGCCTCTCTATCAAAGAACTCTTCTTGTGATGGACGATGCCAGTAATTACTATACAATCAAAATGATCGACTCTAACAGCTCATCGATCAGGAAAATCCATCAAAGCAAAGGTTATCGATTATCTAGCAAACCTCCTCGCTTGCCCATTTGGGTAGTAACTCTGGCCTCAAAGACCCTCTCTCTATGTATCTGATCCCTAATGCTCCTAAGGATCAGGCTCCTTAGATCATGTAAAGTGCTAGACTTCGAGCATCCATGGGCTCTACCGACTCGATGAAGAATAAAATGTAGACTAGCGTAGGGCTTCCTCCTATCCCTAACTGGTGTCTCAAACCCTGTGAACGGTGGGGGTGATGCAGCGATCATGTGGTAATCCCCCTCTCCCTCTGAAGCTGAGAGGGGGTGGAACCTAATACCACCCAAGAATGGTGAGGTCTCACGAGGGGAACTCTCCTCAATAACATGAGAGGATTCATCTATCTGCCTCATCTCATGCTCGTATTGCCACTTGATTTTGTAGTTCTTATTTTGGTGTTGAGTCTTAGTGAATAGGGCGGAACGGGAATGAGAACCTACCTCGAAGGTAGTGGAGACTATCTTAGAGGCCAAGATAGCCTTCCCCTTCAAAGCAAGGGGAACCAACGAGGAGGTACTAGCCCATGCTAAAATTGTAGCAGGGGCAATAGACTAAACTGGCATTGATACAACTACCACTGGCACAAATGACACTAACACAAGTGTGGAAACTACAATAGCCTGCCTCCTTAGAGAGGGAAACCTAGAATCAGCATGCACATCGAACTAAAGAAGTGGCTTCTTCTTTACTACCTCCTCTCGGCTGATGGTAGTAAGGGCTAGTCCCTCACAGGTGACCTTGAATTGCTCAAATCCAAGGCCAAACTTAATGGCAGGGGCATCGATGATATGGCCTAATCCATGGCCAAATCCACACCAGATGCAAAGGAGAAAATTAGCTTTCCAAAAGACATGGCGATGAATTGACCGAAAGAAGGAAGAAAGAACTAAGTTGGTATCTCTGCATTATTGGAAAAGAGAATCGAATTAGACCCTTGCTTTGAATTGTTGATTTTGATTTGACTTTTGAATTAAAACCATCATTTAACAAATTTAAGTATGCTAAATAGGGTTCGATTGAAGAGATTTAGAAATTTGGTGGAGAGACTTTGCCTTGATTTGTATGTTTGAATTTGATTTTTGATTTTGGAACCTATATCCAATAAATTTAAGTACATTGAATGGGGTTCAATTGTTTTGGAGAGACTTTTGAAAATATTTGGTGTTTTCTTTTGTTAAGATTTTATATTGGAACCCTCACTTAGTAAGTTTAGATATGCTATATGATGTTCAATTGTTTGAAAATTTTGAAAGCTTTACATCTTGATGGTTTGATTGTTGATTGTTTGATGTTTTGATTTGAATTTGAAAAAAAATAGAACTCTCATTTAACAAACTTAGGTATGTTAAATGGAGTCCAAAAATGTGTTTTTGATATTTGTTGTTGATTTGATTTTTGAAAAGGGAACTCTTATTTAACAAATTTAGGTATGTTAAATAAAGCTCAATTGTATGTTTGATGTTTATTATTAGAGTTTGATTTTGTTTTGAAGATGAGACTCTAATTTAACAAATTTAGGTATGCTAAATGGAGCTCACTTTTGTGTTTGATTTCTTGTTTGTTGATGTGTGGTTTTGTTTTGATTTTGAGGATTGAACTCCCATTTAATAAATTTAGGTATGTTAAATGGAGTTCAAATGTGTGTTGGATGTTTTGATTTTAATTTAGTTTTGAAAATTGAAACTCTCATTTAACAAATTTGGGTATGTTAAATAGAGTTCAATTATATGTTGTTTGATGTTGTTCGATTTTGTTTTGATTTTGAAAAAGGAAACCCTCACTAAATAAATTTAGGTATGCTAAGTGGAGTTTAATTGTATGTTGGTTGTTGGGTTTAATTTTGAAAATGAGACTCTCATTTATCAAATTTAGGTATCTTAAATGGAGTTATTTTAATTTGAAAATATTTTTTGTGTTTGGTTCTAATTTTGAAAAGGGACCCTCATTTAACAAATTTAAGTATGTTAAACTAGGTTAGTTACTTTTGAAAAAGGGTTTGAATATATTCATTTTTGAAAGAGAGGTTTATTGTTTGATTTAATTTTGATTTGAAAATAAGAACTCTCATTTAGCGAATTTGGATATGCTAAATGAGATTCCATTAATTTTGTTTGAAAAAGGGATTTGAAGGATTTTTATTCTGTCTTACTTGACTTTGATTTTAAAAGAGAACCTTCACTTAACATAATATATATTATGTTAAGTGAAGTTCACATGATTTCGCTTTGGAAAGATTTTCCAAAAGATTTTACTTGTTTTACTTTGGATTTTATTGAAGTTTTGTTAAATATGAAATGAACCTTGCTTCACCAAGCTAGTGGTAAGAGGTTCTAAATTCTATTTGGGCATCTCCTTTCTTTAATTAATTTATTATTACTTATTAGGGGACCCAATAAGAGTTTTAAGACCTACATGGGAGTGAGGTCCTAAAACCTATAAGATGTTGGCTACCCTTGCTTAAGGATGAAATAAGCAAAGAGACAATAAGAGTTTTAGTTTCAGTTATTATTTATTTTATTTTATTTAGGCTTAGGTTTTTCTATTTATTTTATTTTTAGGGTTTATTTAGTTTAGGTTTAGGTTTTTAGGTTTTTAGGTTTTTAAGGTTTTGGGTTTATGGTTTTGGGTTTTGGGTTTTGGGTTTAAGGTTTAGGGTTATACAAAATATAAGTCCACTATCAATGCTTGGAGATAATAATTATCTACTAAAGATGGAGAGAGAAACCAATCCCCAGCAGAGACACCAAAAAAATCTATGGTGTTTATTTCTGAATGGGCGGTGAACACCATGCAGATCGTAGGGGATACTTATTGAGGTGATTGGGTGAAATATTAAGGTATGATGTACTATCTTGAAAGAAAAAAATATCACCCTATAGTAGACCTAATCACCTAATAAGGACTCCTAAGGCACGATGGGTCTTCGCATATACCAATGATTTTTCCCCTACTTTACATGGAAAAGTAAAGTAGGATTTATTTTAAGTTTCCTATGGAGGCAAGCCTCCATATTTAATTACATCCTAAGAAATGAAATTCCCTAAAAATACTCTCAATTAAAGTATGCAATTATTATCTCCAAAGATTTCAAGGTTAGACTATCAACGGATTGGTTATGTTTGGAAAAGGAAGACTTATTTTCGGAATCTAAAGGAGGGAAGTAGGAAATGCTCATGATACTAGGAAACCTAGTGAGCATTCAAAACCTAGTGAGCATTCCAACCTATCCTATGATGGGGATTTATACATTTGAAAGTGAAGAGATTTATTTATTTGAGTTAATTTTTTATTAGATTTCTAGGGCTTATGATCCACCAACATAAGGTTGTGGAAATGCCTAAGAGGTGAGGATTTATGCTTGTAGCTTGAAAAAAAATAGTAATTTCGGATCCTAAATCTATGGAGCTTTAGCATAAGCTAAAGCACAACCTAAATCAAAGCGACAGGTGGACATAAGGGTTCATCTCAATAAGGGACCAACTTCTGGACTTACAACCTCTTGGAGTGGTTGCCAGCTAACACCTCCTACATTTTAAATCCATGTAGTCTGGTCTTATGTATTTTCAAGATGGCTAGGCTTTATTATTTAATTTTGAATGAGTCTAAAGTCCTAAACCCACTCTCTAAGAGACTAAAGCATGAGCGGTATGAGCATATGACTTGATCTACAAATGTAAAATATTTTCAAATTTTATTTTATTTTAACATGGTATTTTAGATAAAGGCTTAGAATTTCTTTATGCCTAATTGAATGATGAAGTTGATTGTTGGCTAAATTAAAAGAGAGAGGGTGAAGCTCCATCAGGAGGGGTTGCCCTCATAGGTCAAGCGGTCCCTATAGTGTAAGGATAGAGGCCCTCATTTTTAGCAAAAGTGATAGAAGATGCATGCATGATGTGAGACATACAACATACAACTAAGGGGTTGCTAAAATTTGTAATTATCATGATTATAATCTAGGCTTTATGATGAGGTTCTTAGTTATTTAAAGCTTTAGTTATGAGTTGTTAATTAGATAGAAAATGTATTTTATCCTAAGAGCCTACCGCATCCAAACCACACATTAAAGCATTAATCATTAAGAAACTATAAAGAGAAGGTAATCTTGTTGCACAATCTAAACAAATCATCAAATAAATTTATAGACTACAACAAAAGAATTAGAGGCCAGTGCGGTCGGGTATTGTCATACATTCCCAAAAGAGAAAAGATGGGTAACCAAGCTCTACCCTTATACAGCCTGGAATATGAATGAATAATTTTACAATTTGAAAGAATACATGCTATGGGGGTCTTCATTCTTCACTCTTCCATCCTCATGTCTTCATTCTTTCTTCCTTTGATATGATTTGCTTCTTCTTTGATTTGGTTGTATTTTCTTCAAAGGTATCACAGGGCACCCCAGGACAAAGCCTTCTAACCATAGCTTATCATAATCCCCCATAACACTAAACCTAATTCATATTACAAAATTATATTTATATATAAGTAAATCTAACTACACCTGCAAAATAGAAGTTAGTTAACATACATACAATCCCAAGCAATTATTCTTATAACTTGGACTTAGCACTCCGCACATGAGTAACCAAGCTCCTATCCTAACTTGGATTATAATTAGGGGTTTATGCAACTTGCAAAGAGAATATTCATATTTATTTTTAAGCAATCCCTTAAGCACAATCCCTTATAGAAGACATGATTAGGCTAAGAGCGGCCTAACATCCAGTCTATGGAACCTATACCATAACATCTAGTCTAAAATAATACATCATAACATACACCACCCTAACTTAGAGCTAGAAGTGGTGACTTAGTTCTAATGTTTGTGCTAAGGATTTGTGTGGTATGTCTTAACTAAGCATTAGAGTTATATTTTTCTAAGTGTGAAAGAATTTAATTTAACATAAAGGTTGGTTTCATTTCAAGTTGTTTAGTTGATTTGTAAATTTTAATTTAGTTATTACTTGGTTTCATTTGAATTACACTTAGCATCTAAGTGTTATAAAGAGAAGACAAAGGCTTAGCCTCTTTCATCCCTACCTTAAGTCATTCTCTAAAGCATATTTTTATGGTTTTGTTTTCTTTAATGAATGGCTTATTGCATATTTTTATTAATCCTAAGTTTAGGTTAACTTTAAATAATTCTATTCAATATGAAAAGCATCTTAGGATTAATATAATTGAATTACTATCACATGACATATATCAAGTCATTCCATTCCAACACATGTAACATGCATATGACTTTAACACTTACCATATCTATGCATACCATGTATTTTTAGCATATCTAAATAATGATGAATGCATATATTTAGAATTTATATTTTTAGTTAATTGAATTATTTATACATGTAGATTAAAGTTCTATCAAAATTCTAATACCAAAATACATAAGAATGAAATCAAATAAGTATGTGTCATTGTTAACTAGGGAAGTGAGATAATCAAATGATCTCCTTAGGGCTACTTAAACTCTCATACTCCTGAGATGTCCAGACTATATACTCATTAATATTCAAACTTATGTAAATTTATATATGAATCATAAAAAATAGAACACTAACCCACATGTAATGTAGGCCAATGGCTTAGATGATTATGGATGCTTGTACTTTCAATAAAAAAAAGGATTTTCATCTTCTAATTAAGCATACATACACATGTAGAGATGTAAGTAAGTACGTGTCATTGTTAACCAGAGAAGTGATGTAATCAAATAACCTTGTTGGGGATTCTTAAAGCCTTGTATTCTCAGGATGTCCAAACTAAACACTTAATATCTTAAATACATGCAAATGTATACACAATTATAAGGATATAAATCATGCAAAAATTATATTTTTCCTTGACTGGATTATCTATGCATATGAATTAAAGCTCTTTCTAAATTTTAATACCAAAATATATCAAAATGAAATCAAATAAGTACGTTTCATTGTTAACCAGGAAAGAGAGGTAATCAAATGACCTCTTTGGGGCTACTTAAAGACTCGTATTCTCAGGATGTCTAGACTATATACCCATTAACATTCAAACTTATGTAAATCTACATATAATCTAAGAAAGAGAGCTTTACATTCATATGGCTAAGTTATGAACACATGAAAATCCTATATGTATTCATAACTATCATCACTCCATATGTTATTATCAATTTATAAACTTTGAAATATAGATTTGGATTTAATAGTGATAATAGGCACACATATAATTAGGATAGGTAAACACTTGCAAACTTACATAAATAACTTTCATTTGATTCATTTAAATTTGGAAGAATGAATGCATGAAACCATATGGCATACAACATTTAAAGTTATTGGAAAGGAATAACTAAATTTAAACACATGGTTCATTCAACTAAATTAATTCCTAAGGATAATCATATAAAATAAAATTATTTAAGGAAAACCAAAGCTTCTTATTAATTTGACTTTGGATTAAACTTAGATTCGAGAGGTTATTTGCTATTTCAATATCATTCCCAAGTTGGTAATCATAATTGATTTAAGGAAAGGTAATTAGGTGGATTTTATGCATTCATTAAATTGGGTCATTAATCAAATCACTTAATTACCCTTTCCTATGCTCCTTTAACTTAATTAATCATTTAATCATAAGCCACAAATTATAAGAACATGAGAGAAATAAAATTTCAATGCTTTTAAAAGCCATAATGCAATTACTCATAATTAGAGATTAATTAAATTAAAGAATCTAATTAAGTACTTTTATGATTTTTTCAAACTTATGAGTTAATCATAATTTTCTTAAGGGTCTTTATGTTATTGAACACATAAAGGGGAACCCTTAATTTGATTATTGATTATCTAATATGATTAATATTTCAATTTGATTTAATTTATCCACTTAATTAATCGATTAATCACTTAATTAAATGTAACCTTAATTAATTCTCTTAAAATGAAATGCATTTAGGAAATAGATTAGGAAAGAGGTCCTAATCCCCTCTCCCTCTTCCATTCACTATTAAATAATGATTAATAAACCTCAATTAATTAAATATTGCTATTTTGAATGTTAATTAATCACCTAGCCAATTAAAGAGGGTAATTAAGGTTTGAATCATTAATTTCCCCTAATTACTAGGTAATAAATTCTAATAAAATCATGGGAGGTAGAAGTCATCCCATTGAATAGACACACAAAGTTTGGAATTAAATGCCCAAGTATTTAGTGATTAATTAAACTAATTATAGTTATAATTAAATTTTAATTAAGCCTTAATTAGTATTCAAAATTAATTGGAATTAAATCTAATTTTAATTTTAATTAATTCTCCTATGAATTACCTTTAAATGAGTATTTATTTATATTTTTTTAATTTTTTATAATTGTTATAATTTTTCAAAGTTTTAGTGATTAAAATGAATTAATTAAGCCTAATTAAGCATAATCATGTCAATCCTACACAGATCGCTGACATGGTGCACTTTCCATGTTGTGCAGTGGGATTGGTTACTTAAACCCATCTGACGCGGTGCCTACGTGGTGGCAACGGATGCGATTTTGTCCCCACCATCCGATCTAGGATCGGACGATAGGGATTAAACCTACAGTTCTTAAGCGATAAAATTGAGATTAATTAGCATTAATCATGGTTGTACATTCCAATCATACAAAACAGACGGCGAGTGATCCATCATCTCTCGCGTAATAGAAGACGGACATCGTCTGCATTCTGCCATCTAATTCAAGCTCGTCGGAGCTTGGATTGGCTTGGGATTGATCCCACACCTTCACGAGGAGGATCCTAAGAGATTTAATGATTATATTTATGTTAAATAAACATTCACTTCGAAAAGGCACAAGAAAATTTTAAAAAATTTTAGTTTAATGGAATTTATCTCGCTTGAGCTCAAAATCGGTGGTGAACCGACCGAGGTAGTTTCGCCTTGATGAGGCGATGCACTGTTAAGAAGATGGTGCAATGCTTTTCTGCTGGTTGTTCTATAAACTAAATGCCATCGCAATCATCATCGGAGTTAGCCTATGAGGTGCTTTCGATGGTCAAATCGATTGGGGGAGAGTTCGTTTCACTTCATTGAAGCTTGGTGAATGTGTGGGTGAAGTTAATTTAAATGGGATTGAGTTTTGAGAAGATTGGATGGGGTGGGAGCTTGTCCTATCTTGGGTTGGTGTTCTCTGGTGACGGGAAGACATGAGGAGCTCAGGAATGCACTTAGCGAACTCGTCTCTGGTTGTTGTGGCTAACTGAGAATTTAAGTAGGTGAATTAGATGTAATGGAGTATACCCCTCTTGGATTGGACGACCAAGATTGGCTCTACCATTTTTGGTCATCCGGCCATCCAATGTGGCCAGAAGGGACAGGACTAAGCTAAGATGGCTCGGTTTAGTTGGCCAAGGGGCTTAGGTTGGTGGCTTGAGGGGTCTTCATCATGTTTGGGTTAGGCCAATGAAGGGAGGTGGGATAACTCACCTCCCCTTAGCCTATGGCTGACCTAGCCACTATGGGTTAGGTTAGACACCTAGGTAGGTTCCATTGCAAACTTTGGGTGGCTGCCAAATGCAAAGGAAGGTAGTTGACCACCCAAATATGAATTTTGTTCTATGTGGAGGGCTTTATATAATGGGTAAAGGGTCAAATCGAGTACTAATTGGGTTGGGTAGGTTTTGGGTTAACCCAAGATGAGCCAAAAATGGGTCATGCCAAATTTCATTAGGTTTGGGCTTGGTTTGAGTGGGTTTGGCTCAATTTGACCCATGTAGGCCAAATTAGGCTAAGTTGGGTCAAGTTGACCAATTGGTCAAATTTGGTCAAACCAAGGCTTGGGTCAAGTTCAAATGGGTATTTGGAATATTTTGGTGCAATTGGTTTAGTTCAATTTGGCCTGAGTTTATATTTGACTCATTTGAGTTCATTTGGGTCAAATGGGTCAAGTTGACCAAATTGATCAATTTGGCCAAATTAGCTTGGGTTGGGCATTGGTTCATATTCAATTGATCAATTGAAGATTATTGTAGGTTTTGGTTTAAATTAAATTGGATTTGGTTTTGATTTAGGCCAAATTGATCCTTTTGGTCAATTTAGGCTAAATAGGCCAATTAGGTTCAATTGGTCAAATTGGGTTCAATCCAACCTTTGATCATGTTCAATGATCAATTTAAAATGAACTTGAGCAATTGGTTGCAATCAATGTGGGCTAGATCTTGATTTGACCTAATTTTAGGTCAAAATAGGTCAAATTGGGTCAAAGGGACAATTGGGTTAGGTTTGGTTCAATTAATGGTCAAGTCATGTTCAAGGATTGATCTTAGGTTGATGTGGACTCTTGGGTTCAATTAATTTAGCTTAGGATGAAATTTGGCTAACATGACCCATGTAAGCTAAGTGGGTTGACTTGGTCAAATGAATAAGTTGACTTAGTTTGATCCAATTGATTGTAATTGATCAATCAAGTATGATCAACAATCATTGTGGGAGGTTTTAGTTGGTTTGGTTCAACCCAATTTGGGTTAGATTGAAAATTGACTCAAATGGGTCCTTTAGGTCACTTTGCATCAAGTGAGCCTAAATGGGTCAATTGGCTTGATTGAGGTTTGATTTGAGTTCAGTTGAGTTTGAATATTGATTTGAAATTGATTTATAGCGTTGATTATAATTGATTTGGATTTGAATGTATTTCGGCTCATTAGAATATCTTAAGTTAAATGGGTTAGGTTAGGTTTGATTGGATTGATTTTGGCTTGGTTGATTTGATTGTAGATTTGATTTGGTTTGGAATGAAGGACTGAATTGATTGAATTGATTTACGAAAAAATTAATTAATTTTGTTTGGATTGAAGAGAATTTTGGCTAAGTCCATATTCAAAAATCATAGGGCTGAGAAAAGGTTGATTTGACTTGATTGATTGAAGTTTGTTAGTTGAAATTGGATTTGAATGTATTGAATTTGAGATTTGTTGTAGGCTAAGGAGGTAGACATAAATTTGGCTTAGGCTATAGGGTAGGTAAGCTATCCTAATCCTTAAGGCATGATCTAAACCTTATGGCTAATCCTTCTAAGTCTCTAGGCTTAGGTTATGTATTCACTTAGTCACTAGAGGTGTCATATGCTTAAAAGGCTATTAGCATCTAGAAGACTCCTAAATCTAAGATGGGAAGGTTATATCCTCACTCCAAAAGTAAGGTCAATAGCTACCTATTTGCTCCTTCATCTAGGGTGTATAGTGGTACCCAATCACATTGCCTTTTTCTTAAATTAAATTGGCTTGATTTATTTTGGGCGGATAGAAGAATCAACCTGCTTTTCTAGGTTTCTTTTTGTGTTGTAATTTCCTGTGATTGAATGCCTGGATGATTGGGCTCATAAAAAAAAATTAAATTTTAAACCCAATTTAAATCAAAATAATTGAAATAAAAATAAAATGAAATTGGAACCTCACATACCTTAGGCAAAACATAAAATCAATTAGAAATAATTAGGTCTTGAAATCATGAAATCATATTGCTCTAATCCTTGAATGGGCCCTTCTCCCATTGCACATAAGGGGCATCTAAACTATGAGGATGACCACCTTCTTAGGGAAACTTGCATTCTATTATTGATTTGGCCCATAACCATTCTAATTGCATGGCATGTAAGCATAAAAATGCATACCCAATATCTCAAATAAATCTTGAGTCAAAATATTTAAAAATATAAAAAATGTGGATTAGTTAGACGCATTTCATACCCTACATTATCTTAAGGATCAGGGAACGAGTCTAAGTTCATAGATTCATTTTCTAAAGATACAATAACTCAGTCATCTTGCATTCATGAGACTTAGCATCATGAATTTAAATTGAGCTTAGGTGGTGTTTGTTAGCAGCCCCTCCAAGCGAGTTATAAGTCTAGAAGAGTCAGAGATAGGTTAGTTCCCTCAAGTGAGAGGAATGGCCGATAATTCTAAAAATAAAACTAGGTTGAGCATCTAACATGTGTTAGAAGCACTTGTAGACTAGGTTCTGAAGCATCTTTCTTGGAATAAGTCTTCAGCCTTAAGAATTTCTTCAGTCTTGTGCTATTAGAATCTAAGCACTAAATTTCTAAGAAAATAGTAACTCAAAATTTAATTTAAATTCCAAAACTTAAAGCCCAATTATAAGATTATTGAAATGCCTATTGGGCATCCTAGTATCAACGGATATTTTTTACTTCATCCCATTTGGCTCTTAAAATAAGTCTCTCCACCTTAGATCAATCTCAATTAAAAATTCCAAAAATTTAATCCTTTAAAAACCAACTTAGAAATCTTCAGAAATAACAACTTATTTCTTCAATCGAGAGTATTCTTAGGATGTGATCAATCTTAAGATATAATTAACTATAGGGGCTTACCTCTATAGGGAACCATGAACTAATTTAAATTAAACCTTATTCTATTTTTCATGTAGTTCAGGGGGAAAATTTTTGATACACGAAAGACCAATTAGTCTTAGGAGTCTCTTATTAAATGATTGAATCTATTATAGTATAATATGTTTATCTTTCAAGATAATATGTTTATTTTTTTAATAACGCATCTGATTATCCAAATAAGAAATTTCTAAACTCTATGTGGTGTTAAACAAATTTTTCCTCATCAGATCATAGCCCTCCTTTCTAGCAAATATTGTCTCCTCTAGTGTAGTTCTCTCAATTCAATGAAAATATAAAAGAGTTCCATTTGTGCTCTAAAGTTCACCTTGGAAGGATCTCATGGCTTTGGTAATGTGCTCTAGATCTTGGAAAATTAAGGAGACTTAATGTGAAATGGAATTGGCTGAAGTTTTTACAGTAGTAAGTATATTTGACAAAACCTCATCATAGATAGTGTGCAAAGAGAACAATCTAAATTCAATGTCTCTACAGAGGGATTCCCATGATTGTAATTCTCCTGCTTCAAGATCTGGTGCAGTAGTGCAATCTAGTAAAGAATTTACTTCTACACATAAGCTGGACAAATCTGACAAAAACTTCTAAGTTGACACTTAGATGTAGTTGACACATGGCCGCTATTATATGATATAAGCTTTTTGAAGGACTACCATGCATGAGAGTTGAAGCCTTGGGGCATATTCTGAAAATAAAACATGAAATTTCTAAGCTAGATAACTGCTTTTGAATTATATGTTTCAGACTAGATATAAGTTGATTTTCTGCACAAGAACCCAGATCTGAGGAGTTGTCTTTAGTTGCACTCACCATTACCTAAGTTGAATCTAATAAAAGTGGTTCAAAACTAGTACTCATTGTGCCAGACTCCTCTGTATGTTTATTTTCTCTAGCATATATATGATCAATACTTGTAGGTTGGAAGTACACTAGAGAAATTGTAGGAGTATATGTGGATAATACCATCAGGCTTCACTCTCCTTCTACTCTACTAGTAGTTCAACTGTTATTGGTGAGGCAAGAATATGAATAAAGTTGTCTATTTCTAAAACTCTTATTTTATAATTAATTAGTGGGGGCTATAGAGTTTATTGTTATCTTTCTCTTGGGTATTTGAATTTTGACAATGTCATTTTTTACTACCTTTTCAGCCATCTAATTCTCTTTTAGAAGCATTAGTCATATGTGGTATAGGTTAGATCAGACTGGTCTTTTGCATTTTGCGTTTGTACATGTTAAAGCCTAATTTCAAAAAGAAAGAAAAGATATGACGGATCCACATTAACCATAAATGATTGACTCATGTGTGAGTCTCTTATGGAGCTATATAGAAAATAGAATGGATACCTAGGTGAACTATGAAGATCCATGCTATAGAGGCTGTCACTAAACAAACTGCTAGTGGAAGTGCTCCTAAGGAATGAGTATATACTATATCCATTATCGGTGGTAACCCATATATATGGGTAGCTTGAGTAAATTGAACTACCTAGCCACCCTATTGGGTTTGTAACCTTCCAGGATTATAGCTTCATGGTGACAATAGCATAGCCAAGTGGATCTCAGTCCAATGAGATATTCTGCGATGTTTCTATATTCTAACTTTAATGATAGTAAAGAAGTGCCTCTACCAGTAAGATAGTTTGTAAATCTCTACCCTATATTTTGAATAGATAGACTATAAAAAATGATCTGTGGATGATTTGAAAGTGATCTATCATGTGCAATGGGGTGAACATGAAAGTTCATATCTGATTTCTATCTATAGAGATTGTGGCCCTATTTAGTTGCATAATCATGGGGAAATTTTGATCTTTAAAATAGGATGGTGTCTCAAGATAATTGAATGCTCCTAAAATATAGGCATAAATTCATCC
Organism: Cymbidium sinense; assembly: GCA_021442155.1. Taxonomy (NCBI): domain Eukaryota; kingdom Viridiplantae; phylum Streptophyta; class Magnoliopsida; order Asparagales; family Orchidaceae; genus Cymbidium; species Cymbidium sinense. Next base: position 60,773,387 of record CM038226.1, on the reverse strand, counting down.
ATTTATATAGTGTCAAGGGGCGTCCACATCATAGCATCTTGAATCAGTTAGTGATAGTATATTCGGAGAGAAAATCTAAGACTTCAAGGAGTTAAAGATTTCAATGAAGATCATTTAATGAACTGTGATTTTCTTTTGACAAGAATTGAACTCTTACTGAAATTGATAATTTGACCCACTGGGGAGTCTAATGCGATGTTCTAAAACCTATTTGTTAGGCTATGATAAACAAGATATTCTAAAATCAAAGATAGTGATGTTGGTAACACTTACCCAATGATTAAATAAATAAGGAGTCCAATAGAAAGATGAGTAATCTTAAGCTTAAGAGTGGCATAAGCCTACTATCGATGTATAAAGATGATGTCTGACTATTGAAAATGGAGGAAAAAAACTTTCCATAGCAAAGTCGCCAAAAAAAATCTGTGATGTTTAAAAATGTAGTCATATGAACACCATATAAATCTTAAGGGACAACTTATTGAAATGATTGAGTACGACATCAAAGAATGAAATAACATCTCAAAAGAAAAAAAAAATTATTCTATGATGGACTCAATCACTTAATAAGAACTACTAAGGCTAATGGGTCAATATGTATAAGAGACTTTTCCCTTACATGGATGAAGTAAGACAAGGTTTATTTAAATTGGGTTGCAAGTTCCTATAAGAGAAGCCCCCATAGTTAATTATATCTTAGAAGACTGGATCTCCTAGAAAACCCTTGATTAAAGTAGTCAATCAGTATCTTTATGGATTTCAAAGATTATGATCAAAGGATTGTTCAGTTTCAAGAATCTAGTGGGAAAACTCAAATGAGAATAGCACTTATCAAAAGCCAAGGGAAATAAGTTGAAAGCATTTAGATACTGTGAAGCTTAGTAAATGCTCTAGTCTATCCCAAAATTAGGCTTTATATATTTAAATAGAGATTAATGTGAATGTGATGCAATAGTGTTGAGTCATAGGTGAGGGAGGAAGAAGAAGTAGTGTGCAAGAACTTCCACTCACCAAAGTAGAAGGGTCACGTGAAATCACCAAAATCTTTCGAGAAGGTTGGTCACCAAGCTCCGACCAAGAGTTCATCACTCAAGTTTTTTATATAATAGTCTAAAATGTTCTCTATTATACTAAAATGAATGTTTATATATATTATTAGACTCCAAAGGGTGTGTCCCTTCAAAATAACTACTAAAAAATTGACATAAAAATGGAATTCGTCGCCACGCAATGCCTAGACACCAAAAATTAATGTCGTAGCTCTGTGTGCTCTAGAGGTAATAAATTCTACAACAATAATGTTGTGGTGTCAAATCGATAGCACCTAGGTGCCAAAATGTCTTTTACTAACAAATACAAGATTTTGACTACAACTCGTCCAAAGTCACCCAAGTATCTTCACTTAGGGTCGATTTTTTCACTTGATTAGAAACCTCTGAATAGTGTTATTATTTGATGATGTTCCAATTATGATGACGTCCTCCACTTCAAAGAAAATTGGTCGAATGAGTACTTGTAAATGACTTCTATCTTTTCTTATAAAACTACCAGACTTCCCAATAACTTAAAATGATTCATATGCTCTCACTTGTTGGTGGAAGAAAATCTCTCAAGATGGATATGTATTAATACATAATCACTTATTCCAATTTTAAATAAATAGGCATCTTAGGATTGTACCCATAAACATTTCAAAAGGTGATTTGTGGGTTAACCTGGAAATAATACTATTGTAGAAAAATTAAGATGTAGGTAAAGTTAAATCTCAATTTTCTAATTTTTTTCAACTAAACATCTTAATGAGTTTCTTAGGTCATATTGATGACTTTTGTTTGTCCATCAGTTTGTAGATGAAATACATAATCACCTATATAATATTCTTTGAAAATTTTATTTCTATTTATTTATTAAGCATACTTAGTATTTTATATTTTTGTTGTTTTTTATGTCTTCATGAAGCTATAAAAAAATTACATGCAAATGTATATGCCAAATAAAGAAAATGCTTAAGTAGTTGTGCTAGTTAGATCAATAGGCATCTTAGGATTGTATCCATAAGTATGGGTTGACTTGAAAATGGTACTATTGTAGGCAAATTTAGATGTAAATAAAGTTAAATCTCAATTTTCTAAGTTTATTTTAACTAAGTATCTTAATAAGTTTTCTGTGATTCTATTAACAACTTTTGTTTGTCAATTGATTTATGGATGAAATGCAGAAAATAAATTCATTCAAGTCCCTATTAATTTACAGAGTTTTCCAAAAATAAGATACAAATTGAACATCTTTATCAGAAACTATGGTAGATGGAACTCCATGTAGTCTTGCAATTTCTCTATAGAATAATCTTGTTATATGAGATGCATCATTTAATTTTGAGCAAGGTATAAATTATGTCATTTTAAAAAATCTACCTAAAACCATATACTATTATGTCCATGAAGTATTCTAGGTAATCCTAACATAAAAACCATGGATAGGTTTTCCCATGGGCACGAAGGAATAAGTAACGATGTGTAACGACCTGCCACTTATTTAGTAGCCATAGCTTGATGACAAGTGTAACACTAGGCTATGACACATTCAACATTCCCTTAGTAAGATGACCAATAAAACCTTCGCTCAACATTTTTTTTTACCTTTGATGTACCAAAATGTCTTGTTATATGCCCAAAATAAAGTTCAAAGATAAGGAAGTCTCTCGCAGATGTTCTAGGGATACATAATCTCTTACCTTTGTAAAGATATCCATTAATGATGAGAAAGGAATTATAAAAAGTCAATGGTTCAAATCCATGCTCTAGCTAAATTAAATAAAAATTAGGACACACTTTATAATCTTCCCTTAAAGTAACAAATTTAGGGATCTAAAATTATAAGGATGAGTTTATTAAAAATACCCTAGATAAAGCATATGTTTGTTTGTTTTCTATTCTCGATTTGTGTTTTAAGTATACATAAAATTTTCTAAAGGTATGGAATCTATTTTGCATGTTTATGATCCAGCTTCTTTTGATAATTAATAAATTTTAGAGCATGATGATCCATATTGAAAGTAAATTCCTCATGTAAGAGATAATATCATCAGTATTTAAGAGCTTGAATGATCACATAAAATTTACAATCATAAGTGGAATATTTTTGTTTAGTGTCATTCAACTTCTCATTGAAGAAAGCAATAGGATGGAATTATTTACTTAATACTCTACCTATTCAAACACATAATGCATCATAAGTTACTTCAAATGTTTTACTAAAATCAGGAAGTTTTAACATAGGTGAAGAAGTCATAAGAATTTTGATTTGCTCCATGGCCTTTTGCTTACATATGATGTACATTGAGAAAATATTTCTCCTTCTCTAATCATCTTCTTCTCTAAAAGTAATCATACACCACATAACTGACATTTAATTATCTATAATGGGACCTACTTCTTTGTTTGATAGGGTGTATCATTGTGTTTTTCTTCTACATCCTCCCTTTCTTCTAAATCTTTCAATTAATTTAAGAACATGATTTTGGTCTTACATTATTTCTACATATGACCTTTCTTAGGACATTTGAAGCAGACAATCTCTCATAAGTTTAAAAGTAGTTTCAGGGAGGTCATATCAGATTGGTCGTTAGAAGTGGAAGGGTTAAGCTTAGTGCTAGACCATAGAGGTTGAGATGTGGATAAGTATTTATATGACATTTGAGCTTTCATCTTAGATGTATAAACTACTTTCTTATACTTCTCAAGGAGTAAAGCATAGTGAAAGACCTTCTTTAAAGTTTGAGGATCATAAAGCTTTATCTCATTTCTAATATCCCCTCTTAAGTCAATGATAATTTTGTTGGCTAACTGCCACTCTTGATCAGTACAATATGTTTTGGCTACTAAATCCTTAAATATATTCATATACTCTACTACTTGCATGCTTTCTTATTTAAGAGTGGTTAACTTTCATGGAGCTTCTTATCATGATTTGTAGGGCAATATTTAGCTCTTAACATCTTTTTCATTTCTACCCATGTCATAAGATTTCTACTAAGCCTTTTTTCTTAGCCAAAATATTATTCTAGTAAATTTTTGCATGACCTACCAATTTCATTATTGTAAACTTGGTTCTCTAATATTCATTCATACGATACTGATCAAAGAACTCATCCATTTGGGTAAGCCAATCTAAAAACTTATTGAGGTCATGAACACCATTATACGTTGCAGTTTTTTTTTAAACTTATTTTGTTAGTTCATGTAGGATTTCATGGAGCTTAATATGGTCTTGTTTATGGATGTTCCTCAAATTTAACTTTCTAACAAGATAGTCTTCTTTAAGAATTCTAAAGTTTTCTCCCCTATGGTTTATAGGTCATCCTAACATGGGATAGTTGGTGGGATTTGAATCCTAATAATCAAGGTTTGAACATGGGCGGCTAAGTTAATGATAAGATCTTCTACCCTAATGAGCCTTTCCTCACTTCACATAATAATCTCATCTACCCTCCTAGATAAATTATCTAATTGATCCAAACCAACAGACTTTAGTGGCATGATTTAAGTAAAGAAAAAAATGCAAATATGTCATTCTAAATGGAATTTTAAATATGTGTTATATAAGCTAAATTTGGAATAATAAGATGCACAAGTTTAAAATAAATATAGCTTTCAATAAATATAAAATAATTTTAGATACTACAAAATATTAAGTAAACACATAGAAGAAACAATAATAAAGTTTTTAAGGTTATGAGTTTGATTTTTATGTAAGATTTGTATCCTAGGTTTGTCTATTTTAGTGAACTATCTCTTGCTCAAGTGGTCTCTCAAATATCATGGTTTATAGGTAAGTTTTAAGTAAGTGAAGGCTAGGCTTTATAGAAGGAGACAATTAATTAGTAGGAAATAAATGCTCATAAAATTGCCTACCACATGAGTCTAACATGAATTTCTTAAGTGAAATTACTAAAATCTATAAAGGAAATTACATAAATCCCAAAACACAGAACTAACCTTACTTGGATTCGATATAGATCACTTATAAGCACTTCCTCCATGCCTCCAAACCTAGCTCTGATACTAAACATGATGCGATAGCCTCGACTAGCAATAGAGGGATAAAGAAAGTTTATGCAGAACTTCTACTCACTAAAGTGAAAGGCTCACATGAGATCACCAAGGTCCAACCAAGAGTTCTTCACTCAAATCTTTCACATAATAGTCCAAAAAGTCATCTATTACATTGAAATAAATATTTATATATATTACAAGACTCTAAAGAGTGTGTCCCTTTGAAATAACCATTGAAAAATTGACATAAAAATGGAACTCATCATCTCATGATGCCTTCGCACCAAAAACTAGTGCCATAATGCTATCTTCTATGTCTAAAGACATTAAACATTATGGCAACAGTGCCACAATGTCAAATGGATAGTGCCTAGGCACGAGGATAACTTTTTCAAATAGATATAATATTTTGATTATAACACACATAAAATACTTAAAATTTGAAAGACATATCATCTAACACATAATACAACACATGGATCACACTTATAAATTACTACAACACATGTAATATAACATAAAGTCTCATAAGATTTGTCTTTTGGATTTTGACCATATAATGGGTGCTTTTCTTTCTTGATATGCTACATCAGAGATTTATTATGTTTGAGTTGATAATTTATTATAATGTTAGGACTTATATTCAAACAACATAAGATTGTAAAAATGTCTAAAAGGTGAGAACTTATGCCTGTAGTAATAGAGAAATAGGTAGCCTCATATCCTAAAACTATAATACTCGAACACAAGCTAAAAGCTTGACTTGCTTCTACTTAGGAAAGTGGGATGTATTAACACACTCTTACTCAATAATAAGAATCTATCTTGACTCTTTTGGACTAACAATCACCAAGAAGAGCTGCTACCTAACACCACTTAAGAGCCTAAGCCCACTCAGGACTCTAAGATCGTGATTGGTATAAGAATTCTTCTAAATAATGCAATAAAAGTTTAACTTTTAAGTTTTTTTAGATACAAAATTTATTTAAATGACTTAAGTATGCAATTATGCCTACAATGAGATGTTGTTAGAAAGATGTCTTAGGCTAAATCAAAAGAGAAGGTAAAACTTCCCCTAATAGGGTAGTTATCCTCACAAGTTAGATGCCTCCTTAAGTGCAATAGGAGAAGGCCTAATTCAATAAGGACAAAGAAATATACAATCATGATTCACAAACTCTAGGGGGTTTCTAGCTATTTTAGTATTTATACCTACGACATTAAAATAGTGGAGTTATGTGTTATTTTAATTCAATTTGAGTTAATTAATTAATATTGGGTAAAAAATTTAATTTTATCATATGAGCCTACTGCATAAACCATGCTTTCATAATATTAACACAGAACCATAGAAGAAAGTTATGGAAAGCATACTATTTTATTGTACACCTAAAATAAACACACCGAAACACATCAAAGTAATTAAAGAGAAAGGTTGGTGTGGTATGGATCCACTATACACCCTAAAAGAAAAGAATAAAAATTGACAGTTGAGCTTTGCCCTTATACAGTCTGACTTAAACATAATAATATATAAAATAAAGTCAATGGGGTTTTCATATGTTCAACTTCAAATGTTGTGCACTCTAGGTTTCACTAGGTCTTCTAAGTCAAAGCCTTCTAGCCACTACTCATCCTATATTTCATAGTTTTAATCTTAATCATATTACAAATTACATTTGAATAGTAAGTAAAATCCTAACTATGCATGCAAAATACAGGTTAGCTATAACACACATATACACCAAAGTAGTTATATTCTATATAGTGGGGCTTGAAACTAGCTAGTGTCCAAGCCCAACTATCCCAATGGGTTATGCTCGAAGATATATAGCACTTGTAAGTAAAATTTGTTAATTTTAAACTTATTATGGAATCCTCTTTTATTAAGTGCAACCCCTTGCAAAAGTTAATATTAGCCAAATATAACCCTAACATCCAATCTATAAGCATACACCCTAACATCTAGTTTTAAACATTACATTATAAAATAGAAAATCAATACACAATAAAGCATTGTCCTAACATAATACTAATATTTGTGGCTTATTAATCTAAAGTGTGTGCTAAAGCTAGTGTGGTATGACAAAGTTAGGCTTTATTGTTTATGTTATATCTTGTGATTAGAAATTTAATTTATTAGTAAGAATGATCATAATTTACATGATTAATATTTTAAATGTAGATTTTATATTATGGATTTATCTCTTTAATTCAAGTTATTCTTAATGTTTTAAATTGCATGAGAAGTTAGAGATTTCATTAAGGCAAAATCCATTCCTTTTCAACATCGTTATCCTAAATTATATCTAAAAAGGTGAATTTTATGACTTCTAATCATTTTTGAAGCATTAAGTTATGATTAAGCCTTAAGTTTGAATTAAGTCTAAGTGAGGTTATAATCAGGTAAGAGACATCTTAGAATTAATGGGAATAAGTTACGATTTTTTTATGACACTTATCAAACTTTCCTCATCACTTTGTTAGAGGTAAGATAACTTTGAATTCAATTTGGCTTATTATGTAGGGGTTTGGGTTAGTTTGGCTAGGTAGGGATCCACTAGTCTAATTGAGGTATAATCGTAAGATTAACTAAGTCTTTTGGTTTGAGTTTGGGTATCCCTTAGCCAGTAGAAGTGTCCTAACTTTAAGTGAGAAAGTCATAGTGCAAAGATGGAAACCTATGTATAAATAAAATAGCTGTCAACCTCACTAAAAGTGAGGTCAACACCACATTAAACCACCACGCTTCTTTTAAAAAATAACAAGAGAAACCCTATGGAGCTTTTGGGGGTTGTATAAACTTTGCCTTTAGTAACTCACCTAATTATTTTGTCATTTAGCCAACTCCAAAGTGGAGGGTATGATCCCAACAACAAATTGATCTTATGATTAATAACACATTGAGGGTGGAACTCCTTTGATAGCTCTAGAGGCATAACATCAACAAAATTTTCCAATATTAGTACCACTTCATAAAGCATCCTTTTCCTTAGGCCCTATTTTATTCATTGCAATAATATAAGTTTGTTCCTCATTCTTTGATCCCTTTTTAATCACCATAGACAATGTTATCTTGGTTCCAACATTCTCCTTTGTAAAGATTTTGTAACAAAACTTTAACAAAAAATAAAACAAGGCTCCTACTTGTGTTTGATCAAAATCTCATTAAGGTGGGCAACAATAAAGTTTAACAACTTTGAAAAAGTTTATATTTAAGATGACATCAAATTCATTTATAGGTATTGCCATTAGCTTTATTTTCTTTGTCTATGCACCAACAAAAATTTGAATATCTTAAAATATTTCAATAATGGATAGTGCCTTAAAGTTCATAGACTTCACTCAAATAAGACTCTTGCTCAGCTACAACCCCAAATGATCCACAAACATATCTACCATAAATGCATGAATAGAACCAATGTTTATCATCACCATAATATTGACATTATTGATAACAACAGTAACGAATAACTATAGAGTTATATGGTACACTTCTATAGTTACTCATGTAAGAGAGTTGCAAAACAATTACCAAAGTAGTCATTTCTTTATCCACTTTTTACTTACTTATTATGTGGTGAAAGCAATAAGCTTTTCTTTATTTGGACAATTATATGCATGATGTGGATTATTGCAAAAAAAAAAAACCTACCCTTAAATACTTCTTTGAGAGATTTTATTTTGAGCTTCACCTTCTCTCGAATTCTTTGGTCTATCACTATTTTTCATCTTGAACTCCTTTGCCTTCTTCTTGGCCTTCTATTTTTTTTACTTCATTTGTGATTTACTAGAAGTCACTTTAGACACCTTAGCAGAACTTAGATTGACTAACTTCTTTATAGTAGCAATTATAGTAGGCAATGCTTGCACATTCTACCTCCACATTATGGAGTGGTCATGGAGAGAACATCATAATGGATGGAGAAAGAAGAAGTGCTTCAAGATCTTTCACTCACCAAAGTGGAAGAGATGTGAAGAGTTCTACTTACCAAAATAGAGGATTAGGGAGAGATCACTGAATCCCTCGAATGTTCAGCCTCCAAGCTCCAACCCTAAGGGTTTTCACACAAAACTAGTATAATCTTCTTCATTAAGTCAAAAATAAGAGTTTATATAAGTTATAACAACCCAAAAAGGGATGCATCCCTTTGGGAAAAAATATTAAAAAATAAAAAAATTTAGAATATGTCATTTTACAGCATTGAGGTGCCACAGACCAATGCCTAGGTGCTGACTTCTCTGTCTAGACACCCTATAAAGAATTGGCCGTAGTGCCATGGTGCCAGAAAGCTAACACCTAGATGTTATATTGTTGAAGCACTTTTGACACTAAAATATTAAATGATTTCAATTACAATTTTCAAACAATGCTTAAATTTGACAAATACATCCACTACTATATAATACAACACGTGGAACATAAACATATGTCATGCCTTTTCCTCTTTTGATGTACTACATCACTGTAACTCTACTTGTGTTCTGGATTAAAGACTAAAGATTGATTTGAATAATTTATCTCCATCCATGATATTGCATACCTTCTACATCAAGGAAAAAAGTTCTTCAACTAACTTTGCATAATCCAATGTGCTTTAATCGAGAAAGTGCATCTCAGGCTATCCAAGCCAAATTATTAAGAAATTGCTTCCATGTTTCTTCCTTCAACATGTCCCATGTTGAAATGGATGGTCTATTTATAATAAGATCATTTGATACTCTAGGTTGCCTCCAAAATTTTGCATCATCAGTCAAATACATATTGGTTATAAACACCTTTATCAACCTCTACTACATGGTCATCAACAACAAAATATTATTCCAAGTCTTATAGAAAATTCTCAAGCTCTCAGGCATTCCTTTCCCCATCATAGGCATTGAATTCAAGAACTTCCAACTTCTTAGGGGGATCTCCTACTTGTTGGGGTTGTCCTAGAGCACATCATAATGCCACCATCTCCATGGACAAATTCTCATATTTCTAAATTGAAGCCACCATCTCTTCATCAACAATACTTTGGAGAATTTTTAGTTATTACTGTGACTCCATCAACATATCTTTATGAGTGGATCCCTCTTTTGAAATAAAAACTCTAATAAATGTCTGTCAGTGAAAACTTGATCATAGGCAGAAGTTCCCACCACCATAGCTTTACTAAAATGAGGCATTGATATAATGTTATCAAGAGTCTAGAGGTATGCCTAAAGATTTTTCAAAACTTTTGAAGCAAATTACCTACTAGGCATGCTTGGGTTTCACTTTAGATCTTAGTCTTCACATAATAAGCCAAAGAGAGCATTAAAAAGGCAACAATACAAATACATGAAAAAAATCTTCCAACATTTATATTCAAAAATTAATTACAAAGATAAAGGATTGATACCACATCCCTTTCATACAATAAGCAAACATATATAGCAACATATTAATTCATCTTTGTATAAGCTCTCATCTATACAAAATTTTTGCAACCTTTGAATGGCCTTATTATTGGTACCTAGCCATCACCCAATGGCTCGCTTCTCTTTATACCACAAAGCCGCAAAGTCACAAGACATAATACTCCTAGCAGTGCTTAGACTATAAATGAATGACATAATACCCAATGGCAACCTTTGAATGGCCTTATGTTCATCTCAATGAAATATTTATTTATACTATAAATTTATTAAAATATAATTTAAATATTGTTGAACTCAATATTAAAATTTAGGTCTGAACATATAGATTTTTGAAGACATATTAAATATGGATTAATTTTTTATTTGATTAACTAGAAATTTAATAATTTAAAATCAAATTAATATTTTAACAATTGAATAATGCCAGTTGATTTTTTTGATTAATTCGTACATACCATTATTCGTGCTATCCAAATGTCCATGTGCGTATTGCACTTGCTTATCGAATTCGGACAGAATAGATTAGTAATAATATATTATGGTCAACGTCAACTTATCTTTTTCTCATATAAAAAACGAAAAATAATAAAAACTATTAGTGCGCATGATAACTTATGCCATCGAAGTTTTATTGATAGGTTATCCGATCTACTCACAAAATTTATTTTTATTCGAGCATATTAGGAATTTGATCCGAATCTGCGCGGCACAATGTCGTAGACAACGGAGAGACAACGGAGAGAGCTAAAGAAGGAAGAGAGGCTTCTTCTATAAATGCGGAAATACCTTTCCAGTTCTTCTCACAGCTAAATACGGACCCTGCTCAGTAGGTATTCTCTTCTGAATAGGAAGAGAAATCTAGGGTTTTGTGAGCAACAAGAGTCGTCGCTATTAGTCTTCCTGTCTTGCCTCCATCTGAGATTTGAGAAGATCAAGAAGGGAGAAGATGTCCAAGTGCTCGATGGAGAGGCACGCGTCAATAGATGCGCAGCTTAGGCTCCTGGCGCCGCGAAAGTTATCTGAGGACGACAAGCTGGTAGAGTACGACGCCTTATTATTGGATCGGTTCCTCGACATCCTTCAGGAGTTGCACGGAGAAGATCTCAGGGAGACGGTTAGCAGAAACCCTATCCTTTTTTAATACGATTGTACAACGCCAGCTTTTGCAAGCTGTTTTTTTTTTGCTAGATTCTAGCGCAGGAAAAACCTCTGCGAGATCCAGTTAAATTTACTGGATATTTTCTCTTTATAGCTTGTTTTCCATGGATCCGAGTTTATGGAAATGAGTTGATAATAAGCTTGTTGCTGGACAAAAGGGTCTTGTTGCTATTTTCAGTTTGCATAAATTTCCTTTTGCTATTCAAAAACAGTAAACCCCCACTAAAATCGCTCTGAGTTGAAGCATTATATGAGTCAGCTTGTAAATTTTCTTTATGCTGCCATGGGTATTATTATATGGGTTGAACTACAAGCAATTCCAGCTTGTTGTCTTGGTTGGTATTTAATCTTTTTGCTGTGTTTTTCTGTTAGGTTCAAGAGTGCTATGAGCTCTCTGCTGAGTATGAGGGCAAGCATGACATCAAGAAGCTGGAAGAGCTCGGGCATGTGCTGACGAGTTTGGATCCTGGGGATTCCATAGTTGTTGCCAAGTCCTTTTCGCACATGCTTAATCTTGCCAACTTGGCTGAGGAAGTTCAGATTGCCTTTCGCAGGAGAATTAAGTTGAAAAAAGGAGACTTTGCTGATGAAAATTCTGCAGCTACAGAATCAGACATCGAAGAGACTCTTAGGAGGCTCGTGCACGAGCTGAAGAAGTCTCCTGAGGAGGTTTTTGATGCATTAAAGAACCAAACTATTGATCTTGTTTTTACCGCACATCCAACGCAGTCAGTCAGAAGGTCCTTGCTTCAGAAGCATGGCAGGTTTGTTTTAATGTTTGAATACATGAAATAGATCTCTCGGTTTGATGTTAAATGCAATTTTTTGTGGAAATTTTTTGAAATACAGTTCGATTGGATTTATAAGAAATTGGCTGTTGTAAATCCACCTTAGAAGAAATCTGCTGTCGTAAGTCCAGTCACTTAATGGCCATAACATATAGGGTTTTGAGTTTAATCTGGCTTCAATAAGCTGGATGGATAGTGTATTGTAATATAGTTATGTATTAATATCCTTGGATTTATGTTCTATTTTTCATGCTCCCTCAGGATAAGGAATTGCTTGGCTCAATTGTATGCAAAAGACATCACTCCTGATGACAAGCAGGAACTTGATGAAGCTCTTCAGAGGGAGGTAGGTTTTATCCAAAGATTAGGTTGTATATGCACTTCTATTGTTATATCTTCAATTAACTTATCTTTTTTGTGGCACTTTTAAATATCAATTTTACATGCAAAACTTTTGTATTAGGAATGATCATATTATTGTTTTTTAATTTACAAATGTATTGATTAAAATTAATTTAATTAATAGATTTTGGCACTGCAACAAAGATAGGTTTGATTTGTTAACATAAGTAATTATGTTATTGCTTATGTGTCATTTGGCTTTATTAACCAAATTTAAGTTAATCCAATCAGGAGTTGTGCTAGAAATTACTATTGTAATAACTTATTTCCTTGTTTAACTTCGTAGTCCATGTCTCGCATGGTAACTTTTATTTCTCCTCGTTAGTTTTGTATTATTACATGATACTTTGTTTCATACATATGCTTCAATTAGTTTATAGAAATTTTTTTTGTCCATGTTCTTCTCTTCAGATACAAGCTGCCTTTAGGACTGATGAAATCCGTAGAACTCCTCCCACTCCTCAAGATGAGATGAGGGCAGGAATGAGTTACTTTTATGAAACTATATGGAAGGGTGTCCCAAAGTTTCTTCGACGTGTTGATACAGCTCTGAAAAATATTGGAATTAATGAGCGTGTTCCTTATAATGCTCCTCTTATTCAATTCTCTTCATGGATGGGTGGTGATCGTGATGGTAGGATATCTTTAACAACATCCTAGCATAATCCAATTTTATTAATGCTGCTTTATTGATTGTTTCATTATGTTCATTTTCAAGTTTAGAATGGTTTTTTGAGACTCAACAAAAATGTTTGTAGGAAAGTAGTTATTTTAAAATAGAATTGTTAGAATTAATGGGACAATTTATATCTAATATTTAAAGGATGTTTGAACTAACTGATTGATGCTATTTTTCAATTATTGATACTTTTGATACAGGGAATCCAAGAGTTACTCCGGAAGTCACAAGGGATGTGTGCTTGTTGGCAAGAATGATGGCTGCAAACTTGTACTTCTCCCAGATAGAAGATTTAATGTTTGAGGTTATAAACCTTTGTTGTCCTATTTAATGAGTTTTTTTTATTTAAATTGTAGTTCATCCATTGCATAAAACTAGTCTTTTTCATTCACTATTGTAACTTTTTCAGTTATCCATGTGGCGCTGTAGTGATGAGCTTAGAGTCCGAGCAAATGAACTACACCAATCATCAAAGAAAGATGCAAAACACTATATAGGTATGGTTATACAAATTAGAAACTAAAGAATTTGCATAAGATATAAGACCAAGTTGTTTAGAAGTATGAATTTGTTTATTTTGTTTTCTATTTGTTTACTTATCTCTTTATTTCTTATTTTTGCTGAATATTCTTTTATTTGTTGGCTTATGCGACACTTATATTATAAATAATAATGGATGAAAATTAAGTGTTATATCTAGGTGTGTAAACAAGTCGAGCCGAGCTCGAGTCACTCTGGCCTTGAGCTTGAGCTTCATTAATTAATCGAGTTTGAGTTTAAGTTTGAGCTTTATTTTACGAGTTCGAGTCTGCTTATGAGTCGGCTCATTTAGTATGGAAGAGAAAATAATTCTGATTCAAGCAATCAATATTATAAAAATGATAAAAAGTTAAGAAATTAGGACAAAAATAATAAGAAATTACTTGATATAAGAGAATAAGATATATTTTTTAAATATTTTAGATAATTTTTATTTAAATTATTAAATTCTTATATATTTTACATATATTTTATACTATTATTTATTAATCAGGTAAGCTCGTGAGCTAATGAGTCAAGTTGGGGCTTGTGTTTGGCTTGTTTGTTTATTGAGCTTAGTTCATAAGTCTTTTTTGAGTCAAACTAGAGTTTGACTCATGAGTTAGTTTGACTCACTTACACCCCTAGTTATAGTATTTTTTTGCCTTCTTTCTTAATTTCTCACAACTTAAGATTAAAGAAAAACGATTTAGTATTTTAGGAGTGAATATAAAATTTTTTATGAAGAGAAAAAGAAGTATTACATGTTCTTTAGCTATTTGTATAGGGGTGTGCACTGGTCAGTTCAAATCGAAAAATCGAACCGAACCAATGTTATTTGGTCGGTTTAGTTCGATTTTAAATCTCACAATTCGATTTTTGGTTGTAAATTCCTAGTTATTTAGTTTTCGGTTTTTAGTTCGATTTTTTTTTTTAAAAGATTTGTTAAACCGAATAAATCAAAATTAGTTAAAAATTCAAATATAAATATGTAATTTTGTTTGTAAATACTTAATTATTTATATAAATTTCTAGATTTCTAATTAACTAAGCAATTTTTAATGTATAAATTTTATTAGATTGTTTTAATTAATTAATTCATTAAAAATAATTTTTTTAAAAATTTTTTTATATGTTAGTCGGTTTAACCGAAAACTGAACCGAATAAATCGAATTATAGTTCGGTTTTATATGTGATTTGGATGGTTCGGTTATTTAAAGTTATTTGGTTCGATTTGTTCGGTTTCATAAAAAATTCAACCGAACCGATTGAACCGATTAAACCGACCGAATACTCACCCCTATATTTGTAAATACTAGTTTAATTGTATGTGCACCAAGTGCATGTTATTAGGATTTCAAGAATTAATAAGAGAATATAATACACATGCAAAATTAATGAGTATTTTAATAATGTTATATTTAAAAATCTTATTCCATGAAAACTTTCAAATAATATAGTTTTATAATATTTGCTGGATTTTGGAGCTTGTAATTAAATATTCTCTTTATGGAATCATTTGTTTGTTTATCTTTATCTTTTGGATTCTTAAAAGATAAACAAGGATGAATTACCTAAATTATCAATTCCTTTGTACTAATTATCAAAATTATGAAATCATTATAATTAAAGAGTAGAAATGAAAATCTCTAATAGATTTGGAGCAACAACTATGCAAGATTTATATTGCCATGATTAAAACCAAAGGATAAGGATAGCATAGGTGAAGCGAAATATCGTATTTCTCTTTCGTTAATGTAAAATTCAATTAAACCTTCCAAGTATACATGGATAATTAGGGCTATAAATGAGGTCGGCTTGTAAATTTTCGAGTGGCTTGAATCTAGCTCGGTTCATTTTCTGATCAATTTTGAGTTGGTTCATTTTGATTTTGATTCGGCTCGAATTGGGCTTTTTCATCTTATTTTGACTCAAAATTGAATAAAATTGACTCATTTTGATCGAGCTAGTTCAAATTTTATAAAAATAGTTATTAAAAAAATTACAAAACTTTGAATTGAGTGGATGAAATAAGGGGCTGTTTGGTTGGCTGAAAAAAGAATCTGATTAAAGGAATTGTAAAGGATTACTTCTGATTGTTTGGTTGAAGTTTACAATTCGTGACTTTACTTTTACATTTGGTAAAAAAAAAAGTATTTTGAAGGTTTTGGCCGACGATGATTGTGGCTGACGGCGGCGGCGGCGAAGTGGTAGTGGTGGTCGGCGGCGGCATTCGGCGGTGGCATGCGGCGTGATTAATAAAAAATGATATGCTAATTGAATTCTATAATTATAGTGAAAGTGTTTAACAAGACATTTGAGACAGTAGAAATATGAAATTATACTTGCGCCTACTTTCTTATTGTATATCCATGTACGCCTCATAAGTTAGACGGCTAGGAGAATGTTCTAAATCTGGATAGCTAGATTTGGGCTTTAAATATTCGTGCCCAACCTTTCGATGAAAGAGATTGTAGATTTTATGCCAAGTGAAATTTTCAGAAGGCAGATGATTATTGTTCGTAGATAAATAAGGCATTACCTGGAGATTTCATCTTCATTTGATAAGAACTTTAGATCTGGTTTCAAGTTTCCTATAGGCTCAAGCACTTATAATGAATTACCTCTTCTCACAATGGTGTGAGAGAACTTTAGATTAAGCTAGTTATTAGGTCGCTAATTGCTTACCGTATAGTAGTAATAAATTGATTTTAAAATTAATAAATTTATTTTTTTACATCTAAAACATATATTAGGGGAATGATGATGCACCCAATCAAAATCCCATGGTTTCGTCGTCTCGGGCCATCTTGGTCCCTGATCCATTTAATTAGAGGAGATGATCAACCTAACCTGATTGAAGGATTTTTGTCAACAACTATAAGTTGCTTCATCCAAATAGATCTTGTAAACCTGAGTTGATATTTACCCGAGGGAATAATTTTAAGCCCGCTATAGTTGACAGAGAGCTTTGTGCTTTATTATTTATACCCTATGATTCACAACTCAAAGGGTAGAAGAACTATTTGAGAACATGCTGGCTACAACCGTGATCGTAATATAGTAGAGCTTATTGGCCAAAACATTCGATAAGAGAGCTCTGGTCATACTCGCTTCATATATGGAGTCTACTGGCCAAACTTCATGGACAGAGAGTTTGAGCCATATTCTTACTGGTGTAGATAATTTTGAGAGTGAATGTAATAATGGTATACTTAATAACATTAGTTCTTTATGAGAATATGTTAATACTAAATTTGACTCCTTTTACAAATAATTATAGAAGGTGGAATGAATTTTAATCGATTAGATTTAGCTTTGAGTTTTGAAATGATGGATTTTGATTTAGTCATTTAAATTTTTGAATTTTTTTAAATATTTGATAATCGACTAAAGTTTAACTTTAAGATGATTTGATATTTAAGTTTTGAAAGTTTTGATAGTAAGAAATTTTTTTGGTTATAATTTATAATCAACACGATCATCATCAGGGTATTTTAGCTGATTGAATTTATTTTATGGCTCTAAACTTTTTTGACTCTATTTGATTTGTAACAGAGGATCATGTTCGTGATTTATGTATAGCTTGAATTCATTTGATAGTTTATCATAATGCAGACCTAGTTAACTCTATTTCAAATATAGATGATCAGATTTGTTAATTGTATGAAATTAATTAGTTTTGAAATCTTATTATGTTGCAGATTTTATCAATTCTACTCTTGAAGGTAGTGGATTAGATCTATGAGTTGAAGTTTGTAGTTGTGTTTCATATTTTTTGTAATTAATGATCACGCTATCATTTTTAAATTGATCTTCAATCTTTTAAAATATTTGTATGCTTTTCAATATAAAGAATTTAGGTCAATTTAGTTTTGTCTCCCACAACATCCTCAGACACTGAATTTAAATATTCAATATTGTGTCGAGATACATATGAGTGTTTCGAGTTTTAAATGAATTTAGATTTTGAAAATTTTGTATGCTCTCATATCTTTCAAAAACAAAATAAATTTTGAGCTTATTTAATTTAACCCGCACAACATTCTTAGATATTGAATTTAGGCATTTAACGTTGTGTTGGGGCACATGTGAGTGCTTTGTAATTTAGACAATTTTACATGTAAATTGACAAAAAAATATTTTCATCTTTATTTAGCCTTAACTTACCCCGCACAATCTTTTTAAACATTAGGATTGTACCATAAATCCTTTGGTCTGAGTCACTTTCAATTCAAATAATTTCACCTAATTGATAAAATTGTTAATTTTGAACATTGTAATGGGAAGTGAAATCATTTAATTTTGTATTGAAGGGATCTCTAAATATATATAGAATTTTTAATCCTAATCATTTGCATGTATTTCAGTGCATCTGATTTGGGTTGAGATTTGCCTTGCTATGCAGGTAAATTTTTTGTTTTTGCATTGCCCAAACTTTCCATTAATGTGAAGAATCAATTGCGAAGAACAAATGAAAGGATTTGAAATTACATAAGAAATGGAAAAGGAAATTAGTAAACTAAGATTAACGTCTCAGATACATTTGCACAATAGTGCCATCACGGTGATGGGCTACCCAAACAAAATCAAACAGGCAACAACTAACGAATGTAAAAAATAGCATTGAACCATCAAACATGAGGCTAAAGAGAGCAAAAGTAGGCCTCAGCAACACATAATTTTGACTTAGCAAGTACAAAGGAGCAATCTTGACATATAAAAGCTAATGAAGACAAGCTAAAACCAAAATTCCAAAACCATTTGTTAACATAGTATGGGTAGTCAGCAGTCAGCCATGTTGCAACCGGAAAAGAAATCATCACAGCCCCAAAAATGCCATAAATTCTCGTAGTCAACATGAAGCAACCACCAAAAGATCTTTTTGCAGACAAAAGTCTGCCTTCCAACACCAAAAAAAAATGCATGTAAATTTTTATTTTGGTGTTATCTATGCACACTTCAGTGCACTTGGGTTGGATATGGAATTTTTCTATGATTTGTGCAATATTCATTTTAATCATTTAGCATCTTCCCACAATAGATGCACTCGTCAACTCAATGACGAGTTATTCAGTGATGAGTTTCTTAAATGCCTTTTCGAGTTACCATCAATTACAAATGTACTCAGCCGACTCGGAGAAAATGACATTCATCATGGGAGAAGGGTTATACTATTACAATGTGATTCCCTTTGTATTGATGAATGCCGGGGCGACTTATCAGAGGATGGTAGATTGAGTTTTTAGGGGGCAAAAAGGAAGAATATGGAGGTTTTTGTAGATGACTTGTTAGTCAAGAGCAAGCCGCCTGAGCAACACATTGAAGACCTAAAAGAAATGTTCGCCACTTTGAAGAAGTATAACATGTGACTCAGTCCCCTAAAATGCACATTCTACGCAAGATCAGGAAAGTTCTTAGGATTCTTGATCACTTTGGAGGGGTTAAAGGTTAACCCTGATAAAGTGAGGGCTATATTCAACATGCTATCGCCAAGGACAATAGAGGAAGTTCAGCAACTCATCAGGCAAGTCACGGGTTTGAATCGATTTATTTTGAAGGCTAGGGAGCATTGTTTGCCATTCTTTAAAGTGCTGAGTGGAGCCAAAAGGTTCAAGTGGACTCCAGAATATTATCAGGCCTTTGGTGACTTGAAGAACTTATTTGTGTTACTCTCACTGCTATAAAGCCCAAAGGAGGGTGAGATCTTACTACTATACTTTAGAAGCAGGGGAAGACTTGGTTAACTCTGTCCTGTTTAGAGAGGAGAATGGGAAATGACCAATGTACTAAATGAGCAAGTCATTATGGAGTGCCGAGTTGCATTATCCCATTATAAAAAAACTTGCACTCGTGCTTCTAATATCGACATGACAATTCTAGTCATACTTCTAAGCTCATTCGATTCAGGTTGTCACCGACAACCTATCAAGTTCGTACCTGCTAGGTGCATCACTTAGGGAATTTTTGAAGTAGTCGGTAGGGCTCAGTGAGTTCGATATATCATACTCACTAAGGATGAAAATCAAGGCACAAGCTATTATAGATGTCCTCATAGATTTCAGTAACTCGCATGATGTCCAAGTTAGCCGAGAGCCCCTATGGAGCTTATATGTTGGTGACTTTTCGGGAGAATAAAGCATAGGGGCGAGCATCGTGCTAAAAAGCCCAACATGGATCACCATAATAAGGTCATCAAATTCAATTTTTAGGCGATGAATGACTAGTATGAGTATGAAGTTTTACTCATCGGTCTAAGATTTGCTAGAGAACTAGGCTCTTTACACGTAACTATCTACTCAGACTCACAACTCTTGTCTACGAAATCAGAGATGAGCCACTACAAATATATTTACTCAAGATGAAGGTAAAAATAGAGAAGTTAGAATATTTCAAGATTGAGGATATGTTCAGAGAGTAGAACCAACTCGTCGATTTATTGTCCAAAGCGAGTGGGCTAGGGGAGCAGTCTGTTATTCAAACTTATTCAGCCTAGCACAGAGGATGAGAAATTTATGCAAATAGAAAGTGAAAACTGACATAGTTGGGTCAACCCCATAAAAACATACTTGCAAACTGGAAAATTTGTGAAAGAGACTAAAGGCCTAAGGAGATTTAAGATTAAAGTCGCTCAAAACTTATTAATCGGAGGTGAATTATTCGAAAATCAACGACTTTGCTTAACATGAGGTGCGTGCGAGAAAGCGAGCAAAGAAGAATTCTAGAAGAACACTTCAGCGAATGTGGGAGTCACTTTGAAGGGAGAAACTCACCCACAGGATTCTTTAACAAGGATTTTTCTGGCCCATGTTGAGGAAAAGATGTGGAGAAATTTGCCAAAAGGTGCGAATAATGATAGAAATTCATTCCTTTGCAATAGGCCTTTTTATACAACCTTGGCTACATTCCTTTTGTCGGAGGAAAGAATGGATTTCAACTGTTTGAGATCATATCAACGCCCAATTCATTGACAAGTAACTAGGGAGTTTTGCGAGTCACAAGGAATCCAATTGAAATATACTTCAGTACACCACCCAGAGCAACAGTCAGGTTGAATCGGCGAATAAGAAAATCTTAAATCTATTGAAGAAAAAAGTGCAAGGTGTCAAAGCAAAATGGGTAGATACTCTACCCGTTGTACTTTAGGCCCTCGATAATCAGACACACCTCATTCATGCTTTCCCATGGGGCGGAGGCTATGTTATCGATCGAGAACTTCCTAGTCAAAGGGTCTAGATTGCCGTCAAGTTGGGTGAAGAAACTGATGAGTGGGAGAAGTCTAATGTCGAAACCAATAGAACCACTCTCGATTCTCAACCTATTGGAAAAGTTGAGGATCGAAGCATCATTGAAACAAGAAAATATGAAGAGGCAAATAGCTAAATATTACAATCACCACATTAAGGAAAGGTGCTTCAAATTTGGAGACTCGGTGCTGAAGAAGATAGATGCAGTGGCTCGCCTTAACATATTGGGCAAACTTGCTCACATGTGGGATTGTCCTTACATAGTCAACAGGCAGGTCAGCCCTAGAGCATATCAACTACGAACTTACTTCGAACAGGATGTGCCATACTCTTGGAATGCGAAAGATCTAAAAAGGTTTTACCCATGAGATAAGTCCTGTCTTTCTACTCTACTTTACATTAATATGGTATTTATGAAATGATAGAAGTTTTCTTTATATTGTGAATAAGATGTTCAATTAACTTGCATCACAACTAAAAATCTCATTGAAGACGTTAAGCGAGTATTGATTGTGCGAGTTAACACTTGGGAAGCTATGTATTGACTCAATTACTCAATGCATTATTTTAAGCCCAAGTGAAAAGAAAGAAACTCGGTGTGCCACTCTTAGCCCAAGCAAGTGAGTCGGCTCATCAGCGTGAAAATATTCGTACTCATTTAACACTCAGGAAGCTGCATATCGACTCAGGCTACTTTGCATGCAATTTTGGCCCAAGTAGAAAATATAAAATTTGGTGTGCAATTCTTGGCCCGAGTAAAAACAAAAATTTAGGGTTTAGGGTTCTATTGCAGTGAGGTCGACAACTGTGGTTAATACCAAAAGAATAGACATGAAAGTAACGGATAATACTTGCATAAAATGTTTCGTGAATTACCAAGGAGAGAATGAGTATAAAGATGAACACGTGTGGTTCACAACTCAAGTTTAAAACTGACACCCTATGAGGTCGGCAATTGCAAAAGATCAAATATCTGTGTGGTGAGCGACTCAAATGTAAGACCGACATCCTATGAGGTCAACAACTACAAAGGCCAACACTCATGTGATTGATAACTCAAGTGTAAGACTAACACCTCGTGATATTGGCAACTGCAAAAAAATCAACACTATGTGTGGTTGATACCCCACTAATATCCCGTGAGGTCGCGAATCGAAAACCAATATTGCTCACAATATTTAAGGTATGATGAATATGATTAAACTCGACAAACTACATTTAAGCTTCGAAGATATATTTGATGATAAGGATATAACCTGAACAAATCTGGTATGTACTATCATATCATAAGCTTTTGAGTGATTCAAATAAGTATTCACCACTCCAAGCAAGTGCATTTATAAAATGAGCATATTTGACAAAAAGAAAGAGTGCAAAAAAGGACTTTCATTCTTTCAAAATTTCATATATAAAAAGCAAATATTCAACTACCATTCTTAGGTCCCAAGTCGGATGCAAAAGTGGAGGTTAGGGACAAATGAACAGTAAAATTTGTCGAAATAATCATGACATGCATCCTTTAAATCATCATTAATGCTGGTGTCCCCAAGTCTTATGCGGTCAGATGAAAAAATGTGCTAGACGCGTGTCCCGGTGTTAAATAAGCAAGGGTTCACATTTTGACCTGATGCGAAAGAAGTTAGTCCATAAACTAAAATTAGGATCTTGGAATATAGGTACTCTTGGTAAATTAATGGAATTAATAGATATTATGGTTCATGAATGATAAATATTTTATGTGTTCAAGAAACTAAATGGGTGAAGGTCAAGGAGATTGATAGTTTTAAACTTTGATTCGAAAGTCGAATTAAAATGGTGAAAAGGATTATAGATAAAAGTTTGAAGGATAATGTTATAAGTATTAATAGATGTGGAGATAGAATTATAAATTTTAAAGATTATTTGATCTAAGATTATCAATGTTATAAGTGTCTACGCCCCAAGTAGGTTTGGAGGTAAGCAGAAAAAATTTTGGAATGAATTAGAGGATTAATACAACGTATTAACCCTCAAGAAAAGTATTTATTGGAGGAGATTTAAACATACGTTAGTAGAGTAATAGAAGATTTTAAAGATTATACATGGTTATGGATTTGAATTAAGTAAGTAAGACTATATATTCTTTAGCATGATTTTAGAATAATACTTTTTTTAAGAAAAGAGATGAACATATTATTACTTATAAAATGGATCTAAGAAAACGATAGATTATTATTTTATAAGAAAAAAATGATCGTTAAATTGTAAAGATCAGAAGGCCATACCAAGTGAAATTTTAAGACCTAACATCTATTATTAGTTTTAAATTTTGAAAGATTGTAAGAAAAAATAAATTAAATTGTTGTCCAGATTAGATGGGGACACTTAAAGAACATAAATAAAAATATTTTAAGAGCAAAGATATTAGAATTTGGGGTGTTCATAAAAAGAACTGTGGGAAAAATATCAAGTGAAATTAAGTTCTTAAAAAGATGTGCTTGGAGAATCAAAAAGTTCTTAATAAGAATATGGTGAGTGAATGAGAAAAAAAAAGATAAGAAATAAGAAGATTGTTATAAAACTTGGTTTAGATGTAAAAATTGGAGAAAGATATAAAATATAGAGATTCTAAGAAAGAGCGATTATGAAAAATTTTTAGTGATTTATATAGATTGAATTGTGAAAAGATGATATTATAAGTTAATACAAAGAGATAGAGAAGAAAGACATACCAAGTGAGTGGGTATTAAGGATGAAAATAATGCTTTTCTTAAATATTGAAAATAGGATGAGATATTTTGATAAACTTTTCAATGAAGGATCCGAAAGACGATTGATTTTAGAACTTTAATACTAAACAAAATAGAGAATTTCATTTCTATCGTCAGATTAGTAATCAAGTTAGTGAAGCTTTAAAGAAAATGAAATGTAAAAAGCAAGAGACCGGATAATATTCCAATAGATGTGTGGAAATGTTTAGGAGATCAGGAATTTCTTACAAATCTTTTAATGTTATTTTAAAGACTAAAAAGATGAGATGAGTGGAGAAAGAGTCATTGGTTCTATATTTAAGAATAAAGGTGAAAGAGTGTACAAATTATAGAGGAATTAAGTTAATGCCATACATTAAAATTATGGAGAGAAATGAGCATAGTTACGATGTGATACGTAAGTTTCACAATCAGTTTGGTTTCATGCCGGTAGATCTACTATGGATGCTATACATTTGTTAAGAGGTTTAATAGAAGCATAGAGAAAGTAAGAAGGATCATATGATATTTATTGATTTAGAGAAAGCTTATGATAAAGTCTCAAGAGATGTTCTTTGGAGAGTTCTGAGAAAGGAGTTAATATTGGTTTCATTAAGGATATGTATAGAGTCATTACTTGTGTCCAAACACAAGGAGGTTTGACAAAATATTTTCCTATTTGGTTGGATTACATCAAGGATCAACATTAAGCCCTTATCTTTTTACTTTAGTTATGGATGTTCTTACGAGGCATTTACAAGAAGATGTACCTTGGTGTATGCTTTTCTGACATTCTTCTTGTTGATAAGACTAGAGAGGAGTCCAACGAAACTTGAATTATGGAGGTCAACTTTAGAGTCTAAAGGTTTTCGTTTAAGTAGATCTAAAGCGAATATATGGAGTGTAATTTTAGTTGTAGAAGTTTTAGTGATAGTGTGACTTTAGATGATCAAGTCATTAATAAGAGTGGCGATTGATATTTAGCTCTATTGTTCAAAATGATGGTGAAATAGATGGAGATGTTATTAGTAGAATTCAAGTTGGATGGTTGAAGTGGAGGAATGCATTATTATGTGATAGAAAAGTTCCACTTAAACTTAAGGAAAATTTTATAAGATGGTGGTAAGACCCTGATGACTTATAGTGCGAGAATGTTGGCCAATAAAAAAAGAAAGCAAGACTAAGTTAAGTGTTGAGATGATGCTTAGTGGATGAGCTTTACGAGAGATAGAATGCAAAATGAGTATGTTAAAAAAGAAAGAAAGTGGTAGATAAGATTAGGGAGAGTCGCTTTATGGCCACATAAAGCGTCCTCCGATGACATTAGGAGAGAGCATTAGATTCTTTACGTTATGTTAAGAAAAAAAGACTTAAGATGTATAAAAAATGATCTTAGATACTTGAATTAGATGAATTTGACACATAATGGAGAATGAAGGATTCAAATGACCCACCTAGTGGGATTAAGGCTTGTTGTTGTTGTTGTTGTTGTTTGAACTCACAAGAAAAGAAAAGAAAAAAAATAAAGAGTAGTAAAAGAAAGAAGCAAGAAGGAAGTTAGTGCTCTTTTTGTCATCACCTTCATTAGAGTTTGGCCTTAATAGAGTGAGAACATTATCAAAGTTCAGGAATTTGGCGTTCAGCTGATCATGCTTCACCAACTTAGCAATGGATCAGTTTGCGCTTTTCAACTTAGCAATGGATCAGTTTGCGCTTTTTTTAAACTTCTCATATAATAAACGCTTGTACTTATCAAAATTATGGAAGCTGAACCACTCGACCTCTTTCTGCTGGAACTCCTTAGTGCGGCGAGATAGCTCCATCTCTAGCTTCTTCGCCTCGTTGAGGCAAGTTAACTCTAGTCCCCTCCTCATGGAGTTCGGTGAGCTTTCCCTCAAAGACTTTGAGCTCACCTTTTACAATGGCGAACTTAGTCTTCTCTACTGACAACTTCTTTCTATTAAGTAAGAACTTTTTACAAACCTCCCAAGTTGATTGTCACATGATGGCCCGGACAATCATTAGAATAGGGCAGTTGCATGTTGGGAAGGCTCTCAAGAAGCGAGTCCAGCTCCTCAAAGAAGATTCACTACTTTTGCTCAAGCACTCTATTCATCGGCCTGGCTAGTGAAGTTGCTCACAATGTACTCTAGCTCTTTGCTAGTCCTACTCTTCTTGCTCAGACGGTTGTGAGGAGCAATGCTCATGGATCTTTTCTTGGACTTCTTGGGAGGAGGACTCAGCTTCGCTTTATTAGGCGACTTGTCAGGGGCGGCCTCAATAGAAGCCGACTCATCGCCGACCCCGCACACTCGTCAGAGAGGCCGACTTCTTGTGTGTGTGTGTGTGTGTGTGATCCAATTTATTTTTGGAGTATTAAATTTCTTCAACTTTGTCTCTCACATATACAAAACTGATTTAAAATGATCTTTCTTGTAGAATTGTTATATAAAAGTGATCTCAATTTAGTTTTTGAGGGCACATCTCAGATCAATTTTGTATGGTCATGGTATTATAATGGAGTCATTTGATACTTTGGGACTAAATTGATCACATATGATTTTGAGGTTTAACTATATATGCACATGCATAGACTTATATAAATACACACACATATACATATATGTATGTATGTATATATTTGTGTGTGTGCATGTATAAATGTATTTGAACAGTTTCAACAATGTTGAAATAATATATATTGCTTATTATTTCTTTGTGGAAATCACCTTTCATTATTACCTTTTTATTAGCTTCTATCATTCTTTCTTTCGGTCCTATAATTTAAACAAAACATTTGATTGGTATTTCATTTTGTCAGCACTTCTTTTTGCTATTCACCTCTCCTACCTGAAAGTTATAATAATGTGATCCCATCTAGAATCCAATTCATCCAATCTTTGAGTTAGTTTATTCGTCTATAGCCATGCTAATCCTAGGGATGCGATACTTTTTCTTCCTCTGAAAGATAGGATTTTAGTTGTTTCTGGTTTATGTTTTCATAAACTTGAGCACCTGTTATTCATTACTTACATGGGAATTTTTATTCGGCTGTTTCACTGTCCTAATGTGTTTTTCTATTGCAGAGTTCTGGAAACAAGTTCCCCCGAATGAACCCTATCGTGTTGTACTCGCTGATGTTAGGGATAAGCTGTACAATACGCGTGAGCGTTCTCGGCATCTTTTATCATGTGAACATTCTGACATTCCTGAGGAAACTACTTTCACCAATGTTGAGCAGGTTTCATTTGCACTTCATTTTTCACACTAATTACAGAATCAAATTTCTTTATGTTCATCTTTATCTGATTTGCTAATTGATATTTGTATTCTACTTTTTTTTAAAGAATTATTTATTTATTTGTTCAGTTCCTTGAGCCCCTTGAGCTCTGTTACAGTTCTCTTTGTTCCTGTGGTGATAGAACTATCGCTGATGGAAGTCTTCTTGACTTCATGCGGCAAGTATCAACCTTTGGCCTCTCCCTAGTGAGACTTGATATCAGGCAAGAGTCTGATAGACACACTGATGTTATTGATGCCATTACTACACATCTTGGGATAGGTTCCTACCGTGATTGGTCTGAGGAGCAACGTCAAGAGTGGCTCTTATCTGAATTGAGTGGCAAGCGCCCATTATTTGGTTCAGATCTTCCCAAAACTGAGGAAATTGCTGACGTTCTAGACACATTTCATGTGATAGCAGAGCTTCCTCATGATAGTTTTGGAGCTTACATAATTTCCATGGCAACCGCTCCATCTGATGTGCTGGCAGTGGAGCTTTTGCAGCGTGAGTGCCGAGTGAGGAAACCATTGAGAGTTGTGCCACTTTTTGAGAAACTTGCAGATCTTGAGGCAGCACCTGCTGCTTTATCCCGTCTCTTCTCAATCAAGTGGTACAGAAACAGAATTGATGGAAAGCAGGAAGTCATGATTGGTTATTCAGACTCTGGGAAGGATGCTGGACGTCTTTCTGCAGCTTGGCAGTTGTATAAAGCTCAAGAAGATCTAATAAAGGTTGCTAAAGAGTTTGGGGTGAAACTGACAATGTTCCACGGACGAGGTGGAACGGTTGGAAGAGGAGGGGGACCTACCCATCTGGCTATTTTATCTCAGCCTCCAGATACAATACATGGCTCACTCCGAGTGACTGTTCAGGGTGAGGTAATCGAGCAATCTTTTGGAGAAGAGCATTTGTGCTTCAGAACGCTTCAGCGTTTTACTGCTGCCACCCTTGAGCATGGTATGCATCCACCAATTTCTCCAAAGCCAGAATGGCGAGCATTGATGGACGAGATGGCTATTGTTGCCACCGAAGAATATCGCTCAGTCGTCTTCCAAGAACCACGTTTTGTTGAATACTTTCGTCTGGTATTTAAACTCTTGCTAGTGTTGCTGCTGTCTTTGCTTTTCTACTATGGAATACATTTTTGCTGCTGTCAGGGTTGTGTTACTAATCATTTCTTCTACATAAATTTCGTAGTTATGATTTGTTAGGTAATCACCATTGCTGAAAGTAGTCGTTATCTACAGCTTTAAAATCCTTCAAGTTCTCCTAATATCAGTTCCCCTACGACTATTAGACACTAGGTTTTGTGGAATTTTTCTCACCAATCCAAGAAATTATTACCATGATAAATCTTCATTCTCGTTTCTCTTTTATAAGCTTAATTTGTTAATGGCATTTTGGTGAAACCACACAATTATTATTCTGAGTTTATCATCATCTTTGTTAGCTATATCCTAATTCTTTTGAGTTTGTCTTCGTAAATCCTCATAAGGGCATGTATGGAACAAGATTAGGTTGCAAACATCAATTTCTTGCCTAGTTATAAAATTTGATTTTTCCTTTTTTTTCCAGTCGTTATCTACAGCTTTAAAATCCTTCAAGTTCTCCTAATATCAGTTCCCCACGACTATTAGACACTAGGTTTTGTGGAATTTTTCTCACCAATCCAAGAAATTATTACCATGATAAATCTTCATTCTCGTTTCTCTTTTATAAGCTTAATTTGTTAATGGCATTTTGGTGAAACCACACAATTATTATTCTGAGTTTATCATCATCTTTGTTAGCTATATCCTAATTCTTTTGAGTTTGTCTTCGTAAATCCTCATAAGGGCATGTATGGAACAAGATTAGGTTGCAAACATCAATTTCTTGTCTAGTTATAAAATTTGATTTTTCCTTTTTTTTTTCCTCCTTTCTAATACTTTAATTCTTAACATATTATTTCATTTTTTCTTAGTGCATGCTTTGCAGTTTTGCTATGTATGCTCAAACTACCCAAATCTATCTTTACGATCATATCATCAATGCCCACAACTCCCACCATTTCTATTTAATAAGTTCATTTCTCACTTTATACTACATGTTTCTAAGAATTCATGTTAGTGTTCTCATTTGAACAACACTCAACTTGGATATTAGTGTCTTCTTGTTTGTCAAACGTGCATTCCATATATCATAAACGGTCTAATTGTATAGTTTACACTTCAGCTTTAGGTCTCCATGCTAATTTGGCACATAGCATTTTTTATGAATTTTTTCATTTAAGCCATCCCTTGTGGCATAATACTCGTAAGTCTTCTTTTCATTTTAATCATCCAATTTTGATTCAAGAATTTATATCCTAATTAAATTTTTGTAAAATATATATTCAAAGTAGGTAATTTTATCAATTATAATTGTCAATCAATCTTTTAGCCCCAATTGCTTATTTATTATTCATGTTAGTAGGATTTCTTGTATGTTTTTGTTGTATTAAATCTTAAGCCCATGATTTTCTAAAATTTTTATATTGTTTTATACTTTTTACTTAAACGGGGATCTCATCTATTAGAACTTCTCTTAAGTGCACATAACATATACCAAAATATCTGATCTCAAACTTTTTTCTTTATGTAAACATCTATACATAAATATTACTAAAATGATAATTTTGATAATGATTATTGATCCAGCCTTCCTTTGAACTTTTTCTTTTCTTTTAGGGTTAGTTTGTTTTACTGTTAAGTATTTAGAAATTTTTAGTTCTCACCCATTAGAATGAGTTGCAGTGACATCTATTGACTTTACATAATTTTTTATGTTTGTTGCGATGCAATGAGTTTTATTTTTCCCCACCTTAACATTATTTTTTCATTGCTTTATTCTTATTATAAACCAATGTAGTATTCTAACCCATCCTTTAATTAATATAATATATTCTATTGTTATTTACGTGAAAACAAGAAACTTTCGGGCAGTTGAAAGGTGAAACCAATTGACTCTTAATGTTCCATCATACATGAATGCACGTCTAATGTTATTTGTGCTGGCTATTATTTATTTCATATCACCGATATTGCACCATGAATTATTAAATAGCTACGATTAACCAAATTGATTGATGATTTCACCTCACAGGCCACACCTGAGATGGAATATGGCAGAATGAACATCGGAAGCCGGCCATCTAAACGAAAACCCAGCGGAGGCATAGAATCTCTACGAGCAATTCCATGGATCTTTGCATGGACTCAAACTAGGTTCCACCTTCCTGTGTGGCTTGGTTTTGGAACAGCATTCAAGCATGCCATTGTAAAGGACATAAAAAACCTTCACATGCTGCAAGAGATGTATAATGAATGGCCTTTCTTTAGGGTCACCATCGACTTAGTTGAGATGGTGTTTGCTAAAGGAGACCCTGGCATTGCTGCGTTATATGACAAACTGTTGGTTTCGGATGATCTGTGGTCATTTGGGGAGAGGCTTAGAGCTAATTATGAAGAAACCAAAAATCTTCTTCTTCAGGTAAGCTTACCTTAATTATTTTTTATGTTTCATTGTAAACCTAAGGGAAAATTTTATAAGGTGGTGGTAAGACCTATAATGATTTATGGTGTAGAATGTTAACTAATAAAAGAGAAGCATAAGACTAAGTTAAGTGAGAAGATGAAAGATGCTTCAGAGATAAAATAATGAAAAAGTTGGAGTAATGTGGTTTAAGATTAGAGAGGATGCCTTAGATGGTTTGACATAAAGCGTCCCCGACCTGAGAGAGTAGATGCATTAAATGTCTTATGTTAAGAAAGGTAGAGGTAGATTTAAAAAAGACTTGGTTAAGATGTATAAAAAATGACCTTAGTATACTTGAATTAAATGAGAATTTGACACATAATAGGATACAATTTAGACGAAAGATTCATATAGCTGACCCCACTTAGTGGGATAAAAGCTTGTTGTTGTTGTAAATCATTACTCACTTTTTTATCTATCAAAAATTTCAATATAAGTGAACTATACAAGAGCCTTTTTTAGAAAAAATAAACGTAATATTCTGATGTTTTTTAGAGTTTTTTTTTGGAAAATGTTTTTTAGCGTTGATAGCTGCATGGAAAATGTTAAAGAAGAATAAGTCATCTTAAATACGACAAAAAAAAGCTTTTGGAAATTGACTGATTGTTCAAGATTTCAATTTCTTGTCATCTATATGGAATTATCTGCCGCAGTCAAAAATTTATGGGGCCAAAATTATTTCGTTTAATTAAGCTTAATCAATTTGAAATATTAGATCCATGCACTTAGGTTTTGGCTTATATGATAATTTGAATATATACATTTCATCTTAATAAAGCTTAAAAATTGATCGTGCAATTCTTGTTAGGTTGCTGCCCACAAAGATCTTCTCGAAGGTGATCCCTCCTTGAAACAGAGATTGCGCCTCCGTCATTCTTACATCACTACTCTGAATGTGTGCCAAGCCTTCACCCTGAAAAGGATCAGAGACCCAAATTTTCATGTGAATGTGAGGCCTCATATATCGAAGGAAATAATGGATTCTAACAAGCCAGCTACAGAGCTAGTGATGCTCAACCCCACCAGCGAGTATGCTCCTGGGCTGGAAGATACCCTCATCCTGACCATGAAAGGTATTGCTGCTGGGATGCAGAACACTGGTTAAATAGCCCAGTATTTATGCCTTTAACGTCAATTTGATTTTGTATTTTTAAGTAAAACGTGCTCGCTTTTGTCTAGTATAAACTACGTGAGGTTTTCAATTATTTTCACTCAATTTGCACATTGAAGTGAGGAAAACTGTTTTTCCTTCCGTTATAAATAAATGAGAGAAGGGGGCGGGGGGCGGGGGGTTGTGTTAAATGATGCTGAGTGATTGCTAATTTTTTTAATGATTTGCTTCATCTTTGTTTCCATTTTCAATCAGAAATCACTTTTGTCTTAGCATTTGACGAAGCAAGCAGGGCCCACCGGAAATAATTTATATAGCGAATTTTTTTATTTTCAAATTTAGTATTGCTTGAAGCATGTTTTTACCTCTGCCAAAATTTATAATTCATAGATCATAGAAACGAATTCTTTTGGTCAAATAGTCCGCAAAAAGCGCACTATTTTATTGGGAACTCCATTTTTTATTCTTCAAAAAAAATTGACATTAAATTATATTTCTTAAGCAGGCAAGCACTGATAATTTGAATCATATTGCTTTCTCTCAAAAGTGGAGTAGGGGATATTATTTAATAGAATAGATTTTGATTTATGAATCAATTTTTGTTACGTGAAGGTAAAAGTAATTTTGAGAGGTTTTTTTTTCAAGCTTAATATTTAGTAAGGAATGGATTAAACAGAAATTGTTTGAAGGGGATGATGATTTAAGATTCCTTTATTAAAGGATTAAATTCTCAAAAAATTACTTATATTTTATGAAGAATCTCTACTCTGATGATGGAAACCTTTCTTTCTTCAAGGCTATTAATAATGAATTCTTTGATTTCTAGGCTTCTCGTCTTTTTTTTATTTGTTTATTAAGGATAAAGTCAAATAATTCTGTCATTGTAAGGAACAAGGTAACTCTTGAGTTCATTATCACTTATTCTACTATAAAAATTCAAAACAACAAAAAATTACTTATATTTTAATTAATGATTTATGTTATTTGGCGATCAATAAGGATCTAATATATTATGAATTTATTATAAAAATATTAAAATAATTAATATATATTTATCTTTCTCTTTGATAATTAATTGAGATTTAATAATAATTTAGATATAAACATCAAGCTTTAAATTCAGTAATAAAAAATATTTAAAATTTTGTTACAATATTACTCCATGGTAGATTTATTATTAACATTTTAGATAAGAAAGTTCAATAGTGAACAAAAAACTCCAAGATAATGAAATTTATATGCATGATTCAATACAAATGTCAAAAATAAAATTATTTAATATTTTTCTTATGTTTGTTTTAATAAATTTTTATAATAATAGCACGCAAAACAATTAAATTTAATGAAATACTTAATTTCTCCAACAGTTAAATTGCCTAGTAGCTTCGTATTAGATAGGAATCGGGAGAGAGAGAGACAGAGAGAGAAGAGGTCGAGATTGAAATTGCCTAGTTTTGCTAGGGAGGAGGACAAAAGCTTATTTTACGGTGGGTGCGAGGTGCATAAATTGTTCATTTGCTTTAAAGAAAATCGCAAAATTTAGGGTGGGCAATTCAAGGTTACCCACCCTAAAATAGTTCTACTTGCACTTGCTCTTGAGATCTTTAATAATTTTAGGTCTGTCTATTCTTGTAAGGCCTTTTTTTTTTTAGTTGTCAAGATTGATCTCTACAAAGCCATTGAAAGTGTTAATAGAGTTTCTACTATTTTTAGGCTTCTTGATAAAGGGTTGCCACATCTTTTTATCTTGTGGTTGGAAGGTTGCATCATAAATATCCTAATTGCCTTTTCTCTATGATTATTAATTAGTTAGATTAAAAATTTCTTTAATCCTAATAATGGCTCAAGATAAGGTTATCTCTTATGCCTCTTTGTTCTCATTATTACGATAAATTGCTTCTCTTGCATCACACACAATCATATCAATAATGATGCTTATACATTTTTTTTATTCCGAAAAAGTATTTATTAGTCATTTCCTCAAGATAACCTCTTGTTTTTAGACTGAGGAAGGATAAGATTGTTCTTATCTTTCAAAGCACTACTCACTTGTCCTTTGACTCTATAGGCTTCATTGATAGCCAATTAAAGTTTGAAATTTATTTATTTTAGCTTTTATTGGTAATCATATGAGACTTAGAATCTTCTTAGTGTCATGATAGCTAGTTTTCTTATTAACTACCTCACTATCCCTTTAACTATTGGCATAATCTCATGAAAGATTGTAACAATATTTTTGATAGTATAGAAATGGATGGTTGGTTGGAAACATGTCCTTGTTTTTATTTATGATTAATTAAATTTAATTGTTAAGCAAGACACTATGTTCTAAATCATTATATTAGTTGCATTAAAATTTCCTTCTAAAATGTGTCTTCAAGTACATTTCCACCTTAATGTTTATGATACTTTTTTTATTAGGATAACATTAATAAAGGTTAGTAGAAATGTCCATTTTCTATTTAATATCCCTATAGATGCTAAACTAAATTTATTGTCTTTAATAGGCATTTATGCTTACCTCTAAGTTTGCCACACTATTCTCAAACTTGTTTGGATGAAATATTGAGGTCAATATTTTTTGCGAAACTTTTGGGAAATATTAGAAATGTGCAAAAGAAAAAATATTTTAATGTTCTTGATGTTCATTGTGTAAATACATTTAGATTAAAGGCTGTTTACTTAAATTTCATCTATATACATGGACGACTATCATTTGGGTCTTAAAAAATTTGACAATTTAATAGCTAGAGGAATTAATGTCAATGATACGTGTATACTTTACAATTAGCATATGAAAACTTATACTCATCTTTTCTTTGGGATTCAAGATGAAATTTGGATGGTAATAAATTATTTAATGGAGTTTTTTTTTCCTCCCTTGGCCTCACCTTCACATGTCCTAGAAACTTGCTCTATCAATTGAATCCAAATTTGGCTGTATATGAAGGAAGAACCTTTGAGATTCCTAAGAAATAGAGTTAGGTAAAAATATTGCTAGCAAGAAGATATGAAAGTAAAAAAGTATAGTCAAAATAATAATCTTTATTGCTCTGAATATGAGCATAGAATATGAGGGTTTAAAGTGAGAGACA
The DNA here is from genome assembly GCA_021442155.1 of Cymbidium sinense. NCBI lineage: Eukaryota > Viridiplantae > Streptophyta > Magnoliopsida > Asparagales > Orchidaceae > Cymbidium > Cymbidium sinense. The sequence goes on along the minus strand of CM038226.1, from coordinate 60,738,360 downwards.
AAAGGTCCCTCACTTATAATATTCAAGGTGAGCATACATAGAAAACACATATAAGGTAAGTTCAATACAAGTGAATTCCCGCCTAAGCTAATGGAGGTGACCATGTTTAAGTCTACTCTGATTGATGAGGTGAGTAGTATGTTGGCTAATGAGTATGTAGTAAGGATGGAGCAAGAGAGTAGTTGTATTGTTCTTCTGCACAGTCGATAGATGCCAATGAATTAAATTATGACTTACTTTTGGATTATTATTCTCTCAAGTCATTGGCTTGTTGGGTTAGATTTATCTTCTCTTGTCAAATGCATCTTTCGACGAGTATATTTATTTTGGGATGTTGAGTACCCTTTATGTGAGTACACTTGTTTTTATAGATAAGCTCTCTTGCGCCTGCCCACTACTTTGGGTATGCATTTAACTCCCCAATTCTTCTACTCCTTGTAAAGGTATCTCGTAAAAAAGACAGAAGAATGACCATAATGATTAGTTGAAAACATTAAATGATCAAATATATATTATTATTGAGGGGTCACATCACCATTTGTTTGATCTAATTTTTTGACGTATCGTAGGCTATAAATGGATATTCGCTTTCTTCCTTAACGTGCTCAGCATTTTCCTAGCCACTTACTCAGATAAGCTCTTCGACTTCCAAGGGTCTAGTCTATGAAGCTTGTTGAGACATACTATGGATGCTAAAAGGCCTCTCCGTGATATTGACTCTACGACTCTATGGGTAGGCCTCCGTAAGAAGGTGAAGAATTTGAAAGGGCTCACTACTATTCCCGTGGCCTTGACGAGCATTTCAGCTACTTTGGCTATAGCAACCGTGACTCAAGCCACTTCCCTGAACCCACGGGGGGAGGCTAACACTCACCCCTCTAAGGAACAGGTTGCCATAACCAATGTGCGACCTGCGAGTATCCTTAGAGAGGAGGAAGGGAGATAGGAGGCACATTTGATTCGGCGTAGGAGAGTGTTGGTGAACCGAATGGTTGGAATGGCTACCTCAAGGGCTGTCATAGAGGATTGTCTTGTTAAGGTGAGTTATGCTTTTCTTATCACACGACAAGATTTTTATGTTTGTGTATCATGTCTTTCATTCTGAGTGCTCCTAGCATTTAAGCATCGGTGGAAAATATTGAGGGATACTTGCGAGCCCTTCAAGTCATTTTTTTTAACAGTCTAGGTAGTTTCATAGAGTCACTTCACCTTTACATGGGTGATCTGCTTGGCCATTTCTCAAGTAAAGAGGAATTCCACTTACTTGTTAGGTGGCTTCCATTTCCAAGGGTAAGGCCTATAGTGAATCTCCTAATTGAATTTCCTTTCCTAATTTTTAACGAATTCCTTTTTCATTGACTGGCTCCGACTCTAGCTTTATCGTAGACTGAATTGGTGGTGCGGCATGTGAACCTGCCAGAGAGTTCACATTTGGCAAGATCAATCATTGAAGATCCCATCACTCTGATAAGCTTTAGGTCCGCTGACTTCAGGGAAATGATAGTCGGTTTCACCTCTGCTACTCGTAGAGACAACGACGAGTTTACGAGGAGCGAGTTTCCAAGGGACAAGTGTACTCGGTGATTAGGGAGTAATATGGAGGAAGAACATCGAGTATTCAAAAATTCCTCTGAGGTCATTGCTCTACGAGGGGAGTTTGTCTTTCTGAGAGAAACCCTAGACTCATCCAAGTGGGATATAGGTGAGCTGCGATCATAGTTGGAGTTAGAGTCGTAGTGGTGACAATCCTTGGAGGTGGAGTACTAGCACAACCTTGGGACCATGAGGGATGAGATGGCATTGCTGCAGAACTTGGTCAAGTCACATAGTGCTTCTCTTTTCCTTTCTGGCATTAATTATTTATTTGACTATATGTGCGAGAGAGGTGGACTCACCAAAGACTAGCACTCAAACCCTGTAATAAAATTATTGAAAAAATAACGTATTTGGATTATAGCAAGTGTGTTGTACCTTTTATTGGTGAATTAAGATAATGAATATAATACATTTTTTCTACTCATAAATACTATATGGTTTTTTATTATTGCACATTAATTGTTTCTCTATAGGCCCTACTGCTCAAGATATTCGTTAGATTCAATCAATCATATCTTCATTTAATGTTTGACATGACACTTGTGTTATCACAACTTTCTTATCATGTTTATAAGTTTTTTTTCTAACTGGAGTAGTTGAAACTTTATTGCTTTTCTCGGACATTAGATTTGAACTTCTCTACGAGTAACCTTTGATTGTATTCCCATTTATAGGAAGCATGGCTTTGTTGAAGAAGGCTACTTCAACTTTCCATCAAGCCTAGATCAAGGAGGTTCTTTAGCTAAATGCCCCCATCACAGCCTCTGTGTTTTAAGGATATTACGGTGGTGACCTAAGCTTCACCATGCAAGTGGCCGAGAAGAGTGAGTGCCTCAACTCAATAAGGATGCATGAGCTATGAATTCCACTCACCCATTTCTGAAATGGTTATAACTTCCTCTTCCTCGCAAATGGATCGACATCCTCATTTTTCCTAGAGCAGTGTTTGCCCAAGTCAATCTAAACTTTGTAGCGAGCATCATTTCTTTCATTTTATGCTTGCAGAAGAGATTTCTTGCGAAAGAGAACATTCCTTTGAGTGTGGATCTTTTCCGCCGAGCATTTGTGGTCAAAGGCCATCAGGATGGGACGGTACAGTTTTTAATGACTTTGTTGAAAATTCATGGTCTACATAATAAGGTGTAAATGTGTGCTCATAGTTTCTATTTGTAAAGAGCATGTCTGAGTGGCAGGTGTCAATTGTCCCACCTTCCTACCAGACTTGTAGAGCCAACAAGCTTGGTAAGCTGAGTGTGTAGGAGGATGAGGTGATGGCGAGGTTGCAGGGTCGTAGCCTGAATTTCTCCCTCTACCTTCATTTTAATAGAGTTTCCACTATTCTCAATAAATTCTGATCCTTTCTTATTCACTACTTATTTTATATCTTTGGCGACTCATTCTTTTTGACTTTCTTCTTTTACTTATAAGAGAGGTGACTCCCATTGCCCCGAGCTTAGCACTATTGTGCTCTAATTCTTTGAGGAAGGTGAATACGAGATTGGCGGGCGAGTGGCTAGTTGCGAGGACCCAGCCTCTCTCAAAGTTAGTGATGAGGAGGAAGGGGAGCCGAGTTTGGCACCCATTGAGGCAATTGATGAAGCAGGGCCAAGTTAGCTCCCAAAAAGTCCAAAAAAAAAGAGAGCTAAGAGCTCATCTCCTCGTAGTTACTAGTAGAGTAGCGAATGTGTAAAGGTAGAGAAGCAAGGAAGGATCTTGGAGAATAACTATGCTCCAAACTTGCACGAGCCTACTTGTGAAGCCTACAAGCTTATCTCTTCCATTTACTTGTGGAGTCTTGATGATTTTTTGGGTGATCTTTCTAATGCTCGCTTGCCACATGCTTTCATGATTGCCCAGGTGATGGCATGGCAGTCGACATGGGAGATTTGCCACAAATGTTTTGAGAAGAGGAATCGTGAATAAGTTAATAAGTTAATATTCGAAGATTGACTTAGGTGAGCAATAAGACCTCACAACTTTATTTTTTTTTACTAAATATTTCTGAATGAATATTTTTGTTATTAAGATAATACTCACTGGTCAATGTGTGAATAACCCTATTTATAACTAGGAATATCTGCATCACTGATCAATAGAAACTTCCTTGGATGGTCAGTTTAGTATTACAAGTTTATGTATACTCGTCCATTGATAGAAGAATAACTCCGCCTATGACTTAGAATGCTTGTCACTGATCACATGAGAGATCATTCCTTATATAGTCATATTCTATGTTTGAATGTTAACTTGATTTTCTAATTAGGAGAATTGATATTTTCTCATTTGACAACCTCACGAGGTGTCAGCTATTTTGAGTTGTCAGTATTTTTTTAACTTTAGTCACCGATCTCACGGGGTATCGATCTTACACTATAGTCACCAACTGCATGGAGAGTTGGTCTTTTTTTAAGATTAGTTGCAGACCTCATGGGTTTCAGCCTTACACTATAATTGCTAATCACACGGAGTACTACTCTTTTTTGAGTTTAGTCACCGACCTCACGTGGCGTCAATCTTTGAGTTGGTATTTTTTTAGTTTAGTCACCAACCTCCTGGGGTGCATGTCTCATATTATAGTCACCAATTGTATAAAGTGATGGTCTTTTTGAGTTTAGTATTTGACTTCACGAGGTATCGTTCTCACACTATAGTCACCAACTTCATGGAGTGATTTTATTTTTTGAGTTTTTCACCAACCTTACGGGGTGTCAATCTTACGCTATGGCCTCCAACCACACTGAGTGTTGGTCTTTTCTATATTTATTCATCGACCTCACGGGTGTCGTTCTCACACCATAGTCTTCAACTACACGGACTGTTAGTCTTCAACTACATGGAGTGTTAGTCTTCAACTACACGAAGTGTTAGCCTTTTTTGAGTTTAGTCTCCAACTTCATGGCATGTTGGTATTACACTATAGATCTCGAGGAGGATAGCCCGATAGACTAGTCTTCTTGGGCTAAGAGTGGCATGCCAAGTATTCGGATTTTCTACTCGAGCTTCACCACTCATTGAGAAAGACCTTTCCTTGGGCCAAAAATGCCACACCAAGTATCTTGAGTGATCACACAGTTCCTCGAGTATTCTTACATTAAAGGCTTGATTTGCTCAACACCAGTATTTCTCAGGCCAAGGGTGGCATGCCAAGTGCTTGGATCTCCTACTCTGACTTTCACCGCTCGCCGAGTGGGACTTTTTCTTGGGCCAAAAATAGTGCAATGAGTATTTTGAGTCATCACACAGTTCCCTGATTATAAGTTTTACTTTTCAGCATTCAAGTAAGCTTTTATAAAAATTATCTTGCCAGTTAACTAGTTTAAAGAACAAAGTATATAAAATTTTATTATTGAAAATAGGAAGATACATAATATTCAAAATTAGTAAAATGAGTACAAATGATAGGAAATTTCTTTTAAGGATAAAATCTCTTCAGGTCTCTAGTATTTCATGTCCTTGGTATGTCCTCGCCATAATGAGATTGTGGTTAGTATGCATTAGGATGGACTTTATCAAAGGTCCATCCAAATTGTGGGTGAGTTTACCAGAACATTTTGTCGAGCAGCGACATCTATTTTCTTCATCACAAAATCAATACTTTTGCAATGCTTATCCTTCACATAGCAGTTGTAGTACTTGGACATTTGCCTTTTTATTTCCTTTTGCCTTAGTGATGCCTCAAATCTGAGTTCTTTGAGCATATCTAGTGTGCCTTCCATAACCTCTGAATTCGTTTGAACCCACTCACCATCTCCATCTCCCATTCTTTTTATTATTAGGACTCTTTGACTTTGGACTTTGTACTTGACTAGTAGGATGGCTTCTATGCCATGCAACAATGTAAAGGGTGAGTGTCCTGCTGCATTAGTAGAAGTTATCTTGAGCTCTTAAAGTATTACGACAGTGTGTATGCCCACTTAGCTTTGGTGCTTTTGACCTTTTTTCTTGAGCATGTTAAGTATCATCTTGTTAGAGACTTTCACTTATTCATTGCTTTATGGGTGATGCATTGATGTCAATTTTAGCCTGATTTTTTGAGACTAGCAAAATTCCTTTAGGCCTCTCTCGATGAATTGAGGCCCATTGTCAGAGATGATCACCAGTGGCAACTCATGCATGCAAATAATGTTAGTATAAATAAAGTTTCTTATTACTTGAGAATTGATTTTTGTGAGTGACTTTGGTTAAATCCACTTGTTGAAATAGTCGATCATGACCAAGATGAAATAGCGAATGGACAAGGACTAGTGATAGGTTGCAAAGGTTGATATAGTAGATGAGTCATTGCTTCCCACCTTCCTCTATGATTAGGGATGAGTCGATTGAGTCTTTTACCACTCTTAAGTATAACAATAGAACTTCTCCCTCTTTTGGGCTTTCCAACAAAGGAGGAGATGGGAGTAGAGTCTTCAAATTATTAAAGAATTCTTTGGGGAGTTTACAAAAAATGCCTTTAAAAACTCTCCACCATCTTTATAGGAATGTTTGAGGGAGTTCATAAAAAATGCCTTTAAAAACTCTCCTCCATCTTTATAGGAATGTTTGGGGAAGTTCATTCTTCATGAGGTATATATATATATATTCAACTAGATTTCTCCTAACATTATATTTGAGTTTATTTAAATATAGGTTCTACTTCTTATGAATGCAAGCATTTATAGTTAATATACCCTCTTACCACAATATGAGTGCACTCTCGATTAAGGTCAAAAATAAACATATATCTTTGATATAAATCGGTGTCTATAGGTATGTTGGTCTTACTTTTGGAGCGAGAATTAACCTTTCATATCTTAGATTTAGGAACATTCTAGACACTTGGATTTCCCTAGTGTTAGGACACTTCTAGTGATTAAGGGGACTCTAAAACTTAAACTTAGAGACTTAGAAGGTGAGACCCTAAGCTCAGAGTCCACCTTAGGACAAATAAGTTTCATCCATCCTATGTCATAAACTAATACTCATATCTATTCACTCATCCAAGCTTAAGCTCATGTAGATGAAGCTAAACCAACTCCAATCCATTCAATTAATCTTACTTGAATATCATTTTCTAATCCAAGCTCCAAGCCAATTTAACTTGGGCCTTAACCCAAGTTAACCCCACCAAAATCTTATAGCTTAACTCTAGCCTATTCAAGCAAACTAAATCTAAGTTAATTTTCTCAATCACTTTAATTATTCAATAGATCATTTCAAGTCATTCCAATACTTGCAATTAAGCCAATTGAACCAAAGGAAGGTGACCAACCCAAGTTAATCCATTTGACCTAAAGTTTTCAAATATTCCAAAACCTAATTGAGCCCAAATCAGCTGCAATCAAAGTGGCCAATCAACTTTAAACTTATCATTAAACACACCCCAACCTTCCATAACCCCAATTGGTCCACGCTAACTTGACCTAGTCACTTGACCCAAAGTGACCAAAAAGGGGTAATTGAACCAAACTCCAATTAAACTCTCATTAGATCAATTCAAGCCATCCAATCCATTCATTGATGATTGTAGATCATTACTGAACACTCCACTACAATCAATTGGACCTAATCAAGCCAATTGGACCCTTTGACCCATGTTGACCTAATTTGGCCGAAAGGGTCAAATTGAACCAAATCAATTCCTAAATCAAATTGATTGAAACCTATGTTTCTAATAAATTAATAATTCAATATTAAACATAATACAACCCTCAATTGGATCCAACTTGGCCAACCTAACTCAATTAGCCACCCTAGCCTAATTTGACCTAAATGGTCAAATTGAATCAAATCACTCCATAATCCAAATCAATTCAAATCAACTTTTTCAATCATTCATAAATGATCAATTGAACATATACTTAACCCATGCTCAAGCCAATTTGACTAATTTAGTCAAATTGGTCAACATGACCCATTTGACCCTAATTGAATCACATGAGCCAAATTCAAATCTAACTCAATTTGAATCAAATCAATTGCACTAATTCATTCCAAATGATCGATTGAACTTAGACAAATCCCTATTTTGACCTAATTTGGTCAAATTGGTCAACTTAACCCAATTGAACTCATTTGACCCATATGGGTCAAATTGAGCCAAATTCAACCAAACCAAGCCCAAACCCACCAAACATTGCATGACTCATCCTTGGGTCACCATGGGCCTATCCAAGTGGGCCTAACCCATGGTGAACCCAATTTAGGTCAAACCCATTGAACCAACCCACCTAAATGAGACAAAATTCTCATTTGGATGGGTTCACCATCTCCTCACCCCATGACAACCACCTTTGGCTTTTCTTTGACAAGAGGACCACTGACCCAACCTAACCCAAAATTGTTCGGCTCAACTGTTGGCCAAAAGAGGGTGAGTTCACCCATGGAAACCCATTAGTCCATCTAAGGGAGAGGGTACACCTCATGCCAACCCACTACACTCCCTTAGCCTCTCACCCTCATTTACCTCAACAGTCCCCTGCCATCTCTGGCCACCTACCATGGCTGGATGGCTGCCAAAGATTGAACCAATCCCATCCCTTGGTTTAGCTAAGGAGGAGGGTATACTCCTCCTCATGGATTCAAATCGAGCACACACCTTCCCCAGAGCATTCCACACAATCCCATACTCTCTCTCGAGCTCTTCGTGCACTCCATCGCCAGCGAGACCAGCTACTGATCGAAGTTGAGAGCTCTATCCATCCAAGTTTCTAAAATCTCTACCAAATCCAAATTAACTCTTCCCACACTTTCACCTCACTCTGGAAAATAGAAACGAATAATTTCCTAAGCAATTCGAGCACCGGAAGGTGTATCAAGACCAACTTTGGTGAGCTTTGCAGTGGTGTTTGGTTCACAGATCGATCGGCAGGAAGGTAGCTTGTGACAGGGCTTTGTCTCTTCAAGATGAAGCTAACAAAGCTACCTATGTCAGTGGACCGCAGGTCTATAACTCTGGTGAGGTAAAAATCTGGCAACCGTAGCTTTAGCTTATAAGTGTTGGTCTTTTTTGAAGTGAATCATATTTTTGTTCACTTTTCATCTTATTATCCCTTTAGATTCATTCTCTGATAATTTTGGAGTCAATTTCACTACCAAATGAGCTCTGATGAGCTCGAATCAAATGACAGAAGGTGAACAGTGTCTATTTTCTGGTGCTCGTGGGATGACAAATCATCGATCGTCCGTTCCACGGAATTAATCTCAACTGCGAGATGAAACTGCATCCACTGTCACTGAGTCAGCTACCGCATCAGATGATTTAAGTAACTAATACCGCGTCATCACATGGAAAGCATGACCACGTCAGCGTCCGCGTGGCGCCGACAATTTAAAAGGTTAATTAGGCTTTAAAAATGTAATTAATTGGCCAGAACTTTAAAAAATTATAACTAATTATAGAAAAATATAAATAATGCAAATAAACCTATTTTATAAAGGTTAGACAGAGGAGAATTTAACCAAAAAAAATCCCTAATTTATGTCCATTGAACAGTTCTTAATTAAGGTTTGAAGTTTTGACTAATTATCTTAATTAAGGCTCAATTACTTAGCTAATTAATTTTAAATTTTGGTGGAATGATTCTATGGGATGTCCTTTGCCTCCATAATCTTTTTAGAATTATTTTCTATGTAATTTAAAGAATTTAGAATTTTAATCCTAATTACCCACATTAATTAATTAATAATTATTAAAATTGATAAATATTGGTAATTAAATAATTAATGATAATTAATCATTATGAACAGTGGGAACAATGAGGAGAAGTAATTAACACCCTTCTTGGAAATATTTTTCTAAATATATTTTCTCAAGAGGGTTAATTAACATATGTGATAATTATGGATTAATTAGGAAAATTAATGATAAAATGAAAATCAAACAAAATTTATAATTAGTTTAGTTGATTCAAACATAATCCATTAATCCCCTTTTATGTGTTTAATAACATGAAGTTATTAAAGAAATTATGGTTAACCCATTGGTATGGGAAAATCATAAGAGTACCTAACCTAGATTCTTTCCTTCTTTAATATAATTAACTCTTAAACATGAGCCTAATTGCATTAGATTCCTTTAGGTGCATGTAAATTTTATTTTCCCAAAAGCATATCATTGAAGGCTTATGATCAGGTAATTAATTAAATTTTAGAAGTTTATGGAAAGGTAATTAAATAGATATGCTTAATGACTTGAACCTAATCAACCATAAAACCCATTTAATTGCCCTCTTTAAATATGTTAAATCACCAACATGGGGTGGGGTAAGTGTTAAGTATCATCTCTCCTCCTTAGATTTCAATAACTCAATGTCAAAATCAAAACTCATAAGAACTTTGATCTTAAAGAATATTTATTTGGCTTTATTGTCCTTAGGACTTAATGTAATTGAATATATTATGTGGCAATGTTTAATTACTTCTTTTTAATCATCATGGATGTGCATGCCATTTGTGTCACATGTTCATGTTTTCAAAAAAAAAAGAAAAGGAGGATGAAAATAACATGATTACATCTAAGTTGCATGTGTTGGACAAATATTATTATATGGTGTGGCTAATATCACTAATAAATCCCAAATTATTTTCAAAACTATAAGCTAATGCTATAAATTTTAGGCTAATGTTGGTTATAAATATTCAATAAAATTAACATTTAATTATAATTTCAAAATAGTAAAGAATTTATTTTATCTTTATGTTTCATGTACATGTCTACATACATTTGAATTGACAAGTATATAGTCTGGACATCCCGGGAATACAAGACTTTAGGTAGCCCCAAGGAGGTCTTAAATAACCTCACTTCCCTAGTTTAACAATTGCACACACTTGCTTGATTTCATTTATATGTATTCATGTGCTAGAATCTGAGATAAAGGTTCTCTTTTTGTGTCACAAAGCTTTGAATAAAAAGATTTACCATTATATAATCTTTGCATGATTTCCATCCTTAAGCTTGTGTATATGTTTACATGTATTTAATTTGGCAAGTAAATAGTCTAGGCATCTTGGGAACACGAGGCTTTAAGTAGTACCAAAGAGTTCTTATATAACCTCACTTCCCTAGTTTAACAATGGCACGTACTTGCTTAAATCTCTAATGCATGTCCACATATGCTTAATTAAGGAATAAAATCTTTCTTTTCTATCAAATTCATCCATTAATTATCATCAAGTGTGCAAAAATACAAATATGTAATGCATGTATAAATATGCGTATTAATTCAAATATCATGAACAATAAAAATGAAGAAATGTGCATGTTATTGATGATGGGAAGTGAAATGTTATCCATGTGATAGTGATTCAGTTTTATTAATCCTAAGATATATTTTATGTTTGAATAAAGTTCCTTAAGACTAACCCAAACTTAGGCTTAATAAATATATTTAATAAATGGCCCACTAAAGAACCAAAGTCCCAATAATATATCCTTAGAAAATAACTTAGGATAGGGATGAAGGGGGTTAAACCCATTTCTTCTATTCATAATAAGTAGATATTAAATAGGAATCAAATGAAATAAGAAATTGTAAATTAAAATTAATCAATTCATTCAAAGATTTGAAGTGAAGCCTCCTTTAATGTTTAACTAAAATAATTCTGAACTTTAGATAATCACACTTATAAAGCTTAGTTAAGACAAACCACACTAAATCTTAGCACACATATTAGAATGCTAAGTCACCAATTCTAACCTCAAGTTAGGCTGGTGTATTTTATGATTATGTTTTATTTTATAATGTAATATTTTAGACAAGATGTTAGGATTATGTGTGCATAGACTGGATGTTAGATCGCTATTGACCTCACTTTTAGAGTGAGCTCTTAACCCCATCCTCTTAAACTTAGGAATCTTCTAGACACTAAGAATTCTTTAGTCATAAGACACATCTAGTGATTAGGTGAACACTTAACCTAAGCCTAGAGACTTAAAAGTGTTAATCATAAGATTAGGCTATGCCTTAGAGTTTAAGGAAATTACCTATCATATAGCTAAACCCAATCTATATACACTTTCTTAAATCAAACCTAGATTCAAATCTCAAACCAAATCTCAAATTCAAATTAAAATTCCAAATCTAATTTCAAATTTGACTTTAAATGATTGAAACCAAAAATTAAATTCAAATCCTAAGACCCTGCCTAAGCCATATGAACCACATTTATAAGCTTAGCCAAAACTCCCTTTAGATCAAAGTAAACTCAATTTATTTTTTTATAAATCAATTATTCCTTCATTTATATTTACAAATATAAATGAAATCCAAATTCAAATGACCAAAACTATATCGAAAATCAAATCTAAACTTAATTTAAGCCCTTTAAGACAATTCTTTGTACTTAGCCAAATTTTATCCAAATCATGCCAAAACCAATGAATTTTCTCTCAAATCAACCATTCATTCAATCATTTATCCAAATATAAATAAAATCTACAATCATCAAACCAAATTCAAGTCAACCTAAGTCAAGCCTAACTTAGCCCTTTAAACTTAAAACTTTCAATTGAGCTAAAATCTATTGGACTCCAAATTGATTTTCGTTAAATTTATATTTTAATCCATGGCTCATATATATGTTCAACTAAACTCAAATCAAACCAAAAACAAACCAATTGTCCCACTTAGGTCTACTTGACCCAAAGTGACATAAAGGACCCTTTTGAGCCAACTTCCAATCCAACCTAAATTGGATTGAACCGAACTCACCAAAACCTTTCACCATGATTGTTGATCACCCTATGATGATTAATTATAATCAATTGGGTCAAATCAAGTCAACTTAGTCATTGGCTAAGTTAACCTTTAGCTCAAATGAACCAAAACTATCCAAAACTCATCGTACATCAAATTGATTGAAACCAATGATTTGAATCAACCCAAAATCAATATTTAAATATGACTTGACCACCAATGGAGCCAAACAAAGTCCAATTGTCCATTTGATCTAAGCTCACCCAAATTAGCCTAAAGAACCAAATTGGGTCAAATCATGATCTAACCCAAATTGATTGCAACCAATGGCTCAAGTTCATTCCAAATTGATTATTGAACTTGACAAAAGCTATAATTGAGCCTAATTTGACCAATTGGTCAACTTGACCTAACCTAGTCCAAATTAGCCTAAAGGGTCAATTTGGCCTAAATCCAAATTAAATCAAATTGATTCAAATTAAAGATCACATTCATCTTCAATTATCCAATTGAATATAAATAAACCCATAACCCAAACCAATTTGGCCAATTTTGGTCAAATTGGTCAACTTTACCCATTTGACCCATTTAATTCCAAATGAGTCAAAATCAAATCTAAGCCAAATTAAATCAAATTAATCATACCAAAACTATTCAAATTATCATTTGAACCTAACCTAAGCCTTGGTTTGACTCAATTTGACCAATTGGTCAACTTAACTCGATATGACCCAATATGACCCATATGATCCAATTTGACAAATCCCTTGTAACCAAGCCATGACACATTAGGGGCTGAACAAACTTGACCCAAACCCATTTGGGATTAGCCCAAAATTAACCCAACTTAATTAAATTTCTCATTGATCCTCCCCCACATAGGATTCCACTCAACCTCATTTAATTCTCTCCATTACATGCATTTAATTCCTCCCCAACATTTGCATTCAATGGAGCTGATCATATGGTAGAAAGAGAGGAATTTGGAGCAAAAATCCTAAGTCTTCAATCAATCCATCATCCATCACAATCATCCTAAGCAAAATGACAATACTTTAGAGCCAAAAAATTTTTTTAAAAAAAATAGATTTTTGGCCACTATTAAAGGAGGGGGAAATAAGGCTTCATTCCTTTTCCTCCCACACTATTAAGCCCCCAAGAGCACCCCGAAGCAACCAGCCACCACTTCCCCACCTCTCTTGAGCAAAAAACATCAAAATCTGATGGATTCCGGTGAGGAAATGACAAGCTTCAGAAAATACATCATTCTGACGTGAAGGCGAAGATCCAAGCTCATTCCAAAGCCTCTTCCCCCACTCAACAGTGTGCTCGGGTCATCGGCACAGAAAATCATCCCCGGTGAGGTAACTTTCAAAAACCGTAGTCGGCCTTAAGATCCTTCATTTGTGATGATTATTTGCGCAATTTTAGGAATTTATCTTAGATAATCCTACATTTTATATTTTATATCATCCCAATTAGAAAATAGAATTTTTTCGGTGTGAATCGAAGTGAAAATGAGTCCATTTGGATAAGTTTTCATCTAGAATTTCACATTTTTCCCAAAATACCCTCACTTTTTACTGTTCACGCAGGCCAGACAGTAGCAACCGTCCGATCCTGCGGTTCGCGAGATCGGATGGCTCGGATCGTGTGTTGATTGTGCAATCCAGGCATTCAAATCATCGAATACGTTCTAGATAGTCTGATCTCATGGTTCGTATGATCGGATGGCTTAGATGTTGCGCCGATCGTGTGATCTTGGCCTATGGATCTCGTGATCTGATCTGGATCGTCTGATCTATGATCGGACGGTTCGGATAAAATTACGCATCCCGATCACTATGCATGTGCAATTGTCCTGCTCATTGTACTGACGCGGCACTGTGCGCCAATCACGCAGCATCGCGTGGTGACCATGTGCCACGCGGCACCACGCTTCCAATCGCGTGATGCTACATTGCCACGTCAGTACCGCGCGCGGTGCTGACTCTGCTAAGTGGGAAAATCATATTTTTCGATTTTAAAAAAATTGCTTAAATTTCTTAAAATGTTAAAAAATTATAAAAAACTAAAATACTTATTAAAAATTTGCAAACAAGGGCTCGTTGGATTCTTCTTTTTGAGAGGAATCCAACAAATCCAAAATCCCCAAAATGAATATTTTGAGCTTAATTTGAGTTTTAGTAAAAATCAAATTTCATTAATTACTCTAAAAATACAAGTCTGATTGAGTTGAAATTTTCAGAGATTGAAATTAAAGTTAAAGCACACCTATGATAAAATCTCAAGTAAAAAAGACTTATTGATTAGGAGAAATTAAATTTTGAAGTTCATATTGTCTATTTTAATAAAATAAATCAAAGAAAAATTAAAAAAATTACAAAAATCTTCAAAATGACTTAAATCACTTCAGTTAACATCTAAGATAATAATAATAATAATAATAATAATAATAATAATAATAATAATAATAATAATAATAATAATAATAATAATAATAATAATAATAATAATAATAATAATATGATCTTCTGAAGCTTAATGAACCTATAATAAATATTTAGGGTTGAAATTTGACAAATTGAGGAATTAATAAAAATGAAATTATAATCTAAATAATAAGTTAAAATCAGAAATGAAATAATACTTAAGCAATCATTAATCAAACCTCAAATCAGGAAAATATCATATAATCCTTAATGGAAATTAAATTAAAATATGATTAAATTTATTTAAGTTAATAAAACTCAATTAAATGATTAAATCTTAAATCAAACTTAAAAATAAACAAATCTAGGAAACTTTAACATGGGTCAAACTAGTATAACTAAACCTATACTAAGCATGGAATTTTACTCAAATGAAACTCCTTAATGAAAACAAATAAACTAAAACTACTTAATCATTAAGTAAACTAAAAAGGTAAATTAATTATAAATCTAATACATCATAATCGCTTAATATTAATCAAACCAAACCAAATCAAATGAAGCTAAAGTGAATTTATTTAATTTAATCAATCCTTTTGTAATAAGAGAGTTACTCAATCATTAAATATTTCAACTTAATAACTAAATCAAACATGTTAATGAAATTAAACAAACATAATAAATGAATCAAATCAAATAAAACTCTAATCATAAATAATCAAACTTAATTGAAATGAAATAAATAGTTAATTCACTTAATAACAATGATAGGAATAACAATAATCCTTTAATCAAATCAAACTTAAGTAAAAAACTTAACTAAATCAAATCACTCACATGTGAAAAATTAAGTCATTAATTAAATAAATCTTTGATTAATCTAAATATTTCAAAATTTAATTATCCTTAATCAAACTTAATTAATTAAATATTTAATTAATGTAAACTTAATGAATTAATCCATCATATTAATGAACCAAATTAATTTTATAAATCAAATTAAAATTAATTCAAATCAAACACTTAATTAATCTACTAATTAATTTGATTACACATCTTAAATAAACTAGTTAAGTTAATCAAATTAATCATATTAAACTTAAGCTTAATCAAATATAAAATGCAATTAAATACTAATCAAATCTTAATTTAAACTTAAATCATTAAGTCATTAATTACATCATTAACCTAAATAAATATGAAATCAAATTAAAAATTAAACAAATATTTATTTAATGCAATAATTGATCATACCCTTCAAGTAAACTAATTAAATCAAATTAATCATATCAAACTTAAGCTTAATCAAACATAAACACAATTAAATATCAATCAAATCATAAACATGAATCATCAAGTCATTAATTACATCATTAATCTAAATAAATATAAAACCAAATTTAAAATTAAATAAATCTTCATTTAATTTAATAATTAACATAAACACACTTTTTAATTATACTAATTACCCTTAAGTTAATCGAATTGAATAAACACCTAATTAATGTAAACTTAATGAATTAATCCATCATCTTAAATAACCAAATTAACTTTTAAAATCAAATTCAAATTAAACACTTAATTAATCTACTAATTAATTTGATCACACATCTTAAATAAGCTAATTTAGTCAATCAAATTAATCATATTAAACTTGAACTGAATCAAACATAAATGCAATTAAATACGAATAAAAACTTAAATTAAACCTAAATTATTAAGTCATTAATTACATCATTAATCTAAACAAATATGAAATCAAATTGAAAATTAAACAAATTTTTATAATTAACATAAATACACTTCTTAATTAAACTAATTACATAATCACATTGAACCTAAGCAAACCCATAGACTAATAAAGATAATCAAACAAATTAAATCAAATCAAATTAAATTAAATTAAATTAAGAAAGCCTCTCATTAATTTAATATGTAATCAAATCAAATCTCATTCAACCTACTTAAATAAGATAAACTAATTAACTATCCAATGTATGAAATCAAAATACAAACTAAATTTTGATAAACTTGACAAATGGATGAGATTAAAAATAAAATCCTAATTTCAAAGAATCAAACTCAATTAAAATCAAAATAAAATCTATATTAATCTGATCAAACTATAAATAAATGAACTATAATCAAATCAAATAAACATAAAGTTAAGTCACACAATAATAATCAAAGAAAAGAATTAGATATTAATTTAAAAGGATGTTGAATTATCAAGATTTAATTAAACCAAAATATCTAATCTAAAATTAATCAATCAAAAACACATGAATTTAGACAAAATTAAACTTCATTAGAGATCAAGGGTATTGAATTATCAAGATTTAATTAAACCCAAACATCTAATCTAAAATTAATCAATCAAAAACACATAAATTTAAATAAACTTAAACTTCATAAGAGATCAAGGATATTGAATTATCAATATTTAATTAAGCTAAAACATCTAATTTAAAATTAATTAATCAAAAACACATGGATTTAAACAAACTTAAACTTCATTAGATATTAAGGATATTGAATTATCATGATTTAATTAAACTAAAATATCTAATCCAAAATCAATCAATCAAATACTTATACTTAAGGACCTTAGTTAGATTCTTTAGGAGTTAAGATGTAGAATAGGGTGAGTTCAGTCTACAAAGGAATTCATTCTAATCTTCATTCTTGAAAATCTAAACATCATTTTAAGCAAATAAAAGTAAAATAAAAATGAAAAATAAATCATTAAATCTTTTAAATTGAAATCACCCAAAGGTGAAATTTAAACAAATTCAAACTCCAAATTGAAACTGAAATTAAAGAAGCATAATAAAATCTTACCACATAAGCCTTAAGCATACACATTAGAATACTAAGCCACCACTTCTAGTGCTAAGTTAGGGCGTTGTAAGCATGAAGTTGTATTTTTTTTATGATGTAATATTTTAGACTCGATGCTAGGGTGTATGTCTTGTAGACTAGATAGTAGCCGTGATTAGCCTAATCATATTTTATGCAAGGCGTTATACTTAAGGGGTTACTGTAATAAAAATATAAATATGTTTGCTATGCAGGTTGCTTAGCCCTTAAGCATAACTCACGTAAGGACATGTGGGCTTGGTTACCCCTGTGTGGGGTGCTAAGTCTAAATAATTCATATAACTGCTTGGGTTGTATGGTGTGTTTAACTAACATTTCTTATGCAGGTGTAGCTAGATTTACTTTTCCTATTTTTGATATAATTTTGTATTAGGAATTATGATTAGTGTTATGAGGGATTAGAATGATCAGTCGCCAGAAGGCTTAGTCCCTGGGGTGCCCTGCGATGCCTTTGGAGAAAATCAAATCAAAAGGAAGAAAAAGAAGAAATGAAGAAAAGAAGATCCCATAGCATATATTATTTTTGTAATCTGGGTTGTATATGGGTGGATCTCAGCTTCTCTTTTTTTTTTCTTTTCGGGGTGTACGATGGAACCCGACCGCACTGGCCTTTTATTCTTTTACGGTAGTCTATAAAATTATTTGATGTTGTGTTTAGATTGTGCACTAAAATTGCATGCTTTTCCTAGTTTCTTCATGTTTGATGTTTAAATGTGTGGCCTGGTTACGGTAGGCTCTCAGAATAAAATAAAATTTTCTATCCCACTAACAACTCATAACAAAATTTTTTAAATAACTCATAACCTCACATAAAAGCCTAAGAATTAAATCAAGATAATAAAATTTTTAGCAACCCTTTAGCTGGATGAATGAATGTATAACATCATGCATATCATATTCTTCCACTCTTGTTAAGATGGGACTTGCATCTATGCTAGAGAATTAAGGCTTAACCTGTGAGAGCCTTTGATGGAAGAACACCTCTTTCTCTCTTGATTTGGCCCAAAATCAAGTTCTCATGCATTTAGGCATACAAAATCTCATAGCTTGTGTCAAAATAAAGAGTCCAAAAGAATCAAATAAATTTGATAAAATTTGCATTTGATTAAGTCATGAATTCATACTACTCATGCTCTAGTCTCTTAGAGAGTGAGTTTAAGGACTTTATCTCTTTTCTAAATAAATAATAGCCTAGCAATCTTGCAATACATGAGACTTGGCCACATGGATTTAAAGCGTAGGAGGAATTAGCTGGCTGTCACTCCAGGCGATAATAAGTCCAGCAGTCAGGTGGTTTATTCTCTCTTATAGAGGTAAACCATATACCCATTTTTGCCTTAGATTTAGGTCATGCTTCGGCCCTTGCCAAAGCTCCCTAGCTTAGGATTCGAGGTAGCTGTTTCCTTCGGGCTGCAAGAATAATCCCTCATCTCTTAGGCATTTTCACAATCTTATGTTGTGGGATTATAAGTCCTAGTATTCTAAGAAAATGTCAACTCAAATAATTAACTCTCTTCAATTTTAAAAATATAATGCCCAACCATAGGATAGATTGGATTGCTCACTAGCTTCCTAATATCATAAGCATTCCCTACCCATCTCCTTTGGATTCCAAAATAAGTCTCTCCTTTTGATCTATCCCATTTGATTTTCTAACATAGACAATCCTATGATAGTCTTGTCTTGAAATCTTTGGAGATCATGATTATCTACTTTAATCGAGAGTGTTCTTAAGGAATCTCGTTCCTTAGGATGTAATTAATTATGGAGGCTTGCCTCCATAGGGAACTTAATGAACTTGGCTTAAAATAAACTCTACTTTACTTTTTCATGTAAAGTAGGAAAAGATCTTTGTATATTTGAAGGCCCATCATACCTTAGGAGTCTTTATTAAGTGATTAGATCCATTATAAGATGGTGATTTCTATCTTTTGAGACAGTACATCATTCCTTAATGTCATACCCGATCACTTCAATAAGTACCCCCTAAGATCTGCGTGGTGTCCCACATCCCATAAATAAACACCACAGTCGCTAATAGTCTAATGATATCTTATGTAGGTGATTATGCTAAAGGGGTCATTGTAATAATAAGTAAATATGAATGTTCTTGCTTGCAGGTGCCGCTCATGCCCCTAAGCATAATCTAGTTAAGATAAGTGGGCTTGGTTACCTAAGTGCAGGGTGCTAAGTCTAAATATATGAAATATAATTTCTTGGCTTGTATGTTTGTTTAACTAACATCTATTTTGCAGGTGTAGTTAGATTTCTTTTTTCATGAATATGTAATTTTTTCAATAGGATTAGAATTAGTGTTATTGGATTTAGGATGAATAGTGGCTAGAAGGCAAAGACTTGGGAAGCCTTGTGAAGCCTAGAGCAAAATAGATTCAAAGAAGGACAAAAGATTGAAGACCCCCATAACATTAATTATAATTATAATATTCTATTATAATCTAGGTTGTATAAAGGTAGAGCTCGGCTACCTAATTTATTTTCTTTTTCGGGGTGTATGATGATACCCGACCACATCAGCCTCTTATTATTTTATGAAATTCATATATTTGATTGTTGTGTTTGGTTTGTGCATTTGAAATGACATATTTTTATAGGTTTTCTAAAATGTGTGGCCTGGATGCAATAGGCTCTTTAGGATAAAATTAAATTTTCTTTCCTCACTAAAAATTTATAACTAAATTTTAATACAGTTTACAATCTCATCTCAAAGCTTAGGTCTATAATCAAGATAAATAAAAAATTTATAAACACCTTAGCTAAATATTGTATATTATCATACCATGCATACCATATTATGTCACTCCTGAATAAAGAGGCTCTCCATTCTTCCATGATAGAAGATATGCTTGACCTTTAAGGGCGATCCCTTGTAGTGGAGAACACCTCCTCTAATTGATTTTGCACATGACTAAATTTCATCACACATATATGGGAAATTGTATCAAGCCTTGGTCCAAAATGAATGTGTCAAAAATGGCTTAAAAATTAAATTTTTTTGCATTAGTCTAAGTCATATCTACATGCCAATCATATTCTAGTCTTAGGGAGTGAGTTTAGAATTCTAGCTACTTTCCTAATTAAATAATAGCCTAGCTATCTTGCATCTACATAAGACTTACCAACGTGATTTTAAAGGGCAGGAGGTGTTAGTTAGCAGCCACTCCAGGCGGTTGTAAGTCCAAAAGAGTTGAGGTGTGTTCATTCTCCCTTGTGGAGGTGAACTATCACATCCCATCTTTCCTGATTAGACTTAGGTCTTGCTTTTAGCTTCTGCTAAAATATTTTAGATTTAGATTATGAGGCTACTTATTTCCTTCAGGCTATGAGTATAAGTCCTCACCTCTTAAGAATTTTTATAATCTTGTATTGTTGAACTATAAGCCTTAGCATTTTAATAAGATTCCAACTTAAATAGAAGTAAATTCTCTCCCTCAAATATATAAAGCCTCACTATAGGGTATACTGAAGCACTCACCAGGATTCCTAGTATCATGGGTGCTTCCTATTTATTCTCCTTTGAAATCCATAAATAAATCTTTCTATTTAAACTCTCCCACTTGATTTTCATAAATGCCTAATCTTTGATAGTCTAGCTTTGAAATCTTTGGAGATACTTATTAACTACTTTAATCAAGAGTATTCTTAGGAGATTCCCATTTTCTAAGATATAATTAACTATAGAAGCTTGCTTCCATAAGGAACTAAAGAACTCAACATAAAATATACCTTACTTTACTTCTCCATATGAAGTAAAGGAAAGATCTCTGGTATATATGTAGACCCATCTGCCTTAGGAGTCCTTATTAAGTGATTAGGTTCATTTTAGGGTGACATATCTATCATCTAGGGTAGTACATCATACCTTAATGTGGCATTTGATCACTTCAATAAGTACCCCCTAAGATCTGTGTGGTTCCCCTATTTCAAATTAAAACACCACAAGGTGTAATGTAGATGATCTAAGAAAAAAAGGAGGGTAGTCCCGATTAGGATCTTATGGTTTTGTTATCTCAGGACTACCATTATTCCAATCTACCAATATCAGAGAGTTATTAGCCGTAATGTCTAGGGAGTCTGATTAGTATTCATGGGTTGCTTGATCTTATATATCCTGAGTAGACTAGAGTTTTAGTATAAATTTTGTGATTGTAAGTACTTATTGAATTATTTAAGGTAAATTTAATTTATAAGTTTATCCAACAACTTAATGAAGTCTATGTTGCAGACATACATAGGGCTTACATTCATTAGAATGTCAAAAATTATAGGGAAGTTTGTATAGCAAACATATGGCTGGGCTTACATATATTGGAAAGCTAGTTAGAATTTTAGGTCTACGCATGATGAATAAACAGATTAAACTTAAATCCCTTGGGAATGCTAGTTATAATTTTAAAAGTTCACATGGTGAACATATAGATTGTATTTACATCCTTTTTAAATGCAAGTAAGGTTAAGAGTTCTCATAGTGAACTAATGGATTGAACTTACGTCCCTTTATAATGCCATTAATTTGTAAGGTTTAGAAGTTTGTATGATAAATTCATAGATTGGGCTTACATCTCTTAGGAATGCCATATAGGTTTATATGTTTGCATTGCAAATATATAGATTGGGCTTACATCCCTTAGGAATGTCATAATTATAAGGGTGTTCGCATGGCAAACAGAAATGTCTTTGGTTTTTTTTTCCCAGAGGGCAGCGCCTCGATATTATAGAAGCAGTGCCATGGTGTTGAGAAGTTGGCACTTTGGTGCTAAAGCTTAGTGCCTCGGCACTGGCGAGTTAGCATCCTAATGTCAGCAAACAAAAAATATAGGTCTTAAATCAGAGGGGGGGGGGGTGCATTTTGGCGCTAAAAACCTAACGTCATGATGCTGAGGTGCCTTATAGAACAATAGAAAGTAGGATGACTATTTGACTAGTGCTAAGGTGCTGCCCAAGTGGCACCACGATGCCAGACAAAAAGCCATTCAAAGGGCCTATAAGTTGGAAAACACATTTAACATAAAGGGACAAGACTTTTGACCAACGTCGCAACACCACATCAAAGCACCATAGAGCTCCATCAATATCTAACGTGCTTTTCATATCTTGTTGGTTACGAAATGAATGATAAAAAAATTAATAAATGATCTTTTTGAATGGCATAATAATCATCTTGATCGGCTGACTAGTGCTTAGGCGCTCACTGCATGTAGAGCACCACAGTGTTGGTCCCTTATTTTAGAAATTGAGAGGCCAGTACATTGGTCCTGCAGAAGCAGCATCGGTGCTAGGTCTAGCCTATAAATAGAACCCCCATGCAGCTAAAATTTTCATTCTAAAACTTTTATTTTTTTTCAAAAATTTTTACAACTCTTTTTATTTCAAGCTTTTACTCAATTCTAGAAAAATAAATATATTGCTCAAGATAATTTAGAAGTGAAAGAAGAGGGCATCCTTGAGCAATGCTAATAGATTTATCAATGTGGATGCAAAGGGGAGACACCAGCACGTCCTTATTAGCAAGCATCTCATTTTAGAGAGGAGCTTCCACAATCTGAGTGGGACTGTGGAGGGGGTCATCAATGAGCGAGGCTAGGAGCATCTAGCATATGACAATGTCACTTGGATCATCCCCATGGTGCTAAAGTTCTTTGCCAACACCAACGATCACCTATACAACAAAGTTTATGTATAAGGGAAATTGTTATGTTTCATTAGTACTACGATTAATGCATGTTACAATTTATAAAATTTTTTATATGATCAATATCTTTCATACTATAATAATCACCATAACTTTGATGAAATTCTTAGTTTCCTCATTGTTAGAAATTCAAATGTCCAGTGGAAATGATGGGAGAAACTATAATCAATTTTTCTACCACCAGCCTAACAACTGAGGCTAAAGCTTGTATTATTTTGTTTTTGTCAAGTTGATGGCTACAATATCAGTGAGGTAAAAGGATAGAGCTAATTTGAATTATATCATTAAAAAGGCCTTTAATATAGATGTAGGAATGATTATTTATAGTTCAGTTTGCAATATGCTTAAGGGTAGTACTACCCTATGGTGTGGTCAATATTCTCTTATATATTTCTTAAATGATGTGGTTGGTGCATTGAGGAACCCATATAAAGAAGTTCCTATACAATAGCTCCCTTGGCTAAAAAAAAAACTATTGAAGGGTTTAGATTAAAAATAGAAGTAGGTGAAAGTTCACACTCTTCTCAGTTCAAATCAAAACCCTAAAAAGCATTAAATGAGTAACTCTAAGAAATTAGAGAAGTCTCAGCATTAAAAAGAATGGTGGGTGAAAGCAGCCAGTGGTAGCACAAATTAGAGAAAAAAAATTGATTATCATATGATTAGTAGCAGCAATAACAACTTTTTTACATGAACGAGTTCAACTTAGCACTCGTTCAAATATTTGAAAATTGCAACTTTAATGTAAGCCCAAGTAGAGTTTCTTTTTCTGCAATGCCTCATTATCACCTCTATGTTAGCAACCCTCTGGAAACAAAACAAGAAGAGGAGAAGGAGGACTACAACTTCTAGGATAGTCTTTTACTTTTTAATTTTTTTAATATTTGTATTTATATTTTTATACTTTTTTATATCATTGTATATTTATTTGACATATTTATATAATAAAATTTCATTTTTTTGCAATAAAATTTTATCTGTTATTGTTTGTTTATCATCTTATGTATCGATTGGATATCCCATGAGCTCAATTATAATTTAGATATTTATTCTAAGTTAAAATTTAAATTGATTAAAACTTTTAACTTACAAAAACTTAGATTGAAAAGTCAGTGCTTTGGTGCTGGGAATTCAGTGTCTCTGCGCTAGATGGTAGAATTTGGGCTTAAAATTAGAGAATATGACATTAGAAAAGTAGCATTGCGGTGTTGTTATAGAGCCTCAATGCTTTTGAAATAGCACTGTGACACTATAGATGGACACATTGGTTTTATAACCTGAGAAGACAACACTGCAGTGTCAAGAATCAGTGTCATGGCACTGGTTACAGTGCCTCTACGCTATATAGAAATGTTGCGATGCTACGAAGTAGAAATTTTGACTTTCAAACCCAAGAAGGCCGCATTGTGGTGCTAAGATTTAGCGCTATGGCTCTGGTCACAATGCCTTAGTGCCATACAACAGCACTGCAAAGTGGAGCGCCACGATTCAAAATCCTGAGAACTCAATGACATGATGTTGGGTTTTAACGTTACGTGTCAGAAGACTCTAACTTAGGCAATTTTTTATGTAATTTGATACTTTTTACAAAATTTTGGCAATATAATGACTTAGCAATGCTAAATTTTAAAATATTTTAGTGCAAAAGCACTCTTCTCCCTTGTTTTAAATCTAAAATTGACAAAGGGACAATTTTCATAGCACACCGAAACCAAGTTTGATGGTGGAAGTCTTGAAGTTTTGAATTTATATTTTAGTGAATTAAGCCTCAATTTAATCTTGAATTTGGCAGTATTTTATCTTTTGGATACTTAATTTTTGTAATTAACGTGATCACATTCTTCTTTCTTGCTTTGGATCCAAGATCAAAGGAGAGAGGATCCTCATTTCACACTAAATCAAAGATCAATGGTGAAATTATTCAAGATTTTTTGGTTGAGCAATGAATTGTATAAAAGAAGCTGCCCATTTGGAGTTTTGCCTGGAATCTTGCCTTATGCAAGAAGGAGAGCATGCATTAGAGAGAAGAGCATGTATAATGGAGTTCGTAGTAGAGAGAGAAGTGTCGCTAGAAAAAGAGAGAAGAAGAAGAAGAACTAGGGTGAGACCCCCTCACATTTCGATAGAAAACTGTTTCCCATAATCATTCTTGCTCTCTTAACTACTCCTGTTCTCCCCTTTGGGCAGTTGTCGCTGATGGGGATGACTATTCATGAGAGTGGTTAGCATTTTCTAGATTCTTTAAATTTAGGAGCAGTGAAGCCAGCGTGTAGGCACCGGGATTGCGGTGCTCAAGTAGAGATGTTCATTTTTTTCATTATATTTTTGGTTGCAATTAACATAGGAGATGAGAGTAGAGTCTTCAAATCATTAAAGGATTTCACATTCTAGGGTCCTTCAAACTTATTTGCTCCCTTGAGAACCTTAAAAAATGGTGAGCATTGTTCCCCAGCTTTCAAGATGAACCTATTCAATCCTACTACTCATCCAGTAAGTTGTTGTACTTCTTTTGCATTTCTAGGTGAAAGCATGTCAAGTATAACATTCACCTTATCTAGATTCAATTTTATTTCTTAAGGGGGTAATGAGAAACCCTTCTTGCTCCTACACCAAAAATACATTTTAGAGGGTTAAGATGAATGTTGTATCTTTTAAGTGTGGTGAATATCTCATTGAGATGTTGGATATGCTGCATTAATGACTTGCTTTTGACTAGCAGGTCATCAATATAGACTTCCATATTTCTCCCCATCTACTCTTTGAACACTCAATCCATGAGTCTCTAGTAAGTCAATCCTTTATTTTTCAGCCTGAAAAGTATAACTTTATAATAATATAGTTCTTCAGTAGTAATATAATTCATTTTTATAGAGACTACAAGGTGCATCTAAATTTGATGATATCCCAAAAATGTATCAAACAAATTCATCACTGAGAATCCAATCATCGAGTCCATAAGCTCATCTAACAGGAGAGGATAAATGTCTTTCGGATACGCTGAAATTTAAGTTAGTGAACTTAGCATACATCCTCTATTAGTCACCCAACTTTTACACCATCACTATGTTGGACACCCATTCAGGGTATTGAACTTCTCTAATGAAATTATCTTCTAGTAGTTTAACGGCTTTTTTATTGGTAAGCTCAGTGAGTATAGCCGTTGTTTTCCTCATTTTTGTTTGAAAAGCTATACGTCCACACAAATATTGAAGCCATGGTAAGCAACATTGATGTCAATGCCTAGCATTTCTACTATTGTTAAGGAGAACATATCTATAATATCCATTAGAGTCCAAATGAGGGGTTCCTTATACTCAGGACAAAAAGCCAAGTTGACCCTTAATGCTCATCCATTACCTTCTACAATCAAAATTTATTCTATTTCCTTAAGGATTTCAATTCATGTTCACGCTATATCCAACTGCAACACTTTGTTTTCTCTAACGACTTTCAAGTAGCACGTGTGGGATTGGTTGAAGTTCCCTCTTATGGTAATCTCTTCTCCCTCTACAACAAATTTGATGGCTACATAATACATCGACACCATTACTTTGAATGTATTGAGTAGAGGTCAGTCAAAGATAGCATTGTAAGTGGCAGGGGGAAGTCAAACATGGCCATGATCTCGCTTTGCCTTTCCCCCCCCCCCAATGATGGGAGGGTAATCATGAATCACTTTCCTCTAAGAAACCATACAATGATCCTTTAGTGGAAATTCGTTAGGCCCATATTACGGAAGATTGATTTAAAGATGATATCAATTGAGCTCCCCATGTTATCCAAAATACTTCCTATCTAATAGTTGGTGATCAAGGTAGTCACCACAATTACTCATTGTAGGGATTCTCAATTATAGTTTTATCCCTTTTGAAAAGCTTACTAGCACAACTGTAGTAGAGGGTGCTTGCATCATGGTTGTTCAGTTCATTTTTCAAGATCATAATCTTTTTATATTTGCCTTCATAGAGAAGTCTCCATCGCCCTTAAATATAGCACGTATGACTCCATCAATGTGAACAATGTGTGCGGGTACAAGCTTATTATAATTTTTAATAATTTCTTTGTCTTTCCTCCTGATGAACTCCTCGAGCTTTCCTGCTTTTATCAACTCATCCGCTAAGCTCTGCAAATGGTGACACTTCTCAGTGTCATGGCTATGATCATAGTGATAAACATAATACCTTCACCAATCACACATTCTATTGGACTTCATGGGCAAAGGTTGCTAGAACTAATCTTTATTCTAGATCACCTCTA
The DNA here is from genome assembly GCA_021442155.1 of Cymbidium sinense. Taxonomy (NCBI): domain Eukaryota; kingdom Viridiplantae; phylum Streptophyta; class Magnoliopsida; order Asparagales; family Orchidaceae; genus Cymbidium; species Cymbidium sinense. Next base: position 60,710,809 of record CM038226.1, on the reverse strand, counting down.
CAAGTTCTTTCATCAACACTTTTAGAGGGGTCGTTAAAGCAGGCTACACATAGTTGACTCCTGGATTGCGAGTGGCTAGGTTTCTGAAACCACACCCTAATAGTTCTAGTTACATCTTTTTATCTGTTCTCCACCTTTGATAGCCTTCCTTAGGTAGTCACTCCAAAATCCTCTTCAACAAGTCTTTTGTCTTAGCCAATGATAATAGTTGGATCACTTCATTACACTTTAGCATCAACATGATTGTTTGCCAACTTTAGTAGTTTGACAAGTGTTTTAGATTATTGGAGCCCTAGGGTGTAACTAAAGGGCCACACCTTTAAACCCTAAGTGAGTGTTAGTTTAGTGATTGTGGGCTCTAAATCTTTGACTTTCAACATCTCATGCTAAAAATGAGCAATGAACTTCCTTGGGGACTCGGCAGGCTTCTACCTCATCTATAGGAGAGCTTGAGAACTCATCAGTGGCTTCCAAGCACTAGGAAATTATGTGTCGAATATCTTCTTAAAGTTAGCAAATGATGTAATAACTTCTAAAGAACTGCTTGAGAGTCACTTGAGGCCCAACTCTTTGAGGGTGGTGATGAAGAGTGGGCACTTCATTGTATCATCTAAGTCTAGTAATGAAGTGGTTGACTTGAAGTATGCTATATGGTTGGTGGGATTTGTCTGACCTTTGTATGATTTAAAATGTGAGATCTTGAACCTATAATGAGGCTGAGCTTCTACAATCTTTATAGAGAAAGTGTTGGTAGGCTACAACTTCTTCTTCAATACACTCTCTTCTTCACTAGTGTCATAGGATTCATCCTTGGAATTAGACATTTTGGATGGATGAGAGCTGGGGACCCTATATGTGTGGACCCTATATGTGTGCCTTCTTTCTTGCTAAGCTCTACGAGTAGCTCATCTCATGGATCCTTCATTCTCCTTTGGTTTGGGCTCTTCATGGTGTGGTTTCCTGATGGTCACCTGCACAAGGTGAGTGATCCTGCCCTCCATGTTACGTAAATCCTACCAAGTTAAAATTTGTTGGGTGTTTTGTTCCATGTTTTTTGAGTGATCTCTCATTAAAGGTTCTACTTCGCTTTGTATCTAGCTTCTGGTTCTAACCTTCATCCACGCTCATCACACCTAAAAGTATAGTGAATATAAATTTGTTCATAGATGGAGGAAGAACCTTTTGAGATACTTGGGAAATAGAGTTAGGCAGAAAGATTACTAGCAGGAAGATAGAAAATCAAAAAAGTGCAAGAAAAATAATAATCTTTATTGACCAAAATGTTAGTATAGAATATGGGAGTCTAGAGTGAGATTCAAAAAATCCTCCTTAAGAAAGAAAACCCCCTCTTATAATATCTAGGAGTGATCATACATAGAAAACTCATATAAGGTATGTTTAATACAAGTGGATTCTCACCTAAGTTGATGGAGGTGAGCAAGTATAAGTCTGTTTGCTTAGAAAAAAATGCCCTTTCTAAACCTTCACGTGTCATCTTTTTAGGGATGTTTTTTGTTTTTCAAGAGGCAGATTGATATATATTCAACAAATTTTCTCTAACATTATGTTAGGGTCTATTTAAATCTAGGTTCTACTTCTTATGAACACAAGCATTCATAGTTAATTACCCCTCTTACCACAGTAAAGAGCATTCTCAATTAAGGTTGGTGATCACTCATAAAAAATAACATTGAGGATGCTCTCATCTATCGTTATTGAGATAAGTGGGAGTATATTTTCTCATGAGACAGATTGATATATATTCAAATAGAGTTTTCCTAACATTACATTAGTATTTATTTAAATATGAGTTCTACTTCCTATGAATGCAAGCCTTCATAGTTAATTACCCTTCTTACCATAGTAAAAGAGCATTCTTGATTATGGTTGGAAATGAACATATCTCTCTGATATGAATCAGTGCCTAATGCTGTGTGTAGTATGTCATAGATGACTATTAAAAGGAAATAAAATAATAGTCACGATCTAGATCCCATGGTTTCGTCATCTCAAGATTATATTATTCTAGTTTACCAATATCAGAGGGCTAGCTGTAATGTCCATGGAGTTTGATAAGCAATCAAGGGCTACCTTGTCTCAGAAATCCTAAGTAGACTAGAGGTTTAGTGTGGGGGTGTTCGAATGGTGAACATATGTATTAGATTTAGGTTATGCTTGCATAGCAAGCATGGAGCATACTTACATCGATTAGAACTCCATCAGGCTAGACTTACATTCCTTTGGAACACCAGCATTATATTAGTCTTCACATGGTGAACGAATTATATAATGTTCGCATGGTAAAAATATGGAAGACTAGGCTCACATTCCTTTAAAATGCTAAAATTATAGGTGCGTTCACATGGTGAATGAATTATATGGTTTAGAATTATTTACATGGTAAACAGATAGATGAATGGACTTACATCCCTTTAGAATGCCAAAATCATATTTTCATGGCTAATAGATAGATCGTACTTATATTTATTATTAAAAGCCCATTATCCCTGACTTACATTTCTTTAGAATGTCATATTTACATAAATTATTCTCATGGTGAATGAATTATAAGTTGTTCGCATGATGAGCAAATAAGAGACTTTGAAGGATGGAACCTCAGCACTAGAAGTATGGTGCCTAGATGCTATGAAGGGTAGAGCCTTGGTACTATAGATTATGGCACCTAGGAATTAATAGGATGGCACCTCAGCACTAAGTAGTCAGTGCCATAGCATTATAGGTGCTATAAAGGATGTTTGAAAGTAGGTTGGTAGATTGACCACCGCTTCAGTGCTGACTTTGTAGCACCATGGAATCAGTCAAAATATTTTTCAAACTGACTAACATGTTGGCACGCTCATTTATCGAATGGGATAAATTTTTTTATTAGCATTGCGGTACTATGTTAGAGGGTCCGCTGAGACATCAATTTTAAATGCACTTTTCAATTTCAATCAGTTACAAAATTAATGATAATAAATGATAATAAGTGCTCCTGTTAACCAGCATAGTTACCATTTTAACTAACTAACTGACGTCTAGGTGCTACATGTGAGCACAATGGTTCCTTATTTCATAACCCAAGAGGATAGCACCTCAGCGCTGTTATTATTATGCCACGGTGTAGATTTCTTGTTCTAGCACCTAAGAAGATAGCATTTGGTGCTGCTTCTGCAGCACTGTGGTGCTAGGCCTGGTTTATAAAATAGGACCCTTTGGCTATATATTTTCATTTCGTTGTTTCCTTACTATAGTCATTCTTAGAGTTTTCTTTACCTCAACTTTCTCTCACACTAAAAAGATCACTCAAGAGGCTCTCTAGCAAGAGGAGGGCAACTTCAAGGGACACTAATAAGTTTGTTGGCATGGAAGTGGAGGAGAGGTATCAACATTCCCTCATCCATAAGAACCTCATTCTGGAGAGGATTTTTCACAATCTGTGTAGGAACATGGAGAAGATCATGAACAAGCGAGGCTAAGAGAAGATAGCAATGAAAGCAACCTCTATGTTGTTCCTATGGTGCGGGAGTTCTTCACCAACCCAAGGAGCACCGAGACAATAAAGTTTTTTGTTCAAGAGAAACTAGTGAGTTTTGATAATACCGCCATTAATGTATATTATGGTTTACAAAATGTAGTGTACGATTAATATCTTTTCTATTATAATAATCATTTTAATTTTGATGATGTTCTTGATTTTCTCACTTGCAAAAATGCCAATATTCAATGGAAAAGGCAGGAGGAAAGGATTATCAACTTTCCTACTATTGGCTTAACAACAAAGTCTAAGGCTTGGCACTTTTTTATTTCCTTCAAGCTAATTCCCACTAGTAATATGAGTGAGGTGACTAAGGATAAGTCCATTTTGAAATTTGTTATTCAAAAGGGCTTTATAATTTATATACGGAAGATTATTTATAATTCTATTTGTAATATGCTTAGGAGCAGTACTACTATAGAGTACAATCATTCCTCTTTTATTTATAGTTTATGTATTGTGACAGGTGCATTAAGGGAGCCTCATGATAAAGTTCTTATTTAGAAGGCTCCTCTAATAAAGTGAATAATTAGCGGATTTGATTCGAGGTTTTTGAGGTTAGTGAAAGCTCACATGTTCCCCGTGCCTCACAACCTCATTCCCAATCTTTCAAAACTTTAAATGAGCAACTCCAAAAAATTTGAGGAGAAGTCTCAAATTTGAAAAAATAGGTTATGAGAGTAGTCGTAGATAGGAGGCTTTAGAAAGAAAATTTGTTTATCATATGGATCAGCATGAAAAATAATTTTTTTGCATGTCTTAATTTAATCTTGCCTTAGTGTATATGTTTGAAAATTATGGCTTTATGGGTCCGAGTCAAACCACTTTTCCTACGGCCCCTCTATATTTGCCTTATGTGAGCACTCAGCAAGTGCTAGAAGTAGAAGAAGAAGAGGAAGAAGAAGAAGAGGAAGAAGAAGAGGAAGAGGGTGATGATTATGACTACTAGTTTTCCCATTTTTTCTTTATTTTTGTATTTTATCATTTTCTTTATTTTATTATAGAACTTCATGTAATAAATTTTTAGTAATAAATATATTTTTATTTCAATGCTTTTATGTATTTTGTGTGTGTCTATCTATTTGTGATTTGAAAGCTCCAAAATTTAAAATAATGAGAATTTTCTGCTTAAAATGATATTGCAAAAGTAGCGCCTCAGTGCTGAAATGTAGTGCCTCGACACTAACAGCATGCAGGATAGAAGCATAAAACCCGAGAGTTTAGCATTGCGATGCTTTATATGTGGGCTGCGGTGCTCATAAGAAAGAAATTTTTGTCATACTATCTAAGAGCTTAGCACTGCGACACTCGTAAGATAGCCATTTATTGCCATTTTACCAAAGAGACCAGCACTACGGTGCTCGATATGCAGCATTGTGATGCTCCTAAGATAGGCATTTCTGTTATTTCTACCGAAGGGATCATGAGGTGCTCGATATGCGGATCTGCTAAATAGCCAGTTTTATCATTTTTACTCAAGGGACCAACGCTATGACACTCCTAAGATGGTCATTTTTGTCATTTATACCAGAGGAATCAACATTGTGGCACTCGATACATGACACTATGGTGCTCTTAAGATAACTAGTTTTTTCATTTCTACCTGAGAAATAAGCACTGTAGCGCTCAATATACGATGTTAGGTAAATGTTGACCTGACTTTTGGAGTAAGGATTGACCTTCCTCATCTTAGGCTTAGGAACCTTCTAAGCACTAGGATCTCCTTAGTGATACGACACTTCTAGCGATTAAGGGAACATTAAATCCAAGCCTAGAGACTTAGAGAAACATACCCTAAGCTTAGGATACACCTTAGGACAAATAGGTCTTACCTATCCTATGGCCCAAACCACAACCCTTGCTAATCCACTCATCCAAAATCAATCTCAAGCCAACATAACTAACCTTAATTAGATTTTGTTTCCTATCCAAGATCCAAGCCAAATTAACTTAGCCCTTAACCTAAGTTAATCCCATCATGATCATATGGATCCAGCCCAAAGTCCATTCAAACAAACAAAATCCAATTTCTTTTCACAAAAGCACTCCAACCATTAATTATTCTATTCCAAACCCTTCCAATACTAACAATCAAACCAATTGAACTAAATGAGTCCACTTAACCCGAAAGGCTCCAAATTAGCCAAATTCTAATTAAACCCAAATCAATTGCATTCAAGGCGATCAATCAACCTTAAATCCATCATTGAACCCTTCTCAACACCCAATTCAATCCAATTCAACTCAATCAACCCAATTGGTCCACTTGACCCAAAGTAGCCTAAATGACTAAATTGACTCAAACTTCAATCCAACCCAAATTAGATTAAATCAATCCATCCAATCTCTTCTACAATGATTGTTGATCATCCTTGATTACCAAATTGTAATTAATTGGGTCAAAATAAACCAATTTGATCAATTCATCAGAGTTGATCCAATTAACCCATATGGACCAAAATGAACCAAATCTCATTAAATCCCAATTGACTGCAATCATTACTTCCATTAATCAAAAATTAAATATTTAACATGGCTCAACCACTAATTAAGCCTAACGAGCTAATTTGGCCACTTGACCCATTTTGATCTAATTTGATCCAAAGGGCCAAATTGAGTCAAATCAAATCTTAAGCCAAATTGATTGCAACCAATGATCCTAACCAATCATAAATTGATTATTGAGCATGATCCAATATCCAATTGAACCCAATTTGATCAAACCAACCCAATTGATCTACTTAGCCCAATTTGACCTAAAGGGCCAAATTGAGCCAAATCATTCCCTAAGCCAAATTGATTCAAATCAACATCTACAATATTTCTTAAATGATCGATTGAACACAAACTTAACCCATGCCCAAACTAATTTGGCCGATTTGACCAAATTGGTCAACTTAACTCATATGAGCCAAAATCAAATCCACTTTAAATTAAATCAAACCAATGTCACCAATACATTTCAAATAACCATTTAAACATTTCTAAATCCTTGGGTTGACTCAATTTGACCAAATTGGTCAGCCTAGCCTATTTGAACCCCATTTGACCCATATGGATCAAATTGAGCCAAACCCATCCAAACCAACTCTGAACCCAACCAAATTTGGCATGACTCATCCTTTGGTCACCATGGGTCTGCCCAAATGAGCCCAACTCATGGTGAACCCAGTTTAGGTCAAAACCCTTGAACCAAGTCACCCAAATAAGATAAAATCCCTATTTGGATGGCCTCACCTACTCCCCAAGCCAAGGAAGTCACCTTTGGCCATTCTAGGACACTAGGACCACTGTCCCAACCTATCCCAAGATTGTTGGGTTTAGCCTTCGATCATGAGAGGGTGAACTCACCTAAATCACCCCATTGGTTCACTTAGAGGAAAAGGTACACCCCATGCCAGCCCATGCCACTACCTCAGCCTCTCAAGCTCCCCACCTTAGTAGTTTTCTGCCATCTCTATCCACCTACCCCAGTTGGACGACTGCCAAAGGTTGAGCTAATGTCAACCCTTGGTTCACTTATAGAGGAGAGTACACTCCTCACCATTGATTTAAATTTCACACAGAGCTTCCTCAGTGCATTATGAGTAGTCCTAGAGCTTCTCCCAATTCTCTCGTGCTCTCCATCACCGGCGAGACCAACCATTGTTCAAAATTGAGAGCCTCATACGTCCAAACTCATATAACTCCACCAATCTCAAATTAACTCTCTCCACACCTTCCCCTAGCTCTGGCGAGTCGAAATGAATCGATCCTCAATCGATTTGATCACCAGAAGACACTCCAAGGCTAACTCCAGCGAGCTTAGTAATGACACTTGGTCCATAGAGGCATCGATGGGGAGGTAGCTCTATTTCTCCTCAACAAGACTTTGTCTCTTCAAGGTAAAGCTACCTCAGTCAATGGACCACCATTCTCTAGCTCCAGCGAGGTAAAACTCTGACAAACCATAGAAAATCTCCTAGGTGTTGGTCTTTTGTGAAGAAAATTATGATTGCATGTGATTTCCACCATAAGATCCTCTTAGATCATTTACCTACACATTTTGGAGTTGATCTTGACATCCCACAAGCTCCGACGAGCTTGGATCAAATGGCGGAAGGCAGATGATGTCCGTCTTCCAGAGCTCAAGGGACAACGGATCATCAGTTGTCTATTCCATATGATTATAATGGACAGCCATGATTTAATCCTTTAAATAATTTGATTTAATCCAATATGAACCAAGAGAATAATTTCTGCTATCAGATCTCAGATCGAACGATGGGGATGAAACCGCATCTGCCGCCTCTGACTAAGCTGCCATGAGGGACATTTTAAATAACCTATCTTGTGGCGCCACATGGAAGTGTTGTCGCGTCAGCTCATGCATGGCGCCAATGGATTAGGGGATTAATTAGGTATTAAAAATGCAATTAAATAGCCAGAACTTTGAAAATTCATAACTAATTGTATAAAAATCCAAAAGCACCAATAAACCCATTTTAGGAAGGGTAAATAGAGGAGAATTTCTTAAATTAAAATCCCTAATGTTTGAATAGTGAATAGTGCTTAATTAGAGTTTTAAGTTTAGGCAAATTACTTTAATTAAGGCTTAATTACTTGGTCAATTGATCCCAAATTTAGTGGATCAATTTCATGGGATGTTCTCTACCTCCCATAATTTTTTTTGGGATTTATTAGCCATGTAATTCGGAGAATTTGAAATTCTAATCTTAATCACCCTCTTTAATCAAATTAATGATTAGGTAAAATTTAAATGGTTAATGATGCTTAATCACGCTTAACAGAGGGGATGATGAGGGTACAATAATTAGGACCTCTTTCTTAGTTATTTTCCTAATTACACTTATATAGGAGGGTTAATTAATGTATTTGCTAATTAAAGGTTAATTAAGTTAATTAATGGGATGATAAATCAAATTGAAATGATAATTATTTTAGATAATTCAAAATTCAATTCATGGGTTCTCTTATGTGTTTAATAACATAAAGAGTCATAAGGAACATATGGCTAACCCATGGGTGTGAAAAAAGTATATAAGTACTTAGTTTAAAATCTTCCTTAATCTAATTAATCCTTAAGCATGAGCCTAATTGCATTAGGTCCCTTTAAGAGCATTGCAAATCTTAATTTCTCATTGGCATATCATTAGAGGCTCATGATTGAGTGGTTAATTAAATTAAAGAAGCATGGGAAAGGAAAATTAAATTAATTGCTTAATGATTTGAAGTTAATCAATCCATAAGATTTACTTAATTACTTTTTCTCCTTAAATAGAGAAAGTCACTCACATGGGATGGGGTAAAATAAAAAAATGTCTTTCTTTTCTTTTTATATTTAATAATTCAAATCCAAAATTAACTCTCATAACAACTTTGGCTAATCTTAAATAGTTATATTTAACTTGATTGTCCTTAGGAGTTAATGTGATTGAATGTATTATGTTGTGATGTTTAATTATTCCATTTTAATCATTATAAATTTGTATGCCATTTGCATCATGTATCCATGCTTTCAAATGAAAAGAATTAAATGAATATAATTATATATGTATAAGTTGCATGTGTTGAATTAATATTATTATATAGTGTGGCTATTATCACTAATAAATCTCAAATTATTTTCAAAATTATAAACTAATGATGAAGATTTAAAGTGATGTTGTTTATGAATAGCCTATGTGATTTACATTTGTTTATAGATTAGACATGTTAAAGCATTATTCTATTTTCATGATTCATGTGTATGTTTACATGTGCTTTAATATTAGTAACTATATAGTATGGATATCTCGGGAACACGAGACTTTAAGTAGCCCCAAGGAGGTTTTAGATTACGTCACTTCCTTGGTTTAACAACGATACATACTTGCTTAATTTTGGTAATTTGTCTACATATGCAATAATTTGAATAGAGCTTTACTTTACATGAGTAAATAATTTGTTAATATAAAATCTTTTGCATGATTTTCATTATTATGTTCATATATACATTTATATGTATTTAGGATAACAAGTATATATTTTGGAAATTATGGAAACATGAGGCTTTAAGTATCGCCAAGGAGATCTTAGATTACCTCACTTTCCTAATTTAACAACGGCATGTACTGGCTTAAATCTTTAATACATGTGTATGAATACTTAGTGAAGGAATGGAATTACTCATTTTTTACCAAAATATATGCATTAACAATCATTCAAGTGTGCCAAAAATATGCATATTTACAATGTGTGTATGGGTATGTTTAGTTCAATATCATATGCATGGTATTGATGATAAAAAGAATGGTGTAATATTATCCATATGATAGTAATTTAATCTCATTAATTTTAAGATGTCTTTCATATTTGAATAATATTCCAAGATTAACCCAAACTTAAGATTAATAAAAATATTTAATAAATCATTCACTTAAGAAACCAAATATCATAACAATATGCCTTTAGAAATTAACTTAAGGTAGGGATGAAGAGGGTCAAACCTCTTTCCTCTCTTTATAACAATTAGATGCTAAGTAAATATCAAATGAAACAAAAGAAGATATAAATTAAAAATCCACTAATTCTTTTAATAACTTAAAGTAAAACCTCTCCTCTTATCTAACTTAAATAATTTCAAACTTTTATATAATTTTAATTCAAAAGCCTAGCTAAGACATGCCACACTAAGCCTTAGCACACACATTAGAATACTAGGTCACCACTTTTAGCTCTAAGTTAGGACAATGTATGAAGTAATGTTGTGTTTTATTTTGTGATTTAATATTTTAGACTAGATATTAAGATTATTTATGCGTAGACTGGATGTTTGGTCGCTATTAGCCTAATGATATTTTATATAGGGGATTATGCTAAAGGGGCTACTGTTATAACAAATATAAATATTCTCACTTGCAGGTTGCTTATGCCCCTTTTGCATAATCCACATTAGGATATGTGGGCTTGGTTACCCATGTGCAGGGTGCTAAGTTCAAACTTATAAAATATAAACTACTTGGTTTGTATGCTTATTTTGCTAATATCTATTTTATAGGTGTAATTATATTTTATTTTCTATAAACATGTTAATTTATAAATAGGATTAAGATTAGTGCTATGGGGTTTAGGATGAGCAGTGGCTAGAAGGAAAAGACCTGAGAGGCCCTATGAAGCCTTGGAGTAAATCAAACCTAAGGAAGAAGAATGAAGGAAAAATAAAGAATGAAGACCCCCATAGCATTTATTCAATTATAATTATAATATTCTTTTGTAATATAGATTGTGTAAGGGTAGAGTTCAGCTGCCCAATTTTTTTCTTTTTCGGGGTGTACAGTGGTACCCAGCCGCACCGGCCTTTTATTCTTTTATAAAATCTATAAATATTTGATTAGCATGTTTAGTTTGTGTAATAGAAATGACATATTTTTCATAGGTTTTTTAAGCTTGATGATTGAATGTGTGGCTTGGATGCGGTAGACTCTTTAGGATAAAAATTAATTTTTCTACCCCCATTAAAAAACTCATAACTAAAATTTAAATATAATTCATAACCTCACTTTAAAGACTAGGCTATAATCAAGATAATTAAAAGATTTAGCAAATCCTTAACTTAATGATGTATGTGGAAACAATCATACATATCATCTTATTTCACACTCAAATAGGGTTGGTCACCACTCTTGCATGATAGAGGAATGCTTAACTTGTGAGGGCATCCCTTGTAGTGGAGAACACCTCCTCATGTTAATTTAGCCCATAATCTTATTTCATCATGTATATAGGCATAATCATCTTAAACCTTTGTCCAAATGAATGTGTCAAAAATAATCTAAAAAATTATAAAATTTTGCATTTAGTTTAAGTCATGTCTTCATTCCAATCATGATCTAGTCTCTTAGAAGTGAGTTTAGGACTCTAGTTTCTTTGCTAATTAAATAACAGCTTAGCTATCTTGCACTAACATAAGACTAACTTACATGATTTTAAAAGTGTAGGAGGTGTTAGTCAACAACCACTCCAAGTAGTTATAAGTCCAGAAGAGTCAGGATAGGTTTAGTCTCTATTGTGGAGGTAAACCACTATGTCCCATTTTTCGATTAGACTTAAGCCGTGCTTTTATCTTATGCTAAAGCATCCTAGATTTAAGTTCTGAGGCTATTTATTTTCTTCGGGTTACGAGTATAAGTCCTAATCTCTTATGAATTTCTATAATCTTATGTTGACGGATTATAAGCCCTATCATTCTAATAAAATTTCAACTCAAATGAAAATAAACTATCTCTCTCAAATATATAAAGCCTCATTATAGGGTAAACTAGAATGCTCAATAGGCTTCCTAGTATCATGAGTGTTGCCTACTTATCTTTCTTTAGAATCCAATAATAAGTCTTTCTAAATTGAACTTTCCCACTTGATTTCCAAAAATACCAAATCCTTTGATAGCCTGACCTTAAAATCTTTGGAGATATTTATTGACTACTCTAATTGGGAGTTTTCTTAGAAAATATTTATTTTTTTAGGATGTAATTAACTATGGAAGCTTGTTTTTATAGGGAACTAAAGAACCTGACAAAAATAAACCCTGTTTTACTTCTCCATGTAAAGTAGGAGAAAGATCTCTGGTATATATGTAGACTCATCTGCCTGAGGAGTCCTTATTAGGTGATTAAGTCCATTGTAGGATGATATATTTATCTTTTGAGATGGTACATCATATCTTAATGTCATACCCGATCACTTCAATAAATATCCCCTTAGATTTGTGTGGTATCCCAATGACTCCATATTAAAACACTTTAGTAAACAAGGTTTTGACTTAGAATTTATTAGAGTTAGTATTCCAAGTGTTTCAAAATCATGAAATTAATCCAATGTTGCGGCACTTGAAGTACAACACCACAACTCTATGGGAAGACTTTTTGCATACAACCCAAGTGCTCAACGCCTCGGCATTGGACCCACAATGCCTAGGCACAGTCTCATCGGTGCATAAAATTTAACCATTTAAGAGAAATTTAAAATTTTGACTGCAAAATATTTTAGTAGTGCTAGATTTCCCAAATTTTTAATGTATTAGAACCCTTCTCCTTTTTTTAATCCAAGATCAACAGAGGGTGGATTTCATTTCACACTGGAACCAAGTTCAATGGTGAAAGGTGCAACATCTTGGCGCTAGAAAAATGGCACTTTGATGCCACTTTAAAGATATGGGACTCGAAAGATTAGCATTGTGGTTCTATTACAGTGCCACGACACTACCATAAGTGTACATAAACCTAAGAGCTTAGCATAGTGGTGCCAAATATCTGGCACCTCGGCACTACAGGTCGGAGCAGCAAGAGTTTCATTCTCGAGACTACGGTGCCACGGAACAAAAACTCCATTGTTGAACTAAATTTTTATAGAATTTGGTAAATTTTTATGCATATTCAATGACATAACATATTAGCAATGCTAGATTCTTACTTATTTACTACAAATGCATTGTTCTCCTTTTTTTGGATCCATGGTTAATGGAGGGAGGGTTTTTCTTCTCACGCCAAAAACCAAGTTCAATGATAGAGGTGTTTATATTTCAAGATTCCAAATTTTTTTGGAAATCTGATGCTCTTCTTTCCAATAGATCCAAGATCGAGTGAGATGAACCCCTTTATTTCTCACCAAATCCAAGATCAACAATAGAAATCTTATTAAACTTACTTTTTGAAAAGAAAATTATGTAAAGAAAGTATTTCCTAAATTTTTTTTTACCCAAAATCGATGAGAGTAAGCCTTGATTTGTTTCTTGCACGAGGAAATCTCTATTGTAGTAGTGGGAAGTAGGCTTTTGAGAACGCAGGTGATAGGGAGCCAAGAGTAGTGAAGAGGATTAGAGTGAGAGTGAGGGAGGAAGGAAGAAGCAAGAGAGGGGCTACTCTCCTTCTTTTGTAGTGGATTTCCTATGGAGGTGATTTATGCTCTATAATTATTCCCCCCGCTCATCTAAGTGGTTATTGCTGCTATGGTGGGAATGGTGGCTTTTCTTGCTTTTAAAACTAAAGATCATCATGAAAGTGCCACAATATTGTGCCATTTAATTAGGCAATGATCGGGGGTGGTTTGAGCTTCTAGATTTTATAAAGTGGCAATAGGGCTTAGGCACTGCGATTATAGTGCCATGGCCCCCAAACTGAGATGTTTAATTTATTTCATTTTCATCATCATTTTTTTAGATGCAAATAGTTATAAATAGATCTATTTATCTAGTATGAATCAATGTCAAGATATGTGATGTGAATGACTATTTAAGGAAAAGGGAGAGTAATCTTGATCAATATCTCATGTTTTTGTCATCCTAGGACTACCATTATTCCAATCTACAAATATTAGAGGGCTATTAGCCGTAATATCAAGGGAGTCTAATTAGCAACCATGGGTTATCTTATTTTAGATATCCCAAGTAGATTATAGGTGTTGTGTAGATGTTTAGTGAATTAAGGGTAAACATAGTTTATAAGTTTATCCAATAATTCATTGAAGTTTGCTTTGTAGGCATGTGTAAGGCTTACTCCATTAGAATGTCAGTAGGGTTTAGAGTTTGCATAGAAAACTGATGGGAAAGGCTTCCATCCTTTGGGAATACCATGATTAGGAGTGTTTGCATGGCGAACACATAGATTGACTTACATCTCTTTGGAATACCATTAAGGCTTATGTTCACATGATGAATAACTAGATTCGCTTACACACCCTTAGGAATGTCTTTAATTTGTAGGGGTTTAGATGTTCACATTGCAAGCATATAGATTGAGCTTACATCTCTTGGGAATGCCATTAGTAATATATGAGCCTTTCATGTGATGAACAAAAAAGTATATAATTTAATTTTAATTATTTATTTTAAGGTACAACACCTTGGTGCTAGGGGTTTAGCGCCATGGCTCTGAGAAGTTGGCTCTTTAACTCCTGAAGCTTCGCAACTTGGCATGGATGAGCCAATGCCTTAGCTCCGTCAGACAGAAACATAAGCTTTAAAATCAGAGAGGGCAGCACTTCAATGCTTTAAATCTAGCACTGAGGCACCATGAAGGATAATATAAATGGGTTGACTATTTGACCATCATCACGACACTTCCAAAGTTGCGCTGTGGCACCAGTCAAAAAGTGATTCAAAGGTAGGCTAGCAAGCACATTTATGACTAACGTCGTGGCACTCTATCATTGTTTGACATGCTTTTCAATTTTAGATGGTTAAGGAATTAATGATAATAAATGCTAATAATTATTCTTTTTGACCGACATAGTAATCATTTTGACTGGTTGACCAGTGCCTAGGCACTGCATGTAAAGCATTGCGACGCTAGTCCTACATCTCATAAATCGAGAGGCCAGCACCTCGGTGCTGCCAAGGCAATGTCTTGGCGTTAGGTCTAGTTTATAAATAGAACTCCTAGGCTATCAAAATTTTTATTCTAAAGCCTTTATTCTCTCAAGCGTTCTTGCATCTTAGCTTTTCTCAGCCCTAGAATAATTAACATGCCACTCAAAACTGACTAGAAGAGCAAGAAGTGGGCGTCCTATAGTGACACCATCAGATTTGTCAATGTGGACGCAGAGGTGAGGCATCAACACATGCTCCTTAGAAAACACCTCATCCATGCCACGATGTTAGAGTTAGGATGCTCATTTTTGAAACAACAATAACTTTCTTACATGGCACCACGATGTTAAAGTTGGGATGTTCATTTTTTTCATCATTATTTTCTTTTTTCTAGTTGCAAACAAAGTCTACTCTGACTAATGGGGGCGAGCAGCTCGTTATCTAATTAGTATGCAAGTAAGGATGGAGCAGGGGAGAGTGGTGGCATCATTCTTTTGAATAGTTGATAGATACTGGTGAATTAAATCATGACTTGGCTTTAGAGTATTATTCTCTAAGTCATTGGCTCATTGGGTCAGATTTATCTTCCCTTGTCAAACGCATCTTTCATCAAGTATATTTATTATGAGATATTGAGTACCCTTTATGTGAGTATATTTTTCTTGACAGATAGACTTGCTTGGGCCTGCCCACTACTTTAGGTATACACTATCTATGGCTATGCTTTCTTTCAATAATTGCAATGGTGCAAATATTTAGTGTGGGGAAAATGAAGAGTGCATTGAGTGTATATTTCAAACTTAATTATTATTGAGATTGAAATTAAATCTCACATGGGTTTGAAGATCCTTAAATGAAGAAAAAAATTAAATATTAACCTTTGGATTTAAAAATTTTTTAATCTCTAAGGTCATTATCAAATTAAATTAAACCAACCTACTTTAAAATTTTGTACTGCACTTTATGGTTGTACCATATTAAAAGATTTTTGAAGGCTACTTATTATATATGTTTTGGTTTTTAGTTGGAAATTTACTCCAACTAAGGGAAATCTTATAAGCATGAACATTTTGTTTTTCTTTTATTTAGATTTTAACTTTTTTTTCTATAAGACATGGGTTGCTCTTTATGATTCGATCATGATTAATGTGACATTTACTTTGATGGTTTTTGGTGGGCTTTAGGCAACATTGAATCCTCAACTTAGCTACATTATGAGTGATATTAATGTTACAGTTCATAATATACACTTGATTTGTTGGAGTGAGTGGGCAAATATATATATATATATATATATATATATAGAGAGAGAGAGAGAGAGAGAGAGAGAGAGAGAGAGAGAGAGAGAGAGAGAGAGTATGATCTAAATTAGAGTATTTGGCATGAGTTCTTTATTCATTATCTTGTGTAGGCTTATTTTTGTATTACAATCATTATATCTTGAGTTAGAGTTTAAATTTTACTTAAAAATTATTTAAGCCTTCAACTCATTAGATATTGTGCTAATTTTGTATGATGCTTAGGTTTTTAAAAGCTTGGTTTAAGTCTAATAAATATGAATGCCCTTTAAAAAGAATGCATAAGCCTAACTAACATTTTTTTTCTATCCTCTCCATATATAAGAGTGATAGGACCTTCATCTTCATGTTGACTTTATTAGTTATAATCAAAATAACATATTTCTAATGTGCATAAATATTGAAAAGGCCTTATTTATTGCACCTCATTATCCTCCAATTAGATAATGATTATGCTTAAAATTTTCTTAGGTCTACATAGCTTAACAATTCATTGCTTAAACACAAGAAAAGAAAAAAAAATGTAGCTTAAGGGCTATCTGGGATCACTTTTATTTTTATTTTATTTTGACGTAAAATATGTTTGATTATAATAATTATTTTTTAAAACACTCAAAAAAATCTAAATGTTGATTTTAGTATTTTAAAAATAATGTGATTTGTTTTTTTAATTAAAAATAAATAAAAACACTTAAAAAACATATCAAATAAATATATTTTTTAAAAAATAGTATAAAAATAAAAGCAAAAAACACAAAACAAAATTGATCCCAAACAACCCTTAGATAATGAGTTCTCTCAAGCTAGGGAAGCCATATCTTTTCTCACCATAACTTAGTTCAAACTAACTTTGAAATGTCAAGGATTGGTCAATTAAAAAAAAGATCTACCAATAATTGTCAAATTTTTAAAGGCTCACTTCAATTTTAATGAGTAGAAATGCATGGCCAATATCATGAGGGCTAATGAATACTTCTAAACCATATGATTACTCAAAACACTCATCATGGAACCTTATGTCAAGTCACATGTGTCCTTTATAAACTATACAACTTTTTATTGACCCCTTTTTCAACAACTTTCTGAAATTATCGATGGATCAATAGTTCAAATGTTGTGTCTATTTATCTCTTTGTAGTATAGGCTATTTTATCCAACAAAGTTACTTGAAGTGGGTTCTACTTTTCCACTCTTCAAAATAAATTTTGTTGTTAATTTAGTTTGACCATTTAAATTTTATATGATGTTTAATTGATTGTTTCTTTCTTTTACTTTTTGAATGTATCTCCATTAGTGTCTATATTTTCAATGCATCATTTTTTATCTAATTTGGGCATCAATAACTATCATTGTTATCACATTAATGCTATAACTATCTTCGACAATATATTCATTTTCATGCTTGATGCTACAATCATTGTTCATGTCATAGGGAAATTGATTCCATAGTCATTATTGATAGTGCAATGATCATATAATTAGTTAATCACTAATTTATCTAAGTTCTGAATAATTTAAATAACTTATGTATTGATTAACGACTTTATAAATTCTTAATTTCTACTCACTCAAGCTTAATTTTTAATACTATCCAAATGGTAATTTGAGCTCACATTAGATCCTATTTTCGATCAACCACATAGCTTAAGTTCACTTATAACTTCTTAATGCTTTTTTGCTTCAACATCCTTTCACTTTAATCTATCTGAACCTCAACCAAAATGACTCTTATAACTATTAAGCTCCTTAAGCATAATTTTGCCAATATAATCAAATTTGGAAGGCATTTTCTTGAAAGTTGAAAAACATAGAGGACAAGTTGGGCATGGCATGGACCTTATGAGGTTATAAGATAGCATGAGATAATTATTTATAGAGGATCGTGTATTAACCTGACTATTGACCTCATTTTTAGGATGAGCTCTCAACCCCTCCATCTTAGACACGGGACTCCTCTTAGACTTTAGGAGTTCTTTAGTCTTAAGACACATCTAATGATTAGATGGACACTCAACCTAGTCCTATGAATAAGTCATGCCTTAGGGGTATTAAGACAGTTTCCCTACCCTTAGCTTAAACCATTCCTCACTTTCCTTCCTTCAAGTCAAACTCCAAATCAATCTTATTTGATTTTCTCCAAACTCAAATCAACTTCATATGATTGAAATCCATGATTGAAATCTATGATTAAAACCCATGATCAAAATCCATCAAAATTCTTAAGTTCAAATCCTTCTAAGTCCCCAATCTTCCCTTAAGGACTTAGCCAAAATCATGATCAAAACTAAATCAAATCTTTGATATTTTCTCATAATTCATTTATATTCTCATATATATTCTCATTTATAAATGAAATATAAATTCAAACCAATCAAACTAAACTCAAAATTCAAAATCAATTCATGAAATTTTCCTAAGTCTTTTAAATTTTTCTTAAGGGACTTATCCAAAATCATGGTCAAAACCAAATCAAACTCATGAGATTTTCTCATAATTCATTTATATTCTCATTTATATTCACATTTATAAATGAAATATAAATATAAATCAACCAAATCAAACCCTAAAATCAAATTCCAAATTAAAAATCCTTCTTAAGTCCTTAATTTTCTATTAATGGACTTAGCCTAAATCATGATCAAATCAATTCAAATTCATGGGATTTTCTCATAACTCATTTATTTTCTCATTTATATTCACATATATAAATGAAATATAAATATAAATCAATCAAACCAAATTCAAAAATTCAAACTCTAAGATTTTTCAAAGTCCTTTAAATCCTTCTTAATGGACTTAGCCTAAATCATGATTAAACCACTTCAAATCCTTAAAATTTTCTCATGATCCATTTATATTCTCATTTATATTCACATATATAAATGAAATATAAATTCAAACAATCAAAACCAATTCCAAAAATCAAACTCAAATCCATTCAAAATCCAACCTAAGCTTTCAAGTCAAAATCTTGAACTTAGCCAAATCAATTTCAAATCAAGCCAAACTCTTGATTTTCCTTCATGATTCAATCAACTCTACAATCATGAATTCATATATAAATCCAAACTTCAATCACCAAATCAAAAATCAATTCCAAAATCAAACCCTAAATCCTTTCATATTCTTCCTTTGAATATGAAATTGTCAAATGGATCAAAACCCATTTGACTTCAAACCACTTGTAAATGGATTTATATTTCAATCATAAGTCCATATACAAGATCAATCAAACTCAAATCAAGCTTTGACCAAGCCATTTGACCACTTAGGCTCACTTGACCCAAAGTGACCTAAAGTACCCTTATGAGCCAAATTCTAATCCTAACCAAATTGGATTGAATCAAACTCACCTATGCCTCTCATCATGATCAATAATCATCATGGGATGATCAATCAATCAAATTGGTTCAAATCAAGTCAAACCTAAGGGTTGACCAAGTCAACACTTAGCCCAAAATGAAACCTAACATAGCCAAAATCCATCATAGGCCAAATTGATTGAAACCATTGATCAAAGTTCACTCATGACCTATGTTTGAACTTGACCAAGCCAACATTTGAGCCTAACCTAGCCCAATTATCCACTTGACCCAAGTTGACCCACCTTGACCTAAAAGTCAAAATATGTCAAAACTTGATCTAAGCTAAATTGATTGAAACCAATGGGTCAAGTTCATTCCAAATCACTTGTTGAACTTGACCAAAGCCTCAATTGGCCAACTAGACCCCAACTTAGACTAATTGACCTTAGACCCAACTTAACCTAAAGGGATCGTGTTGAGCCAAATTTGAACTTAACCAAAATTGATTGGAAAAAAAGATACCAATCCACTCCATATGACTAACCAAACCTAGACCTACCCTGACCTAGCAAATAGGTCAAATGGGTCAACTTGACCCATTTGACCTAAATGAAGTCATATGAGCCAAATTCAAAACTATACCAAATTGAATCAAACCAAAGCCACCAAAACATTTCAAATGGTCATATGAACTTGACCCTTGGTTTGACCCAATTTGACCAATTGGTCAACTTGACCCAAGTTGACCCATTTTGACCTAAATGGGTCAACATGAGCCAAACCTTATCAAATTAATTCCAAATCTCATGAAACTTAGCCAAACATAGTTTCTCCGCATACCCAACATATCCAAATTAAAAAATTAGCAAAATGACCATTCTACCCCTAGTCCATAGAACAAATTTTGGCTTAATCCATGGGTAATTTGGGCATGCCCTCTTCATATCCACTTGATACCTTTCTAATGCCTCAAGGGGACCTAATGAAGAGTGGTGCACCCAACCTAATGGGTTTGGGTCAGCCCAAATGGACCCAAGGCCAAACCCAACCCCATGGGTCAAATTGGCTCATTCCAAATCCCTCCTCCACTTAATTTGATGTACAAGGGATGTTGGCAATCCACTCAAGACCTCAAACCGACCATGTGCCAACTCCAAATAGATCAAACAACCTCTCCAATTTGAGCAATTAGATCAAAATGACAAGCCTATGCTCGTCCATCCGATTGCCATAGGGGGAGATATACTCCCCCTAATTCAATTCAAAATGATCATTCCTCAATTCGATCAGGCCCTAGAGAGTGTTAG
This sequence comes from Cymbidium sinense, assembly GCA_021442155.1. NCBI lineage: Eukaryota > Viridiplantae > Streptophyta > Magnoliopsida > Asparagales > Orchidaceae > Cymbidium > Cymbidium sinense. Next base: position 60,690,017 of record CM038226.1, on the reverse strand, counting down.
GAAAGATCAGAGAGCCTTCCTAAACATTTTAAGAGGGATTTCAAAGTTGCTTTCTCGATTTTCTCCATTGAAAAATAGGGGAGCTCACTTAAACTTCCAACTTTCTCCACACTAAAATCTACTACAATCCCTCTTGCACACTTCCTCTGAGAACCAATCTGAGCACACTCAAGCATCCATTTGAGTTCCCACAACAAAGAGAGCTTCAATTGGAGAAAAACTGCAAAGGAAGTGAAGTGGCATTGGTCTATAGAATAATTCACTCAACTCCAAGGCCTAAGAATTTCAACAAGGCTTCGTCTCCACTAGATGAAGCTACTTCATCGATCTCGAGCGCCGGTGATCACCTTTGGTGAGGTATGAAATTTTTTGACTGCTTAGCATAGGAAGTGTAGGTCTTTTGTGAAAGGAATTTTCAAGTCATGTAAATTCCATAGTTGGATGTGTTCCTTATTGGCTTTAGATGGTGTGGGTAAAGTTTTGTTCCAATCCAAGCTCAATCGAGCTCGGATCTTCCCCTAGATCATGGACGGCCTCTTTTGATCTTAGGGGAAGAACTGGGGAGATCTTGGCCATCCATCCATGCATTTTGGATAGACGACCAAGATTATTCTCACATTTAGAAATTCATTTATCCTTTTATAAACCATGGGAGGATCCCTGGCCATCCGATATTTGATCAGACGGTAGAGATCAAAGCGCATCCTGCCGCCGCGCCGCCACTTGATTTGATGTTTAAGTAGCAGGTTCACGATGTGACACGTGTAAAGCGCCACGCGTCACGCTGTGAGCTGAGGGATTAGTTTAGGGATTTAATTAATGATTAATTAATCTCTTGATCTTCTAAAAATAATATCTCCTTCAATAAAACGTAGGAAAATATGAGGTAAAATCCTATGAAAAGATAATTCAACCTAAAATATTTTTAAAATAATTTTAATGGATTTTAAATTATCATTTTCTCTGATTTTTAGTTTTATTAGAAATCGTATTTTATTAATTACCTCTTAATTAAACCTTTGATTAATCCCAAACTTCTTGAGTATGTTTTAGGGGATAACTTCTACCTCTTCTAATTTTCTTGGGATTTATTGAGGGCTTAATTGAGAGAATTGCAAATAGGATTACTAATTATCCTCCTTATGTAATTAAGGATAATTAAGGTATGATTAGTGATTTTAATCCATTATTAGAGTTGATTAAGGTCAGACCCATTAGATAAAAGGTTTAGGGAATAATTTTTGGGGATTTTCCCTAAGCTATTCCCTAAACTCCCTTTTCTTTCCTTAATCTCTCTTTATTAAGGGTCAATTCACTAATTATCCCCTTAATTAATTTCTAAAAAATTCTAAAAATTTCCAGAACTTAATTAATCTACTTTGGGTAGATGCTTAGGTGTTTAAGAGCCTAAGTTCAATTAAGAAAATCAAAACTCAATTCATATATGTGAAGGGGTGTTTTGAAATTACTTAAGCTAAACGCCTTAGCTTAATTAATCATTAATCATGAGCCAAATTACATTAGGCCTTTTTCTTATTAGGTGCATTACAAGTTTAAATTCTTTGTGAGTTTTTATGTCATCTCATTGGCTCATAATTGGTTACTAAGTTATAAGGTATAGGTAAGGGTTAATTAACTTGTTTAATTCATACCTTAACCAAATTAATACATAAAATAGATCTAATTATCTAAAAATTAAACAAAAATATCAAACACATGTGGGAATGGGTTAGGAATAACAAACTCAAATCACATTTTCAAAATTAAATAAAACTTAAAACTAAACAAAAATCACATTGAATACACTTTGATTTATTTTAAACTTTCTTATTCCATAAGAATGTCTTTAGGATTTAATTAAAGTGAATATGTTTTCATGCTTTCATTGCTTTGATTCTTTCCTTAACATGTTAAATTTGTATGTCATGTGATTTCATGGATTCATATTTTTCAAATTCAAATTTAAAAATGAAGTTGTTTACTTTATGCCAAGTTTGCATGTGTTGGCTAAAGTAGAAATATGAGTGGCTATTATCACTGTTAAGTTCAAATTATTTTTAAAATATATAAATCAATTATTAAATATGAAAGTATGCTACTTATATTTTAATTATAAGCTTGCATGTGAAAGAATATAAAGGTGTGCTTAGCATAGGTTTCTCTTCTTTTTTATGTTAGCATAGTTTTGAATAGGGGTTGGTATGATGTATGGTTCATTTGAAAAGAATCTAATGCTTACCTAATTCCATATCCTATTCATCCTTATGCTATCACCTAAGAAGGGTTACCTGTATTAGCATACATAAATTGCATAAATAAAATGAATTAATTAATACAACTTTTGCATTCTTTCTTTTCCATTCATTTTTTATACACATATTTGTATTTAAGGAAAGTAGTATATTAGTCTGGACAACCCTGAGATTGCGAGGATTTAAGTAACCCTAAGTAGGTCTTGTACCTTACACCTCTGGTTAATAATGGCGTTGTACTCACTTATGCATTTCTTACTTTCATGTGTGTATGTGAAAAATTGGATAAAGAAACTTTTTTCTACTTAATGAAAATCATGCATATTAAACTTCCAAATTTTATTAAATGGATTACTTAGCATGCATCATAAAGTGTGTTAAATATTCTTATTTGTGTGTATAGATATGCTTAGGATTTATTCATATGCATGTTATACATATTGGGAAAGAAATTAAGTAATGTGTATTTTATGAATCTAGTTCATTTTATTTAATCTTAAAATGCTTTTCTTTTTGAATGGGTTTGTTTGGAGTTCATATAAACTTAGGACTAATTAAAAGATTTTATCAAAAAATTCACTAAACAAAACTAAAATGTGAACCTACTTTAGAAATTACCTAGGTTAGGGAAGGAAAGAGAAGTTCTCTTCTCTTTCCCTCTCTTCATAACTTAGTAATTAATTGTAGGATTCACTTGAACCAAATCAAAACATGAAATAAAATCAACCTAAAATAATTAAATAACTTAAATGAAACCCTCCTCTAAGTTGAACATATTTTCACACTTAAAAATAAAAAATTGAACCTAAAGCCATAGCTAAGCATACCACACAAACCTTCAAGCATTAAATTCTTTAAGTTAGGGCGGTGCATGGTTTGATATTTTATTTTATTTTATGATATATGTTTTAGACTGATGTTAGGGTGTATGCTCATAGAATGAATGGTAGGATGCTCTTAGTCTAATCATTACTTTTTGTAGGGGATTGTGCTTAATGGGCGCTATCATAAATAAAAATAAAAATAACTTTTTGTTGTAGGTGCTTTATACCCCTAAGCATAATTCCATAAGCTAGGTGAACTTAGTCACCCATGTGTGAGGTGATAAGTCCAATATATATGCTTTAGATTTATGTGGTTTGTTTTAGCTAACCTTTATTTTGCAGGTGTTAGTTAAATTTCAATTCATTTTTTTTCATGTAAATTTGTGCAATTAGGAGTTTGAAATGATTGTTATGGGGATTAGGATGAGCATTGATCATAAGATTCTATCTTATGCACCATGTGAAGCCTTAGAGCATCTACCTTCCAACCATCGAAAAGAAGGAACCAAAGAAGAAAGAAGAAAAGAAGAAGAAAGAAGAAAAGAAGAATGAAGAATAAAGCTTGAAGACCCCCATAACAATGAATTACTTGCTTAATTTTAATTTAATTCATTTGTAATTCGGGTTGTATAAGGGTAGATCTCGACTACACAATTTGTTATTTTCAGGTTTGTGCGGTGGTGCCCGACCACAACGGCCTTTTATTCTTTTTGCGATTAGCTTTATAAATTGATTGATAATTTGTTTAGCTTTTATATTAAGTGGCATATTTTCCTAGTTTCTTCCTTGCTTTATGTATGGCCTAGATGTGGATTAGGCTCTTTATGAAAAAATAAATCTTTTACCATACTTAACAACTCAAATATAAAATAAAGAACTCATAACCTCACATAAAGCTTATATTTGAAATTAAAGTAAAAGAATTAACAAACCCTTAGCTGGATGAGTATTTATTTTATAATATCATGCACAAATGTATCTTATTTCACTCTTTATTGGAGGGTTTTCACATTTTCCAGAGAAACTTGGCTTGACCTTTGAGAGCCATGGTGGAAACTCACCTCCTCCCTTCTCGTTGATTTTTTGCCAATAACTTCATTTCTCATGCATTAGGCATATGAATCCTATTAGCCTGAGTTAAAATAATTATTCAAAAATGAAAATAAAATAAAATTTGAATTGCATTAGATTTAGGTCATTTGAACCATGCCCTTATATGATCTAGTCTCTTTAGGGAGTGAGTTTAAGGACTTAGTATCTTTCTAAATAAATAATAGCCTAGCTATCTTGCATAAGCATAATGACTTGCTTACATGTATTTAAAATTATATAAGGAGTTAGTTGGCGGCCACTCCTAGGCGGTTGTAAGTCCAATCAATCAGGTAGTTTGTCCTCTCTTGTGGAGGCAAACCAAATGCCCATTTTAGCCTTAGATTTAGATTGTAATTTTGGCCCTCGCCAAAGCTCTTTAGATTTAGGTTCTGAGATTGCTTCACCCCTTTGTGGGCCATAAGCATAATTCTCACCTCTTAGGCATTTCCTTAATCTTGTGTTAAAGAATCATAAGTCTTAAATTTCTAATGAAAAATTTAACTCAAATAAACTAAATCAGTTTCAAAAATATGAAGCCCAACTATAGGATAGTGTGAGATGCTCGCTAGGTTTCCTAGCATCATGGGCATCTTCTATTTATCTTTCATTTTGGCTTTGAAAATAACTCCATCTCTTTGATCAATCCCATTTGATCTTCAAAAATGACCAAACGATTGATAGTCCTTTCCTATTGAAATCTTTGAAGACAACGATCATTTACCTTAATCTAGAATTTTTTCTAAGGAATCCACATTCCGTAGGATGTAATTAACTATGGGGGCTTGCCCTGTAGGGAACTTAATGAATCCGGTTTAAAATAAATCCTACTTTACTTTATTATGTAAAGTAGGGGAAGAATCTCTGGTACATATACAGACTCATCGTCCTTAGGAGTTCTTATTGAGGTCATTAGGTCCATTAAAGGATAGTGACTTCTATCTTTCGAGATAGTACATAATTTTCTTGATGACTTACTCGATCACCTGAATAAGCACATCTGCGGATCTGTGTGGCGTCCTAAAAAGATGAATTTCTATAGTCTCGCCTCTTTCATTTCTCCCAACAGATATGAAGGCGACTCCCCTTATAGAAACTTTTCATCACACTGACTTATGCCCAAAATACATTTTTATGTCAAATAATAACTTGTTGATGTACCTTATCCCCTATTTGAAAACCATTGAGAAATAATCCCCATCATGAATGGTAAAGTCTAAAAAGTACTAACCTGACTGAGATTGCTTCCATTTTTTTTAAAGATGGATAATAAATTATAAAATATATGAGTAAAATTCATGATTTTAAAACTATAATTATCTTTCTAGTTTCTTCCTTTATTTTCATTAAATGAATTTTAGTTGCTATCTTAAGAAAATACAATAAGAAGAAAGACACTTAACCATTGAGCATCATCACTATTCACATTATTTCCTAATTTTAAACCCTCCATCCTCCCTTTACAATCTCTCTCTATTTTCTTGCTTCCTATCTCATCACTCAATTTATTTTGATTCAATTCAAATGTAACTTGTTAAGAAGGATTTAACTTAAAAATCAATTCTATAATGAATAGTTATAATGAATAGTTTTTTATATATATATAATTTTTTAATTTGTAATTATCCATACACTTATATTTTTTTTGTAGACATTAATTTAAATATAAATATAGGGATAAATATATATATTTACATTTACTTATATCCATATATACTTTTATCCAATTTTGAGTTAATTCAATTATAAAGAAATTTAACTCAGTTTAAACTTGATTCAAACAAACATCATTTATTCACTTTGAATCAAACTTAATCTAAATAAAAAATTTGTCTTTGCTCTCTAATTCAAACTCACTTAGGTTACTTAATCTTTTACACTTTGACTTAAACAAAAATTGTGGAGTTACTTGGTTGTAAGTATTTAAGACACATTTATTCTAAATGTAATGTAAAATATAAGTATTGTATTCAAAATTTAGGAGATTGTTTTCTTATATTTGGCAAAATTAATGAAAATGAAAATTACTAATTAAAAAATAAACCAACCTATGGCATTGAGAGGGATGGAAGATGGAGGTGGATGCAATGTTATGTGAGGAGTTGGTCGCATGGGTGTCATAGTTTCAATAATGTTGAGAGAGGGAGGAGGTTGCAGTCTTGTTGAGTTTTGAATTGATTGTGGTCATGGTGTAGCGATTTGTGCAAGCATTGTTGATGTGAGGCATAGACTTCATGTGAGTAGTGCTAGGGCAATGTGGGTTGTCTTTATGTGATCATCGTCGAAGAAAATGTGAGGAATATCAAGGCTTCATGCGAACTTCTTCAAGCATGGGCCAAAGAGACACGAAGGCTTTGTTCAAGGTCATGCAAGAGTCATATTGCAAATTACATGGTATTTTTAGAATTTATTAGAATTGTATGAATTTCAAATATACTAAAAAATGATTTAGGAATGACCCTTCAATAAATTATTTTTGAACTTATTTTACTTTCAACCAAATATTTAAAATTTTAAAACTATAATATTTAAAATGGGCCAAAAATCCCTTCAATCAAATGACTTCTAAATAAGAAAAATATTTAATTTTGAATACCCTAAGTAATAATTAGAATAAATTTTAACATTTTAAATATATTTTAAAATATGTTTGATGTATATTTTATTAGAGGCATTTACATACATAGCACACAATTCTTATGCCCATATCTAATACTCAAAATTTTCATATTTATATAAATAGCATCTTTTATAGGAAGATTTACATACAATCACACAATTCTTATGCATTTATATATCTAATACCTAAAGTTAGATATTTATTTATCTAGCATTTTCCTATGCCTAAAAATGTGCATCTCAAAAGATGATATTTTTGAGTTGATATTGAAGATTAGGGTGTTATATATATATATATATATATATATATATATATATATATATATATATATATATATATATATATATATATATATATATATATATATATATATATATATGTAAAAAATTGATATTTAGGTGTTAGATTTACATATATAAGAATTGAATGATATGTACGTAAATTTCTCAAATTTTTACTATTATATCAAAAATAGTATTATGTATTTAGAGTAAATTATATTTTTTATGTATAAAAAAATATTATATTTATAGATATCAAAAATTAGATATCATATATATAAATGCATAAAAATTATGCATTATATGTTATATAGGTAAATTTTTAAATAAATAAAAAAAACGTCCTCATCAACTATTTGACTCCAATTTTCTTTTAAAATAAAAAACCGCTTCGATTCAGACGTGCCTGTAGCCCAATGGACACCTCCCATTTCGCATTCTAATTCTGAAGCCTTCCGCCGCCCGTTCTCAATCTTCCTTTCTATCCGCACTTTGTATGTTTCTCAATGAGACTCACCTCCCCAAACCCCTCCGACTCGCCCCAAATCTCTGAGTCCCCTTCGTCCACCTACACCCGCCGAGCCCGCCGCCGCCACCGCCACCGCCGTCGGCGCCCCTGCCCCTCCCCTCCTCCCCTTCCTCCATCTCCCCATTCAGAATTCTGACTCCCCCACCCCACCAACATCACCGAAAACCAATTTGATTCCTATTCTTCCCTCCCCGTCAACTCCACCTCCTCTTCTCCTTCCACACCGCCTATCTTCCTTTCCGTAGTCGTCCAGCTTCCCATCTTCCGCGGACTCCCCGGCGAATGTCCCATCGCCCACCTTACTCTTTTTAACCGCCTCTTCCCCGCCGACAATCCCTCCTTAGTCAACGTAATTTCCCGCAACTTCGCCATCACTCTTCTCGACGACGCCGCCCTCTGGTACGAACTTTCCGTCGAACCCCACCCATCCATGTCATGGGACGAAGTAAAGTCCGCCTTTCTCCGCGCATTCCGCCCTCCGGAATTTGCCGACCGGGCACGCACAGATCTTGTTTCTCTCAAGCAACGCGATGGCGAGAGCGTCACCTCTTACCATCTGCGGATGCAGTGGATTCTGAAATGGTGGCCGGACCACGGGTTGCCTGAGTCGTTACTGACGGGGTTGTTTGTAGATGGGTTGAGAGAGGAGTTTCATGATTGGGTGATGCCGAGGAAGCCAGAAACGCTTGAGGAAGCGATGAGGCTTGCAATGGATTGGGAGGGGGCAAGAGCGGTGAGGAAAGGAGGGGAAGTGAGATGTGGGTTCTGTGAGGGGAATCATGTGGAGAAAGAGTGTGAGGTGAGGAGGAGAATGAGGGAGGAGTGGATGAGGAGGAGGGTGAGAGGGCAAGAGATGAAGAGTGGTGGGGAAGGTCAGGAGGAGGAGAGGTTGGCGAGAGTTGTAAGCATTGGAAGCATTGGAAGGCGGTCACAGTGCCAATGCTGGAAGCATCAGTGTTGGAAAAAGTATGAGAGGAGCGGAAGCGCCGTCTCTACGAGGATTGTTAATGCCGACACTACTGCGGCGGTGGCCGCTGCTCCCACCGGTTCGGTTTCGGTTTCGGTTGCAGAGTGAATCCGAGGGACTGTGATGACCGCCAGAGTTTTTTTTTATTATAAGTTTTTCCATTACCAGCATTAACTACCAAGGAGCTGAATGCTTGTTTCTCAAAATTATATCGAAAAATATTTCAGCCATTTAGCATATGTTTGTGATATCATATAGCGTCTATATATTTATTTGACTATTTTTTCACTTTTCTGAAGGTTTTGTAATGAAAAATCAAAAAATAGCTTTTTAAAATCAACTGTAATGTATTATACGAATAAGACAAAATTATTTTTATTTGAGTATTTTTGTACGCCAAAACTTGCATTTAAAATTTTGGATCGTTATGAGATAAACAGTGGTGAATCTGAGCATCATCTTCATCTGCATAATTATGAAACAATTACGAAACATTAGAGTGTATCTTTAAATATATTTTTTTCTTGAGAAAATAAGACAAAAAAACACCTGAATTTAAACAAGTTATTGAATTTTTTAGAATAAGCTTTATAGAGGATCTGTTTCATCGACGTGTATATTTCTTCACATAAGTGGGCATCCCGTGGCACGAGTATATGCATTTTTGCTTCTAAAAATGTAAGTTTTTGTGCTAATCCTCAATTTAATCTTGCCTTCTGAGATAATAGAGTGGATCAAACTATATAATTCAGAAGAAAAAAATTTATCAGATTATCGCAGCATTAGTTATTGTAGCAAACTACAGCAGATTTGAACCAAAACTGCAGCAAAATTATTATTATTATATTCTATCGCAAAATTAGATCGAATTCCACCGCTGAAACATGTATTAAAATGCTATAAATTATGTCATGAATCAAAACTAAAGTTATGAAAATTAGATTGGATATTGAAGAGAGGTTCAAAGTTCAATAATTTGATTGAAATTGAATCGTGTTAAACTAGATGATTTAATTAATATTAAAATTATTAAATATTAATTTAATTAATTAATAGAATAATATAAATTTATAATAATAAACAAATAAAATAAGTACATAAATAATATTTTCTTAAAATTTTAATTTTAAGATGGATATAAAGTTTAATATGATATATATATATATATATATATATATATATATATATATATATATATATATATATATTATAAATCTAATTATGTGTATATTAAATATATTTAAAATCTAAAAAAATTATAATATAAATTTATAAATATAGATATAATTTATATATTTACCATAAGAATATAATGTTTTCAACTTAAATAAAATATAAATTTTATAATAAAAAATTATTGTAAAAGTCTTGTAAAATAAAATAAATATATAAAATATTTAAACATATTTTTATAAATCGTGACATATGTAAGTTTTTGAATACAAATATAATTTATAATATAAAAATATAAGATATAGAAAGTATTTAAAATTTTAATAAAATATAATATGTAAAATATTTAGAAAATAATATTACAAATTTATATTCTTAAATTTTTTATATTATAAATTATAATTTATAATAATAATATAAAGTTAATAATTAAAATATTATTTTTTTATTTTTACATTTTAAAGTCCATTTCATATTATTAAAGCCCACATTATATAGTTCAACTTTTCAAATCCTAAAGCCCAACTAAATAAATTTGTCCATATTCAACTATTTTAGTGCCACATCATGAAGAAAAGATGATGTTGTACTCTTTATATTAAAAAGTAGAGCTCCCAAGCATGAGCTTGTAACATATTTGGAAGAAATATTTGATGGATTTTTATGATTAATTTATTTCAAGCTCATTTATAATAATAAAATTAATTTTAAAATTTATATAATTTCTTATAAAAATATTTAAATTAATATTTTGTTAAGTTTAATATTTAAATATAATTATTTAATATATTTAAATAATTTAATTGAACAGGTGGGTTTTCAAAAACTGGAACGGTTCTGATTTTGATCGGTTCGATGCGAATGCTATTTTTTGAAAAAATTGAATCAGTTATATGGCTGACTCACAGTCGAATCGGTTGAACTGACCAGTCCGATCCAGCAGTTTTAAAACATTACTAGTAATACATAATTGCTACAATCTACACTACACTATAGCCAAGTGTTACTAATTGCAACAAATTACAATAAATTTTCACCAAAATTGTTAAGTAATCGGGAGTGTTATATTGGGGGAATGATAGATTTTATGTGCTAAAATTATAAACAGAAAATTTTAGGTGTTAGATATATAAATATTGAAGAATTGTATATTATGTATGTAATGTTGTGGCTATAAACTATTATTTTTTATTTTTAAAAAATATTTTTAATACCTATAATAACTTTTAAAATTTTATTTTTTAAAATAGTTTTATAATCACCTTTACAATAAAAAAAGAAAAGAAAAGAAAAAAACTATAGCTACTTTTTTTTATAAATGGCCTTCAACCTCACTTTTTCCTTATTTTTTCTCCATGAAGTCTTATAATGTTGATAAATATGGGTAGAAATTGTAACTCTAATGGCTGATAAAATTATTTTGAGTGAAATATTAATTTTTAGCTTGATGTTCGGTGGCTTAAATTTTCTATTTTCTTTTATGAGAAAAGATAATCACTATTATTCTATATTATATTTGTGTTTACTCTTTTAATCTATTTCTCTTAATTTTGTTAGACTTCTTTTCATGTTCATAGCACTCTTCGTGACCAACCATCACTTATCCATACCTCATGTCCATAGCAAAGTTTCATTTAAAGCCCCTGACTAAATTAGGAAAGACTAACACCTAGTCTAATTAGCACTTTTATATACTCTAACAAATCTAACCATCTACTTAAGATCATTAGTCCATATTTTAAGCTAATCATTCAAATTATTTTATGCTATTTCTCTCACTCAAAATCTATTCCTAAAGAGATCTTTTAAATTTGCCCAAACTAGTTGAATCTGAGCAAATCTTGGAGTGTCATTAGAAGATCATACTAAACACATCAATATTTTAGAACTCATGTTTAAATATTAGTCTAAAGAAGATTCATAACATTTTCTATCATTTTATCTCACTAAAAGGGTATCCACCATAATCATTAGCAACAAAAAAAGATATATATTAGCTTTGGCAACAATGACGTGCTTCAAATATGGTGGCAAAGATGAGTATCAGTGATGGGCAAACATTAGCATTATTTTGAACAACAGATGCCAACCAAGGTGGCGACATCATCTGTGGTCTTGATGGAGCTGGGGGGCACTGACATGATGGATGATAGTGGATGTTTACCTTATTAGTAATATAATAGAGAGCATAGATAACGGTGACAACATTGGGCATCAACTTAGGTGGTGTCGCATGACGTCAACCTAAGTGGCAACATTAGGCATTAGTGTAGGCTATGACATCATATATTGATATTGGTGGTTATATAGGGTTTCAAGTAATGGTGATACTAACATTAATTTTATTTCAATGATGCATGTCACTCTTGTTGGTGATGGAGAGAGTTAATATATGTGACAACAAATGACATTGGTCATGGTGGTGACAGTAAATGTCGACGTTGTTGACAACATCGAACATTCAAATGGTAGAAATGCCATGCATCAAAGGGTTGATTTTTAGAGGCTTATACTTCTTTAAATCTAATAGCTCTCTCCACTTAAGTCCTATCTTTCTCTTTTCTTTAAATGTCTAGATGCCAAACACATTTATAGATTTATTAAGAGGGCATTATGATCATTTTGATAAAATAAGAAATTTATCAAATGGTTGGAGTTAATCTCTCTTAACGGATAAATTAATGAAATTAATAAATATCATGGTTAATAAGAAGACAAATACCTTATGTATTCAAGAAACTAAATGGGTTGAGAAGAAGGCCAAGGAGATTGATAGTTTAGGTTTTATGGTTAGTATTAAAGTAGATGTCAAACTAGAAATGATATAGTTGTGATTATAAATAATAATCAAGAATATTGGTATATATATTAATAGTATTGGAGATAGAATTATAGCTTTAAAGATTATTATTGATACTAATATTATAAATGTGTTCTAAGTGTTAATGCTCCTCAAGTTGGTTAGGATGTAGGCTCAAAAGAAAAATTTTGGTATGACTTAGAGAGATTAATACAAAGAATACATTTCAAAGAAAAAGTATTTATTGGAGGATAGTTAAATGAACATATTGGTGGAGTGGTAGAAGATTTTAAAAGCATTTATGATGGCTATAAATTTGGAGTGATTAATGAAGAATGTAAGACTATATAAGATTTTACTTTAGCTTATGATTTTGTAGTTTCTAATATTTTATTTAAGAAAAGAGATGAGCATATATTATAACTTATTATAATAGACCTAATAAAACATAAATTGATTATTTTATGATAAAAAATAGATCGTTTAGATTGCGAAGATTGTAAAATTATTTCGGGTGAAAGTTTAAGTACCCATCATCGACTACTAGTTTTAAATTTTAGGATGAAGAGTTGGAAGATGAAAAATAAATCAAAATATTATCCTATGATTAAACGGAGATACTTAAAGAATATTCATAAGAATAAGCTACAATATCTTAGAATTTAGGATGTTTATGAAAATGCTAATATTATGTGAGAAAAAATAGCAAGTGAGATTTAGCAAGTTGTAAAAAATATGTTTGAAGAATAAAATAGAAAAGCTTCTTTTAATAAAAATAGTTGGTGGTAGAGTCAAAATGTGCAAGATAAGATAAAAAAAAAAAGCTTTGTTATAGAACATGATTTAAATGTAAAATTCAGAGAATTGAGAAAAAATATAAAGTGTCATATAGAGGTTCTAAGAAAGCAATATGTGAAAAAAAAAGCTTTTAATGATTTATATAATTGATTAGATACCAAAGATGGTGAAAGATGTATGTATGAATTAGCCAAACAAAGAAATAAGAGAAGAAAAAATCTAGTTCAAGTGAGATGTACTAAAGATGAAAATCATAGAGTGCTTTTCATAGAAGTGGATATAATCATAGATTGATGAAATATTTTGATAAACTTTTAAATGAAGGTTATGAGAGTACGCTTAACTTTGATAATCTTAATACCTTAAATGAAAATAGAGACTTATTTTAATCTTTATTTTAGTAAAATAGAAGTTGAAGGGACCTTAAAGAAAATGAAGTGTGAAAAACCAATAGAACCTAATGATATTCCAATAGATGTGTGGAAATGCTTAGGAGATCAAAACTTTAATTATGGAGGTCAATCTTTGAGTATAAAGGTTTTCGTTTAAGTAGTACTAAAACTAAATATATAGATTGTAATTTTAATTATAGAAGATCTAATGGTGGGGTTGCGACATTGGGTGACTTAGTCATTAAAAAGAGTGAAAATTTTAGATAGCTCAGCTCTATTGTTCGAAAGAATGGTGAAATAGATGGGGAAGTTGTTAGTAAAATTCAAGTTGGATGGTTGAGTGGAGGAAAATTTTATTATGTGATGGAAAGTTCCCCTTAGTCTTAAGGGAAAATTTTATATGATGGTTGTAAGACCTACAATAATTTATAGTGTAGAATGTTCGCTAGTAAAAGAAAAGCATAAGATCAAGTTAGGTGTTATAGAGAAAAGGATGCTCAGGTGGATGTGTGGCTTCACTCTTATAGATAAAATGCAAAGTGTATATATACGTGATAAGGTTGAAGTAGCTCCAGAGGTAGATAAGATTAGAGAGAGTAGCCTTAGATGGTTGAACACATAAACATCGGCCGTTCGACGACCCAGTTAAAAGAGTATATGTATTAGATGTGCCTTATGTTAAGAAAGGTAGAGGAAGACCTAAAAAGACATGATTATGATATATAAAAATAACTTTAGTTTATTAGAATTAAATAAGAATTTGACACTTAATAGGACACAATGGAGAAAAAAAATTCACGTTATCAACCGCACAGTGGGATAAAGGCTTATTATTGTTATATTCATCTTAATTTTTTTAATGATTTTAAAATGTGATGATCTTGAGCTCATTGGATTTATAACATCAATAATTTTATTTATTATAAACATACAAAAATTAAATATTGTTTGTCAATTAAAGAATATAATGAAATTTTGAACAATGATAATTATGTGTGATTTAACTCAAACTGAACTGAGATCCTCAATAATAATTAATTTGATAGCAATTAATTTGTAATTAAAAATACTGAACATAATAAATTTTATCTTTCAGCTTTATTACTATGATCCTTAAATTATTTTAATGTCAACTTTACCAAAAATGCATAATAACAGAATTACATTTTTCCCAGTTTTAAGATTTGAATTACTTTGTGTGCACATATACACAGAGAGAGCAATAAAATACTAACATTTTAAAAGGTAGAAACCTTTGCTCTCACAAAAATTTTTTATCCATCCTTAAAATTTTTTACAACCAAAATTTAAAATCCTTAAAATTCATTCGTATTTTAAAAATAACCAAAAGTTTTTTTTTTTAACTATTAAGGTCAATCTTCAAAATTTTGAAAGGATGAAAGATTTCGACACCATAAACTACTATTCCTCAAAAACAAATAGTACATAGTTACAAAAAGGTAGCAACTCTCATTAAAGGCAAAAGTTAATGATTTTTTTTTTTTTTTTACAATGGATATCCACCCAACACTGTACCTATCTTGTGAGTGAAGATGTCGTTGTAAATCCCAATAGAGCTCTCACATTCATCACCCATGTCATTACTACTTTCATCTCATAGCGAAGAAGAATCGAGCGGGGTTCAAGCCGCTTCAACCAAGCTAAGAGACGGTGGGTGTTAATGATTTTATTTTATTTTTTAATTTTAAATTCCTCAAATTCTTCACCAAGCCAATTATGTCCTTTAGAATATGCTACAACATTAGCATTTAAATTTGTTTGGTAGCGTCATTTGAATCTGTGCATTTCAAATCGCTAACATTTCAAGCGCTTGGTTTTAGTAAAGTAAAATTTGTCATTTTAAATACATCGAAAGACCAGATTAGTGTATTTGGAATTCGATTGGTAATTTCAAATACTGATAAAGTGATCTGACGGGGCCATTGGCGTCATGCGCCTATGGCGCCCGTCGCCCGCGTCTCGCCGCTGCGCCGCCCGCTTCGGCCGCCTTCGCCCTTGCCGCCACGTCGCCATTGCCGCCCCCCACCGCCGCGGTCAGATGCCCGCCCGCCGCTGAAGCACACCGCCGTAGGCGTCCCGTTCAATTTCTTTCATTACATTTTGTCAAACCAAAAAAATGCAAATCGTGAATTTAAAAACTAAACATATAAATCATTTCTTTTAATCTTTCTTTTCCGTTACACACGCAGACAAAAACCCCTTATACAAAACAGTTGGAATGTAGTGTAATTAAAAACATAAATCAATTTTAAAACGAACCATTTTCAGTACACAGCTGAAAAGGATTTACACCGGAATTAATTTTAAAATATTCAAAATGCTAACAAATTGTGAAATAATCCGCAGGATTGAAAATTCTTGATAATTTGCTGGAATAAAACAGCAAAAATAATTATGATTGGCTCAAAGATCAAATCATGGAACTGCTAAGCACTTAGATTAGTTCCATAAAAGGTTTTTAGACACCTTGATGTCTGATGTCTGATAAATATATAATAAGAGATAAAAGAAAGATGGGCTATGAGAAAAGACTTTGGTTCAAAAAATAAAAGCTTTACCATAAGATGAACATGTTCTCAAGAAAAAAAAAAGGTTTGAAGTAACAATTCAATAGCTCTCCACTTTCTGATAAGCACAGGTTACTGAGATGCTGCTCGAGGGGTACGTGGCCTCACCGGTGTCTTTGATGGACTAATCCTGATAAAAGAAAAGAAAATATCATCATATTGTCATAGAAGAATATATATATATATATATATATATATAAGAGAGAGAGAGAGAGAGAGAGAGAGAGAGAGAGAGAGGGAGAGAGAGAGGTGCAATGGTGTTTTATTGATGATTTTGAGAACATACCTAACTGGAAGAGATCCAAGAAACATACCGCTACAATTCAAAGCTAGAATGGCACCCTCAGCCTGAAAAGGGAGAAAAAAATCCATTATTAAGAGATAAGGGTAAGATATGATTTTATCTCCAAGCCATAATCGAAGCATTATAAAAAATCATTAGAACAGATTGTAACTTAGCAGGTTTTCCACTTCAGATGTTTAAAATAGTGAAGAGATGAACTTAACGTTACCTAAGAAAGCTATGATAATGTCTACATTTAATAATCAGAAAACTATAGCCGAACCACAATTATCTCAGTTGATAAAGATTAAATTATTTCTTTTTCTTTTCTTGTCATGGTTCATCCATAATATAGCTACTATGTTGAATAATTTGTTCTAAAGTTTGATTGTTTAGATCAATCAAGGATGAACTGTTGACTTAACTCTCAATTTTAAAATTTTTTTTTAGTGTATAGCATCTAGGTATTGCATTTGTAGTGCCTAGTATTGTGAAATGAAGGATTTGCTTTAAAAGTAAAGAAGCTAACACCTCAATGCTAGGAGGTCAACATCTTTGTGCTAGGATTCATGGGATTTTGCCAAAAGAGATGAAAGAGCTAGGATCATGGCATTGTAGCAGCAACCCTGTAGTGCTAGAACCTATGCAGAAGAGCCAGATTGACAGAACGACCAACCCCTAGGGGCTACTTTCATGGCACCGTGGCACTGTGAAGCGACAAAGTCCATTTTAAATTAATTTTTTGCAGTTTTAAGAGTAATTTTCTTTATTGTCTCTTGAGCGTGAGTGTGAGTGTTCTAGACTAAGTGAGGTGTGAAGATTGCTAGAGAGGCTTCAGTAAAGTCATTTATATAATTCTCCTAAAATTTTCTTCATAATGAATTTTTTGCTGTAATGTGGCTCAATAGCTTATCCCATTTTCAGATTTTCCACTTAAATTCTGGTCTTTTCTTTTTATTATTGTTTGTTTCATTCTGAATTTCTATAATTTTCTCAAATTTTCTCCTAGTATAAGAACCAACCAACATGGCAGAGCATAAACAGATTTAAAATCTTGCTTGTTAGATCAGATCTATCTGTGGCTAAACAAAACCTCAAGAGATACCTAAGAAGCAAGGTTAATGAAGAGAGAAACAGTAGGTAATGAAGAGAATGAGGGAAGATCTAGTTTTTATTGCCCTTCGAGTATTCTTAGTACAAGATGAGAGAATTTCCTTATTCTAGAGAAAAAGAGAGAACAAAGCTCACAAGGAGAGAGAGTTTTGAGATGAATATACCCTCGAGTCGTTGCTGAACTGAACTAATAAACCAGCCAACCATTCAACCATCAAACCCCTAAAAAGTGGCCCCTCCCCCTTTTATAGTGTTTTAGGGGAGGAGTAGTACAAAAGAGATGAGTACAAATGACGTTGGTTGAGCATGAAATAGGAGACTCTCCTTGACTTGAGATGAATGTCCTGCAGCCTAATTTTATGTGCGGCTGCTCCCCCTACTTTAGGAGATGCTGGGCTTGAGTTTCCTTGAGATGACCGCTCTTTTCTCAAAACTCACCTTCTATGAGCGAGTTTGTTCATGTGGTCAATGCTTATGTTCCTTCTCCTGACTTTCTTCTTGTGCTCGTCATGTATGCGATGAGTCTTTAGCATTGAACAAAGTATTTTATTTTGGGTATACACTACTCATATGAAATAAGAAATAGGAAAAATCACCTGAATAAATTCAACAAATGCTATCCGAGTTGAATGCAGGTTGTCCCCAAGAAGTCTCAGGCGGGAAACCTGTATAGCACAAATATAAGTTAGTCCCCACAAAACATAAGCTAGCTGAAGACAACTAACTATGCTGACCTCTCCACAAACTTGTTCAAAGAAATGTTTTACTTCTGATTGAGTAACCTGCAAAGAAGAAAATGATATTAGTCCAATATTTCACCATCAAAGTGTACAACTGTTCTGAGTCACTTCCCAACATCATGATGTCCATTACAAGGAAAAAATGTATGATGATGCCATAGTTAGATATATGATGAGAAGCATGGCTAAAATAACATAATAGATGCTTTTTAAAATCTTAAAAGAAAAAATGACACTCACCTTGCTGTCAATATTTGTACAGTACACCGTCCTCACAACCATTTCTCTTTCATCATTGGACTGCCATACTATAAGCTATAAGAAATTATTCTAGAAAACTAGGGGTATAACAGCTGAAAAATGTTATAATTCAACCATTCTACAGTGCAGAGAAATTATACAATATGGTAGGAAGTTCTCAGTGCATACCTGTGGTAGGAATTTAGGATTCACAGGTAAAATTGCAGTCTTTGATGGTAAAACTCTGAAAATATGGGAACCTAGCATGGCACCTCCGAGAGTGAGAGCTGCCCTTGCCCCTTCTATCAATAAAACAAAAGGAAGCATTATCAAAGAAAAAAGAGTACCATGAGTCATCAATATCGGTCTAACTAAAATCAATTAAAATTTACCATCATCGTCAAACTCAATGAATGCGAATCGAAGAGTTGAGTGGGGGTCTCCACAAATCCGGCAATCAATTACCTTCAGAATGAGAATTTCAAAATAATCGAAGGTGAGGAAGAGGTTGTGAGACTAAAACTATCATTAAGTGAGACAAAGCTATACCTACAAAGGATATTTACTACACCTAGAGCTGCATAAAGATGATTGCAAGGTTATCACAATGGTGAGAGTAGTACCCTAGTGCTTGACTGCATCCGAACGCATATTTACAGTGAGAATTTTGATGCATTAAGCCAAATCCAAAATGATAGAAGATACACCACCCACAAGTTTTTTAGCTCATATAGCACTGTATAATATTAGATTTCTGATCTAATTCATAGCAGAATCACAATTTCAATCACATATGAAACAATGTTAAGATATCCAAAGTATGATTTAGTGTACACAACTTCAAATAGTATACACTGTCAAGTGATCTCCAAGGTCTAAGGTAATGAGTGTAACTCTTTTCTCAAAGTCAACATACTGACAACCATGGAAAATCTCCCTTTAAAACCACTTGAGATTTTCCTGATTGTTAAAAAAGAAGAAGCTTGTAGCATACCAGGAAACCCAAAAGCTACGAGATAGACCCTTCTTACCAGGTGCAGTGAATGCCCACTCTGAAGCATGCAATAGAATGACAGGCCAAAATAAATCTCATGCATCATAACAATGAACTGGTCATTCATAGATTGATATGGAATAAAAAAATCTGTTATCTCAAGTCCATCTGGAATTCAGGATCACTTTATGTTGCATCAAATTATTGCATCTTAACAACTGTATTAGAAAAAACTGATTTATGCTCCCCAGCCAGGTACTACCTTATTATATCACTTTTTATTAAAAGAAATCCACTGTTTCAGCATCCACGGTAATGTTGAACAATATACCTTGTTAGAATGAGGAAATTTTACCCTAACTACAATTAATCTTTGGGCTTAAGCATAAAATTGTTTTTGGTATAACATCTTATGTTTCAAAAAGTATGGTATTTCATTTCTTTTCTAGGTGTGACAAATTCCTTATGTATGCACTCTTAATTGAAGAATAAAATGGGTGGGATATATAAAGAATACATTGCTCAAATAACATCCATTGAGTTTTTTATGTAGAAAGAGCATATCAAACAATAAATTCAACTCTATGATGATAAAAAATTACTAGGATAAGAACTCATAAGTGGAAGTTTTCTAGATAGCTATTTAGCCACCATCTTTTGTGCTTTAGATCAGCCAACCACCATTGATAAGCTTCAAAAATGAATCAAATGTTCAACTATAGTTGGCAATTGGTATTCATAGTTGTTAGGACAGGTAAAACTTTGAGTTTAATCTCACACTAAGTTATTGGAAAATATATTGGTGGGAAAAAAATCAAGTAGTTGGCCTTCACCCATAGGCTTAACTTTATGGGTTGAAAATGAATTTGACTACTAGTGTATTCAGCCCAACTTAGATCCTCTTTTGAGTCACTTTCTAATGCATGGTATCATAATAGATAATTTGTTTGAAATTGAGTGGTTCATGTGGTAGAGGAAACTATGATCGTTGGTGAGTTATATAATTGTTGAGCAAAATTCAAAAGCATGTAATTCATAAAGTGCCTCCAAGCAATTGATTGAACTACTGATATATGATACTTAATAAGCATCTATTTGAAAGGTGATGATGGTTGATGTGAAGTGTTGTCACATAAAAGAAGATTGATAAGGCTTTGGGCCTTAGTCTCACATTATATAAACGTAAAATATGTTGGTATATAAATACAATGTGGTTGACCCCAGTCAACTTGGCCTTATAATCTTAAGTTAAAAATATATTTGAGCACTCTTGTATTTGACCCATCAATCCCTCTTTGATTCACTCAAGCAAGAGAGTGAAAAGAGATTGAAAAGCTTAATAGAATAGGAATTGCAACCAAATACATGAAGCCTTAGAATCAAGAACTGTGGGATTTCAAGATTTGGGAGCCTGCAATATCATCAATCCTTGAGCTTGATGATTCTTTAAGAGATGATTGCTAGCTTATAAGAAAGTTCTTAAGTCTAGATTAGATGCTTCCATGACATATCCTCAAGGATTAGGATTTTGTGTTATCTCGAATATCTATTGAAGAAATATAAGAATTTACTTTATATTCATTCCTCTTGGTGAGAGGTTACATATTTTAAATAGAGCTATAAGGAACTTAAAAAAGAAAATAGTAAATTAGGAAATACATTAAATTAGAAAATTGATATAATATCTTGTTATTTTAGGAAGCAAATAAAAAAAATTAAGCATGTAATATTTTTGGAATATAAATTTCCACACTCCTCTCAAGCTAGGTTGTATATATTGACCAAACCTTGTTTGGAATTAAGTGTTTCAATTATCTTCTTAGGCATTGCCTTAGGATATCTGCAATCTATTGATTTGTTGGAATATGTTGAAGAGAATTCACACCATCTTCTATCTTTTCTTTGACAAAATGTCTATCAATCTCCACATGCTTTGTTTTATCATGATGCATGGATTATTTGCTATACTAATAGCAGACTGATTATCACAAAACATCTTTATAGAACCTAACATTGGGATCATAATTCATAAAGTACCCATGTCTTAGTCATATTCCTTCACAAATACCTAGTGTAAGAGCTTTGAATTCTACTTATGCACAGCTTTATGACACAACTGATTGCTTCTTGTTTTTCTATGTGACTAAGTTTCCCCAGACATATATGCAATATCCTAAAGTAGATCATCTGTCTATTACAGATCCAGCCCCATCTACATCAATAAAAATCTCAATCTCCTTGTTTCTTTCCTTCTTAAAAATAATCCTTGACCTAGCGTCAGCTTTAGTTATCTTAGAGTTCTATAAACAGCTTCCATGTGTTCTTCTGAAGGTTTGTTTGTGAATTGACTCACCACACTAATAACAAAGATGATGTCGGGTCTATTGTGTGACAGGTAGATAAGTTTTCCAACCAGTCTTTGATATCTCCCTTTGTCAACAAGTGCTCTATTGTTATTATCACCAAGTTTTGAGTTGAAATCCATTGGAGTATTTGTTGGCTTGCATCCTAGCATCCCTATCACCTTCAAGAGATCCAACGCATACTTTCACTGAGAAACAAAAATTCACCTTTTTGACCATATTATCCACATGCCAATAAATTACTTGAGATTTCCCAAATCTTTGATCTCAAACTCCTTGGTTAGAAAACTTTCGAGATTCTAAATTTCTTCAATATTGTCTCCTATCAAAATGATGTCACCAATGTACACAATGAGAATTTCCTTCTTTCTCAAATGAGAATGTTTGATAAACATTATGTGATTTGCCTAACATTGATTATATCTAAACTTCTTGACTGATTTGATGAGTCTATCAAACCACGCTCTTAGTGATTGCTTAAGCCTGTAATATGACTTTTTTAAGTTTGCAAACTTTGTTGTTGGAGGATGGAGTATCCAAGCTAGGGGGAATGTCCATATAGACTTCTTGTATATTTTACATCCAGCTGATATAGAGGCCAATCTAGGCAAGTGAAAGTAATTATACTACAGGGGCAAATATCTATTGGTAGTCCATTTCGTACGACTATGTAAACACTTTAACCACAAGTCTTGCCTTGCACCTGTTAATACTACCATCTGCATTATGCTTAATTATGAAGATTCATTTGCATCCAATAGGACGTTGTCTTGGAGGTAGTTCAGATATACCAAGTTCAATTCTTCTCGAGAGCACTTATTTCTTCCAAAACTGCTACCTTCCACTTTGGTATACTATGTGCTTCACATATGGAACTTAGAACCTATACTTTGTCAAGATTACTAAAATGATTGATAGACAATCTCTTATATAAAACAAAATTACAAATAAAATAAATTGTGCATGAATTTATGTCTTTCTCTTCAGTAATGGGTCTATCATTAATAAGTGTATTGATTATATCAAGATTAGTGTTAGAACTAGTAATAGTGTTACCAGGTGAATTCTAAGGTTCCAAATTAGGATTGAATTCATGGTTCTGCTCCGGTGGCTGTATTTCTTTTCCTACTTGAGTTTTGATTCTTCTATAGTAGACATACAATTTACTAGGTGCAGTTGGCTGAATTTCATAGGGATTTTGGGATGTTTGAGTTTAGAGTTCAATTTGAGATTTCGGTTGAACTTCAATAATGAGTTGAATGATTAGTTGGCGTGACTTCGGTTGAATGATAGGACTTGGATTTTGAATTGGTTTAGATAGATTTTGTGATATAAGGAGAATATAGGCTTTTAATGTCCCACAGTTGATATTCTTGTGTAAAGTTCTCGCTGAATCGCAGATTTATAATAAAGTTGTTGCTAAAAAAATGAAAATCAATGGAGTTATAAAATTTTATTGTGATAAGAGAGTGCATATATACCCTTTTCGGTTTGAAGAATATACAAATATGCATTTGAGTGCCTTAGGATCAAGTTTACTTCTTTGTTGGACATGAATATGAGCGACACAATACAACCAAAAATATTCATGGGTAGAGTAGAAAGAACACGGTTGTTGGGAAATGAGTTTAGGATACGAGATGACATTCTATTTTTTAGATAGACTGCCGTTAAGGTTGCTTCTCCCTAAATATATTTAGGAACATGAGTTATGAACATGAGTGATCGAGCAAGTTCTAGAAAATGTCAATTTTTTTCTTTCAGTAACCTCATTTTGTTGAGGAGCATCTACATATGATCTTCGATGCAAAATTTCTTGACTTTTAAGATATTCTCTCAAGACAGTTTTAAGAAATTCCTTTGCGTTGTCTTGTCGGTTTTTAATATTTGTATTTTTGTTTAAAATTGCATTTCGATCATAGCGTTAAAGTTTATAAAAATTTTCTCGACTTAAGATTTTTGATGCAAAATTCCTTGACTTTTAAGATATTCTCCCAAGACAGTTTCAAGAAATTCCTTTGCATTGTCAGTTTTTAATATTTGTATTTTGGTTTGAAATTGCATTTGGATCGTAGTGTTAAAGTTTCTGAAAATTTTCCTGACTTTAGATTTTTTTTTTTCACGAGGAAACCGTGTGATCCTAGTATGATCATCTACAAAAGAAAGAAACCACCAAGTGTCCGTAACATCTTTTATTCTAGATGCCCCCAACACATCACTATGGATCAATGAAAAAGGATGAGATGCTTTATATGGCAAACTATGATAAGAATTACAAGTATGTTTTGAAAATTGACACACTTCACATTAAAATTTTTAAGATTTTATTACTAAAAATGATGAAAATAATTTTTAAAGATATACAAAGTTGGGATGACCAAGACGATAGTGTCACAACATAATTTCACTATCTTTATTAGAGTTTTCAAAGACCAAATGACTCTTTTGAGACTCAACGCATGCTGTATTATGAACTTGTCTTTTAGGAGATTCATCAACTTCCAAAAGAAAAAGTCTCTAGCTCATCTTAGCATTGCCAATCATCCTCCTTGATCCAAATCCATGAAAAAATTAACAACACAATTATGTTCTCGAGTAAGCTTAACGACTGATAGAAGATTGCAATCTAAATTAGAGACATGTAGAAAGATGTAATTGTTAGGTCTTTTGAAATAATAACAGAACTTGTTCCAACCACTTTAGAGAGAAATCAATCAACAATTTTTACTATAATATTTGCACACCATAGATTATATGTATAAAATAGCATAATGTCACCTGTCATATGGTCGGATGCACCCGAGTCTACAATCCATGGATTTATTCTCCCTATTTTAATAGTAAGACACCAAAGTAATTACCTTTTTGTGTTAGCATTCCTGTTCCAATTGTTGGTTTAACTTTGTTGAGAAATTTTTTTTTAAAGTGCTTCTAGTTGTTCCTTGCTAAATGGATTGGAACCATCAATGGGAGGTACCTCATTAATAGAGGCATGATTTACATGGAATTCCTTGTTAGGTGCAAATTTTGAAGGCTTCTGATCAATAGTTTTAAAATAGATTTTTCAACATCTATCCCGTGTATGGCCAAGTTTTTGACAATGATCATACCATAGTCTCCCCTTCTTTTTAAGGGTTGTCATAATTATTGGGTTGGATTCCTCGAATAGTTAGAGCAGAGTTATCGATAATAGAGGTGGTGACAGATTCTCAAGCATCACCAGAGGTGATCGGAGAATCTCCAGCATCACCAGAGGTGATAGGAGAATCTCCAACATCACCTTCTTTCTACTTTTTCCTCGATGAATCTCAGAGAAGACTTCTCGTATATTAGGTAATGGCTTCATACCAAATATGCACCCTCAAACATCATCGAGGCTTCTGTTAAGTCCCATCAAGAATTTAAAAATTCTTTTCCTCTAAACAATCTCCCTAAATTTCTTTGCATCTCCGGCGTAGCTCCAATGATATTCTTTGAATACATCCAATTGTTGCTATTGACATGAAAGAAGGTTGTAATATTGAGTTATTATATACCATAGATCATTGAGGTTGGTTTTCTGAGGTGTTTTCCTTACTTGAGTAGAATTCTTTCGTTGCATCCCAAATTTCATATGTAGTATTATAGAGTAAATTTTTTTACCAATTTTATCCGTCACTGAATCAACCAACCAGGACATAACCATATTGTTCTCGATTTTCTATGTTTTGAACTTCGGATCCCCAACTTTTGGAGGAACGACTTCGCTGGTGAGATAGTTATCCTTCCCCTTTCCTTAGATATACATTAAAATTGACTGCGACCATTAAAGATAATTATTTTCTTTCAACTTGTGCCCTATGACTTGAATGAAAATACCTTATATAGTACCATGACTATTGGTGATGAGGGTTTCGGTACTAGGGTTATCATCTTGCTTTTCAGTGGCCATCCCGTATTTGGTCATCAGAGAAGATTGAAGATGAAACAAATATTCGAGGCCTCACGGAAAGAGTACGAGGTCGCGAGGGTGGAAAGAAAAGGCGTGGTAGCGGAAAGCCTTGGTTATGAGACGGGAATAAGGACTAGAGAGACATGGCTCCAAACCCATGAAGAAATACAAGAATTTACTCTATATTCCTGCCTCTTGGTGAGAGGTTACATGGTTTAAATAGAGTTAAAAGGAACTAAAAAAGAAAAATAGTAAATTAGGAAATGCATTAAATTAAAAAATTGATATAATAATACAATATCCAGTTAGTTTAAAAAAAATAAAAAAAATAATTCTAGCATGTAATATTTTTAGATATAAATTTCTACATCTATCTGATCCCTTACTAAAATATGCTCTTGATTCTACAGTTTCATTGAAGGAGTTTGGAGATTCAATTGATTCATATGTGAAGAAGACCTCATGTAGGCAGATCTTTGTAACAAGGTTAATTATAGGTTTTTTTTTATTTTTATTTTTATTATTATTATTTTTTTAATTTCAAGTAAGTGCACTTGGATTTAGGAAAAGCATGTGAGTATTAATTCAATTTGCACATCATGATAATGGATTTTATTTTTTTCCAATGGATTGGATCATTTCTCATCTCATGTGGATGCAAACCTGATTGAAACTAAACTACATGAATCTTAATATCTTTTATTGTGTTTTCTTAGTCTCTTTGATATTTTATTTTGTGACATCTTTTTCGATATTGATGACACTTCTACTTCAAACTGTTTGATGCCCTCAAAATAAAAATTATTATTAAAGTGAGGTTTTATGGAGATAAATGATTTTGGTCGTATTATTGCAACATTCAAAAGGACAAAATCAATTTAGAGGTACAAAAATTTTGTGGCAAGTATACATTTGCTATTGATAGATTCAAGTTTATGTGCAACATGTGTTTTAAAATTCTTTTTTATGTGTTAATATGTAGGTTGCTATGCATTTTAGGGCTTTTACATCTTAGAGTGTTTGGCTTGGAGAGAAGATATAGAGGAGATCTGTTTGATAAAATTTTGAGTGAAGGAAGAGAATTGTTGCATGTGGCTTAATATGAAATTTTCCCATGGGACCTCTAATGTTTCTTAGCCCATTTTTGTGGTGAGTTTTGCATAATTCAGGATTCATGATATCCTAACTTTGGGATATGTGACTTGTGACCTTCCTTTTATGATTGCGTGCGATGGCTTCTTCATAAATAGTACCACAATCAATTCTTTTTTAGATACAAGATTCCACTTTGGTTTCTCAAGCCAAAAGAAATCATTGAAGGATTTCATGAAATACTCTCTTGGCATAGAGATTGGTGCTATATTGAAGATCTCTTTCCTACCTCATTGACATCCCTCATTATGGCTAGGGTTTCATTGGAAGACATTGGAAATTTTATTGATGTAGATTTGAAGAAGCTTCATGTGAGATAATCTTATGTGGAGGTCAAGATTCTGGTCATGGTAGCTCAAATTCAAGTGAGGATGATGGCATGAACTTTCCTAAAATCATGATTTAGAATTCATTTACAGCAAAAGGTTCTCTAGCAGCTAGGGCTTTAGTGGTGGAGGTTGGGATGAAGGTAATATTAGTTTTTGAGGTGGTGCTAAAGGCAGATGGGGTAGTACTTTGGGCAATTGGAATTCTTCAAAATGGTCAAGTGCAAAATTGCAAAGAACATAGATTAATTGTACAAAGATATAATAGTTGGATTTTTAATTATTATTTAAAGTGTAAATATTTTAATAATTCCATTATTAGATACCTAAATTTATGATTTGTGTCAGTCAAATTTTCAAAAGGCAGATGAGACAGTAGATAAGACACTGCACAGAGATTTCACCCTAATTTTGTGAGGATTTTAGGTCTGGTTCCAGGTTTCCAATAGGCGCAAGCACTTATAGTTAATTACCCCTTCCAATGTTGAGAGAGAACTTTCGATTAAGGCTAGTTGATAGATTGCTAAATGCATAGTGTATATCATCAGCATGTGAAGCTATAGAATTTAGATTTTTGAAATTCATCATTATTTAACTTAAAGTGGATGGTTGGGGGAATGATGACGCGCTGGTTCAAGATCTATGGTTCCGTCGGGCCCGTTCAAGATCTATGGTTCCATCATCGCGCTATTAATTAGTTTCTTTAGTTAGAGGAGTATTGGCGGCCGACCAAGGATCCTGTCGGCTATTGTACGTCATCCAGAAGGCCTGGTAGGCACAGGGTGCGTTTGTCAAGACAAGCTTAAGTTCACTTTAACAACAAAAGACTTTTTATCATATCAAGTGCACCCTATGATTCACAACTCAAAGGACAAAGCTATTAGGGAGCATATATGGCTGATCGTGGCAAATATAATATAATGGTGTCATTTGGCCAATCACGTCAAAGGACTTTGATTGTAAGCTTCATCGTATATCGGCATCGAATCGCGTAGGACCGCACAAGTATTACGGCGTGAGATTGATTGATAGTGATATATAAATACACTGACGAGATTATTTCATGTGAGTTAGAATTTTCTTAATATCACCTTCAACAAACAATTATGGATGGTGGGTTGAGTTTGCTTTACGTGTATAAAAAATGAATTTCATTTAAACATTTATAACTTAATAGCATATTAAAATTTTTCTTTAAATTAATACTTGATTTAAATTAAATTGCTCCGAAATCGAAAATGCATTTGGTTGACGGTATTCCCTCCAGTTGAAATCCTCACTCAGTACAGCCATCATTGGGGTATAAATCTGTCAACTCTACTTATTTACTAGTAGAGGATCAAGTGTATATATAGTCAGAACAGATGATTGCATTTATCAACTTGAAATAGAGAGTTTGTAATTTTGAATATGAAATTTCTCTATTAAGACCTTTGATGATTGTATGCAAATATAAAATTAAATATTCTTCTTAGTGAACAGACATTTAGCTTATAACCAATCTTGTCAACTCTAGTCTTTGTGAAGAGGAGGGTCAGATTGGTTATGCAGGACATACCACTTTAATGTTTAAGTGAAGTATTCCGCTATCAGTGTACGTATATATCAATCTCTAAAAATTAAGACTACAAATTGTATGCCTGCTTTCAAAATAATTATCATTTTATAAAAAGGTTGACACACTTTTAGAGGCAAAGTAGGCTTTGAATCCATTCAATATCAACCCGCGCATCATCCTCAGACATTAACTTTAGGCTTTCAGCATAGTGTCGGGACCTATGTGAGTTTATGAGTTTTCATATATGATTTTCAATGTACTTATAATATATATAGTTGAATAGATTTTAATATATTGATATTGCAGATTCATATAGTATTCCTTGCATATATATTTTGATGAGTCGAACTCAAATGCAATGTCACCGCAAAGTGCCTTATTAATGTCTTATGTTTGCTTGTATGATGTATTGCGAATTTAGTGCCGGCTCTTGTTCGAATTCTCAAATTTTTGTAAGGCTTAGTGATGTTTGTTGACGCTACAGGTCCCATTTAAATCCCTCTAAATCTTCTCAATAAGTTCAATGAGAGCTGCAACATAATCCAAATATTTCTTTAATAGTCATACTTATGGCCAGTGACAAGCTCTTCATTCATGTTCTTGCTTGCAAGCAACCTTTGGATTGGGTTCTTCTGGTTGTTTAGGTATATAATCCAATATAACTCAAATATTGATTGAAGTCACTCGTTCATTTAGGAATTGTAGAACCTTCTAATGATCCCACTTTACATTTTGCCTTATCTTAGAACAAATTTCAAATCCATGGTAAGTTTTATTTTTGCTCATGATGAGCTATTAAGTCATATCATAAATGTCATTTGAATTTAATTCTTGTAAGCGCATTATTATTTAAAGACTTCTAGCATTTCATATATAGGTTTGACTTTTGATTTATCATTTCATTTAAATTCAATTTAATCTCATTAACACTTTTATGTGAACCAGTTTAAGCCTTCTATTTGTCCAAATTTCGACAACCTCCCAGCAACATCCCCGTGTAGGGGGCTGCTTCGGGAGTGCTAGAGCCTTCCTACCATACTTAAAAAGGCATGCATAGTCAGTATCTTGCAACACTGTGGCTTGGGGAGTCTCGTAAACCCATCACACTTAAAAAAGCATGCATAGGCTTCAATACCTGCATAAAAAGATATCTTGGTTTCCTCGCTACGCTAAAGCAGCATGCACGAGTACTTATGTCCAACAAATATTTTGTAATTGTGTTGAAACAGTAAGTACAGAAATTTAATAAACTAAGCAAGCATATACACAGGTTTAGAATGAAATTCGACAGCCTTCCGATGTCATCCCTGTGTAGAGGGCTGCATTGAGAGTCTGGTTGGCCTACCTGCCAAGTTTAAAAAGGCGTGCACAATCGATGTCTTGCGATCCGTGGTTGGAGTCTTCACACCCACCACGCTTAAAAAAGCGTGCATGGGTCTTCAGATACTTGTTTAAGAAAGCATCTTAATTTCTTTGCCGTGTTGAAGCAATACGACCGAGTACTTAAGTTTAACAGGTTTCCTCGCTGTGTTAAAACAACCACGAACAAGTACTTAAAACCACAACATTTTTTACTATTTTACTTTCACATGTGCATTGAGGCAAAATAATAGAACACAAATGTAATCACTCTAACACAACATGATTCACATCACTCATCACTCGCCTCTTGAATCTACCAAATAATAAATGATAATAGGAATTTATAACGGAATAAGATACCCTTTTGCCACCACCGCACCAAACCTCAAAGCATCATTACTAAGAGAGGGCTGTTGCTGGTAGAGTTTGACAGCAAAATGAGAGGGTTAATGAGGCGACTGATCAAGAGAAACAATATAGTCATTATAGGCTGTTGAATGAAGGGAATTAAAAGGCTTTTACACTATATAATCCGATTGCCAAACAATAGGAAAAATCACTAGAAGGGACTAGGGACGGGCATGCTACATAAGTAAATGAAATGAGGCAGATTGTGCGGATTGGAGAGAGGAGTAGAGATCTGAAGCTAAAGTTTTCATCTGATCTGGAGGAGAAGACAAAGGGAGAAAGAAGTTATAACATTGGAAGAAAGCCACTTATTGCTTGAGCAGAAAGGGGTGCCTTTGTGTAAAGGGAAGATTGAAGATGAATGGTGTCGTTTGCTTCAGTGAGGGAATGGAAAGGTATGCCTGAGAGAGAAGACTGTTGTGAGATGCCCGATGGTGGTCAGGTATGAGGTCCACTGAATGGGAAGATGATAATTAGTCTAGTAATGACTGTGAGGGGATCAATAGAGATTAAAGCTTCTGTTCATCAAAATAGGAGGGAAGTCTAATGCTAGCAATTAGGATAGTTCACTCGAGGAGTAGCTAGAGCTTGACATGTTCAGCAAAAGGAAATGGAAACTAGACACTATTGAATGTTGTAACAGTTGCACAACTAGGAGTAAAGCTTTGGCTATTGCTGGATGTTCAACTAACTGGGATGAATCGAAAGGGAATATGGGAGATCGGAAGGGTGCTGTAGTTCGGAAGGTTGCTGTAGTTCGGAACGAACAAAAGAGGTTGGGATTGGAGTGGAGATCTATTGTGCTTGAAGCTCTGTTTGGAGGAGAGTAGAAGGAAGGAAGGAAGAAATGCTGCGGCTTGTAGGAGTTCAGTCTCGTGTTGAAGGATATAGGGGATGTGTCAGACCATGACGTTCGGCAGGGAGATCGGGTTTTCTTGGTGTAGGATCAAAGAGATCGAGGCATGCGAGATGTGAGAAGCTGGCTAGCTGAGTGGGTCGTGAGTTGACTGGAGCCGAACTAGTAGGCGTTCAGCTTCCTTGGTGTACAAATGTCGAGAGTAAGGGAGGCGAATGAGAGCCGTTCGATATTCAACAATGGAAAGTCGCATGGCTTCTCTAGGTAGACAGGAAAGAAGAGTCAGTGGCTTGCCCAAGTAGGTAGGGAAGGCGGCGAGCTGGATGACGTGGGATGAAGAGGTTTGGCCACTGTTTAGTCGGGAGAGGGGAAGAGAGATCGGCTTGGCGAGAGTGTCCGTCTGCTCGTTCGGTCGAGAGAGGCAACTGCACGGGAAGACCGGTCGTGCGAATGGAGACTGGACGGAAGGAAGGAGGCTCGTTCGGCTTTCAATCCCGAGAGAGGAAGAGGGCCCGAGACGCTTGATCGAGAGAAATACCTGTGCGGCGCGTGAGAAAGGGTATCGGGCCGTGAATATAAGAGTATTTAGAAAGCCTATGTTTATTTAAATGAGAATCAACGGTAATTTTGATTTTTGCGACGATCATTATTATTTAGTTAATATATATATATATATATATATATATATATATATATATATATATATATATATATATATATATGTCAATTTTAAATTATTCTGATATTCTGGTATAATGGCACAACCTGTTTCACGATCGAAGTTCATTTTGTTCAATTCGACGTTGAATCGGGTTAATTTCAGTTCAAAAATACACTTTGTGGCTTCCAACCACTCAATACTCGCGTAGATTCTTCCGAATCGAGCGCGGACAGTCTCGTTTGATAGATTTTGATGTTTCGATGATAGCGACGAGATCAATTTCGTGAACGAAGGTCATTTGGGCATCGTCACAGCCTCCCGACTCCGATATGCATATAGGCGCGTCGACGGATCTCCTAGTCCTCCTTGATTAGTCGATCGTCGGATTGTGCAATATATATATTTCGATCAATTTCGACATTCTAAATCAGACGGCGAAGTCTGTTCGTCAATCGGAAGTCGTTTCGACTAGTTTCGACGATATTTGGTGTCTTTCAAGTTCGATTCGCACGATATCGCATCCGAAGTCCGTCAAATTTGCTTCATAAATCCAATTCGACTCGACTTATGTAGCATATATGGAGGTTAACACGGATCATATCCTCTCTCTTTTCTCATGAATGCAGATTTGGTTGAAGCCCAACTACAAACATCTCATATGTTGGTTTTTTTTGAACTTGTTTTACACATTAAACTAAATTTTGGTAAGACATCCACTTAAATTCTTTATGATACATCTCATTTCAAAAAAAAAAAAAAATATTGGGTCTCTAGAGACCTACCAAGTGTATGAGGTCTCTATCATTGTAGGTCTTGTCAAAGATTTATGCATGTGACCTTGCTTCAACATGACAAGTGTTTTTTGAATTTGGAATTTACTATTTTTAGATCATAAGTTATAAGCTAGAAATTGCACCAATACCTTGCCTTCAATACTTATAGTCTCAAAATGCATAAAACATTCATTACCAATAAACTCCACCAATCTATCCTCACAAGCCTTCTGCCTTGCCATTTCTAAACAATGGATCTCGAGCTATGAAAATTAACTAAGGCTTTAAATAATCCATTTCTTAAAAGAATTTTAAAAAATTATTAGCGACTATGCCAAATGATTAGTTTTAGGTTTATTCCATCCACATGTTTCCAAATGCAAGGAAGAGAAGAGGTGACTAAAGTAAAACACTGAGCATCATCCTTTCCATGAAGGTTGTTATGGATCACCAACTAGTTCCAAAAGTCATAATTATCCCCACAAATCATGATAAAGAAATCATTTAATGTATAAGAGAAATTAAAACTTGCATATAAATCCCATACCAAGTAAAACAATCTAACATCTCAATTTTTCCATTCAAAGTGATGAATCATCCCTCGGACATCAATTTTGAATCCCAAAACCTTTGAGAAGATATACACATTTGAGTGAGGCATGCAAAATTCATCAGTGCTACTTCACCAACATTGAGACTATGGCTTGCTTATAATTGAATCACCCTTTATTAATGAGGACATGATGATCATAATGCCACAAATAAAATACAAGTTTCTTTCTCAACATGATCATGACCACAGTAGCCTTATATTTTCCCTTTTGAAAGAATAGTAGCTAACATACTGTTGGTCTGCTTTTACACGCATCATGGTATAATCAGTCACCAAGATATTTAGTACCAACGGGAATAATTTTTCTAGATTACAACAATTGATCAAATCCAAATGGTAATAATTAACTATACTCTTGAGTCTAGCAACCATTTTTCTAAAGGAATCATGTTAGCAAACTAATATATTTCTAAATAAAAATTTGACAGTCTAGAATCAACAATAAGAAGCAAATAGTTATATAGTTAATCTAAATTCAACTACATATATAGTTTACAGAAATACATCATAATAACTATTTTAGGATAACTTGTTATTGCTAGCACTCTGAAGAAAACTCAGATATACTAATTTTCACAGAACTAAAAACAGAAAATTGGATTGATTTTCACTGAATGTTTTAGGTTAGACAAATAAGTTTACATTAAAATAAAATTAAAACCATAATAATAATAATAATAATAATAATAATAATAATAATAATAATATAATAATAATAATAATAATAATAATAATAATAATAATAATAAAGCAAAGATACAGGAGTTTCAAATTTTGAAATAGTAAATCTTGAGTTCAAAGACATGTTCAACGAGGTAGAGAAAGAGATTGAGGTTTACTAATCCATTGATAGAGAAGAGGATGAATGCTGATGAAGATGAAATAGCTAGATTATTATTAGGCCTAGGTATTTTAATTAATAAATTATTTAAACACATTTTGGGTGCTTTAAGAAAATGATCAATTTAGAAAGATTTTAGAACTTCCAATGCAAGAAATCTTTAAAAATCCATATATTGCATACCATAGTTCAATGAAATTATTACTTAATTATCCTATTCACAATTGATCCTCATAATTTTAAGTAAGATATTTAATTCAAATAACTATTTGTTTTTTTTTTTTTTGGTGTCTCATTTCAATCAGAAGAGTCCACAGCGCTTAGCTCTACGGGCGTTGGGCAGCCATATTTGCTCAATCTTCCCCATTACTTTTAAGAATACTGGTTTTTATCACAATCAATTCTACAATATGAAATAGATGCATCAAGGATGAATTATTTTATCCGTAAAGCAAGATGTTTGAACCAAACAACGCTTGGTAATAACATCATAAAATCTACAAAATGGAAATCTAAAGATAGCATTCAGTGAGCGCAAGTTATTCAGACGTAATTATGCAAATGGAAGTTAAGAACTTACTTGACCACAGCTACTAAATAATTCAGCAAGGTGTTCTTCTGTGATCTGATCAATGCGCCACAAGAGCAATTAGAGTTGTACTCAGTAAGCAAAAGGCTTTAATTGATGTAAATAATTGGAAAAGACAAGCCGTAAGTAAGAGCAATCTTTGATAGCTCACATGATGATCAATATCAGAAACATATACAGTTCGTCTAATGCTTTCCTCCCTTTCAGCTCTTCTCACCCTATCATTCATCCTCCTTCTTCCTTGGTTATAGCCATTTGTCCTCTGTTAAAATCAGAAGATATTCAAATCAGAAGCTGAGAGAAAATATTGAGCTAATAAAACCAAGAACTAAATATAATTAGAAACAAAAGAATCCGAGTAAAAATAGAAGGCTAAATATCAAATTAAATAGAGAATCAGCAAACATTCCTAAAATGTTCGATTGATCGTTGATCATAAATCAAAATATTTTGTTGATATATTACTATGATCAAAGTGAGGGCAGAGGCAGATACAAAGAGATGAACGATACCCTCGGATTCAACAGAAGATTGTGGGATGATCGATCACTGCCGGAATCCTTGTTAGTATACCCGTTATTGAACACATTGTTTTTGTTATAGTAATCGGTCGAGCCGACGAAAACCGGGGCATCGGCGGAAAGGCTGCTGTCAGATTTGGGTCTGGTTGCAGTGTAAGACGATGGGAAGAACTCCTTTGCCAGTGGATTCAATTTCGATAGAAGATCCACCAGCTTTTTCACATCCCTCTGATACTCCATTTCCTGATTGCAAGGCGTCGGCTGGCAATGGATGAACTGATTTTCAGAGCTGGTCCCGTTCGAGGCCACCGCAGCCATCTACAATTATTCAATTCTGCTGCTCGGTGAGGATTTAGAAGGAAAACAAGAGTGTCAGGAAATCGCTTCTCTCCTTCCACTCACAAGTTTCCTTGTTCTGCTTCTCAGTTCCTATGGGCAATTGAGAACTCAGAACCCTTTGCGTTGAGGGTATTATAGGCACGAGGGGAATCGATGCATTGAACTGATGGGAAAGGAGAACGGAAAGAAGGGGCTTAATCGATATCCGGTCGTTCACTATCATTAATGGAAAGAAATCAATTGCAAATCCTGCGCTTATATTCTCTCCCTATGCTGTGAACTAAAAAAAATTCTTATTTTTCACTTTTCTTACTGAAGTCTGACAGGGGAAGAAGATGCAGAATGAAAGAAAAAACTGTAGAATTTTTCTAAAAAAAGACTGCAGAATATTTCTTTTAAATATAATATTTTGATATCCATAATCAAAACTTTTTATTATTTCTAGATCATTTTTTTTTCGTTTTAAACCAATGAAGACTTCAAGAAAACACAAATCATCATCCTCAGTCAATGCAATAAATTTTGTTTTCGAATTTATTAATAAGCACTTGAATCTTAAAAAAAATATTGGGTCAGATGTTTTGATCTATTTTTTTATAAAAAAAATAATTGTAAAAAATGGATATGTATTAAATTTTTAAAAATTTATTCTGTTAATTATAGGTAAATATCTTCATAATTTACTCTTTGAGATACATTTCATAAAAATAGTTTAACTATTTTTAAAGTTATCTACAAATCATTGTCATCTATGTTCATGTTAATTCAAAAGAATGAAAATGCTATTGATCATTATTTTAAATTTTTTTAAATTAAAATCACATCAAAATATCCTAA
Source organism: Cymbidium sinense (assembly GCA_021442155.1). Classification (NCBI taxonomy): domain Eukaryota; kingdom Viridiplantae; phylum Streptophyta; class Magnoliopsida; order Asparagales; family Orchidaceae; genus Cymbidium; species Cymbidium sinense. The sequence goes on along the minus strand of CM038226.1, from coordinate 60,653,204 downwards.
CTCAGTTTTTTCCCAAAAAAATATTGTACACAGAGCAGCATATATACATTGATATCAAAAATAATTATTTTTCAACCAAAAATTGATATTTACTATTAAAAACTGTAAAAATGATTTAAAATTTTATATACTGATTATTTATGAAATACTGTATATTTTGATACCAAACAATTCTCATGTTATTTTTTAATATGAAATTACTTCTTAATTTTTATCAGAAAATTATTTTTATATGCTATAAATTTTAATTTAGAAAATTTGCAAATCAATTTTAAGAGATCTTTATTAAAAAATACTATCAAGAAATTCTTATTAAGATATTTGATCTCGGATGGAAGGGATGAGGAGTAGGGGCGGAATCAACCTCATTTTTTAGGAAAGACAAAAAATTTTTAGAGGGTCAAATGATTAATTTGACATCTCATACAACGTCCGCTCTTAATGAGTGTAAAATAGATTTTAAAAAAATAAGTAAAAATATAACAGAAATGTAATATAAGAAAATAGGTAATTACCCGTATGAATCAGGAGGAAGGATTTATTTATTTTAGGGAAATTAAGATATAGCACATAATTCTTATGCATTTATATATTTATCATCTAAAATTTGATATTACAAATATATCATCTTTTTTATACTTCAAAAGGTGAATTTTACTTCAAAAAATTAAGAAAAATACTGTTATCATAATAAAAATTTAGATGCTATATATGTAAATATTTATATTAGGTGTTAGATATATAAATATATAAGAATTGTGTACTATGTATGTAAATGCCCTTTTATTTTATTCATTTTTCTGAATAATCAATAATGACAATAACTCATCCCTGTCAGTTTATTTTGAGCAGCTAAATTAAGTGCATAAAATTTATTGTGAATTTTAAAGGGACTAGTCTTTGAATAAGTTTCGAAACAGATAAATTTATTTGAGGGTTTTAAATTCATTTCATTAAAGCCTTACTTAAATAAGGTTGTAATTTTTCAATTTTGAGCAGCCAAATGAGGATATTTACGTTTCTTGCATGTGAACAACGATTACTTTGTTATAAATTTAATGATTATAAAAATATGACTTAAAATTTATTTGTAAATTTAAATCGGTATATGGACATTTGATAAATTAGAACGGTGCCACGAAGATTTTGCAAATAAATAGTATTTGAATACTATACAAGAAATTATCCTTAAAAACTATTAAAAACGCATCTGAATATATTATTTTTACGATTATAAGCTCTTATTAAACGAAATTAACCTAATTTTTTTTAATTTTAAGGAAGACTGTATTTTGGGGATCAAATATTTTTCAAATTTATGTGTTTATAATCAAAATAAGTCAGTTAATGAGATAAATTTGATTGGACTAAGATATCTGTAGAAAATATAATTGAAGGGTATCTATTTATGACGTCTAATGGATGTTAATTATTATTATTTTTTGCTAAATGACCTAAATACCCCATTTAAAAACAAGTATTAATCTTGGACATTTGTGAATAACCTTTTTGGTGGAGAAAATTTCTTGACTTGAACAATTTTAGAAGCTTCCTAAAGCCTAAACTGGTCGATTTTGGGATTTTGCTTGTCCGAACATCTCTTATGCCTTTCTTGATCATTCAGGCTTCCCTCCAAATAGGAGAACTAAATGAATAATCTTTAGATTTCTAATATTTTATTAGGTCGCACACCATCAATTAATAAAAGAGAAGCATAAGACTAAGTTAAGTGTTGCAGAGATGAGGATGCTCAGATGGATGAGTGGTTTTGCTCTTAGAGATAAAATGCGAATTGAGTATGTTCGGGAAAATGTTGGAGTAGCTCCAGCGGGAGATAAGATTAGAGAGTCGCTTAGATGGTTTGAACATAAAACATCATCAGATGACGTTAGAATAGATGCATTAGATTTCTTGTGTTAAGAAAGGTAGGTGTGACGCAAAAGACTTGGTTAAGATGTATAAAAAATGATATTAGTATACTTGAATTAAATGAGAATTTGACACATAATAGGACACAATGGAGATGAATGATTCATGTAGCCAACCCCACTTAGTGGGATAAAGGCTTGTTGTTGTTGTTGTTGTTGCACACCATCAGCTAATGTCAACATCCTCCATCACACACCCACCATTATCTACCTTGATAGAGGTCGATGATTGTTGTTGCTCATTGTCAACTAATGCTACCATTCATTATATTTTAATATTATCAATATTCAAGGTTAACCAGCTATCTCTGATGGCAAAAGAGTGGGCCATAATAATCCATAGTATTATAATAGATATATTTGAATTAAGTTAGATGACATCATTTTTTATGCATTCTTTTTATATAAGAAAAATCTTAGCTCTTGTGTGAGACTTTTATTTAATGTTAAGATAATGTCACTATAAATATTTTACCTCACAACATCACTAAATAAATTATAATGGTGAATGCTTGTTATTCGAAACCTCTCAAACAATTTTTTTATTCAACTTTTAAGAGTAAAATTGATTGATGTTATTTATTGACACAATGTATTTGTAATGTGCTATTCATAATGTGCTTATGGATATCAGATAATTATGACTTTGTTAAAATCCATAAATTGAGTTGTCTTCTCATCAATTTAGGAGATACATTTTTAAATGGCTAGAATTTCAATAATTGTAGAAGTTGACTCTTAACTTGAGTTTACATGTTGACTCTATGAATCCTTTTGTTTATATAAATTGATTTCGATAATAACAAATATATGAATGGATGAAACTAATATTTTATTTTAAGTATTTCAGGAAGCTCACCAGACTCAATATGCTCAATCAAATCTAGAAAATCAAGATCAGCATGGACTAGGATAGTTTGAGAATCTTCCTATGTTTTGTAATAATATGAAGTTAAATTTATTTCACATTTCATTAAATTATTTTTCATGTTTGGATTAATTATTTCTTCATTTATTTTATAATTATTCTCTCATTAACTAAATTATCCTTTTTCTCTCTCCTATCTTTTATTTTCTCTCTCTTATCAATAATGCCTTCTTACTTTTCATTTTGGCCAAATTTTTAATTGATTTTGGCATGTGAAATTTTGAGGAAATTATTCAAAGTATTGACATATTATTTTTTTTCTTATTTAATAAAATTTAAATTTATATTCATTTGAATTTTGAAATTAAGTATTTTTGAAATTCAAATTGTATTATATCATAAATTATTTTATTTATTTTTGGCATGCTCAGACCAACCTCCTATTTATTCTAACCGATTTAATTTAGTTTTATTTAAATTAATTTAATTTAATTCAAATTTAAAATTAAATGGCTTTGGATTTAATGCACTTTCATTTTTGGATTTTATTTTTGGAAATTTTTGGTCGGCCCTTCATACTCTATTTTTAATTTATATTTATGATTCAATTTGCTTCTTATTTAATCTCCCATAATTTAAAATTGTTTAAATGCATTAATTGGAGGTTGATTTATTTTTGAAAATGTCTTAGCTAAAATATCCATGAAATTTCTCTTGATTTATTTTAATTAAATTTATATTTCTTGGCTTTCCTTATTTAATCTCTTGTATATGTTGCACAAAATCAGGACTAAACTCCAATTAGAAACTTCGTGGCTATCTCATACATAATTCATTTTTGATATATTTTAAATTCAAATTAATTTGAATCACTTCCTTAATTTATCCTTTAATTAATTAAGGAGAGTTTATTTATGATTGCATTGAAATTAATTCCCTCCAATTCTTGCTTAGCCAACCACATTAATTAGAATTGAATTTAGATTTAAATTATTGCAATGTACTTTATTATTTAAAATTAAATACTTGCCTTAAATTAATTTCCCTCCTTTTGTTAAGCCTTGGCAGAATTCTACACGGATTAATTTGATATGTGATTGATTGACTTAAGTGATCTCTCCCTCTCTTCTCTCTTTTGCTTGGCTAATCCTATAAATTCAAATTTGAATTTTACTTGCATGTGTTTAAATGTTCAAAATCAAACACTTTACCTATTAATTTTGCTCTTACTTTTTTCCTTCTTCTTATTCTTAACTTGGTCAAACCCTTATCAATTAAAAATCAATTTAAAAAGGTGTTTGCCTAGTTTAACTTCTTGATTCTCTCCACCTCGGCTGACCTTCTACTAGTTGATTTTTTTGGAGTGTCTCTTAAATTTAAAGTGCAAAAATCCTTTTCTCTTGATTTCTCCCAACTTGGCCGAGCCCTTGCTTGAAGATTGCTTAAAGTTTAAGTGTTTATGATCATTTCCTCTCTTCTCTTCTTCAATTACATCCAACTAGAATCCTCATCAAAATTTTTAAATCATCTTTTAAGTTTTGAAAAGTTCACATCAAGTCATTGATTTCATTGCACATACATATAAAGACTTGAGTAAGAGTGTTTATTTCATTTTAATCTTTTGAATCATTGGTTTTATTGGTTTGATTTGGATGAAATGATTCATGTGCTTCATAATAAATATTTTTTTAAACTCTTTTTTCATTTATTTTCAAGTGATTTGAAAGGTTCTCTTTTTAGTTTGATTAGATTAAAATAATCTTTTAAAAGCTTTAACAAATATTTTATTTCATAGTTTTCATATCTAAGAACTTTTCCATCTATTTTGTGCAAATGCTTTAAAAGTTATTTTCATTCTAGCATTTTGTTTTAAAATATTTCAAGTTCATATCGTTACATACTTTTAATGCATAGAACATATAATATAAGCTTGAGCTACTTTTTTATTTGTCTTAATATTGAATATATGGAGTGTAATTTTAGTTGTAGAAGCTCTAGTGATAGTGTTGTGATATTAAGTGAACAAGTCATTAAAAAGAGTGAATGATTCAAATATTTAGGGTCTATTGTTCAAAATGATGGTGAAATAGATGAAGATGTTATTAGTTGAATTCAAGTTGGATGGTTGAAGTGGAGGAATGCATCTGTCTTGTTGTGTGATAGAAAAGTATCGTTTAAACTTAAGGAAAAATTTTATAAGATGGTGGTAAGCCCTGCAATGATTTATGGTGCAGAATGTTGGCAATAAAGAGAAGCATAAGACTAAAGCTAAGTGTTGCAGAGATGAGGATTCTCAGGTGGATGAGTGGCTTTACTCATAGAGATAAAATGTGAAATGAGTATGTTCGGGAAAAAGTTGGAGTAGCTCCAATGACAGATAAGATTACAAAGAGTCCCCTTAGATGGTTTGGCCACATAAAGCGTCGACCATCCGATGACCCTGTTAGGAGATTAGATGCATTAGATTTGCCTTATGTTAAGAAAGGTAGAGGTAGACATAAAATGACTTGGTTTAAGATGCATAAAAATAACCTTAGTATACTTGAATTAAATGAGAATTTGACACAAAATAGGACATAATGAAGATGGAGGATTCATGTAGCTGACCCCACTTAGTGGGATAAAGTCTTCTTCTTGTTGTTGTTAATATTATTTAGTGGGCTTGAGTGTAAAATCATTTTTGAAATTTGAGAGTTAGATATTCAATTTGTATCTTTTTTTTCTTGTTCTCTTAAACTTATTTTGGGGTTGTACTCACTCGGTGTAGGAAAATACAGAGTTGAAGTTGTACTTATCCAGTGTAAGAAAGTATGAGAGATTGGTTGTAATCTTATTTTGATTCGTGAATTCCTAATTAGGATGCCTAGGCATTGATGTAGGCTAATTTTGGGGTTTAGGCATATCACATAAAAATATCTATGTCTCATGTGTTTACTTTTTTGTATTTCATTTTTCTTGCTTGGTTGTTTGGTTGCTTTGCTTTTTTAATAGAAAATTTTTTTCTCTCCTTTGCAACTAAGAATTCTACAAAGTTTAAAATTAAATTTAAATTTAATTTTTTTTAAATCACCCAATTTACCCCCACCGGGTGCCATAGCATCTTAACATTAGAAGCATTGGTGTTTTTCTACATAACCATGCAATTAGGATTTCATTAGTAAAATATATTATCAAGTTTAAGATTTTTTGTTGTGCATATTAAAAGAAGATTTTGAACTCTCTTTTCTTGGTGATATGTTTTTCTTGAGAGAAATTATATTATTCGTCAAATTTGCTATTAGAGATTGCTACCATCTAATTAACTTAGAATAGGGTAATCATATATTTTGATACATATTTGGACTTCTTTGTTGAATATGGGTATACCTTAAATTTATAAAGGTTAACAAATACATTAATTGCATTTATGGTTTGCTTATTTTAGAGGGTTAAATCTTCACATTTATATTGTAGATAAAGACTTAGTAGTAATTAAATTATATAGATATTAGTGCTTTATTTGTTGTCTTTTATTTATTTTATTTTATATGTTTTACTTGTGGTGTTATTCTTGACTTTGTGATGCTTCATTACAAGTATTTTGTTACCTCATCATAAGAAATTGATATCAATGTGCTATTTTGAGGTCAATGGAGATGACATTTAAAGTTAAAAGAATGATGGTTTTTGAATTTTATAGAACTAAGAATCTTTTGGCAATCTAATTATGCTTGGAAAAATTCTTATATATATAAACGAGGAATGGTTATAATTCATAGTAGAGCATCTCATCATGAAGAAGTAGAAGAAAGTTTAATTAACGAGTATAAAAAATTCAAAATAAATTAAAGTATGAGATGATTTAATAACTTATGTTATGAGATGGATCAATTTTTCATTGCATAAATTTATCAAATAATAGGTCATACCATTGAAACATTTTAAAAAAGAAAATTACTTTTTTGTGGGTACAAAAATTTTATGATAGGTGCACTTATAGTCTTAATAAATGCATTTTTGTGTACAATAGATATGGTTTTGAGGTTTCTCACAATTATTTGGATATGTAATTCTAAGAAGTCCTTTAGGAATTTCAGAGATTTGGAAGCTCAACTTGAAAAAGAGTTCAGAGAATATTCAAATTTTTTTTATAATTATTAGTCAGAGAGAAAGATTTCTTACTTATTAACTTAATATATTTAAAAAGTGATATCTATAATATTTTTACAAAGAGTAACATATGTGATTCTATCTTGGATCAATGAATTAAGATGAAAGTTCATCAATTCATGTGATACCTTTTTAGATTGCCATGGTTTCAAAGATTTTATGAGCAGATCCATTGGCATATATTTTAAGTTTTGGATAGTTTAAAACATAACCACTCAACAAAAATTTCATGAGAAATATACCATCTTAGTTAAGGCTTATTATTGTGCATGCAAGAGGAGGAGGAGGAGGAGGAAGAAGAAGAAGAAGAAGAAGAAGATCATTCTTACTTTCATTACATATGGAATTTAAGAGATAATGAATTATTATTTAGATCTATTGTAGAAAATTGTCATCATATTATTATGAAGTAATTTTATTTGTTGAGATTTTAGGGCTTCTGCTTCATGCTCTAGTATACTTGAGATTTTGAATTGGATAATCAATGATCTTATTTTATACATTATTCTTGAATTTATATTTGTCTGTAGAAAAAAGTAAAACCCTTTCTTAGACATCGATAAAGTAAAGCCATATATCGTGGGATGTAAGATTGGGGAGTAGAATAAGAAAATATAAGAAAATGAGAAACTCTATTATCTGAGAATTGAATTACAAATATTTATCCCCTAAAGTGTAAAAAATAGAACAAGCATAAGATGATCTCCTAAAGCTCTCCAAAAATCCCAATCAAAGAAAGTCCCTCCTTCTCAAAATTCCCCCATTTTATAGAGTGGGGATAGCATATAAGAAAAGTACAAGTAAGTTCGTTACAATATACAATACTCATCGAAGAGGTGAGTGTTTACTTATAAGATGGCAGGTCTCTAGCCTGGTTGCCTTATGCAGTAGCTTATTTGATGTGTCTACTAGTCTGATCACAAGTTTGCGGCAAGTTGTGAGATATTGATTCTTTGCCTTTGAACCTCTTTATGGTTACTTCCACTTGCTGTGAGTCCTCATGATTGAATGATCATTCTGTGCAATCTCGATCGCTTGGGCAAGTCTCTCTTAAAGGGTTCCTATATAATATAGATATACATTTAGCCCCTCAATTCCTATGCTTCTTTTTTGAGGCAACTTGTAAAAAGGATAAAAAAATAGAGAAAACATATTAATTAAGAGTCATTAAGGATATCAAAAAATGAAAGATTCTTTATGTGTTTATGCCACATCACCTTGGGATTTGACCTTTACTACCCTTTTTTTTGCCATTTTGGCTATACAAGGGGATTGAGTTGAGCAAGGCACTTTCAATCTTGATCAATTGTGTGATTCAACTTATTTTTACCAGCAAGTGTGAGAGGAGTGAACACTTGCTACAAAGTTCAAGAGGCTTCATGGGGATTTAAATCCTACTAAAATCTGGTTTGGCTTGCAAAGAAAAAGGAAAAAGGCAAAGAAAAATGTGGAACATCATTCTAAATGCTTCAAAAGAAAAAAAATATTTTTTGATGTTATGTTGGCATTGTCTGGTGTTTATTATCTTAGAAAGGATTGGTGTCATCCCTTTACAATTTAGATCTGTATTGTCTTCTTTTCCATAGTGTATGTGGCTATGTTTTGGTATGCAGGTACTAAAGTTCATACGACTTTCACCCAATGGCTGCTATTTTCCCCCAGGTTTGTAGGCTATGATGGCTGGGATGATTTCACTCATTCTTTGGCTGGTAGTAGCACGTCTGATGTAACCCTTCCTTTGAAGTTTGGATGCTCATGTTTGCGGCTGCCCCAATTTTGTGTGACTGAGCCTGAGCCTCTCTTCACACACTTCTCTATATCTCTCTCATTTTATTGTATTTTCACTTTCATTTTTGCTTGTATCACTTTAACTGTGCTAATTCTTTCTACTAGATGTTTGCAGATTCTGTGTTATTCTCTTGCAGGCTCCTTCTCTAGTGGAGGCATAGACTTCTCTCATCCTCAAGAGCTTCTACTGATGGCTATCCAATGGCTCTTTCCTTTGCTCAATTTGTATCTTTTACTTTCTTTTCCTTTTTCTTATGTTTTGGTTGTACTTAGTGGATTTACTCTAGTTGTAGCTCTTTGAGCATTAGTTCTTGAGTTTATCCTCTCTTAAGGACCTTGTAACCCTTTTATTGTGGTAATAAAGTTTTCCTATATGGGGTTCCCCAAAAAAAACACTAATTAAGAGTGCAGTCACTATTTTGACCAAGGGTAACATCTCAATGGAGGTGAGTGCTCTATTGCTAATAGAGAGAGAACACCTAAGCCTTGTTAGAGTCATCTCTTTCGCCGCCAAGTTTGAAGGGGTAGGTGTCAGGAGAAGAAAGGGTGATCCTTCCTACCCGATGAAAGGTCTTGGTGAGCAGATTGGTGAGGGTACCTGCAAGCAGAGTTTTGTAGAAGATATTCTCGTAGCCATGAGATCTGCAACTTCTTATGGTTCTTGACTTTATTTGTGTGATATTTTCATTTATTTATTGCTTCAGCCCAGCAAGTTGAGTGTTTGGGAATTCCCTGAGGAGGATAACCAACACTCGCCCATTCTTGCTATTACTTCATAGACTCTTAGTATGTCTTAACTTTTTTGGTTCTAAGGGTAGTTAGTGATTTATAGCCAATGCTTATAATTTGCAATGTTGAAGTGACTACGCCCCTATCTAGTGTCAATTTCAGTGTTTATCATCAACTTAAAAGCATATATCTCTCTTCTCAAGGTGGATGTAGTCTCCTTAACGCTTGAAGCTGCTAGAGTGATTTGCTTTGCTTCAGCAGATATTCAAGAAATGATCAATTTTTTCTCCCTTCTACTCATTGTAGTAGTGATGAATTTGAAAGGATGAGTCTTCTTACCTGGCGGGGAAGAGAGAGAGAGAGAGAGAGAGAGAGAGAGAGAGAGAGAGAGAGAGAGAAATAAAACACCTCAATTACCTTTTGTTGGGTTCAAAGTTTTGCATAGAAGAGTCACCCTTCTTGAGGAAAGCATGAGTTCTTCGAGGCAACAGTTGCTCAAGCCACTGTTGATGCGGGAGATTGAGGCGAGGTCAAGGCAGGCGACCAAGGTTGATTCTCAGTGGAAGTTGGCAACTATGGAGGTAGAACTAGTCTTTCTTTGAGTGAAGTAGGTCCTCCATTTTCATTGTGTGGGATAATTCTATGTTTGATCACCTATGTGACAAAGGAATACTCTTCTAGGAATTCCACTCAAACCTAATAGTAAAATAATTTAAAAAATTATAAAGCTGAGTGAATGTAAATTTTGAAGAAGAATAAATAAAATCTTTCTTTACTTACACATATTTTCTTTCTTTCTTTCTTTCTTTCTTTTTTTATTAGTAGTGATTTCACCTTGATGGTCATGCAAGCATAAATGAATGTATTAAGTGAATTTATCATGATGTGCATCACTTCAAATTCTATAGGATTTTGCAATGATTTTTCTCTATTTATCATTTGATGTGAGACCCATGATTTTGAAGTCTCCAACTACATATATAAATATTTCCATTTAGGGTTAAGTAAAAAATTTATTACTTCTTTTGGCTTTTTTTAAGGTGAGCGACTTTCTTTTGCCTTTCTTGATGCTTGGTGCATCCCTTCTCTTCAGAAAATATAGTATTCCTTTTCCATCATCATTAATAGTGAAAGTATGGTTGTGGCCACCCTAAAGAAAGCCACTTAGGTGTTCATCACTATCAAATCCATCGAGAAGCCTTCTCTTGTGTTGAATTTAGAGCCATTCATCTTTAATGGGTATTGTTTTGGCAACCCTATTTTTTGTGTGAGTCACACGAGAAGATGAGTGCTTCAACATGTTGAGGTTGGAAGAGCTATGAGTGACTCTCCCCCATTTTTGGTTTGGCTTGCAGTTCTTGTTGTTCCCCGAGTGGGTGAAAATCTTGAATTTTTTGGCCTGGTACTCACCCAAATACTATCAAATTCTATGGTAAGCATCATTACCTTCCTGATGTATTTAATATATAATGAGTTGGAACGGTGTTTGACTCTATTTCACCACATTTTTGTTGTGAGGAGTCATAATGATGACACCATTCAATTTGTGGTGGTTCTGATGTAAGTGGTCGGACTGTTGAACAAAGTGAAGATATGGTGTTCTAAACTTTATTTTGCTAAGTTGTTAAATGGGTGGTAGTGCTAATTGCGCTAATTTCCTTCTCGTTGGATATGTCATATATGCTTGAGGTGAATCAATGGGAAAAGAATATTTTGGATAATATCATAGACCAATCAATGAACATCACCCATTTTCTCCAATACGATAAGATTCATGATCATTTTTATTGTAAGCATCTGCTTGTTGACCGACTTTTCTGTTATTAGCTATCTTGCCTACCCCTAATGGTCATTTTCTTGTGTTTGTCAGAGGATGATAATTTTGTTCTCCTTCTTACAAATCTGCTAGTTCTTAGCTAACGTAAAGTTGGGGCCTTACTTGCTGAGGTTGGTTAGGGTGATCCAACTAATGAAGTGGAACTGAGTTCAACTTCATAGAAGTCTAGAAAGAGATTAGTAAGCTCTGCTCCTCTTCCTCTTGTGTTTGTCAGAGGATGGTAATTTTGCTCTCCTTCTTACAAATTTGCTAGTTCTTTAGTTCTTAGACTAACTTAAAGTTGGGGCCTTACTTGCTGAGGTTGGTAGGGGTGATCCAACCAATGAAGCGGAACTGAGTTCAACTTCATAGAAGTCTAGAAAGAGATTTAGTAAGCTCTACTCCTGTTCCTCATTGAGCAAAGAAAGATGGTAAAGGTAAGAAGATGAAGTTTAGTAAAGAGCCTAATTATATAAAGATTCAAAGGATTTATATTACAAACATGGGCAACCTAAAGAATGAGGCCTTTAGCTTAGGTCAAGAAATTTTTTATATTGACATGGACAATGCTTTAGAGTCACTTTCTTCTAGCGATTGTCATATTATGTGATATGACAACTCAAGCTATGTCTTGGAAGTAGACTTATGAGATTTGTTGGGACTTCTTGATTGGGAAAGAGAAGTTATTAGTGCTTCTCTCCAAGCTTACTTAGTCGAACGAGAAACTTGCTCGCTTTAAATCCAAATTGGCCAATCTCGAAGGCAAGGCCAAGGAGTATGAAGAGGACTAGGTTGTGGTGAAACTAACTTGCTTATTATCAATAAATAAAGGGCTCAAAGAGGAGGTCTCCCTTCGTACCAAATTTCAAAAGAAGAAGGCTGAGTTTTATGAGTTTTTGGATTTTGACCAGTACTAGTCTATCTTGGAAAAAATTTTCAAGAAAGGCACCAAGTTTATCATTGCTCATTTAGTGGAGCATGGTCACTTGGATTTTAAAAATATACTCGCTCTATGGGTTGGATTCTGATGCTGACAATAAGGAAGGTAACACTAGTTAGCCTTTCTCATTTTTTATTTTTCTAATAATTTTTCTTTGAATGTACCTATAAGTAGGTGATATATTTATATATAATATTTTTTTTTGTGTATTCTCCAACTCACCTCATGTAAAGAATCCTTCTCAAATAAAAGGAGACATTTATTTTACATTATTTTCATTCATTTATGCAAGTCCTTGTTATATGGGTTTACAAATGTGTATCCATTTTGGCAAGTTGTTGGTTATTTATTAACTTTGTAAGTATGTTGTTTGTCTTGTATTTAGTCAAGGAAATGCCATTTTAGCCATCCACGAGGTGTTGGCCTTTTTATTAAGTCGCCCATTTCACGTGTGAATCTTACACTTTAATCACTGACTTAGGAGAGTTGGGCTTACACTTGAGTTACCAACCATACAGAATGTTTATATTTTATTTGTAGTCTTCAATCACACAAAGTTTTAGTCTTTTATTTGTAGTCACCAATCTCACAAAGTGTTGGTTTTTTCAATGAGTTATTGGCCTCACACGGTGTCAGTCTTACACTTTAGTTGGCAACTATGATAAGTTGGTCCTTTTTTATTGAGTTGTCGGCCTCATGGGGTCTTGGTCTTACATTTTAGTCAACAACTATGATGAGCTACTAGTATTTTTTTATTAAGTAGCCAACCTCATGGGGTGTCAGTCTTATACTTTAATCACAAACTATGAAGAGTTGATTTTTTTTATTAAGTTACTAACATCACAAGGTATCAAACTTACACTTTAGTCACTAACTACAAAAAATTTATCTTTTTCATTGAGTAATTGATCTCATGGAGTGTCGATCTTATGCTTTAGTCAGCAATTGCTAAGAGTTGATCTTTTTTCATTGAGTTGTTGACTTCACAGGGTGTTGATCTTACACTTTAGTTGCTAACTGCGAAGAGTTGGCCTTTTTCATTGAGTTGCCAACCTCACAGGGTGTTGATTTTATACTTTAGTAAACTATGAAAATGTGGTCTTTTTTACTAAGTTTCTAACCACATGGGTGTCAATATTACACTTTAATTACCAACCATAAAGAGTTGATTTTTTTAATTAAGTTTCCAACTTCACGGGGTATCGATCATACAATTTAGTCATCAACTACAAAGAGTTGGTCTTTTTTCATTACACTAATGATCTCATGGGGTATCAGTTTTGCACTTCAGTTGTCAATCACTAAGTGTTGATCTTTTTTCATTGAGTCATTGACATCAGTAGGTGTCGATCTTACACTTTTATTGCCAACCATGAAGTGTTGGTATTTTTGGTTTTTTTCCACCCATCCTATGTATTGACTCGCTTCTTTTTGACTCAAAGATGAGTATATATCAAGAACTATAAGGAAAAAAGAACGCTTCTTCTTATTTTAGATACAAAAAACATTTATGATAACATAGAAAATAAGATGAACTAAAGAATTGAGTTCTCTCGTGGATAGAATTTCTTTAGGTCTCATGTATCATAGATTCTTGACACCTCCTTGCCTGAGTGAGTTTGTAGTTGGCAAGCACATATACTAACTTGTTTATTGATTATGTATGGTCTATTTGAAGTGTGGACAAGCTTGTCTATCACAGTTTGCCAAGCGGATGTGTCCACCTTCTTCAATACTAAGTTGCCAACTTTGAAAATATATTATTGAGAAATACTTTATCAAGGAAATTATATTATTGTGCCATTTGCCTCTTCATTTCTTTTTGTCTCAAAGTTTCTTCTAGCCAAAGTTCTTCCAGTAAGTCATGCACATCTTCCATTGCTTCTATATTGCCCTTTATTACTCACCTATGGTTTGATCGGTCTCAATGAGAATTAGGATCTTGTAGAGTTTATACTCAACAAAGAGTATTACTACTTCTATCCCAAGTGATAAGGTGAATGGGGTTTTCCTAGTAGTAGTGGTCGAGGTCATCTCAAGTGCCCAAAGTATAGTGGGTAGAGAATTTACACATTTGGTCTTCATGCCCCTACTTATTTTTTAGCAGGTTGAGAATCTTCTTATCCGTTACCTTAACTTGATCATTTCTTTGTGGATGATTCACTAAGGCATACTTTAGCTAGATTCCTTATAATTTGTACAACTCTTTCAGTCCTTTATCGATGACTTATGGTTATTATTGGTATTGATTAGGCAGGTAGCCCATACATGCAAATAAAGTCAGCCTAAATAAAGTTAAAAACTATATGAAAGTTTTTTTGCAAGCATATTAGCTTCGATCCATTTACTGAACTAATTAATCATGACCAAATAAATTTTTTTTCCACTAGTGATTGGCAAGGGTCTCACAAGATCCATTCTCCAAATTATGAATGGCAAAGAACTAGTGATTGGATGAAGCGATTGTGGAGACTATTATAGTAGCGGGGTAAAATTTTGACATTATTTGTATTTAGTGAACTCCTCAGATATCTTTATCTCCAATGACACTTACCTAAATGAACTTCTATGAGTATTTTGCTTTGCTCACCTTCTCTAACACATCTCAGATTTGGTGAAGTGGCATATTGTCTAATAACTCTTTCTCGATTAGTAAGTACTAAGAGACTTTTATCTTAGTTTGTAAATATCTTTTTATAGGATTAGTTCAACTTGTCAGTACTTCTCTATCTATTTGCATGGGAATACCTTCTATACTTGGTTGGGCTAGTTGAACCTTGGGCTAGCTTGCAAACCTTTGATCGTATTTTAGCTTGCCAACTTCATCTTTTACTTAGAGCAAATACCATTGTAGTATCTCATCTCTTACCTAGTAGTCGCCACTCACTTGATTTACCATGAGCCATGAATTTGTGTGAGTTATAATATGCTGAGCTTAGAGTGCTATGACTAAAGTTTCATTATCTGATTTATTATTAGTTATATTGAAGTTGAATTTGACAGCTTGCATAATTTTGATCTCTGTGAGACTTTTTAACATTATATTTTCTATCATTACTTACTCTCTTAAAGAGCCATCAACGTACAAGTATTCATTTTGACTGTGGTTTTTGGTGAATAAGGTATATTAAATTCACTTAACTTTACTAACCATTTTAACAATCTTCTTGAGTGGTCCAGCTTGGTCAGTATGGATTTTAGTAGAATGTCTATTATGTCTTAAATTAGGCATGCTTGGAAGCATGGACTTTGTCATCTTATTGAGATGATAAGGGTGAATGTGAGTTTCTCTATTATTAGTGATTGCTAAAAACAAAATCCTTTTGAAAACTCTTTATCATATTTATTAAGATGGGTAGGAGTATGTTTTTAATGAGGTAGATTGATATATATTTTAAACCAAATTTTCCCCAACACGATATTAGGATTTATTTAGATTTAAGTTTTACTTCCTATGAACGCAAACATTTATAGTTAATTATCTCTCTTATCATAATAAAAGAGCACTCTTGATTAATCTTTTTGATATGAATCAACATCTAGTGGTGTGTGTGATATGGCATCAATGACTATCTAAGAAAATAGAAGAATAGTCTTGATCAAGATCCTATGGTTCTATTATCCTAGGACTTCATTATTCTAGTCAATGAATGTTAGAGAGCTAGTTGTAATATTGAGGGAGTCTAATTAGTAGCCATGGGTTACCTCATCCCAGATATCCTGAGTAGACTAGAGTTTTAGCATAGGGGTGTTCTCATGAAAATGTATAGATTAGACTTACATCCTTTTAAAATTCTAGTAAAGTATTCACATAGTGAACGAATATATTAGACTTACATCCCTTTGGAAACCATTAGGGTTGTTTGCTTGGCAAATAGATATATCAGACTTACATCCCTTTGGAATGCCAAGTTTAGGGTCATTTGCATGGCAAATAGATATATTAGACTTACATCCCTTTGGAATGTCAGGTTTAGGGTTGTTTGCAAGGAAAATAGATATATTAGACTTACATCCCTTTAAAATGCCAATAGGGTCATTTGTGTGACAAATGGATAGATTAGACTTTCATCCCTTTGCAATGTTAAGTTGAGTCATTTGCATGGAAAATGTATAGATTGGACTTACATCTCTTTAAAATGCCATGTTTAGGGTTTTTTGCATGAAAAATGGATAGATTGGACTTACATCCCTTTGGAATGCCAAGTTTAGGGTCATTTTCATGACAAACAGATATATTGGACTTACATCTCTTTGGAGTGCCAGCAGGGTTGTTTGCATGGGAAACAGATAGATTGGACTTATATCCCTTTGGAATGCCAATTTTAGGGTCGTTTGCGTGGAAAATAGATAGATTGGACTTACATCCCTTTAGTGTGGGAGTTCTTTGCCAATGCAAAGAGCACTAGAATAATTGAATTTTCATCCAAAGAAAACTAGTAAGTTATGATAGTAGTACTATCAATGCATATTATACTTTATGGGATGTAGATTATGATCAATATCTTTTCTATTATAATTATCCTTTTGATTTTGATGAAATTCTTAATTTTATCATTGTTAGAAACTCTAATGTCCAGTGGAAAAGGTGAGAAAATAAAATTATTAATTTTCTTGTTGCATGCCTTACTATTGAGGCCAAAGCTTGGTATTATTTTATCTCTATCAAGTTAATGCCCACTGGCAATATAAGTGGGGTAACTAGGGATAGAGCCATTTTCAATTTTATATCTCAAAATAGATTCACTATAGATATAGGGAGGATTGTTTATAATTTTATTTGTAATATGCTTAGGGGTAGTACTTCCAAAGGGTACGATCATCTTTCTTTAATTTATTCTTTATGTGTTGCGGTGAGTGCACAAGGTGAGTCAAATGAGAAAGTTCTTATATAAAAGACTCATTTGGCTAAAAGGTCAATTGAAAGATTTGGCTTGAGGATTGAGGTGGGAGAAAGCTCACACACCACTTAGTCCAGACCTAAATCCTTCAAGACCTTAAATAAGCCACTCCAAAAAATTGGAGGGCAAATCTCAGATTTAAGAAAAAGGGTTGGTGAAACTAGTCGACAGCAGTAGGAATTGGGGATAAAATTTGACCATCACATGGTTTAGGAATAGCAGTAGTTTTTATACATAACTGAGTTTAACTCATCACTTGTTAATATATTTAAAAACTATGGCTTTCATGCTGGCCCAGGTTAGGCTTCTTTTCTTATGGTACCATAATATCACCCTTATGTGAGCACCTCATTGGAGCCAGAAGAAGTAGAAGAAGAAGAGGAGGAGGAGGACAACAGTGAATATGATTACTGCATTTCTCCTTTTCCCTCATTTATTTTGTATTTTCATTTTTTATTTTTTTTATTATAAGCATTTTGTAATAAATCTTATGAATTAATAAAGATATTTTTATTTGAATATTTCTTGTTTATTTCTATTATACGGAATCCTCCAGGATTTAAAAGTTTAATAATAAATTTTTCTTAAAAATGAACAAGTTATGGCTTAATGTCTCGGCACCATCGAACCAACACCTTGGCACCATTAAGCGAAATATAAAGTTCATAACCTGAGAGCTCAGTGCCCCAGTGCTACATGTGCAGTGATGCAGTGCTATAGATAAGATTTGGACTATGATATGAATGTCTTGACATTATCAGTTGGATACCTAAGGCTAATTTCTCAAGAGCATAGTGCCTCAGTGCTGTGATATTAGTGCCTTGGCACTATAGAATGTATGCTTAGGCTTTAATTTTTTGAGAACACAGCACCTCGACCCTAAGATATCAAATTTGTGGCCCTATTAAAAGGGTATTATAGTAAACTTTTTTCGAGAGTGTAGTGTCTTGGTGATAAGATAATAGGCCATGTCGTTGTCAAATGTTCACTTGAGATTCAAGATTCTTGAGAGCTCTGTGCCTTAGCGCTAGACCTATAGTGTCATTAGTGCTTAATATTTAATAATTTTGGAGAAATTTCAATTCTTAGCTACATAGTGCTTTAGCAGTGTTAGCTTTCATGAATTTTAGTGCATTAGCACCCTTCTCCCTTATGTTAGATCCAAGATCAACAGAGGGAGAATTTTATTTCACACTGGAACCAAGTTTGATGGTGGAATATGTTTTTTTAGGAAGTAGCTCCTCAGTGTTAAAAAAAAAAGCACTGCATTGCTATTTTAAGGAGGTGAATACCCGAGGGATGTGGTTGAGATACAATGCCACAAAGCTACAAGAATGATACTAACCCAAGAGCTTAGTGTCACGGTGCTTGATATTTTTGCACTTCAATGCTACGGGACGGAGCGTCAAAGATTTTATTCTCGAGAGCTTAGAGCCTCATTGTTGGGCCTTGGTGCCCCAACATCGTGGAACAAGAACTCTATTTTTGAATCACATTCTTACAAAATTTTATAATTTTGGTGAAAATTAGGCAGTATAATATTTTAGTAGTACTAGATTTTTAATTATTTAGTGCAAAAACACTCTTCTCTCTTATTTTGGATCTAAGATCAATAGAGGGAGGTTTTTTCATCTCACGCTGGAACCAAGTTCAATGACGGAGGTCTTTAGATTTCAAAATTTTTGAATTTTTGGTTTGGGGGCTTACATTTTTTACTTTGGATCTAAGATTGATGGTGGAAATATTTTAAATTTTATTTTCAAAGAGAAACTTAAACAGAGAAAGCATTTTTAAAAATTTTCACCTAGATTTAATGTTAGTAGGCTTTGATCTTGTCTGGTACATGAGGAGAATGCTCTCATGTGAGAATGGAAAGTGCATTATTGAGAGTGCAAAAAACTGGGAGGAAGAATGGAGCAAGTGGGTTAGAGGGAGAGTAAGTGGAAAAGAAGAAGGAAATGAGTGGGGGCAGTTCTTCCCTTTTTATATAAGATTTTTCACCATTGGGGTAGTTTTTCACTCCATAGCTGTTCCCATCGATCCCCTTTAGGCAGTTATCGCTAAAGGCCATTATGATAGGGCATCCATGTTGGGATTACAACATTGTGACATTGTATTATTTAAGTAGGCAACCATTGGGGGTGATTTGAGTTTCTAGATTCTATAAGGAGGCAACCATGCCTAAGCGTTGTGATTTCAATGTCATGGTGCCCTAAGTCAGGATGTTCAAATTGTCTAATTTTTTTAGATGTAAAAAAAATTACCTCCCAATGAATGTGTCATGTTGATTGGACATGATGCATTCGTTACTTCCTTATTTATTTACTTTGGATTATATGCAACAATATAATCAGAAGAGAAAAAACATTGTCTTTAAAAATCTCTAATCACATTTATTGATCATATTGGACAATGACATAAAAGAGGTTGTCATTACAAATAAGGGGATTTACATACATACCACACAATTCTTATGTATTTACAAATCTAACACCTAAACTTCAATTTTTATATATATAATATCTAACTCTTCAATATCACATCAAAAATACCATCATCACTCACTTTTTAAAAGTGAAATGCACTCTTTTAAGCATAGTAAAGTGTTAGATAAAAAAAATATCTAACTTTGAGTGTTAGATATGTAAATACTTAAGAATTAAGTGGTATGCATATAATCCTTTTACAAATAATTAGCCTGAATTTCACTAATATAGATAAAGGATGTATGAGTTTTATAGGCCATAGTAGACTACCTCTCTCAAACTTCATGGAGATGCTGAATGGTAGCTTCTTGGTTATGGACTAATAAGGAAAGAATCTGCTTAAATTTAGTCACCCGAGCGTTTGTTTGTGAGCAATCCTCTTCTTTAGTTGTGATAGCCTATTTGACCATAGATTCCCTCTCTAATAGATATTGTCTCCTCATTTGTAATTGTCTCAATTCAACAAATATGTTGAGGAGTTCAATTTGTGTTCTAGAAAGCTCTATTTCGTAGGATCTTAATGCTCTAAGACTATGCTTGAGATCTTGGTAGACTAGAGAGACTTGATGCAAAGTAGTGGTGAGTGAGGTCTCTATAGTAGTGATTGTATTTGATAGGATCTTCTAATAAGTAGTGCATAGTTAGAGTAGTCCAAACTCAACATCTCTGCATAGAAATTCCTAAAGCTACAACTCTCCTACGTTAAGACCCAAGGCGACAACACGTTCTAATAAAGAATTTGCCTCTACGTAGAAGCTAGAAAGCTCAGCCCAGACTTCCAGATCAACACTCAGAAGTAGGTGATGTAATGTTTCACTATATAACATAGGCTTTTGAAGAGTCACAATGTAGTGGATCTGAAGGCCTAGAAAGTATTATAGAGATGAAGCATGAAATCTCCAGACAAGATAATTGCCTTTGAGTTATATAACTTGAATTGGGAATATGATGACTATCTGCATAAAATCAATATATGAGGAACCATCATGGGTGGCACTCAATATCACCCAAGTCAAATCTGATAAGAGTAACTTGGAATGTAAGATTCTTCTATGTGTGGGTCTTCTTTATTTGCTCAGAAAAAAATATCTTTGAGGATGCTATCCATCTTTATTGAGATTGGTAGAAGTATATTTTTCATGATGTACATACATGTATATATTCAACCAAATTTTCCATAACATTATGTTATGGTTTATTTAGATCTGGGGTTTACATTCTATGAATGCAAGTCTTCATAGTTAATTATCCCTCTTACCACAGTAAGAGAGTACTCTCGATTAAGGTTAGAAATAAACATATTTCTTTGATATGCATTGGTGTCTAATAGTGTGCGTGGCATAAATGACTATTTAAAAAAAAGGATAGGTATAATTTGCATGGTGAATAAAGAGGACTAGGATTACATCTTTTTAGAATGTCTGAACATATATTAAATATTTATATAATGAATGATATAAATTGCTAATGTATAGCGTATAATGAATAGTGAGTGGAGTTATCATTTAACTTAAAGCATATATTGGGGTGAATGATGACATGGCCTATCAAGATTCCATGGTTCCATCATCCCAGACTATCATTGTCCCTAGTCTACTTAGCCAAAGAAATAGTTTCTAATTGAAGAATATTTATTAGTCGCCATGGGTTACATTGTCCAAGGTATCCTGGTAGACTTGGGATGAAGTTTGTTTAAGGTGACAAATTTAAGTCAACCTTAGCTAACAAAAGACTTTTTGCTTATTAAATATATTTCATGATTCATGGCTCAAGGAGCAATGCCATTAGGGAACATATAGGCTGTTATTGTGATCGAAATATAGTGGAGTCATATAGAAGTCAAGCCACATGGTCTGAGGGTTTTGGTCATATCCAGATTTCATATGGTGCCATTTAGTGACAAAACCATGTAGATAAAGGACACATGCCACAACCTTAGATATTATTTAAGTATGAACACACACACACACACACACACACACACACACACACACACACACATATATATATATATATATATATATATATATATATATATATATATATATATATATATATATATATATATATATATATATATATATATATATATATATATATATATATATATATATATATATATATATATATATATGTAAATGTTAATATATTAGCTGTTTGTGAGGAAATGTTTTCTTAGCTTATCATCCTTGATGAATAAAGATGGATGAGTGGATGATTGTTTGCTTTAAGCTATTTTGAATGATGAATTTCATTCAAATTGTACCTATCCTTTTTGGATGAATTTTACAACCAACACAACCATTGACGAGGAATGATTAGGCTTTGTTGACCTGAACCCAATCATAAGACCCAACTAGAAAATTAAAACATCCTCATTCATTTAATTTAGATTTTTATACATGTGTGGAGGCACATGCATGTATTTTTGTAATTTTCTATTGGAATTAGAAAATTGATTTTACATTTTTAATTTAATCCTCAAATTTAGCCTATGTAGCCTATTCATACATTAGGATTGTATCTTGAATCTCTAAGTCCATACACATGCAAGCAATTCAAATTTATTTTATCTTAACTTGCGAAATATCCTCATACACTGAACTTAGGTAATTGTTACTATGTCAGGACCAAGGTAGGTAATTCAAATCTATTTTTATTAAGCACATCAATGCTAAAAATTTGGCACCTAGATGTTTATTATGATAGTGCCTCAACATTGGGAACATAGTGCCTAGGCGCTTGATAGCGATGTCAAATTGGTTCCTTAGCATTGAGTGATTAGTCCTGTAGTATTCTAGGGAGGCATTCATGTTGACAAAGTGACTAGAACCTAGGCATTGATTATAAGGCACCGTAGCACCAGTCAAAAGTTAGTTTAGAAAAGCTGGCACATTGACAGACACTTTAAATAAAAAGGACAAACTTTTTGACCAACACAGTAGTATTGAGTAAGAGCATTGCGATGCTACATCAATGCCTGACAGACTTTTTAGTTATAAAATTAATGATAATGAATACTCTTTTTGACCAGTATAGTAACTGACTTGACCAACTGACTAGCACTTGGGCGTTGTATGTGAGTACCACAGCATTGGTTCCCTATTTTAAAACTTGAGAGCTTAGTGCCTCTACTACTACAGTGCGGTGGTGTTATGCCTAGTTTATAAATAGACCCTTGGGCTATAGAATTATTCCATTTTATATTATCAATTCCTTAGAGCTCTCTCTCTCTCTCTCTCTCTCTCTCTGCCTCTCTTTTTCTCTTAGCATTCTCCCATATTAAGAAAGTAATCATGCTACTCAAGAGGCTTGCTAGCAAGAGGAGGGCTACTTCAAGTGAGGCTAGCAGGTTTGTTAGCATGGAAGTTGAAGAGAGATATAAGCACACCCTCACCCATAAGAATCTCATCCTAGAAAGGAGCTTCTACAGCTTAGGTGGGGGAGAGTAAAAAGGGTGATCAATGAATGTAGTGTGAAGCTGGCCTACGAGAGCAGCTCTTATGTCTTCCTCGTGTTGTAGGAATTCTTAACCAACACGAAGGAGCACCAAGACAATAAAGTCTTCAATTGGGGGAAATTAGTAAGTTTTGATAACACTATCATCAATGAATATTATGAATTGCCAAACATATCACACAATAAATATCTTTCTTATTATAATGAGCACCTAGATTTTGATGAAATTCTTAATTTTTTTTAGTGGTAAAATTGCCAATGTCTAGGGGAAACAATGGGAGGAAAGAATTATTAACTTTCCTACTATCGGCCTAATGATAGAATTTAAAGTTTGGCATAATTTATTTTTGCCAAGATGATGCTCACTGGTAGTATCAGTGAGATAATCAAAAATAGGATCATTTTAAATTTTACAATTCAAAAGGGATTTATAATTAACATAGGGAATATTATTTATAATTCTATTTATATATGCTTAGGAAAAGTACTATTATAGGGTATAGTCATCTCTCTCTTATTTATGGATTGTGCACTACAGTGGGTGTGTTAGGGGAGCCTGATGAAGAAGTTTTTATTCAAAAGACTCCTCTAACAAAAAGGCTTATTGAGGGGTTTAGTTCGAGATATGAAGTGGGGGAGAGTTACGTGCCCTACGATCTTAACCTCAATCTTCTAAACCCTTTAATGAGTAAGTCTTAGATTTAAGGAGAGAGGTGGGATAGAGTAACCCCAGGTTATGGGATTTAGAAATGATGTTTGATTATCACATGGATCATCAACATAAATACTTTTTTTATATGTCCTAGTTCAATATGGCACTAGTCCATAGGTTTGAAAATTATGGTCTTAGGGATCAAAGTTAGGCTTCTTTTCTTGCGATGCCTTAATATCCCCTTAATATAGCTACCTAGTCGGAGCTAGAAATAGAAGAGGAGGAGGATGATTATGATTACTAGTTTCTACATCTTTTTTTATTTTTGTATTTTTCCTTTTTTGTACAATTTATGTAATAGTTTTGATTTTTAATAAATATCTTTTTATTTCACATGTTTACATATTTCTATCCATTTCTTTATTACTGTGGAATGCTCTAGTATTTAAGTTTTTTTTAAAATAATTTTTCTGCTCAACATTAAGGGCTCAATGCATCGACTGATTTAGATTATTTAATAAGGACTATTAAGGTTGATGGGTATTTGATATACTAGAGATTTTTTTACACCGAACTATCTGGGAAAGTAGAATAGGGTTTTTTGTTGCAAGGTTAGCAATTTCTTATAAGGGAAAGCCCCTATAGTTAATTACATCTTGGAAAAGAATGATCTCTTCCTAAGAATACTCTCGATTAAAGAAATAGATTTTATTTTATGGATTTTAAATCCTATCTTAAAAATATGATTTATTTAGAACTTTAATAAGGAGCACTTTCAAAAGGGAAAGAGTTCTTTTGGAGACCAATTAGGATCAAGTAAGAAATGCTTATAGATACTAGGATGCCCTGTAGGAATTTCAACTAACCTACGATTGGTCTTTATAATTTTGAGATTGAATTTAATAAAGTTTGAAATGATATTTTCTTAAAAATCTAGGACTTAGAATCTAACAGCACAAGACTATATAAATGCTTAGGGCTGAAGACTTATTTCTAGAAGGATGCTTCAGAATCTAAGTTTACAAGTGTTTTTGAAAGAAGTCAGAGGCTCGGCCTAGTTCAATTTTTGAGAATTATTGTCTCTTTCTCTTACTTGAAAAAATTAACCTATTCCTCATTCCTCTAGACTTATCACCTCCTTGGATGGGCTACTAGCTAACATAATCTAAGCAATTTTTGAAAACCATGAGTTTAGTCTTCATGCTATGCAAGATGGTTGGGCTATTTTATTTAGGAAAAAGACTAAGAGCCTAAACTTGCTCATTAACCTAAAGACCAGGTTAGAAATGATATGCACCAAACTAATGCAACAAGTTTTATATTTTATGTTTTGACTTACAATTCATTTAAGGCTATAGGTATGCAATTTATGCCTATTATGATATGTAGTTAGAAGTGGCTGTGGACTAAATCAAAAAGAGAAAGCACGCTTCCCCAAGAAGGGTGGTCATTCTTTTGTGGTCAGATGCCTCTTTACAATGGGTGAAACACCCAATTTAAAGAGAACAAATAATATTCTATCATGTTTTGCAAAAACTAATTATTTCTAGTCGCTTTTAAGTTATGCTTATGGCTTTAAAATTTTATATTTTAAGATTTAGTTGCCAATAAATTATCAAAAATTTATCTAAGGTGAGTTTTAGCCTTAATTTCAATTCCTTAAAGTTTCAAATTAAATGGGTTAATATTTTGGGTTTAATTTAAGTATGATTATTATTATTTAAACACAAATTAACCCAAAAATACCAAATAAATATTGAGGATTTTGGGTTTAATAGATTCTCCTCACTCAGATGAATCCATAAAGCCCTTGTTTGCATTTTTTTGGTTAAGTATTTTATTTTCTATGATTTTTGAAGTTTTGATGATTTTTTACCATTTTGTAAATTAAAAAAAGCAATTCTCCTACTTAATCCATTTAGCACCTATACAACATTTACATGTGGCATAACACGACTGGACCACATGGATCCCATGTCAAAAGGTGGCACCGATGTGGGTTTCAACAGCATCATCTAATCATGGATTGGATGACATAGATTCAATCCCAATTTTCTCAAAGGATTAAATTGAGCTATGTTCATAGATCTCAATCATCCATTCCAAATAAAAGGAATGGATGGCAAAGATTTCACCTTTGAGCTTCCACAGGAGAATTGAGAGCTGTCCACCTTTGGATGGAAATTTCTAGTGATCTAAGCTACCATTCTTTATGTTTTCTATTACAAAATGATTATGGATTGATTTACAATCAATTGACATGGCTTAATCTTTACCAAATGTAAATTTGCTTAACAAAGGACCAAACCACACAAGAGTAGGTAACCAGTTTAGGGAGTTCCTCGTTGGAGTGATGCCCGATGATTTTGCTTATTTAAAAATCTTCTATGGGATAAGACGAACCTCTGGTGAGGTGGAATTGACTTTCCTCCCTTCCAATCATCATGGACACTAATGCTCTGGCCTAAGCCATCGACGTTGGTCGAACTTCTTCTTACTATGGGAGGGAGACTTGGAAAAGAGCTCATTTGAGTTTGCCTCTACCTATAGAAAGTGTAAGGAGTGTTAATTGGGCTTGAGGAGCTCATTTTCCAAATTTCCAAGTTTGGCTAAGAGCTTTAATCTCCTTTGCCACTAGCCATGGCCAATCGCTAGCCTACTGATGGTGAGAGGCTTGGGTAAGGCTTCAATTAAGTCCTTCTTCACATCAAGATATGATTGGATTCATGAGAAGATGTTTCTTTCCTCTTTCCATATATGGCTGAGAGCCATATAAAGAAGGTTTATAGTGGCCAAAATCCAGCCATCGATGGTGAGAACTCTGGCTGTGGGGTCCGTTCAGCCACTCTTCCCCTTGTGATCTAATGGGATGCATAGAAGCATGAGAGGAACTCTCTCCTTTTTTTTATTAATGCTTGGCCATGTGCTTCTTTCATGGAGGAAGAAAATTTGAATTTGACATTGTGATTTACACCCTTGAAGGCTAGCTCCTTGGGGTGGTTAATTGATTGGAGATAGTAAATTAGTTAAGGTAAGGAGGTGTATGAGATATGGTGGAGAGAAATAGGGTTTTGCTTCTCTTTGTTTTGAATTTCATTTCTTCTTTTCCATGGCTATGGATCATCTCCCATGGCATATATATGACATATCCTAACTTTTGGCACCATCACAACACTCATTTGGATTGATGGTTGGTTGGCTAAGTCAAACCAAGATGAATCATAGCTCAAACTCAAGTCCATTTGAGTTGGATTTGAGAATTGAGCTTAGTTTAATGTCATTTAGATTTAAATTGATTTAAAGTAGTTTAATTGTATTTCTTTTGATTAATTAGTTTTAGATTTGAGTTCCAATTAGTGCTTATTATCCAATGGATAATTTGGAGGTCAATTGATTCATGCCATGTGTGGGATATATTTGGTTTTATTTTAATTTGACCCATTTTAACTTAAATAAGTTAAATTAAGTTCAATTGAGTCAAATGACCATTTTGACTAAATTAAAGTATTTTTAAACTCTAATCATATTTAATTACATGTGTGGAATGGTTTCGAGTGTTGATTTCACTTGGTTTGAAATTGATTTCAATTTTGATCCATTTATTGGGCTGAACTCATTTGGGTCAAATGGCCAAATTAGTCAAATTAGACCTAATGATTGGTTGGATTGTGTTAAATGATGATTTCTAAATAATTTTAAGTATTTTATTTGGATTAATTTCAATTTAATTTAAATTTTGATCATAATAAGATTCATTTAGGTTTATTTAGATTAAGGGATCTAATTAGCCCAAATAAGGCATCATTGGGTTGATATTTATTTGATTCATGTTTAAACATGTTCATTTTATGATTTTGAGTCTTTTGAATGACTTTATTTGGTCAAATTTTGGTGGGTTGACTTTTGCCTTGGTGGGACCCATATAAGTCAACTCTATTTAAAATGGTTGACCAACTTTGACATTTATTTGGATTCAAATTTAAATCCATTTATATTTATAGAATGACTTTTTTTCCTTTTCATTTGATTTAATTTTAATTTGTTTTACATTTATTTGAATCAAATAAGTAGGATAATTGGGTTAACTATTCCAATTATCTTATTTTAAACTCAATTGGATTTAGATTTCAATTGAAACATATTTGATTCAATTCTTTATTTCAATTTGGGTTGGGTTTGGATCCACCTAATCCCATTAGGTTAGGTCAAACCTTAGGAGAATTCATTAAGTCATAAAGTCTTCAATGCTTAATTAGGAGTTCATAATCTAAGGTTAGGTGTCCTA
The DNA here is from genome assembly GCA_021442155.1 of Cymbidium sinense. Taxonomy (NCBI): domain Eukaryota; kingdom Viridiplantae; phylum Streptophyta; class Magnoliopsida; order Asparagales; family Orchidaceae; genus Cymbidium; species Cymbidium sinense. The sequence goes on along the minus strand of CM038226.1, from coordinate 60,625,203 downwards.
ATTACTAATTTAGGGATGATGCTAACCTTATCAAAAAATGTGGTCAACACTCAAGAGCTTAGCACTGTAGTGCTCAATTTTTGGCTCCTTAGTGATTTAGACTCAGTGTTCAAGATTTCATTCTCGAGAACTCAATGCCTCAGCACTGCGGCACAAAACACCTGTATTGAATAAAATTTTCAATGATTTTAGCTAGTTTTTTTTTTCAAAAAACTTTGGTGGCATAACACCTTAGTAGTGCTAGATTTTTTTGTATTTTAGTGCAAATACACTCTTCTCCCTTATTCTAGATCCTAGATAGACGGAGGGAGGATGTTCTTCTTGCGTCAAAACTAAGTTCAATGGCAGAGATCTTCAACATTCAAAATTCTTGAATATTTAAGTATTACAGAGCATTTCTTTTACTTAGGATTCAAGATCAATGGAGATGCGCTCTTTTATTTCTCACCAAATCCAAGATTGATGTTGAAAATTTGGTTAAACTTAATTTTCAAAGATAAAATTATGTAAAATAAACATTACTCCATGAATCTTTTACCTGGATTAGACGATAGATCATTCTTGTAGCAGTAAAAAGCATGCTTATGGAAAGCAAAAATCACTGAGAGCAAAAATGCATAAGAATACTAAAGAGAGTGAGTGGAAGAATAAGGCAAATTTTGAGGGGGTTGCTTTCCCCTTTTATAGGCAATTTCCCTCTAATGTGGTAGTTTTTTTTTCTTGTTGTAACCTTTCCCCTTGCTCCCCTAGACAATTATTGTTGTTGGGGCCAAGATGTTAACTTTCTTGATTTTAAAAAATTGAGGATTCATGACTCAACATCGTGATGTTGTGTCGTTTAATTAGGCAATCGTGGGAGTAGTTTGAGCTTGTAGATTCTTTAAGGCGGCAACAATGCCCAGATGTTGTGATTGTAGTGCAACAATGCCCCATGAAGGGATGTGTAATTCTCATCATTTTTTATTCATTTCATCATTTTTTAGATGCAAACATTCTTCAATATGCATATGGTTATTGCTAACAAGCTGAGTAGACGCTACAGAAGCAGCACTAGTATCTATCAATAATACTAGTGTGGCATCACTCTTCATCTATCATGCTGGTGGCTCAACTGCTACTGGTTGGATGAGAATATAAGTAGAATCATCTATTCCTGCTATTCCTATATCATAACTAGCTGACAAAAGATAGTGAATATATTTATCCTCTCTCTCCTAAGTCGATGAAGCCTTTCATCATCGCTTCCTACTGCTGCCCTATTCATCTGATGATCTCTTAGGAGCATGAGTCACGTGTTGGGGGGAATACAAATGTTATACTAGTTTAGCTCTCCCCAATCTATGAATATATATGTGAAAGTCTAACTCCAAGAAGGAAGAGAAGGTATGGTGGATCCATAGTAATCATAGGTGACTAACTCTGTGTAAGTCTCCTATAGAGCTACACAAAACCAAAAATTAGTTCCTAGATGAAGTAAGAAATCCCATGCTATAGAGGCTATTGCTAAATGAATAAATAGTGGGAGTTTTCCTAGGGAATGAGTATCTACTATATCCAATATCTATGATAGTTTGTATACTGGTGTAGCCTGAGTAAAGCCATACTGCTTAGCCACTATGTGGGATTGTATCCTTCCAAGATCATAGACTCATGCCATTGATAAGAAAACCAACTAGGTCTTATCCTAATGTGATATTTTGCTATACATTTATATCATGGCTTTGAAAATAATAAGTGTGCCTCTGTCAGAAAGAGAATTGTGAATCTCTATCCTAAGCTTTGAGCAAGAAGGCTATGCAAGGATGATCTGTAAATGATTTGAAAGCGATCCATCATGCATGATGGAGAAAACATGAAAGTCTTGATTTGATCCCTATCTAAAGTGATTGTAGCCCTAGTCAATTGCATGATCATAGGGAAACACTGCTCTCTAAAGTAGGATGACATCTCAGGACAGTTGAAAGGTCTTGAAATATATGCATGAGTCCATCCATGTAAGTAGTGATAAGGAGCACCTACATCATAACATCGTGAGTCAGTCATAATGCTCGCTCTGCCTAATCCATGATATAGGTAGGCTAATGATGCAAGTTCTAGTGCTATCCTCTCATCATGAGTAAGCAAGCTAAACATCAAAAGAGTGGAAGGATAGAAAAATCTACTATGACCTGGAAACACAAAATAACATAACCAAGTGATAATGAGAGCCACTAAAGATAGCTCCTCGTTAATGTCCCAAGCTAAGATTCACAAAAAAATGACTATTCAATTCAGCTCAAATCTAGTACTAAATAACATTTTAGTTGAATGTAATCCCATGTCAAATGGATCATCCAATCATGCCAAATGAGATGCACATACTACTGAATTGAGGAAACTCTCAAACCATGTGTCTAGATTAATTATGCCCCATCACTTATGGATTGATCTTCACTTTCTGAATAGTCTCTGATAGTGAGCTAGATTGCGATGGAGATATGAAGAATATACATAACTGCCTCTCTAGCCAGCTAGCTGATGCTCATGATATGGAGGCACGCACTCCTCATAGGGAATGCCTATAATGGGGAGGCCTGCTACATCCTGCATGTCAACTAAAGTGATTTCCATCTCATGGACCAATCCAACAGGTATTAGTGATCCTGACCCAATGTTCTATTATGTTTCAAGTCCAAGTAAATGGAAGGTGGTTGTAATTAAAAAGTGATGCATGAACTATGTGATATATGCCAACTCTTCTAAAGAAGTCACCATAAATCTATATATGATGGTGGGACTAGTATATGTAGCCACTGATAGCTGACAAGGGCATGCTTAAAATTGATTTTGGGTCTGAATATTCTGCCTCATGATGTAATATGTGATAAACCAAAAGTTTGATTGTGCTTGCAGAAAGAGCAGTATGTACGACTGGCTAAAGTACATCTTGATCTCCAAAGTAAAGGAAATTTACGGCCCTCTCTAAAGGAATATCGTGACTATGTTTCAGCTTTAAATTGATCACCCAATCATATGCTTCAATAGTGGCCTATATATGCTCCTCAGTAGGCTTAGTGAGATGCATATCATATGGCCTTTTCTAAGCAAACATTTTTGCCAATCTATAACAAATTTAGTCAAGAGAAGCATATAAATTTTTTAGGCATTATAAAAAGCATTAATATTCAAATTTGTAAATGAGGTATGCTTATAGGCTTTAGATTTGATTCATTCTTCTTTATTTTATAAAATTTAAATTTAATCCTCTTTTGAGTATATTGAATCTAGATTTATATTTAGACCCACCCTTTTTGGGTATGTTGATTATATTTAGACTTAAATCCTATCCATATGGACATGTTGGATTTAAGTTTAGGTATAAATTTGGTCCCTTTAGACATGGTGGAATCTAAACTTGAGTTTAGATCCAACCCCTTTTGGGTATTATGGAATCTAGATTTGGGTTAAGATCCAGCCTCTTTTGGCATGATGGATATGATCTGGCCCCTTTGGCATGATGGATCTTTGATTTAAATTTTGATCCAACCCTTTTGGACATGATGAATATGATTTGGACCATTTGAGCATGATGGATATGATATGACCCCTTTGGCATGATGAATCTTTGATTTAAATTTAGATCCAGCTCTTTTGGACATGATGGATCTTTGATTTAGATTTAGACCGACCCCTTTGGACATGTATGATCTAATTTTTCCCCTTTGGGCATGATGGTTCTTTAATTTAAGTTTAGATTTAGCCCCTTTGGACATGATGGGCTTGATCTGACCCCTTTGGGCATGATGGATCATGGATTTAAATTTAGATTGGGCCTCTTTGAGCATGATGGATCTTTGATTTAAATTTAAATTTGGCCCCTTTGACCATGATGGATCTGATCTAGCACCTTTGGGCATGATGGATCCCCCCTTGGACATGATGGATTTGATCCAGCCCCTTTGGGCATGATGAATCTTTGATTTAATGATGACTTTGATTAGAGAGAGTTTCTCTTCGATAAAGGATTTTCCTTGGATTGTAAAGCTTATAAAATTACCCCTTATTGATAGTGGAGTTTTCGTCAAAATGAGTACATTCTTCTTGTACTTAAGCAAAAAGCATCCCTTAATTTTTTAACTCTTGCATTTGTAAAGCATAACGCCTTTAGTAGCTATGCATAATATATCTTGAGATATTGCCCATTTATATGGGGCATATGTCTTATCGCTTTTACATCAATGAGATAATAAGCTCCCCCTTCATATACTTTTTCAATGTTATATGATCCTTCCTAATTTGGGTCAAACTTTCTACTTACTCATTGATATGGAATAATCGAACTTCTACGTACCAATACTAATTGATCTAAGCTTCTTAGGAAAACCATGTGGTATCAAGCTTGGTTCATCCTTGCTTTATATATTTCTAAATTTTATTGGGCTTGTAATCGAGTTTCATTTAGATCTTTAAGCTGTTTGAGTTGTATTTGGACACTTTCCTCCATTATAAGTTTATTTTGAATTGCTATACAGAGTGAAGGTATTTCTACTTCAAGAAGAAGTATTACTTTTGATCTGAAGACTAAGGAGTATGGTGTTCTATGTGTAGCAACTTTATATGTAGTATGGTATGACCACAAAACTTCAATTAATATATCATGCCATTTCCTTTTATTTTAAGAGGGAATTTTCGTAAAAAGTTTAACCAACATTTTGTTGATGCTTCTGCGAGACCATTGGCTTTTAGATTATATATTCAAAAATATCACCAATTTATTTTATATCTCTCAATTAAATGAAAGAATTTTGTATTCCTAAAGGTAGTGCCATTATCAGATATAATTCTTTGAGGTACTCCAAATTGGTAGATGATATGGTCTCGAAAAAATTTCACTACATTATCCACTTTAACTTCTTTAATGGAATTACTTTAGCCCATTTAGAGAAGTAATCAATGACAGCTAAAATAATATGATGACCCCAGATGATGGAGGATCTATTGGGTCTATTATATCAGCTCCCCAACTTTTAAATAGCTAAAATACCACTATTAGATGTAAGTTATTAGGTGGCCCATGCAATATATCTACATATATTTGACATTAATGACATCTTTTGGAATGTTCAATGTAGTCTTGAACCATATTGGGCCACTAGTATCCCATTCATTTGATTTTGATTTTCATTTTAGGACTGGATTGGTGTGCACCACACAACCCTTCATGGACTTCAGTCATTACCATCTTTGCTTCATTTGGTCCCAAGCATCACAACCACATTTGGTCGAATGAGAGCCAATATAACACATCATTTTAAGGGCATATCATAGCACTATTTGTGAAATTTGATGAGCCTTTGTTTTATCTTTTGGCAATACACCATTTTTAAGATAAGTGATGAACAGTTCTCACAACTCATCGTCTTATATTATCGTTGAAATCTCATGATTTTCTTTAGCTTTAAAGGCTTGCAGAATGGTGCCAATGCTAGCCTACTTTAGAATATTATTATACTTGGCTCTCCCTGAGTGTCTATTATTTCTTTAGCCAATTTAGCTAATGCATCAGCTTTACCATTGTCCTAACATATGTTCACTCAGAAAAATACCTTTGAGAATGCTCTTCACCATCTTTATTGAGATGGGTAGATTGATATAAATTTAATCAGCTTTCCCCTGACATTATATTAAGGTTTAATTAGATTTGGGTTCTACTTCTTATGAATGTAAGCTTTCATAGTTAATTATCCCTCTTACCGTAGTAAGAGGGCACTCTTAATTAAGGTTGGAAATGATCATATCTTCCTGAAATGAATTGGTGTATAATAGTGTGTGTGGTATGACATAGATGAATGTCTAAGAATGATAGGAGAATAGTCTCGATTAAGATCCCATGGTTTTGTTATCCCAAGACTACATTATTCTAGTCTACCAACATCAGAGGGCTAGCTATAATGTTTAGTGAGTCTGATTAGCAGCCATGGGTTACCTCATCTCAGATATCCTAAAAAGATTAGAGGTTTAGAGAAGGGGTGTTTGCATGATGAATATGTGTAAGATTTAGGTTATGCTTGCATTGCAAGCATAGGGTGGACTTGCATCTCTTTTGGAATGCCATATTTATATAGCTGTTCATATGATGAACAAATTATAAGATGTTTGCTTGGCAAATGGATATGAGATCGAGCTTACATTCCTTTGGAATGCTAGTATTTTATAGGTGTTCACATGGGGATTAAATTATAGGATGTTTGCATGGAGAATAGATAGATTGATAGGGTGTTTACATGGTAAACATCAATTTGTTATTCTCAGGTTCAGCACCTCAGCTCTAAAAACATAGCGCCTATGTGCTTGGTAGTGCCGTGGGATCGAGTAATTATACTGTAGCTTTTTAGGGTAGGTATTCATGTTGAACCAATTGACTAGCACTTAAGCGTTGATCATTTGGTGTCGTAGTGCTAGTCAAAGGTCAATTTAGAAAAGATGGTAAACAGATAGGCATTTTAAATGGAAAGAAAAAATTTTTAACCAGCACAATGGTGCTGCATCAGAGCACAACAGTGATACATCAATGCTTGATATGCTTTTTTGTTACAAAATTAGTAATATTTAATAATCTTTTTGACTAGCACAATAATCAACTTGACTAGTCGACCGCTAGCTACATGTGAGCTGCTAGGCTCTAGTTCTGCTCAAAACTTGAGAGCTTAGTGCCTCGCACCCGTGATGCATCATCGCTTATGCTTGGCTTATAAATAGATTCCTAGGGCTATAAAATTTTTCATTATGCAGTTATTCTCTCTAGAGATCCCTTAGCTTTCTTTCTCTCTAAGTTTTTTCTTAAGTCAAAGAAACCATGGCACTTAAGAGGCTTGTTAGCAAGAGGAGGGTGACTTTGAGTGAGGTTAATAGATTTGTTTGCATGGAAGCTGAAGCGAGGTATCAGCACACTCTCACCCACAAGAATCTTATCCCAGAAAGGAGCTTCTACAACCCAGGTGGGAGAGTAGAATGGGTGATCAATGAACACAGTTAGGCGAAGCTGACCTATGAGAGTAACTCTTGCATGATCCCTGTGGTGCGAGAGTTCTTCACCAATGTGAAGGAGAACCATAATAATAAAGTCATTGTGTAGGAGAAACTAGTCAGTTTTGATATAACTACCATCAATGCATATTACGAATTGCCAAATGTGTCATACAATCAATATCTTTCCTATTATAATAAACACTAAAATTTTGATGAAATTCTTGGTTTTCTCACTAGTAGACATGCCAATGTCCAGTGGAAATGACAGGATTAAAGGATTATTAACTTTCTTGTCTTTAGCATAATGGCAAAATCTATGGCTTGACATAATTTTGTTTCTGCTAAGCTAATGCCCACTGGTAATATCAGTGAGGTGACCTAGGATAGGGAAATTTTGAATTTTGCTATTCAAAAGGGCTTTATAATTGATATAGGGAAGATTATTTATAATTCTATTTGTAATATGCATAGAGATAGTACTACTATAGGATATCATCATTCCTCTCTTATTTATGGTTTATGCATTGCAGCTTGTGAGTTAGAGGAGCCTTATGAAGAAGTCCTTATTCAAAAGGTTCCTCTAATGGAAATTCATATCGAGGGGTTTGGTTCAAGGTATGATGTGGGGGAGAGCTCACATGCCCTACGAACTCAACCCTAATCCTCTAAACTTTTAAATGAGAAAATCTCAGATTTAAGGAGAGAGCTAAGTGAGAGTAGCTGCAAGCGATCTGTTTTAGAAAAAAATTGTTTGGTTGTCATATTGATCACCAACAAAAATAGTTTTCTTATATGGCCCAGTTTAATATAGTACTGGTCCATATGTTTGAAAATTGTGGCCTTGAGGATCCAAGATAGACTTCTTTTCCTTTAGCACCTCAATATCACCCTTATGTAGCTACCTCACTAGAGTTAGAAATAGAAGAGGAGGAAGATGATTATGACCACTAGTTTCCTCTTTTTTGTTTTGTATTTTCTCTCATTTTTATTTCTATTTTTATTATAATAATTTTTAAAATAGATTTTTTATTTAATAAAGATGTGTTTTTCTTCATTTCTATTCTTTTTGTTTGTCACTGTGGAAAGCTCTAGGATTTAAAATTTTTAAGAGTAAAAATTTCTGCTCAATATTAGGGGATCAGTGCTTCGGTGCTGGTGAATTAGCGCCTTAATGCTATTAAGATAAAAATAATTGATTTAGAACCCATTAGCTCTGCATTTTGTCTTTATATTTTTAACGCCACAGTGTTGTGGGTGCGAAAGTCTTAATTCTCAATTGGGTGTGAGAACACAGTGCCTCAGCACTGGGATACCAGCACCATGGCCTTGTAAGAAGCCCGCCTAAGCTTAATTTTCCCGAGGACTCAACACCTCGAGCGCTATATGTGTAGTGACATAACATTATGGATATAAATTAGATTATGATATAAATGCCTTAATATTATCACTTGGGTGTCCATTCCCAGAACACAGCACCTCAGCACCGGGATACCAGCACTATGGCAATGTGAGATGCCTGCCTAAGTTTAACTTTTTGGAGAACGCAACACTCTGATGCTAGGACTACAGTGACATGGTGCTATTTCACAGATGTTTAAAATTTAATAATATTCTTTTTAGAAAAAATTAAAATTTTGATGGCATAATGCCTTAGTAAAGTTAGATTTTTATAAATTTATTAGTGCATTAGCACACTTCTCCCAAGTTTTAGACCCAAGATCAATAGATGGAAGGGAGAGGGAAGGGGGGGAGAAGGGGGGAGGGTTTATTTCATGCTGGAATCAAGTTCAATGGTGGAAAGGAGCATCTTAGGTTAAAGCATCTCGATGCTGGGTGAATAGTGTTATGGCACTATTTTAAGATATGAAAGTTGGGGTCTATCATTGCACCTTGAAATACAGTGCCACAGCGCTGCAAAGATGATATCAAGACCTAAGAGCTTGGCTCTGTAGTGCCAGGTTTTTGGCACCTCCGACTAAGGAATAGAGCTTTCAAGATTTCATTCTAGAGAGCATAGTGCCTCGGCACTAGACCTTAGTGCTATAACACCACAGGACAGAAATTCTATTTTGAGCTGAATTCTTTAAAATTTTGATGATTTTTTTTATAAAAATTTGGTGGCATAACACCTTAGCAGTGTAATCTTTTTATATTTTTAGTGCAAACACACTCTTCTCCCTTGTTTAAAATCTAGGATCAGTGGAGGGAGGGTGTTCTTCTCGCATCAGAACCAAATTTAATGGAGGAGGTTTTCAACATTCAAGATTTTAGAAATTTTAGTCTTAGGGGGGTTTTTTACTTTAGATCCAAGATTGATGAAGACACACTTATTTTCTTATCAAAATCAAGATCGACGATAAAACCCTTTTAACTTTATTTTTCAGAAAAAAAAATTTGCATAAAAGAATCATTTTTAGAAATCTTTTACCTGGAGTAGACAGAAGATTGCTCTTGTGGCAGAAAAATGTATGCCTATAGAAGGTATAGATGATCTGGAGCAAGAATGGGGAAAGAAGACTAGAGAGAGTGAGTGGAAGAGGGAGAAGAAGAACTTACGGGGGTTGCTCTTCCCTTTTTATAGGCAATTTCCCTCCTCTGGGTGGTTTTATACTATGTTATCATTACCCCCTCTTCTCTAGACAGTTATTGTTATTGGAGCGGGGACAGTAGCTTTCTTGATTTTAAAAAAAAATTGAAGATCATCGTGAATGGTGTTGTGGGAAGGAGTCTAGCACTGCACCTTGAAATACAGTGCCACAGTGCTGTAAAGATGATATCAAGACATAAGAGCTTGGCACTATAGTGCCAGGTTTTGGCACCTCTGACTAAGGAATAGAGCATTCAAGATTTCATTCCCGAGAGCATAGTGCCTCGGTGCCAGACCTTAGTGTTGTAGTACCACAGAATAGGAATTCTATTTTGAGCTAAATTCTTGAGGATTTTAATGTTTTTTTATAAAAAATTGGTGGCATAACTCCTTAGTAGTGCTAATTTTTTATATTTTTAGTGCAAACACACTCTTCTCCCTTGTTTCAAATCTAGGATCAGCGGAGGGAGGGTGTTCTTCTCGCACTGGAACCAAGTTCATTGGAGGAGGTTTTCAACATTCAAGATTCTAGAAATTTTAGTCTTAAGTTTTTTTTTTTACTTTAGATCTAAGATCGATGAAGGCACACTTATTTTCTCATCAAACCCAAGATCAACGATAAAACCCTTTTAACTTTATTTTTCATAAAGAAAATTTGCATAAAAGAATCATTTTTTAGAAATCTTTTACCTGGAGTAGATAGAAGTTTGCTCTTGTGATAGCAAAATGCACGTCTAAAGAGGGTATAGATGATCTGGAGCAAGAATGGGGCAAGAAGACTAGAGAGAGTGAGTGGAAGAGGGAGAAGCTCTCCCCTTTTTATAGGCAATTTCCATGAAGGAGTCTCTTAGCCAAGGAGAGAAAGGGGAAGAAAGGGCTTCCTCCCTTCAAACCTCTCAACCAAAAATAAGCACAAGTCTAAGAGGGACTAAACCTACCATCTAGCCAAGCCTCTCGCCACCAGTGGCTGGATTCCAGCCACTCAAAGGCTTAAAACATGGCTTTCGGCCATGTATAGAAAGAGAGGAGAGATGCCCTCCCCTCTCCCTATTTTCATTCCAATACATCCAAAAGACAAAGAGAAGCCAAGTCAAAGCCTCCCCTGGGACTTTCACCACTGGCAAACTAGAAATCCATCATGGCTAGCGACAAAGCTCTCGACCTTTAATGGAAAATAAAGAGGGAGATCATTTCATGCCAAATAACTTCTTCCTACACATTCGATGGATTGTGGCGACCTTAAAAGAACCATCCTCAAGGTCTGTTGCCACCGACGAGCTAGAGAACGGTCAAAATCGATGGCAAATGGCCAAGTGTTGGCCTCCATAGCATTTGGCGGGGAGGCAAGCCATCAAATTGTGTTTATAGCTTTGCCTTGATGTGATGAAGGTGCTCAAAGCACGACGACTACCAGGGATCGCCACCGATGAGGTATGGACTTAAACTAACCTCTTTAGCAAATTTATTTTGTCCTTTATGAAGAGAAATTGATTTCCAAAGAAATCAAACTATATAGATTGATTGTAAATTGATCATTAATCATTTTACAATCAAAATCATGTTAAAATTCCCCTTGGATGGTCTAAAATTAGCCAGATTGGATAGATGACATCTGTTTCTCACTAGGGAGAATAGGGGAATGATCTCCATCGTCCATTCCTTTTGTTAGGAACAAATGACTGAGATCTAACCAAATTATCTGATTTAATCCATATAGGAAACACATGTAAAATTGTGACCATCTAATCTTCGATCGGGCGGTCATAGATCATTCCACGATCCCTACCATTTTTGACACATGATTCACGTGGCCCAATGGCGCCACATCGGTACACTAGTTAAAATGGAAATTTTTTATTTTTTGAATTAAAAAATATTACAAAATGTATTAAAATTTATAAAATCATAAAAAATAAAATATAAATCCATAAAATGCTAATAATGGCTCTATGGATTCATCTTAGTGAGATTAATCCATTAAACCTAAAATCCCCAATTAATTTTGGATAATTTTTGATTAATTTGGCTTTAAATGAAATTTATCAAACTTAACTTAATCATAAACCATTAATTCAATCAATGTGAAACTTCACGGGACTGAAACTAGGATTAAAGTACACCTTAAGAAAATTTTTCATGATTTATTACAAAGTAAATCAAAATATACTGAATTTCCAATCTCAAACCATAATTTTAATGAAATAAATTAAAATTAAATTAAGGAAATCATGGAAAATTATGAAATCACTTTAAATCATAAAAAAACCCTAATGAACTTAAAAACACCACTAAAACTCATTGAAATTCAATAAATCATAAAATGACCTAATTTGCCATTTAATTAAATTAATTAATCCAATTAAATGACACAAGCTTTGGAAAATCACAATAAATTAACCAAAAATATAGAAATTCCAAATGAACTCTGTGTGGATGCATCTTGTAGATAGGAATCTTAGAAAAATTAAAACCCCTAAATAATTCTATCCAAATTAAGCTTAATTTAAGTTTTAATAAAATAATTAAAACCTTAATAAATCCTAAATCTTGCATCTGAGTTAAATGAAACTTTAGGAAAATAAAATTAGTAAGGAACCCTAGTTTCCATAAAAATTACAGGGTTAATTGACCTATGGATTAAAAGTTATTGAATTTTTAATCTCTTGGTTGACTTATAAGAAATAATAAATCAAAAAATTGCAATAAATTATAAAAATTTATAATAATAATTTAAAACATCTTCATCCACACCAGAACACCTAAGGGTAACTTTCTAACATTCTAAATTAAAGAATTTGTTTAATTACAAACTTAGGGTTTAATGGAAATCATTAAAAAAATGCAAAATCTAAGTAAACCTTAAAGTATATAATTTATTAAATTCATAATCAAATAATTAATGAAATCTTAATCCATAATCATAGCAAGCTAAGAATGAATTAGAACATTAACCTAAATGTTTTAGGTTAACATAATTTAAACTAAGGAAACAGAAATAAAGTGGACATAAACATTAATAAAAAAAAATCAAACCAATTCAAATCAAAATAAGTTAAATCAAATTAATAATTAAATCAGACTCAGAAAAATTTAATCAAATAAAAAGAAATGAAAAAAAAAATTCAAAATAAGTAAAATTAAAATATTCATTAAACTAAACGTAAACCAAATAACAAGGTTAATTAAGATACTTAAGATCTTAGTTAGACCTTTGGAATGAACCTTCATCTTAGAGTGAAGGCTTCATTATATTAAGATTTAGGATGTTGAATGGGTTCCACCCAAAGAGAAATCTATACTATTCTTCATTCTTAAAAATTTAGAATTCATTTTACATAAAAAAATAAACTTAAAAAGGAAAAAAAATTGTAAATCATTAAATCACTTAAATTAAAATCACTTGTGGTAAATTAAACCAATTTGAAAACTAAAAGAAGTTAAAAGAATTAAAACCAAAAATTTCATAATTAACAACATATGGTACATAGTCTAGACACCCGAGATCATAGGGCTACTAGTCCGAAGGAAGTTTTGATATCTCGAATCTCTAGTATAATAATAATAGGTACCTATCAAGCAAAAATATAAAATTAAAAAGTCTAAAAATCAAATTAAATCATAGACCCTAGATTTAGGTTAGTTCGATTTATGATATTCTGTGATATTTTTTGATGTTCTATGATGTGATGTGATATGTTTTCTTATTTTATGGTTTACTATTTTAGATTGCATGTCTAGGATTATTTGCTATTAGATTGGATGGTAGGACCTTCTTTTTGTAACTAATATTATCTTCTGTAGGGGGTTATGCTAAAAGAGATCGCCATCATAAATAAATATATAAATGTTATTTTCTTACAAGTATGCTGAAGTCCTTAGGCATAGCCCAATAGGACAGGTGGGCTTGGAAAGTAGCTAATGCTAAGCTCGTATGTTTATAAATATAATTGTTGGCGTGTTGTTTGCATTTCCTAACATTTATTTTGTAGGGCTTAGGATTTATTTTTGAAATTTAAAATGTAATTTGAGTTTATAATTATGTTAGGATCTATGAGGGTCTAGGATTAGCAGGAGCTGACCATACTAGAAGATGGGCGTAGAGGTCCCTTATGAAGCCCAATGGAGGTCTTTGAAAAAGGAGATGATCCTGAAAATAAACCCATAGATCTAAACTTGTAGTTCTAGGTCAGGCTGTATAAGGGCATAGCTCAGCTGCCCATTTTCTATTTCTTCTGGGGTGTACAGTAGTACTTGACATCATTGGCCTATTCTATAATTTAAATTAGCTTGATTTACTTTAGGTGCATAATAGAATCAACTGCTTTTGTAAGGTTTTTTTGTGTGTTACCTTTTCTACGATGAATGCCTAGATGATCAGACTCCTAGGAAAACAAATTTTTTTACCCAACCTAAATCTGAACAACTTAAATAAAAAATAAAGAAACTTGAAATGTTACATAAAATAAAGCCCTAGAAATAACTTAAAATCAACTTGAAATAATTAGCTTTAGCGAACCATGCTAGCATATTTTTCTAAACTCTTAAATTGGGAACTAAACCCATTGCACATAAGGGGTATCTGACCTTTGAGGATGACCACCTTCTAGGGAAAGTCTACATTCTCTTATTGATTTGACCCATGATCACTTGTAATTATCTATCATTTAAATTCATACCCCAAAGTCTTAAATGAACCATGAGTCAAAACATTTAAAAGTTGAATAATGTTGCCTTAGTTAGGATCATTTCATTCCCAACATGATCTTAGAAATTAAGAAGTGAGTCTAGGTTCTTAGATTCATTCCTGAAATACAACAGCCCAACCATCTTGCATTCATAAGACTTGGCACATGGATTTAAAATTCACTTAGGTGGTGTTAGCTGATAGCACTTCTTGGTAGGTGGTAAGTTTAGAAGAGTCAGGGATAGGTTTGTTCCCTCAAGTGAGAGGAATGATCGATAATTCCTAAAAGTTGAACTTGGTCGAGCATCTGACTTATGTCTGAAGCACTTATAAATTTAGGTTCTGAAGCATTCTCCTCAGAGTAAGTCTTCAACCATAGGCATTTCTATTATCATGTGCTGCTAAAAATCTAAGCTTTATATTTCTAATAAAATGTTAACTTAAAATTAAAGCCCAATGGTAGGATAGCTGAAATGCCTATTGGGCATCCAAGTATCAATAGAAATTTCTTACTCAATCATGTTTGGCTTCCAAAAGCTTTGGATCATTCCCAATTGAAATTCAAAACTATGATTTTATTGAAAACCCATGTTAGAAATCTATATAAATTATAGCTTATTTCTTTAATTGAGAGTATTCTTAGAAATATGTCCTCCATTCCTAAGATGTAATTAACTATAGGGGCTTGCCCTTGTAAGTACCATGAACCCATTTTAAAATAAACTCTGTTCTAATTCTCATCTAGTTCAGGGGAAAACTATCTGGTATATAAAGACCCATTAGTCTAGGAGTCTTTTATTAAATGATCAAATCCATTATAGGATAACATGTTTATCTTTCAAGATAATGTATTTACTCCTTAATGATGCATTTGATCATCCAAATAAAAAATTCCTATATCCTATGTGGTGTCATAAATTTTTCCTATAGTTACTTTTCATTGATCATATATAATAGTGACATAAAGACTTTGCAACTACAAATGTTTAACTTGGATTTATTTAATAAAAATAGAGGCTATATAATCCTTATAAGCCATAGTAAACAACCTCCTCCAAGCTTCTTATAGATGCTAAAGGGTAGCTTCCTGATCATGGACTGATGAGAAAAGAAGCTGCACAAGTTTGGTCACCTGTGCTTCTATTTGTGAGCAGTCCTTCTCTATGGCTGTGATAATTTGCCTGACCATAGGCCTTCTTCCTAATAGATACTGTCTCCTCATCTATAATTCTCTTAATTCAGTAGATATATCAAAAAGCTCAATCTATACTCTAGAAATCTCTCTCTGGTAGGACTTCAAAGCTCTGAGATTATGCTTGAGGTCTTGGCAGACTAGAGAGACTTGATGTGAAGTGGTGCTGAGTGAGGTCTCTACGATTGTGATTAAATCTGATAAGACCTCCTAATAAGTACTATGTAATGAGAATATCCCAAACTCAACATCTCTATATAGGGATTCCCAAAGCTATAGCTCTCTTGCTTCAAGACCCAAGGTAGCAGCATAATCTAATAAAGAGTTTGTCTCCACACAAAAGTTAGAAAGTTCAGGTAAGAATTTTGAATTTATACTTAGAAGTAGGTGAGATAATGGCATCACTATATGACATATGCTCTTTGAAGACCTATAGTGTAATGAATTTTAGGGCTTGGGGTGTATCTTGGAGACAAAGCATAAGATCTCCAGATCATATCATTATTGAGCTGTATAACTAGAATTAGAATAGGATGACTCCCTACACAAGAATCAACATTTTAGGAATCATCATAAGTGGTACTCACTATCACCCAAGTCAAATATGATAAGAGCGGATCATGGTTAGTCATCAGAGTGCCAGATTCCTTTATATATGGGTCTTCTTCAATATGTATATGGTCTCTACTAACAGACTGAGTTTACACTAGGGAAGCAACATTAGTGTCTGTCGATAATACCGGTGCGACATTACTATCTATCTATCCTGCGAGTGGCTTTGCTGCTACTGGCGGGATTAGATATAAGTAGGATCATCTATCCCTACTACTCTCATATCATGACCAGTTTTTATGGGACTATAATATCTCTATCATCTCTTTCTTGAGTTGATGAAGCCTTTTGTCATCACTTTCTACTACTGCCCAGCTCATCTGATGATCTCTCAAGAGCATGAGTCATGTGTTTGGTGGATTGTAAATGTTGTACTGGTCTGACTCACCTTAATCAATGACTGTATATATGGAAGCCTAGTTCTAAGAAGGAAGAGTATGTATGGTAGATACACAATAAACAAAGGTGACTAACTCCCATGTTAGTCTCCTATGAAGCTATGTAAAAACTAGAATTGGTCCATAGGAAAAGTAAGAAAGCCCATGCTGTGGATGTTGCTACTAAATGAATAGGCAATGGGAGCATATAAAAGGAATGCTATTATATCTAATATCTATGGTAGTCTGTCTATAGGTGTAGCCTGAGTAAAACCATTCTATATAGTCACCCTATTGGGATTCTATCCTTACAATATCATAGACTCATGATGCCTATAACAAAGCCAAGTAAGTCTCAACCCAATGAGTTATTTTGCTATGCATCTATATCCTAACCTTGATAATAATAATATTTCCCCCTCTATCAGTGAGAGAATTTGTGAATCTCTACCCAAAGCTCTGAGCTATTAATGATTTGAAAGTGATCCATCATGCGTAATGGAGTAAACATGAAGGTTCAGATCTAATCTCTTTCTAAGGCAAACGTAGCCCTGCTCAACTACATGATCACAGGGAAATGTTGCTATCTAAAATAAGATGACATCTCAAGAAAATTGATAGATCTTGATATATGTGCATGAATCCATCCACGTAAGTAGTGCCAAGGAGGATCTACATCATAACATCGTGGGTCAGTCATCATGTTCACTCTACCTATTTCAAAGTATAGGTAGGCTAATGATGTTAGCGCTAGTGTTATCCTCTCGGCACGAGCAAGCAAGCTGGCCATCAGGAGAGTGAAATGATGAAAAAGTTTGCTATGTCTTGAAAATGAGAAATAACATAGACAAGTGGTAATGAAAGTCACTAAAGATAGCTCCTTGTCCATGTCCCATGCTAAGGTTTTCCAAAAACTAACTCTTCCTTTTGGCTCAAATCTTGCACTGAATGACTTTTTGGTTGAATGAAATCCCATATCAAATGGATCTTCTAATCATTCAAAATGAGGCAAAGCTACTACTGAATCGAGGAAACTCTTAGATCATGTGTCTAGAGTAACTGTGCCCAGTCACCTACGACTTGATCTTCGTCCTTTGAATAATCTCTAGTAGTAAGTTGGAGCATGATGGAGACCTAAAGAGTATATATGACTACCTATCCTATGCTGACCAACTGGTTGATGCTGAAAGAGCTCATGATCTGGAGAGACACACTCCTCATAGAGAACACCCATAATAGGGAGACCTACTATATCCTACAGCTAAGGTAATCATCATTTCATGTGGATCAATCCAGCAGGAATTGGTGATGCTATGCTCCATATCCAATTAAATGGAAGGCAGCTATAGTCACAAAGTTATGCGTATACTGCATGATATATACCAACCCTCTTGAGGATGTCTCCATGCATCTGTAGGTGATAGTGTTCCTAGTATACATAGCCACTAGTAGCTGACAAGGTTATGCGAAATACTAGCTTTTGGTCCTAATCTTTTACCTCATGGTATAATATATGATAATTCAAAAGTCTAACTATGTTTGCAGATGGAATAGTATTTGCAACTAGCTGAAGTATGTCCGATCCCCGAAGTTAAGGTGATTTGCCATCCTCTTTAAAGGAACATCATGACAATGTCTTAACTTTAGATTGATCTCCCAATCAACAAGATCATGACCTGATGGAAGCGTTGAAACAATATGTACAATATGTGATGATCGAGCAAATGAGTCCTCAGAAATATCTCTGCCCACCAACATATCCTGATGCTATAATAGTCAATCTTGTAATATGACTATAGAATGTGGATCATGGGCTTCAATAATGGCCCATATCTAGTCCTCAGTGGGCTCGGTGGGAGGCATATCATATAGCCTTTTCTATGTGAACATTATAGCCAATCTATAATCCATAGTAAATTTGGACAAGAGAAGTAATATCTAAATTTATAAATGTGTTGTGCTTGTAGGCTTTTGATTCAATCTTCTCTAGTTTAGTATAGTTTAAATTGAAAATATTGAATTTAGAATTATAGTTAGACTTGCCCCTTTGGGTATGTTAGCTATATTTAGACTTAAATCCTATCCATATGGAGATGTTGGATTTAAATTTAGGTATCGATCCGACCCCTTTGGACATGATTGATTTGATCTGACCTCTTTAGGGATGATGGATTTGATCTGACCTCTTTGAGCATGGATATGATCTGACCCCTTTGGGCATAATATATCTGATTCAACCTCTTTAGGCATGATGGATCTGATCCGGCCCCTTTGGGTATGAGGATCTTTATTTAAATCTAGATCTAACCCTTTTGGGTATGATGGATTTGATCCGGCCCCTTTGGGCATGATGGATTCGATCTAGCCCCTTTAAGCATGGTGAATCTTGACTTAAATTTAGATCCGACCCCTTTAGGCATAATGGATCCTGATTCAATACAACTCTTTATTTAGAGAGAGTTTCTCCTTGACTATGAATTTTATTCCATTATAAGGTTTATAAAATTTCCCCCTGTTGATAGGAGATTTTTCTTTGAGATGAGTACATTCTTCTCCTACTTTCAACGAAGAGTATCCCTTTGATTTGATGGATTTAGAGTTAATTTTCACTCTTGCATTTGTGATGCATAACACTTTTAAGAGTTATGTATTATATCTCTTATGGTATTTTCCATTTATAAAGGCATAGGTCTTATATCTTTTGCATCAATGAGCTCATAAGCTCATCTTTCACATACTTTTTCAACAATATATGGCCCTTCCCAATTTGGATCAAATTTACTGCCAACTCATTAATGCAGAATGATAGTCCTTCTATGTACCAGTACTAGTTCACATACTTTAAAGCTTCTTGGGTGAACCATGCAGTCATGAGCTTGGGTTATCTTTGCTCTATATATTTTTAAATTTTATTGGGCTTGCAAGTTTCATCTAGAGCATCAAGCCTTTTTGGCATGTTTGGATACTTTCCTCCATTATGAGTTCTATTGACCTCATTTTTAGAAGAGGTTAATTTAAAATATGAAACCAATAATTAGGATGTCCTAATCTTAAATAGGAACATCTTAATTCAGTGTTTAAGACACTATACTTAGTGACCTAGTGGACCTTCCTTGGGTTTGATCTAACCTAATTGGATTAGGTGGAATCAACCCAAATATCAAATTTATATTTACTCAAATCAAATCCAAATAAATCAAAATGAAATAAAATTAAAATAAGGAAACCAAATCTAAAGTCAAATCTAGTCAATTCATTTCGCATAGGTTTGACTTAGGTGGGTTCCACCTAGTTAAAGGTCAACCCACCAAGAATTTGACCAAATGCAATCATTCCAAATGTCTCAAATAATCAAATAATCAAATAAATATGTTTAATCACAAATATAAAAAAATTAAATTTATTTAGGTCTTAATTGAGTTAATTAGACCACTTAGTCTAAAATAACCCTAAATAGGTCCTATTGTGTTCAAACCCAAATCAAATTGAATTTAATTCAATTTGATTATTCAAAATCATTTGGAAATGATAGTTAAACATAATCCAACCCACCTTTGGTTCTAATTTGGTCAAATTGGTCATTTTATCCATAGGAAACCCAAGCTTAACCCATTATGCCCACTTTGGGTCAAATGGGTTCAAATTAAAATCCATTTAAAATTAAATGAAATCAATCACTCCAAATCATCTCACACATGTGATCAAGCATCATTGGAGTCCAAACCCAATCCAATTGAGTCAAATTGGTCATTTGAACCCAATTTGAACCAAACATAACCCATTTAGGCTAAATGGGTTAAAATGAAATGAAATTCAAAATCAACTCAAAATTAAATGAATTAATCAAATAAAAACCTAATCAATCATTAATTGAAGATGATTGAATCCAAAATTACAAGAATTAAATTAAAACAAAGTATTTTGAATTCAAACATTTAGTTTATATTCAAATCCCAATCTAAGTCAAATGGATTCAAACATAACCTCAAATCCACATTAAATTTGAGGGGGGTAGCCATACATCAGTCCACTTTGATGATGATGCCATAAATCACAAAGAATAATAATAATAATAAATAATGTAATTAAAATAAATAAAAAAGTGAAAGAAAAATTTTAAAATACAAAAGAAGAAGGAAAATTATAATTCCCCTCTTCTTATCTCATCCCACCTCTTTTCCATGAAAGAGGGAGAGAAGGCTGGCCTCAAGTGAAGGCCACCAAGAAAAAGCCAAAATGAAATTAGCTTCTTCCAAGGAAAAAAAGAAGAATAAGAAGAAGAAGAAGATGAGAAGAGGAAGAAGAAAAGAGAGGGATCGGCCAAGAATGGAAAGCAAGCACAAAGCCTTCCTCCCTCCCATGTGAACATCAAAACATGTTCACAAAGCCAAGGGGGATTGAATCCACCCCTTTGTCGGCCTTGCTGCCATTGGTGGATAGATTTTGGCCACCAAAAATCCCATAAAAGAAGCTCTCAGCCACCCATGGAAAGAGGGGAGGGAGGAGCCTATTCCCTCCTTTTGATTCCAAAACATCCACCAAGGCAAGAGATGGAGATTCAGACCTTTCCCCCGACATCTCATCACCAACACTCTGACGAATGGATGAGAATCAAGCACCCTCTAATGGTGAAATCCAAAGGAGTAGGTATCTCATTAAATTAAGGCTACCAATACATTCTAGAGGTGGGGTGAGCTCAAATGAATCACCACCCCGACCCCTCGTCACCGGCAAGCTGAAAAATGACTTACATAGCTGAAAATTGAGCCAATGTTAGCCTAAGGAGCAATCCACGGGGAGGCAAGCCACCAAATGTTGCTCACACATTCGTTAGGTTGAGATGAAGCTAATAGAGTTGATCTCACTACTAGTGATCGCCAAAATCTAGGTATGCTCCCTCTCCAATCCTCTAGGCCATCATTTTTAGGCCTTTTCAAAAGTAGTTTGATCCCCCGTGGATCTAGCCCTAAATCGACCACTATTCAATTTGGGATCGAAATCACAGTGCAATTCACCGGTGATTGCCAATGATTAGGCAAAAAAATGGATGACATCCATCTCTCGCCGACAGATTATGGTATCAAATTTCCACTGTCTGATCCTTCTATTAGGATTGGACATCCTTAATCTAGGCGGACGATTGATTTAAGCCCTTAAGGAACCACAAAATTGATTTGGACCATCCGATCTTCAATCAGACGGTAGAGGATCATCCCACATCTCATTGCTTTTGATGCGGTTACCACACAGAATCTACGTGGCCCACTAGCACCGCACCACATGGCGACAATGCCACAGGGGCTGCCACGTCAGCCCACCATTACTAAACGGCTAATCCTCCTTTAAAATTAACTAAAAATTACAAAAAATTCAAAAAATCATAGAAAATAAATATAAATCCAAAAAATGCATACTTGGGCTCTATGGATTCATCTTGATGAGTAAAATCCATAAAAATTAAAATTTCCAATTAATGTTGGGTATTTTAGCCATAATTTAAATTTAGTTAAAATCCTTTAAACCTTAATTAATCTCAAACCATTAATCTGATTGAAAAGAAACTTTGGGGAACTAAAATTGATGTTAAAAAATATATTAGGAAAACATTTCATGAATTATTGCAATGTATTGCATGACAAATAAAATTTCAAATCCTAAACCTTTTTTTTAATTAAATAAATTAATATTAAATGAATTAATTAATGAAAATGAATCAAACAACCTTAAATCAACTTAATGAACATAAAAACATTAATTGAAACTTAATAAATCACAAATTGGCTTAATTAAGTAATTAATTGAATTAAATAATTCAAATAATTAACCAGAATTTAGTGAAATCATAATACTTCAACCAAATGTCCAAAAATTATGAATGAACCCTCTTTGGAAATATTTTTTAGAGAGGAATCCATGAAAAATAAAATCCCTAAATAAAATTCATTAAATTAGGCTTAATTTAGGTTTAAATAAATTAATTAAAACCTTAATTACACCATAATTAAGAATCTAGTCAAGATGAAACTTAGGAAACATGAAATTTGCATGTAACCTTAGTTGCCATAAAAATTGCAAACCCAATTGATCTTTGGATTTGGAATTAGTGAATTTCCAAATTCCTAGATCAATATTAATCCAATAATGAATAAAAAATTCATTAATCTATTAAATCATGAGAAAACTTGAATTAATCTCAATTAAACATCAGAAATACTTAGAAAAGTTCTCCAAACATCCCTGGTCAAAGAATTTAATCAATTACACAGTTAAGATTAATGAAATTAATAAATCATATTAAGAGTAATTAAACCTAAAGTTTATAAATTCATAATTACACAACTTGAATGAAATCAAATGAAATCAAACCTTAACCAAAATCAAATCAAATCAATGAATCAAATTTAATGAAAATAACATAACTTAATCCAAAACATTAAATCAAATGGAACAAACCAAAGTCAAAACACCAAATAAAATAAAATAAAATAAAGTAAATGAAATAAATTAAATGAAGTGAATCAATTCAAATAC
The DNA here is from genome assembly GCA_021442155.1 of Cymbidium sinense. Taxonomy (NCBI): domain Eukaryota; kingdom Viridiplantae; phylum Streptophyta; class Magnoliopsida; order Asparagales; family Orchidaceae; genus Cymbidium; species Cymbidium sinense. The sequence goes on along the minus strand of CM038226.1, from coordinate 60,602,212 downwards.
AATCAAATTAAATAATTCAAACCAAACTAAATTAAAAACTAAACTAAGAATGAAAATTAAATTAAATTTATAAAGTAAAACATCAATCAAAATTGTAACAAAATAAATGACATCAAAAGTATTAATTAGGATACTTAAGGATTTTAGTTAGACCTTTGAGATGGATGTTCATCTTAAAGTGAAGATTTCATTTCATTAGGAGTTAGGATGTTGAATTGGATGAGTTTAGTACAAAAATGGAATCCATTCTACTCTTCATTCTTGAAAACCTAAACATCACTTTAACCAAATAAAGTGGAAATAAATCATTAAATCATTTGAATTGAAACTATCCAAAGGTAAAATTCAAACAAATTCAAACTCCAAATTGAAACCTAAAATAAAGAGGTCTAGCAAAGTCTTGCTACACAAGCCTATTTACTTCACACACTAGATCATTAGGTCATAGACCTTAGACTTAGGTTAGGCCATTCTGTGATCTTTTATGATTCCTTGTGATGTGTTTTGATATGATGTGCTTCACATGTATTTATGGTGTATTATTTCAGACTGCATGTCTAGGATTGTTTGTCCGTTAGACTGAATGGTAGGACGTTCTTTCTAGATCTAATATTATCTTTTATAGGGGGCAACACTAGAAAGGATTTGCTATCATAAATATAATTAAAAAGTTATTTTTTATAGGTATGCTAAAATCCTTAAGCATAGCCCATAGGACAGGTGAGCTTAGCAAGCAACTAATGCTAAACTCGTATATTTGTGAAAAATAACTGGTGTGCGCTATTTATATTTTGCAGGGGTTTGGAATTAATTTTGAAATTAAAATGTAAATTTGAGCTTAGAATTAGGTTAGGATCTATGGGTCTAAGATTAGTAGGAGCTGACCCTACCAGAAGATAGGTGCAGTGGTCCCCTGTGAAGCTCAATGGAAGTCCCCCATAAAAGAGACTTTCCTAGAAAGAAAACCCATAGATCTAAACTTGAAGTTCTAGGTTGGGCTATGAAAGAGCTCGGCTGCCCATTTTCCTTTTCTTCTAGGGTGTACAATGGTACTCAAATGCATTGACTTTTTCCTTAAATTAAGTTGGCTTGATTTATTTTGGGTGCACAATATAATCAACCTGCTTTTCTAGTTTTCTTTCTATGTTGTGCTTTCCTGTGAATGAATGCCTGGATGATTAGGCTCATAGGAAAAATTAAATTTTATATCCAACTTAAATTTAAATAAGTGAAACAAAACTAAAGAAAACTTGAAACCTCACATAAAATAAATCCTTAGGCAAAACATAAAATCAATCTTATAAATAATCAGGTTTTGAAACCAACAAATCATATTGCTCCAATCATTGAATTGGGCAACTTCACCCATTGCACATAAGGAGCATTTAACATTTAAGGATGACCACCTTCTTGGAGAAGCCTACCTTTTATATTGATTTGGCCCATAACCATTTCTAATTGCATGTAATTAGGCATAAAAATGCATACCTATGACCTTAAATGACTTCTGAATCAAAACATTTAAAAATCTAAAAAATGTGCATTTGTTAGATGCAATTTATACCCTACATGATTCTAGGGATTAAGGAGTGAGTCTAAGTTCATAGATTCCTTTCCTAAAAATGCAACAGCCCAGCCATCTTGCATTCATAAAACTTAACATCATGAATTTAAAATATGTTTAGGTGGTGTTGTTGGTAGCCCTCTCTAGGTGAGTTGTAAGTCCAGAAGAGTCAGGGATATGTTAGTTCTCTCAAGTGAGAGGAATGATTAATAATTCCTAAAATTGAATAAGGTTGAGGATTTAACCTGTGTCAAAAATACATATAGACTAGGTTCTGAAGCATCATATTCAGAAATAAGTCTTCAACCCTAAGCATTTGTATAGTCTTCTACTGCTAGAATCTAAGTCCTAGACTTCTAAAAAAATGTCAACTCAAAATATAAATTAAATTCTAAAACTTAAAGCCCAATTATAGGATAGTTGAAATGTCTATTAGGTATCCTAGTATCAATAGGCATTTCCTATTTCATCCGTTTGGCCTCTAATAGAATTCTCTCCAATTTCAAAATCAATCCTTTGAGAACTAACTTAGAAATATTTAGAAATAATAACTCATTTATTTAATCGAGAGTATTCTTAAGAAGAGACCCTTCTTAAGATGTAATTAATTATAGGGGCTTGCCTCTATAAGAAACCATGAACCCAGCTTAAATTAAACCCTGTCCTACCTTTCATGTAGTTCAGGGAAGAAATCTCTGGTATACAAAAGACTCATTATTCTTAGGAGTCTTTTATTAAATGATCGATTCTATTATAGGATGTTGACCTCACTTTTGGAGTGAAGATTTAATCTTTCCATCATAGGTCTAGGAGTCTTCTAGACACTAAGAGCTCCTTAGTCATAGGGCACTTCTAGTGGCTAAGTAAACACTTAACCTAAACCAAAAGAATTTAGGAGGGTTTTCCATAGGATTATGCTAAGCCTTACGACTCAAGGTGACTTAACCATCCAATGACCTAAACAACCTCATCCCTACCTCCTTAGCCAAAACCCAGATTAAACCCAAATTTAATGAAACTCAATAGAAATCTAAATCAAACATACTTGTATTGAAATCTAAATCTAATTGAGCTTGGGTTGAGGTAATTAGATTGATTAACTCAATTAACCCTTTTAAGGTCAAAATCACTTTAGTCCAAATAAAATTAAATTAAATAAAAATTGAATAAAATTAAATCAAACTAAAAGCACATAATCAATACATAAATATAAATGAACTCAAAAATAAATTCAAATGAGGTTCAAAGTGGCCAATAGGTCATTTGACCTAGGGTTGATTGATATGGGCCACATTAAGCCAAAAGTCAACAAACCAAAAATTGTCCAAATTGAGTCACTCTGAAGGCTCAAAATTGTCAAATGACATGCTTAAATATAAAACTAAAAAAATCTAAATAAAATAAGATCTCAAATGGGTTAATTGGATCATTTAACCCATTAAGTCCAATTTAAGTTAAAATGGATTCAAATCAAAATTAACATTAAACTAAATAAAACCAATTACTCTAAGTTAATATGACCACTTAATCAAACATGACTAGGGCTTAAATACATCTTGGTTGAGTCAAAAAAGACATTTGACTCAATTGAATCTAATTTAACCCATATGAACTCAAAATGGGTCAAATCCAAACCCAAGCCAAACTAATCCAAATAATTGACCAAAAATATTCCAAATAATTCATAAAAAAATGATTGAAACATAATCTAAACATAAAATAATAAATTGAATCAAATAAATCAACTTAATCAATTTTGATCAAAGTTGGTCAAACCTCAATCATACTTGGGTCAAATTCAAAATTAATCCAAACTAAATAAAATTAATCAGTCAAAATTATCATAAATGATCAATCAAGCATAATTAAATCATAATACAAGCCCAACATAACCAATTAGGCCATGAGAACTCAAATAGATCAACTTTGGTCAAAGTAGGTCAAAATGAGCTTAAATCATTTCAAAATCAAATTAATCAAGTTAATTAAACTTTTAAGAATGAAATAATCAATTGGTTATAACTAAAGCTCAAATTTGAAGCTAATGAGTCAAATTGGGTTACTTGAACCTAACCCAACTTATTTGGGTCAACATGAGTTGACTGAATTCCAAATCAAGCCCAAATTGGATTTTGGCAACCTAAATCCTAATGCAAGAATCAAAATTCAACTTATGTGGCTGGATGAAACTAATATATATATATATATAGAGAGAGATAGAGAGAAAGAGAGAGAAAGAGAGGGAAAAAAATCAAATCTTGCAAGATCGACTCATCAACTCCTCAATGAAATGAAACTGATCGCACATCCAAAAGAGAAGACTTTGGGAGCAAAAATCCAAAGTTTCCAATCACCCATGGCCAACTACCCCCCACCTCCTATCACCATTAATGGTGATTTTCGGCCACCATTAAGAAGGGAGGAAAATAGGCTTGAAGTAAGATTTGATTTGCATGAGCCATCTTCCAGAAGACGCTCTGATTAGAAGAAACCCATTCCCCACTTCTTTTCAATGTGAAACCATCAAATCTGAGCAGATTCTAGTGAAGAAGTCACGACCATCAGTGGATGCGACATTCTAAAGGGAGGCAAGAGTCCAAATTCATTCCAAAGTTTCATCTCGCATCCAAGAGCATGTTTGAATCAAATTGGATGCTGAGAACCATCCCCGGTGAGGTAATTTTCAAATCTTGTAGCCGACCATATGATCTCCCATTTGTACAATGCTTGCATGATTTTAGGAATTTCTATTAGATATCCCTTGCACTTTCCATTTTACATGATCCTAATGTGAAAATGGGAGTTTTTCTATTGCGATTTGCCAAAAAAAACTAAGATTGGATGGTCCCATAGGGGTCAGTTTTGCCATTCACAGCTCGGGTACGCCTGTTTCATGGAAGAAGGTACAATAGCTGTCCATTCCCTTATTATTAGGGACGAACGACTAAGATTAGAAGGAAATCAGAATTGATTTCATCCCTTAGATCACGGGGTTTGATCTAGATGTTCGATCGAAACCCATGCTTTCTCGCTCATTTCCCATGCGAAACCGCACAACCCAATCGGGAAATGACATGTGGAACCGCCTAGTCTAGTCAACGCCACGTGGTGTTAACTGGTTTAAGTAGGAAATTAGATATTTTCAGAATTTAAAAATTACCAAAATTGCTTGAAATTTCAAAAATTTATAAAAAATAAAATACTCATAAAAAATGCAAATAAGGGCTCGTTGGATTCTTCTTTTCGAGAGCAATCCAATATGTCCAAAATCCCTAATTTCATTAGGTCTTTTGAGCTTAATTTAACTTTTAGTGAAAAAAATTTTTATTAATTAAACCAAAAATATTAATTACATTGATCTGAAACTTTTAGGGATTGAAATTGAGTTTAAATTATACATACCATAAAATTCTCAAAGTTCAAATGATGAGTGGATTAGGAGATATTGAATTTCAAAGTTCAAATGCTTAATTTCATGAAATAACTAATTTAAAAATCTAAAAAATTAGAAAAATCATCAAAATGGTTTAAATCTATCTAATGAATATCAAATAACCTTATGAAAACAATAAAATCCTCTAAAATATATATATATATATAACCTTCAATTGAAACTATACTAAACCTAGCTTAACAAAACATAAATTTGATCTTAATTAAATTGCAACTAAGTATCAATTAAATCTTAAATTAAACCAACCTGGTAAACCTAAATCATCAAATCATTAATTACATCATTAATCTAAACAAACATGAAATCAAATTAAAAGTTTCAATAAACAAATAACCTAAGTCATATCAAACTCTACTCAACATGATGAAAAGATTAATCAACATAAAATTAAACCTTAATTAAATCAATTCAATAAATTAAATCAATCAAATCATTTAAATGAAGATCAAATTAAATTAGATAATTGCATCAAACCAAAAAATGATCAATATATAAACTAAATGACTAAATTTAAGAGATCAATCCCTTAATTGGAATTCAAATAAAATATAACATTAAAGCTTAATTAATTCATAAATTAATTGGAATACATCACTGATCTAAACCAAACTTAAATGAAATAATAAAACCAATGAATCTAAACAACATCAAAATAATATTAATCATAATCTTAAATTAAAACCCACTAGAATGGAATTAGATATTAATTCAAGGGATATGAAACTATCAAAATATAATAAAATCAAGATATCTAATCTAAAATTAATCAATCAAAATACATGAAGAATAAACAAACTAAAATTTAAAAATCTAAATCAAATTAAACAAACATTAATCAAATCAAATCAATTACATAAATTCAAATGGGCTAATTTACTTAAGAACCTTAGTTAAACTTTTTTAGGATGAATCTTCGTCCTAGGTTGAAGATTTCATTTTACTAGGAGTTATGATGTAGAATAGGGTGAGTTTCATCCAAAAATGGAATTCATTCTACTCTTCATTCTTGAAAACCTAAACATCACTTTAACCAAATAAAAGTGAAATAAAAAAAAAATAAATCACTAAATCATTTGAATTGAAATCACCCAGAGGTAAAATTTAAACAAATTCAAACTTCAAATTAAAACTTAAACTAAAAGGGCCTAGAATAGACTTGCCACACAAGCCTTCTTTTCACACACTAGAATACTAAGTCACCACTTCAAGCTTTAGGTTAGGACGGTGTATGTAATGATGTTTTATATTGCTTTGTAATATAATATTTTAGACTGGATGTTAAGAATGTGGATCGTAGACTAGATGTCAGGCTGTTGATAGTCTAACTTTATTTTTTATATGAGATTGTGCTTAAGGGGCCACTATAAAAATAAATATAATTTTTTTCTTGCAGGTTACTTATGCCCCTAAGCATAATTTAAGTTAGGATAGGTGGACTTGGTTACTTATGTGTAGGGTGCTAAGTCCAAATTATAAATATAACTGCTTGGATTGTATGTATGTTTAGCTAACCTATGTTTTGCAGGTGTAGTTATAAAATGTAATTTTATAATTAGAATTAGGATTAGTGCTATGGCAGTTTAGGATGAGTAGCGGCCAAAAGGCTTAGTCCCTGGGGTGCTCTGTGATGCCTTGAAGTAAACTAGATTGAGAAGAGGAGGACATGAAGAAATGAAGAAAAGAAAACCTCCATAGCATGTATTCTTTTGTAGTCTGGGTTATATAAGGGTATAGCTCAGCTTCCCATATTTTCTCTTTTCGGGGTATACGACGGAACCCAATGCACCAAGATTTTATTCTTTTACATAATTTATACATGTTTAATTATTATTATGTTTAGATTGCGCATTAGAATTACATGCTTTTCATAGTTTCTTAATGTTTGATGTTTGGATGTGTGGCCTGGATGTGGTAGGCTCTTAGGATAAAATTAATTTTTCTACCAAACTAATCACTCATAATTAAATTTGAATCAACTCACAATCTCATCATAAAGCTTAGGTTTTAAATACAATAATAAAAAAATTTAGCAACCCCTTAGCTATATACTGTATGTCTCACATCATACATATCATATTCTTTCTTCCTTGAATATGGGGGATCTCTATCCTTGCACGATAGGGAAATGCTTAACCTGTGAGGGCATACCTTATGGTGGAGAACACTTGCTTTTTACTGATTTGGCTAATAACCTTATTTCATCATGCATTTAGGCATAAACAAATTCCACGCCTTTGTCAAAATGAATGATTTAAAAGAAATAAAATTTTAAGAGTTTTGCATTTTGGATTAAGCCATATGCTCATACCACTCACGATCTAGTCTCTTAGGGAGTGGGTTTAGGACTTAGTTTCTTTCCAATTAAATAATAGCCTAACTATCTTGCAATGCATAAGACTATACTACATAGATTTAAAACATAGGAGGTGTTAGCTGTTGGCCACTTTAGGCAGTTGTAAGACCACAAGTCGGACGGGTTTATTCTCTCTTATGGAGATAAACCCTTATGTTCCATTTCCACTTAAATTTAGGTCATGCTCTAACTTGTGTTAAAGTTCCTTAGATTGAGGACTTGAGGTTACTGTTTCATTCAGGCTACAAGCATAAATCCTCACCTTTTATGTATTTTTTTAATCTTGTGTCGACGGATTATAAGTCCTAGCAATTTAATAAAACTTTAACTCTAACAAAATAAATCTCTTCAATTTTAAACATATAAATCCCAACTATAGGGTAGATTAGAATGCTCACTAGGTTTCCTAATATCATGAGCATCCCTTACTTTCTCCCTTTGGATTCCAAAAATAAGTCTTCTCCTTTAACTTTCTCAATTGATCTTCAAAATATAACCAATCCTTTGATAGTCTAGGCTTGAAATCTTTGGAGACAATAATTACTTACCTTAATTGAGGCTTTTCTTAGAAAATTCTATTTCTTAGGATGTAATTAACTATGGAGGCTTGACTCCACAGGGAACTAAAGAACCCGACATAAAATAAACCCTACTCTACTTTTTCATATAAATAGGGGAAAGATCTCTGGCATATTCGAAGAGCCATCATGCCTCAGGAGTCCTTATTAGGTGATTAGGTCCATTGTAGGGTAATGTTTCTATCTTTTGAGATAGTACATCATTCTTTAATGTTGTACTCGATCACTTTAATAAGTACCCCCTAAGATCTATGGTGTCCCCCACATCCAAAAATAAACATCACAGATTTTTTTAGTGAGTCTGCTGGGGAGAGTTCCCTCTCCATCTTTAATAGATAATTATTATCTCCAAGCATTGATAATGGACATATATTTTATATAAGTCTAAGACTATCTTTCTTTCTGTTGGCACTTTGCTTATTTCATTCTTAAGCAAAGGTAGCCAACATCCTTTAGGTTTCAGGACCTCACTCCATGTAGGTCTTAAAATCTCTATTGGGTCCCCCAATAAGTAAAAATAAATTAACTAAAGAAAGAAAAAAAAACCAAACATAAAATTTAGAACCTCTTACCACTTGCTTGGTGAAGCAAGGTTAATCCCATGCTTAACAACATTTTAATAAAGTTCAAAGTAAAATAAAAACATCTTTTACAAAAATTTTCAAAATTCTTTTCAAAATAAAAATCATATGAACTCATTTAACATAAACCAATTTGTTAAATGTAGGTTCTCTCTTTAAAATCAAAATTAAACAAAGACAAAAAATCTTTTCTCTATTTTTTTTAAAAACCCCCTTTCAAAATAAGATTAATTGAACGCCACTTAGCATACCCAAATTTGTTAAGTAAAGGTTCCTTTTTCAAAATCAAAATTAAATCAAATAAAACCTTTTATTCAAAACAAATATCAAAACCCTTTTCAAACAAAATTAACCAATCCCATTTATTTAACATACCTAAATATGTTAAATGTGAGTTATATTTCAAAATCAAAATCAAACAATAAATACAACAAACAAAAACTTCTTCTTAAAAATGTGAAGACGTTCTCCAAACAAAATTTCAAAACATATTTTCAAACAAAATTAACTCTATTAAACATACCTAAATTTGTTAACTGAGAGTTTCCTTTTCAAAAATCAAAATAAAATCACATATCAACACACAACAATCAATACCAACATACAATTAAACTCCATTTAACATACCCAAATTTTTAAGTGAGAGTTCCTTTTAAAAACCAAACAAAAAAATCTTAAATTTTTGAAGCTACTATCATATTAATATTTAAAAAGTAAGGTTCCAAAATTTTTGAAGTCTCAGTCAAAGAGCTCTAAACCTATAGTCATATCATCATTTGATTAGTGAGGTTCCAAAGAACTCTTCGAAATCTGATTATTTGAACCCCCTTATCATATTCAAGTTTGATGAGTGTGGGTCCAAATTCTTTAAATATATCTAAAATGTTTGAATCAAATTTGACATAGACCTTGAAGACCTTAAGATGACTTATGATAATGCAATATTCACTATTATGGGTCATAAAGTTATGGTTAAAAAAGTTTATGATAAATTTCAATATAAAACAAAAATGTGAATTCTCATCCTAAAGGAGAAAGGCCATAAAGGTTCATTTGAGAGCCAAAAATAAAACTAACAAGGATTTTGAGTATGTCTTATCCATTCCAGATAAGTATGACTCAAATGACTTGAATCCTAATTTCCAAAAGAAGACAACTCTCAAAATGACAATCATAATAACGATCATAATCCATAAAGCAGTAGTATCGATAGACTTGATGTCTTTAATGATTCCAACTCAGGTAGAGATGCCCCCATTCTAAGCTTTCATGGTGTTACTATCGATAAAGAATTATAATCATCAGATTTTAAAGGTCTAATAGGAGAAACTTTGGGCACCAAAAAGAGTAGGTAGACATCAATTCTACCTCTCTTTTAGAAGATATCACTGAAGTCAATCATTGTAGTGGCAGGGTCCTACCACTTTGATCAACACTGTAGGAAGAAGCAAACCAGTCATTGAAAATAATCAAATTCTAAATCCTTCTTAAGATACACCTCACAATCAAAAATAAAGGCATCAAACTATTTTGAAGGATAATCTTAATGTCCCAGACTATTTTGGAAGGTTGCCTGCTAAGCTAAATAATAAGTGCACCCTCACCTTCTCTAAAGAGATAAAAAAGTGTTTGATAGGAACTTAACCTGATTTTTCCTTGCTTAGTTAGTGGCAACCTCCTCAGGTCATACTTAACATAGAATATCTTATGGAAAAGAAAGACAAGCAATCTCCTTCAGAGAACACAATATAAACAAAGACTCAAAAAAAAAAAAAAAAAAAAGAGAAAGAGAAGAAGAAAAGAGAAAAAGTAAAGCACCAATAATACACATTGATTTGGAATCCAAAGGATAAATCATGTGTAAGAGGTGTAAATTAAAGGAAAAAGAGAGAAAAAGAATATAGAAATATAAATTTTGAGTCAAAATTTGACTTTTCTCTAGAGTTAGATAACAATAAAAAAAAAAGGTCTAAAAGGATGGTTCGTGTATGATATGACTAGAAACTTAGTAGGTATGCGAGCTCATTGACTCTAATTCTATTATATCATGATATTATTATAGGATTGGAAGTTAAGAGGATCTCTAACAACAATATATCAAAATATATATATATATATATATATATATATATATATATATATATATATATATATATATATATATATATATATATATATGATATAATATATATATATATATATATATATATATATATATATATACACACATAATGGGATTTCAAATTTCCACTTCATATCTCTTTGTTCAAGATCGAAAGAGGATTCAATAGTTGTAGATAAACCTTCAAATGATGTAATCAATTCTTATTTTGCCTAGTTTACCCACTTTGCTTAAAGAATTTTGAAGACTTTCAAGTAGAGGATGCACTCTCTAAAGTTGAGGAGAAAATTAGATCATTAACAGATAAGCTTTAAGAAATTAACCTCAAAACTTAAAGAGAGTCCACCTGCCCTCACAACATCCATATATAATAAGACAAAATGAAAATGCTAATGACTTGGCTAAGTTACTTTTGTAGTTTAAAGACTGCTTTACCTAAGATCATAATAAAGTACCCAATACATCTCCAAAGGTAGCAGTCTGCAAACTCCAAATTGAACCTATTGCTATTCCTATTTTACAAACTTTTGATGCAAACATTTGCACCAAGAAGAGGATCAAAATTTGAAGTTAACCTTATTGAAGAAGAAAGATACTATCATGATTACCCAACATTATTCCCAATCAAAAGAAAGAACATTCAAATCTGCACACACATCACTTTTGAATATCTAAGTTAGGCATGTCTTGAAGACAAATTCACATAACCTATATCAAATTTAATAGCAGATATAGCCTCTTTACATGTAGTATCCTCATTCAAGGATGGGTCAAATGATGCCGAAGGATTAGAAGTCATTTGCATTTATAATTTTTATCAGAATTTACTGCTATAAGGTCATGCCTTTCGACCTTAAAATTAATGGTGCCACATACCAACGGGTCATGACTCAAATCTTCAATGAAATAATTCATCACCAAGTCAAATACTACATCGATGATCTTGTAGTAAAAAAGAAAAAGAAAAAGAAGATGACCATATTTACAATCTAAGTAGTTATCTTTGGTGAGTTATGATACTACAACCTTCAGATGAATCCCCTAAAGTATACAATTAGGATAACTTTAGGGAATTTTCTAGGGCTTGTAGTAAAGTATCATGGGATAACAAAAATTGATCTAAAAGAGATTAAAGTGATATTAGAGATGCAACCTCAAAAAAAAAAAAAGAGAAATGAAGAAAAATAAAATAAAAGAGGGGCTCAGCATAATTAAAATCTTTTTAAGGAAGGTTTCGTATCTAAGATGCATAATCTCTCATCTTTTTTATAGGTGTCAATTATTCACTACCTTGTAAAGAAAGTAGATCAAGTTTTGAAAGATGATAAGTTCCAATACTCATTCAAAAGATTAAGGTAATATTTCATGACACCTCTAATATTGGCCCCTCCATTCTCCTTAGGCTACTAGTTTAAGGCTATCTCCATTTAGGGTACAACTCTTCTTGTTAAAGTTTATCATCAATATTCAAACTACAAAACTCTATGCATCAATTGAAAAGCTTGAAGGTCTTGCAAATAAAAAAGTTAAATAAAAAGAAAGGGAAAAAAAAGAGAGACCTCAATTAATGATGAATATAGATGGTTTAAACTCATTCAAAGTTAGCCTATCCCAAAACTCTCCATATCAAAATTTTGTTCTGATCATTAAAAGGCCTACTTTGGTTCTTCAAAGGATTGAAAGTAGTTTAAACCATTATGATAGGAGAGTGTATTTTATTTCTAGTCAACAAACATTACCTCAAAAACCAGTACACTCGAAATCAAATTCTAATTTTGGAGAATAATTCAAGTAATTGGAATGAGAAATTTCTTTCATTCAAATGAAAATTAGAGCATAATACTTGAGAAGCCTTGGTGGATTTCTTTCAATATGGATGATCAATTACTTTGGCTAGGTCCCAAGGATTTTGGAGAAAGAACACTACTCTTAGTTATTTTGTTCCATTTGCATTCACCTAAAGAAATTTAAAAAAACAATCAAAATCAATTCCTTATTAAAGTTATGTTTTCATGTTCACATTGGTTGAGTCCGAATTCAAAAATAAAAAAAAGTAATAATAATAATATCGATCTACAATCATCCTTCAAAATTCAGCATCTATCTAAACATTCCTTCAAACATACATCAAAAACTCAATATTTATCTCCAGAGCTACTAGAATAGGTGCAAGAGAATCCAAGTGACATCTTTTTTTGACTAGCACAACTATGTCAGGTGTAAGCAACCCGAACGACATCCTTTCTTGGTGGAGTCACATTGCCCCTATAACACCACTTCATTCACTCTTCGATGTGTTTAGAGTAGGTGTAAGGAACCTGAGCAACATCCTATCCTTCATCAACACAACATAAACACAAACTATACAAAAACATATAAAATAAACACATATATTTTTATCTAGGATGTAAGTCTGCTACACTTTCTTCTTGACTTGACCATTACACATGGATGAGTGCCTTGTTAGCTTGGCAGGCCTTACTACACGATTGGTAAGCTACCTCATGTTGGCTTCATTTAAGAAGATATAAGTCTTCTATGCTTTCTTCTTGAGCTAGCCATCATGCACTGACTATGTTGAATATATCTGAGGTTTAGGGTAAGTCCCCTAGTGGCTACTTTCCTCCTGACTACTTCAAGTCTGGGTCTAGTCCTCCCCGTTTAGTAGTCGCCCTAGGTTAGATAGTCCTTATTTAACCGACGACAGGCTATCTTGGTGATCAGTTTCTCTTGGAAAGTTATAAGTCTACATGCTTTCTTTCCAGATTGATCGTTGCACACTGATGTGCACCTTAGGTTCATTGGTTCTCACTATGCTGATAGTGACCCACTCGATGGATGTGCAGATTCTCCCTTAGTCCAGTAAATCTGAGATAGGTCAAGGCCGATATAGCCCTATCTCAGTGTGGCCCCTCGTACACCAACTCGGTCCATGAAAATATATAAAAGAACAAAATATATTTTTACTTGCGGATTAGGAGAATGCTCCTAGTGACACCCCTTCCCAAGCAGGCCTTCTGTCTTTAGAGCAATGTCAGCAAAACTCCCTATAGGAATCTCCTAACTAATCTTGAGTTGACATAAGTCCCCAACATTAACTCAGAAGTTGCCCTAGGTCGGGTTTGACTTGTTGTGCATCCAATAAGCCCTCCCTAGTGATTGTTCCACTATGGAAGGTGTAAGTCCTCATACTTTCTTCCTAGCATAGTCATTGCACACCAAAAGGCAACCCTTAGGTAGGATAGTCTCACCCTTTAGCTGTTAGACTACCCCTTTGGATCGATAAATCAGAGATAGGCCAAGGCTAACATAACCCCTTCTCAGTGGATCCATCACACAATAACAAGGTCCATGAAATTAAAATGAAATTTATCCTGACTACTCTTGATTTGATGTAAGTCCCTAGCAGCATTCACTAAGTAGTCGACTTAGGTTGGGTTCGATTTGTTGTGCCATCAGTAGGTTGCCCCAGCAGCTGTCCCCTACTTTGGAAGATGTAAGTCTACTACATTTTCTTCCTAGCACAATCATTGCGCATTGAAAGGCAACTCTTAGGATAGATAGTCTCCCCCCTCCAGTTGGAAAACTATCCTTTTGGACTTGTAAATCTGAGATAGGCTAAGGCCAACATAGCCCCTTCTCAGTGGGTCCATCACACACCGATAGGGTCCATAACATAACACACCAAATTAAAATAAATTAAATCAAACCATATCAAATCAAATATAATTAAAATGAAATTAATCTTGACTACTCTTAAGTTGAGGTGAGATAGCTTGCGACACTCACTCAGTAGTCGCCATAGGTCGGGCTTGATTTGTTGCGCATTCAACGAATCACTCCAGCGATTATCTTTGCCTTGGAGATGTAAGTTTACTATGCTTTATCCTTAGCACAACTGTTGCATACTGAAAGGCAACCCTTAAGTTGGATAGTCTCCCCCTTTAGTTGAAAGACTATCTCTTTGGATTCGTAATAGGCCAAGGCCAACATAGCCCCTTCTTAGTGGGTCCATCGCACACCAATAGGGTCCACAACATAACACACCAAATTAAATTAAATCAAATCAAATCATATTAAATCAAATGAAATTAAAATGAAATTGATCTGGACTACCCTTGAGTTGAAGTAAGATCCCTAGCGGCACTCACTTAGTAGTCATCTTAAGTCAGGTTTGATTTGTTGCACCATCAACAAGTCACCCTAGCGGTTGTTCCCCACTTTGGAAGATGTAAATCTATTACGCTTTCTTCTTAGCATAGGCATTGCATAACGAAAGGCAACCCTTAGGTTGGATAGCCCTACCTTATGGTGGGTAGACTACCCCTTTGAATTTGTAAATCTAAGATAGGCCAAGGCTCTCATGGCTCCTTCTTAGTGGATCCATCACACACCAAATAGGTCCATAAATCAAATTAAATTTTAAATCAAATAAACTCAATCAAGTTCATATCTCTAATGGATAGGCCCTCAAATAAATCAAATCCAATTTAAATCTCCTTAGTGGAGTCAATTCACACACCTCCATCAGAGGAGCCCAAGTTAAAACAAACTAAATCAATCTCCCTAGTGAAGCCAAATCAATAAATTAAATCAAACAAATTCAATTGAGCTTATATTCCTAATAGATATGCCTCAAAATCAAACATCAAATCAACTAAATTAGTCTCCCTTAGTGGAGCCAAAAGAAAACAAATTCATAAAGCATATGTAATTTTGATCCCTAGTGGATTCAAGCCCATATCTCTAATGGATATGCCCCAAATTAAATCAATAAAACAAATTAAACAAACTCAAATTGGTATCCCCAATGGATCCCCTTTCCATAAATTAAATCAAACAAATTCAAACAAATTATATCAAATCTTCATCCCCAGTGGATCTTCCTCCCAAACAACTTAAAAATATCAATCAAATCTCAATCCCCAATGGATTTCCCCTACTTTTATGCCCTTTGCATGAATCTATCTCAAATCAAATCCAATTCATGTATGATTCCCCAACAGATCTCTCTTCATGTCCTTGACATGAAAATCAATTCAAACTAAATCTTCTTGGCTCTCTTATACCCTTGGCATAAGATGAGTTGCATTGCGCTAAGATTATGATTCAAACTACCTATTACTTTAGGAGTAGATGGTCTCCATTAGCACTTGCATTCCTTTGGACATTGTTGATCATCTTGGTCAACACCAATATGTGCGGTGTGCCCTATCAGCTACACCACACCTATTGGGGGCCATTTTGTTGACCTCACTTTTGGAGTGAGGATTCAATCATCCCATCATATAGGTCTAGGAGTCTTCTAGACACTAAGAGTTCCTTAGTCATAGGACACTTCTAGAGGCTAATTGAACACTTAACCTAAACCTAGAGGTTTTAGGAGGGTTTGCCACAATATTAGGCTACGCCTTAGGGCCCAAGGTGACTCAACCATCCTATGACCTAAATAAGCTCATCCCTACCTCCTTAGCCGAAACCCAGATTAAACTTAAATTTAATGAAACTCAACAAAAATCTAACTCAAATATATTTGAATTGAAATATAAATCCAATTGACCTTGGTTTGAAGTAATTAGATTGATTAACTCGATTAACCCTTCTAAGCTTAAAATCACTTAAGTCCAAATAAAATTAAATTAAATCAAAATTAAATAAAATCAAATGAAACCAAAAGAAAAAAATCAATGCATAAAAATAATGAACTCAAAAATAAATTCAAATGAGGTTCAAAGTTGCAAATAGGTCATTTGACCTAGGGTTTATCCATGTGGGCCCCATTAAGTCAAAAGTCAAAAAAATAAAAATTGTCCAAATTGAGTCACTCTAAATGCTCAAAACCATAAAATGAACATGCTTAAATATAAAACTAAACAAATCTAAATCAAATAAGATCTCAAATGGGTTAACTGGATCATTTAACCCATTAAGTCCAATTTAAGTTAAAATGAATTCAAATCAAAATTAACATTAAATAAAATAAAATCAATTACTCTAAATCATCATGACCACTTAATCAAACATGACTAGAGCTTAAATACATCTTGGTTGAGTCAAATAAGATAGTTGACTCAATTGAATCTAATTTGACCCATATGAACTCAAAATGGGTCAAATCCTAACCCAAGCCAAACTAATCCAAATAATTGAGCAAAAAGATTCCAAATAATTCATAAAACATGATTGAAACAAAATCTAAACATAAAATAATAAATTGAATCACATAAATCAACTTAATCAATTTTGACCAAAGTTGGTCAAACCTTTGTCAAAATTAGGTTAAATTCAAAATTAATCCAAACTAAATAAAATTAATCAATCAAAACTATCATAAATGATCAATTGAACATAATTAAAGCATAATCCAAGCCCCAACATAGCCAATTTGGCCATGAAAAATCAATTAGACCCACTTTGGTCAAAGTAGGTCAAAATGAGCTTAAGTCATTTTAAAATCAAATTAAATCAAATTAATTAAACTTATAAGAATGAAATGATTAGTTGGTTATAATAAAACCTCAAATTCAAAGCCAATGAGTCAAATTGGGTTACTTGAATTCGACCCAACTGTGGTCAAAATCATATATATTCCTGCATTCATCTATCCCCTTTCAGGAAAAGTGGCTAAATAAAAATAGAAATATACATAACATCTTGTTGGGATGCCACGCAGATCCGCAGATGTTCTTATTAGGGTGACCGAGTATGACATTGAGTAGAGGTGTACTATTTCAAAAGATAGAGTCACTAACCTACAATAGACCTAATCACCTTAATAAGGACTCATAAGGACTAAGGGTCTTCAGAATGTACCAAAGATTCTTCCCTTACTTTACATGGGAAAGTAAATTAGGGTTTATTTTAAACCGAGTTCATTAAGTTTCCTACAGGGGCAAGCCCCCATAGTTAATTACATCTTAAGGAATTAGATTCCTTAGGAATACTCTCAATTAATGTAAATGATCATTATCTCCAAAGATTTTGAAAGGTAGGACTATCAATCAATTGGTTTATTTTTAGAAAGTCAAGTGGGATCGATCAAGAAGAGGGAGTTCTTATCAAAGCAAAATGTAAATAAGTAGGGGATACTTAAGATACTAGGAAGCCTAGTAAGCACCCCAAACTACCCTATGGTTGTACTTTACATTTTTTAAATTTAATTAATGTGTTTGAGTTAAATTTTCATTACAATGTTAGGGCTTACAATTCCATGGTACAAGATTATGAAAATGCCTAAGAGGTGAGGATTTATACTCATAGCCCATAAAGGGGAGAAGCAACCTCAGAACCTTAATCTAGAGAGCTTTGGTGAGGGCTGAAAGCACGACCTAAATATAAGGTAAAAGTGAGTATTTGGTTTACCACCAAAAGATAGGATAGACTATCTGACTATTAGACTTACAACCGCCAGGGGATGGCCACCAACTAACTCCTCCTACAATTTTAAATTCATGTAGGAAAGTTTTATGTATATGCAAGATAGTAGGGTTGTTATTTATTTAGAATGCGGCTAAGTCCTTAAAGGCACTCCCTAAGAGACTAGATCATGAAAATACATGCTTCAAATGACTTAAATCTAATACAAAAATTTCACATTTTTTATTTTTATTTAGGACAATCATTTGACTCAGGTTATAAGATTCATATGCCTAGTGCATGAGAAATAAGATTATGGAAAAAATCATCATGATAAGGAGGTGTGTTTCCTCCATGGCTCTCATAGGTCAAGCCAAGTTCTCTGCATGGTGGAAGCCCTTCAATCAAGAGTGAAATAATATGCTTTTATGCATAATGTTAGAAAAGGAAGTACACACCCAGCTAAGGGGTTGCTAATTCTTTTATCTTGATTTTAACATAAGCTTTAGATGAGGTTATGAGTTATTTATTTTTAATTTTGAGTTGATTAATTTGGTAGAAGGTTTATTTTTTCTTAAGAGCCTAATTGTCATCTAGGACATACATCAAATAAGGAAGAAACTAGGAAAAGTATGCCATCTTAATGTACAAACTAAACAAAATAACAAACATTTTATAAAGCTAACCCAAAAGAATAAAAGGCCATTTGTGGTAGGGCGCCACCATACAAACCTAAAAATAAAATGGGTAGCTGAGCTCTACTGCTATACAACATGGATTGCAAATGAATTAATTACAATTAAGTAATGAATTCATGTTATGGGGGTCTTCATTTCTTCTTTTCTTCCTTCTTCTCTTCTTCTTTCTTCTTTCTCCTTTCATCTTTTTATTCCTTATTTGGGTGGTTGGAATGTGGTTGCTCCAAAGGCTTCACATGGTACATAAGATAAGATCTTATGACCAATACTCATCCTAATCTCCCATAATAATCATTCCAAAATCCTAATTACAAAAGTACATAAAAAAGGAAAAGTAAATCTAATTAACTCTTATAAAACATAGATTAGCTAAACAAACCATACAATTCCCAAGCATGTATATTGGACTTAGCACCCCACAGAAGGGCAACCAAGTTCACCAAGCCTATTAGATTATGCTTAGGGGTATAAACATCTGCACAACAAAAGCATTTATATTTTTATTACAATGCCCTTAAGCACAATCCCCTACAGAAGATAATGATTAGACTAAATCACCTACCATTCAATCTATGCATATACACCCCAACATTCAAACTATAAATAATACATTACAAAATAAAAGCAAACATCAATCCATGCATCGCCCTATCCTAAAGCTAGAAAGGGTGACTTAGCCAAATGTGTGTGCCAAGTAAGGTTTGTGTGGTATGTTTAGCTATGGATTTAAGGTTTAGATTTCCTAAGAAAAAGTTCAACTTATAGGATGGTTTCAATTTTAGTTGTTTAGTTATTTTGGGTTAATTTTATTTTGTATTTTGATTAGGTTTGAGTGAATCCTATAATTAATTACTAAGTTGTAAAGAGAGGGAAAAGAGAATAGAACTTCTCTTTCCTTCCCTACCTTATGTAATTTCTAAAGTAAATTCATGTTTGATTTTGTTTAATAAATTTCTTATTATGTGTTTTTAGTTAATCCTAAGTTTAGATTTTTCCTAAACAAACCTATTCAAAAGATAAGCATTTTAAGATTAAGTAAAGTGAACTAATATCACAAAATACACATCACTTTATTTCTTTCCCAACATGTATAACAGACATATGAATGAATCCTAAGCATATCTATGCATACAAATGGAAATGTTTAGAACACTTTATGATGAATGCTAAGAAATGTTACTTAAGAAATTTTGGATGCCTTATGATGCATGATTTTCATTAAGTAAAAAAGGGGGTATTCTGTTATCCTTTATTCATAAGCATATGTGTATGTATAAAAGGCATAAGTGAGTACGCCATCATTATTAGCTCCAGGGGTGTAAGGTACAAGACCTACTTAGGGCTACCTAAAGCCTCACAATCCCGGGATTGTCCAGAATAATATACCACTTTCCTTAAATACATATGCATGTACAAAAGGGATAAATGAAAAAAAGAAAGATGCAATTTATTTAATTTTTGGTTTGTTTATGCAATTTATGTGTGTAGATGTAAAGATCCTTCTTAAGTTATAACATGGAAGAGGATGAGAATTGATTTTAAACAAATGTTATGTTCTTTTAAAAGAACTATACATTTTGCAAATCTTATTCAAATCCATGTTAAGAGGAAAGAAAGGAAACAAACATAAGACACATTTTTATATTCACATGCAAGCTTATAAATAAAGTATAAGTAGCATACCTTTTTTGGTTTTATATTTGATTTATAAGTTTTGAAAATAATTTTGAATTTAATAGTGATAATATTCATTCATATTTCTACTTTTGCCAAAATATGCAATTTGACATAAATAAAATATTTCATTTTAATTTTGATTTTTAAAAGATATGAATGCATGAATTTCATATGAAATACATATTTAGCATTCTAGGAAAGAAATAAAGTGATGAAAGTAATGTAAATTCATTCACCCTAATTAATTCCTAAAGACAATCCTAGGAAATAAAAAAGTTTAAAGTGAATCAAAGTTTGTTTAATGTGATTTTTGTTTTAAATTTGCTTTATGTTTGATTTAGGAAACGTGAAAGAATGTTTGCTGGTACTAACCCATTTCCCCCATATCTATGGCATTTTAGTTTAATCTTTAGATGATTAGATGATTTTTATATTTTGATTAGGTTAAGGTGTGAATTAAGTGTGTTAATTACCCCTTACCAACACCACCTTAGCATACTTAACCAAATATTTATGAGCTAGTGGATGACATAATACCACACAAGGAATTTAAATTAATAATGCACCTAAGAAGAAAAGGGCCTAATGCATTTGGCTCATGATTAGTAATTAATTAAACTAAGGGGTTTAAGTTAAGTAATTTCATAATCCTTCTTACACATGTGAGTTGGATTTTGATTTCATTAATGTACTTAGGTTATTGAACACTTAAGTATCTACCCAAAATGAATTAGCTATGTTCTTGAAGGTTTTATAATTTTATCAAATTAATTAGGTAGGTAATTAGTGGATTACTCCTTAATTAAGTTTATATTAAGGAAGAAAGAGGGGGCTTAAGGAATAGCTTAAGGAAAATATCCCAAAATTATTCCCTAAATCTCCTATTCACTTAAAAAAACCTTAATTAACTCAATCAAGGGATTAAACCATTGATTACACACTTAATTAGGCTTAATTATATTAAGAGAGTAATTAGGAATGAATCCAGTAATTACCTTAATTAAACAACTAAGAAATCCCAAGAAAATTAGGGGAGGCAGAAGTCATCCCACTAAATACACATGAGAAGTTTGAGATTAATTAATGGAATAATTGAAGGATAATTAACCTAATTAAATTCTCAATAAAACCTAAATTCAGAAAATAACACTATTCAAAATCCATCAAAATTGATTTTATAATATTCTACGTTCAATTATCTTTCATATGCAATTTATTTCATATTTGTTTGATTTTTCTACACTTACATATGATTATTTGAAGTTTTCCTCATTAAGTACGTAATTTAATCCCCTAATTATATAGCTAATCCCATTGGCGCCATGTGGGGGGTGACGCCGCATGTGCTTTCCATGTGGCACAATGGGAGAAACTATTTGAGTAGTCACATTGTAGCACTCCATCAGTGTCGGTGCTATGTGCTTTCTCCTTGTCCATCCGATCAAGGATCAGACCGCTGAAATTAAATCCATGATTCTTAAGGGATAATCCTTGGATCCAATATGCGTGGATGGATGCCCATGATTCATCCCTGATCTTCCCTGTGAGAGATGGCCACTATCCATCTTCTAGGGGATGATATAGCCTTAATTGTGCTCGTATTGAATCCAAATTCAACCCACACCATCACCATGCAAGGGCGATCACATCCAATGGAAAGCTTCTCATGGGATGAGACTTGACTTCATAAAGGACCAAACTATGGCTAATCTAAGCTCGGTTTAATGGCATACCTCATCGGAGGCTATTACCGATGCTTGATTCCTTTGAAATAGCTTTGTCTAGTGGAGACGAAGCCTTGTTGAAGGTTTGAGGTGTTGAAATTGGATGGATCTTCCTATCGACCAACTTCACCTTCACTTGAGCTTGGTCTTGATCAAGAGTAGTCCTCCCTTGCCTTTGGAGCTTCTGTCAAGGCTTAGGTGAGTTCGATCGAGCTCCCTAATGAAGCTTGCAAAGTGAATAGGCATGGTATTGAGTATGGAGTGAGATTGAATTTTTCTTGAGCTCCCCTATTTTCAGTCTTGAAATCGAGAGATGGGAAATTCAAGAACTCTCTAGGAATCTTGGGGAGACATGGAAATGGCTCTTTTGGCTTCCCTAAGCTCAATAAAATTGGAGACTGTTGATTTCAAATGGAATAAGGGGGAGTATATCTCCCCATAGAGAAATCAGACAATCGAGATGGATCTTGCTATTTTGATCCAATTGACCTTATTCCATGGGTTTGTTAGGCTACTTAAGGTGGCATTGCTTTCGGTTTGGCTAAAGAGAGGTAGTGGAGGAGTGCCATGTGCTTGAAATGAGTGGAGGAAGAATTCCCATGTGCTCAATTTCATGTAAGTGGTCGATTTTGACTTTGGGTGGGGATGGGCTAACCCAAACCCATTGGATTAGATGCACCACACTCACTAGTGTCCACTTGGTCCACTAAGAGAGTGCCAAGTGGTCATGAGGAGGATTTGACCAAATGCCAAGTGAATTTGGCCAAAATTTACCTTATGGCCTTTAAGTAAAATGGTCATTTGGCTTGGGTTTCAATTTGAAAACATTTGGTATGATTGAAAAATGCGTTAGGCCAAGTTTCATTGGATTTGGAGTTGATTTGATATGATTTGGCTCATGTTGACCCATTTAGGTCAAAATGGGCCAACTTGGGTCAAGTTGACCAATTTGTCAAATTATGTCAAACCCAAGGTTTGGTCAAGTTCATATGACCATTTGAAATGTATTGGTTGTTTTGGTTTGGTTCAATTTGATTTATATTTAGTTTTGGTGTAATTGAGTTCATTTATGTCAAATGGGTCAAGTTGACTAATTTGATCCATCTGACCTATTTGGGTTAGGTCATGGGTTGGGCTTAGGTTTCATTGGTCATATGAGATAGATTGATATCTTTGTTTCCAATCAATTTCAGTTTAATTTGATTTTAGCTCAATATGATCCTTTAGGTCAAGTTGGGTTCAAGGACAATTAGGCAAGGTTAGGTCTAGTTGGCCAATTGGAGCTTTGGTCAAGCTCAATAATCATTTTGGAATGAACTTGACCCATTGGTTTCAATCAATTAGGATTAGATCAAGTTTTTACACATTTTGACTTTTTTGGTCAAGTTGGGTCAACTTGGGTCAAGTGGCCAATTGATGGTTAGCTCAAATGTTGACTTGGTCAAGTTCAAACATTAGTCATGAATCAATGGTTTCAATCACTTTGGCCTATGGTGGGTTTTGGCTATGTTGGATTTCATTTTAGCTAAGTGTTGACTTGGTCAACCTTTAGGTTTGACTTTGTTTGACCTAATTTGAGTGATTGATCATCTTATGATGAGAGGTTTAGGTGGGTTTAATTCAATCCAATTCGGTTAGGATTAGAATTTGGCTCATAAGGGTACTTCGGGTCACTTTGGGTGAAGTGAGCCTAAGAAGATCAAATGGCTTTGTCAAAGTTTGATTTAACTCACATATGAACTTATGATTGAAATATGAATCCATTTTCAAGTGATTTAAAGTCAAATGTGTGTTGATTCATTTGACAATTTCAAGTTCAAAAGGGTGAACATGAGTTTGACTTGGGTTTGATTTTTGGATTTAGATTTGGTTTGGTGATTGAAGTTTGTGTTTATATTTGGATTCATGATTGTAGGGTTGATTGAATCATGAAGAAAAATCAAGGGTTTGGCTTGATTTGAAATTGATTTGGCTAAGTTCATGATTTTGACTTGAAAGGCTTAGGTTGAATTTTGGTTGAATTTGAGTTTGATTTTTGGAGTTGGTTTTGGTTGTTTAAATTTATATTTCATTTATATATGTGAATAAAAATGGAAATATAAGTGGTTTATGAGGAAATTTCATGAATTTCAAGTGATTTGAACTTGATTTAGGCTAAGTCCTTAAGAGGGAATCAAAGGACTTAGGAAATATTTTTGATTTGGATTTGAATTTTGGATTTAGTTTGATTGATTTGAATTTATATTTTTTAATATATGTGAATATAAATGGGTTGTGAGAAAATCTCTTGAATTTGAATTGATTTTGATTTGATTTAGGCAAAGTTTATGAGAGAGAATCAAAGGACGTGGGAAATATTTTGATTTGGATTTGACTTTTGAATTTAATTTGATTGATTTGAATTTATATTTCATTTAATATAAATGGGTTGTGAGGAAATTTCATGAATTTGAATTGATTTATATTAGATTTAGGCTAAGTCCATAAGGGGGATCAAAGGACTTATGAAATATTTTGAACTTGGAGGTTCAATCATGAGCTTCAATCATTTGTTTCAGTCATGGATTTCAATCATTTGGAATTGATTTGAGTTTGAAAAAAATCAATTAAGTTGTAATTAATTTAAGTTTGTCTTGAAGGAAGGAAGAGAGGAATTTGGTTCAAGCTATAGGGTAGGAAAATTTTCTTAACACCCCTAAGGCATGTCCTATTCCTTGGGCTAACTCTTCTAAGTCTCTAGGGCTAGGTTGAGTCTCCACCTAATCACTATATGTGTCTTAAGACTAAGGATCTCTTAAAGTCTAAGAGAAGTCCTATGTCTAAGACAGAGGGGTTGAGAGCTCATCCTAAAAAAATGAGGTCAACAAAGGGTGCCCAATAGGTGTGGTGTGACTGACGAGGAACACCTCATGTATTGGTGTTAATCAAAATGATCAACAACACCAAACAAAAAAACACTAACATAAATGGTATACTCTTAACCCAAGGTGTAGAAAGAATCCAGTGCTAAGTACAATGTGGCTCTACTTATGTGAAGTACATAAGAGAGGAAAGGAGGAATCCACTAGGGATAGAGTATGTGAACCTTCCACTAGGAAAATAGGTTCAAGTCATCCATTAGGGGATGAAGGTTTGATTTAATTCTCACTAGGGAGAGAAATCGATTTGACTCAATTTTTTATTTGTTTAATTATGTGTTTGACTTCACTAGGGATAAGAAAGTGAACTCTCCATTGGGTAGGCTAGTTCAAGTCATCCTGAGGAGGGTTGTGAAATCCAGGATTAGAATTTGAGTTGGGAACTAGAAAGACTTGCATCTCACTGAAGAGAGGCAAAAGATTTTGATTTGGATTGATTGATTATTTTGTTTTATTCATTTCACTCCACTGAGGGAGGAGGGTTGAATTTATTTTAGATTTTTAATTTTGGATTTTGAAATGGATCTTGTTGGTCATGGTGATCGATGAGTAGAGCCATGGAGGCCTAGACCTAACTCATTTATCAATCCAAAGGGGTAGTCTAGTAGCCATATAGTAGGAGTAATGGACAAAAGGGATGCCTTTCAGTGTGCAATGGTCAAGTTAGGAAGAAAGTGTAGGGACTCACATTTTCCAAAATAAGAAACCACTAGGGTGATCGGTCGCTTGTTCAACAAATCAAACCCGACCTAGGGATGACTATTGAGTGAATACCACTGGGGGACTTAGATCAGCTCAAAGATAGTCAAAGATTAATTTCATTTGTAATTAGTTTTGGTGGATTCTGTTGGTTTGTGATGGATCATACTGAGAAGGAACTTATATCAGCTTAGACTTGTCTCAGATTTACTGAACTAAAGGGAGTAGCTTCCCAGTTGATGGGAGAACTTCCCATCCAAAGGAGTGCTTTTCAATTTGCAATGATCTATTCAAGGGAAGAAAGCTTGGGGTCTCACATCTTTCACTACAAAAGACCACTAGGGTGATTAGTTGCTTTGGGAAACAAATCGAACCTGACCTAGGGCTACCCATTGGTTTATGATAGCCATGTTAGAAAGAATGCGTCAAAGTCTTACATCATCCAAAGCAGAATGACCGTCGGGGTAACCTGCTTGTGGAAAAATAGATTAAACCCAACTTAAGAGTGACTACGGAGTGAGTACTGACTCAGGGATATATCTTAACTCAGGTAGTCAAGAAATTCCTATAGGAGTTCTTGACACCGCCTCTAAAGATAGATGCCCGCTTGGGAAAAGGCCTTGGGGCATGAATTCTAATCCACAAGCAAATATTTTTTTGTTTATTTATTTTTATCATGGACCCTATTAGTTTGGATCAAACCAGGAGAGCTTATCGGAGCCTATTATCCTCAAATTTAAAAGGGAGAATCTGCGCATCCGCTAAACAAATTCTCTAACCACAGGGGCGATTACTAGGAAAGGGGGACTGTCCAATCCAAGAGTAACCCAGGTAGTGTCTAAATGGAGTCGCAAAGGATGTGATCCAAATAGAATGCCCGAAGGGAGATGATTCGCTAAGGGCTTAATACAAAACCCTAGAGAAGATGACATGGCTAGTCATATATCAAATAGGTATTCGGTGGCCAACTCGATGGGAAAGCATAGGGACTCACATTTGCCAAGAGTGGTGTATGAGTGACATAGCATAGCAACATCAACCAACCTAAGGTGCCAGTAATATCAGCCTAGAAAGAAAGCTCAGGGACTCACATCCTCCTATATAGAACCGACATTGGGATAGTTATCTTCGACATCCACCTAGACTATGAGAGAAATGCCATTAGGGGACTTAGATCAACTCAAAGATAGTCAAGAGGAAAGGAGCCTTTGGAGGACTTATCCTAAACCTCAAATATACTCGACCTAGTTATATCATGATGATTAGTTCAAGAAGAAAGCTCGGGGACTCACATCTTCTTAAATAAAATCAACATGCATTGAGGTCTACCAAACTGACAAGGCACTCATCGATTTATAATGGTCAAGTTAGGAAGAAAACTCGGGGACTCACATCTTCCAAACAAGTGACCACTGGGGTGACAAGCTAATGAGGTAGCATGTAGACCTGAAGCACTAAGTGAGTGCCACAGGGGCTTGCTCCCACATCATGAGATAAAAGATTTGTGTTTATTTTTGTGCTTGTTAAAAAAGGAATAGGATGCCTCTCGGGTTATCTTACACCTACTAAACACGCTTGAATTTGATGAAATGGTGCCATGAATGGCAGTTGGGATTCCCACCAAGAAAGGATGTCTTGGTTCTTACACCTAACTTAGTTATGCTAATCAAAATAGATGCCTCTGCCTTCTCCCTATTCTAATAGCATCGGGAGATTGTGTTTGATTGTGTTTATGTTGTGAAAGAGGGATAGGATGCCCCTGGGGGACTCTTACACCTACCCTAAATACATCATGGCAAATTCACAAGACAAATAAACAACGCTTTGAAAGAAGAGAAGATTTTGATGAAATGGAATCAGATTTTTGTTCTTTTGATAGAATTATTTTCAAACATGATTTTTATGGGTAATATTTCTTCAAATAGAGCCCATTAATTGGAAGCATCGGGTGTTCCCCTTTACAATCAATAAAGTGATAAGATCCTCCTTGGTAGGCCTTCTCTATGATATAGGGACCTTCCTAAGTGGGTTCAAACTTGCCTCCCATCTTTCGATGGACAACAATTGGTCTCCTTAGGACTAACACAAGTTCTCCTACTTGGAAAGACCTAGGGCATACCAGCTTGTTATGAGCTTGAATCATTTTGGCCTTGTATAACTCGAGGTTCTGGCATGCCCATAGGTGACTCTCTTCCAAACCTTCAAGCTCTTCTAACCGCAACTTTGCATTCTTCTATGTAGTGATCTTGCTACCCAATGCTATCCTTAGTGATGGGAGTTGAACTTCTAAAGGTAGAATGACTTCAGACACATACACTAAGGAAAATGGGGTATTGAGTTGGAGTTTGGTATGTGGTGGGTAGCCCACAAGGCTTCAACCAACTGCTCATTCCACTACCGCTTATTATCATCAAGAGTCTTCTTTAGTATTTGTATGAGAGTTTTGTTGAATGCTTCTGCAAAGCCATTTGCTCTAGGGTAGTAGATGGTAGAGTATCTCCAATCTACACTGTGTCTTCTAGTGAAGTTGTTGATCTTGGTGCTTTTGAATGCAGTACCATTATCGGATATAATTCATCGAGGCACCCCGAACCTATATATGATATGGTTCCTAAAAAATTGAAGCACATGTATGACCTCTGAGTGGATTGCCTCCACTTGGGAAGCTAAGATGAATTGATGACCTTTAGAAAAGGAAGGATTGATAGACCCACAATGTCGCACAACACTCAAAATGGCCATGAGGCCAATGTAGGGTAGAATGTTGGGTGGTTGATGTAGACCACACCGTGTACACACCGGCTCATCTTACATCCATGCGCCTATAATCATCAAGGCCGTAGTATTCCTAGTCTCTTGATCTTCATCTTCATCTTCGACCGATTGATGTGCTGCATAGACTTGAATGTACCTCAGTTACAATGCCATGAGCTTCATGTTTATCTAAACAACATAACCACATTTGATCAAAAGACCATCGGTATAGGGTGCCATCGATGAGAATATAGGAGAGAGGTCTCTACTTCACCTAATGGGCTTGTGACTTTTCTTGAGGTAGTTTGTTGGTGTTCAAATAGTCTATGAATGGTTGCCTCTAATCCAGCTCCTTGTCCTTATAGGCATGACAACCTCCCAATTCAAGAGAAAGTCTCTTGATGAGTTCATCATCGATAAGGGATATGACTTATCTATTTTGGACCCTTATTAGAATGGACTCATCTTCCAGACATGCCAATTCTTTGGCAAGTTTGGCCAAAGCATCTCATGTTTCTCTACCGGGAACCTTGTAGATGGTGACTGAGATTTGGGCCAACACTTCATGGCATACTCATGGTAATGACAAAGCTTGGGTTTGAGAACCTTGTAGGACCAAACCGATTGATGACCAAAGAGAACCCCAAAGATGTTGATGCTCTTGACACCGATTATGAAGCTAACTAGACTACAATCAAAGCCTCATACTCGCTTCATTGTTGGTGGGTTGGAAAGATAGTATGAGAATCTCATCACATCACGGTTGGAGAGACTATTCCTACCCCTTAAGAGTAGATCATTGTGCTTCCCTTTATTAAAAGAAGCTGCACCATAAAAATACATCTCCCATCAGTGGTTGTTAACCTTCCCTAAGTTAATGATTTTTTCATCAGGCAAATCATCACTAAGTGAAGAATCAGCAGGAAGTGGGTGTGCTGCTAAGAAATCTGCTAGTGCTTATCTTTTTATTGCACATAGGGGTATGAATGTGATATCAAACTGTGAGAGAATCATGGACCAGCATGCCAAACATCCAGATAGTGTTGTCCGTGTCATGAGGTATTGTAGTGGATTGGTTCTGGAAATCATGTTCACCTTGAGAAAGCATATAGTGCCATAGCTTTTGAGATGTGAAGATCAAATCTAGGTAATGTTTCTTAATAGTGGATAGTTTGCTTCAGCAGAAATCAGACAACGACTGAGGTAGTAGAGAGCACTCTCCTTCCATTTATCATTGGCTTGGGTCAACGGAGCACCGAGTGAGTCATCCAATGTAGCAGTATAGAGGATCAATGGCCTGCCCAGGATAGGGGTTGCTAGAACTGCTGGCTTCACCAAATATTGCTTGATATCTTCAAAGGCATGCTGACACTTGTCATCCCACTTGAACTTGGCATCCTTTTTTGACAAGTGCTAAGAATGGCTTTCATCTCCTCTATAGGTTGGAAATAAAGCATCTTAGATATGCTAACCATCCTTGGAAAGATTTGAGTTGAGTTAAACTTTTAGGAGGTGGCATTTCTAAGATAGCTTTGATCTTTTCTGGATCTATTTCTATTCCCCAGTGTTGAACAACAAACCCAATGAATTTCCCTGAAGTTACTCTAAATGCACACTTAAGGGGAGTCATTTTGAGATTATATTGTCTTAACCATTCAAAAATTACTCTCAAGTTAAAGAGATGGTCTTCCTTTTCTCCACTCTTGACTACTAGATCATCAATGTAGCACTCAACCTGATGATGAATGAGTTTTTTAAAGATTTGAGTCATAGCCTGTTGGTATGCAGCACTAGTATTTTTCAGACTGAAAGGCATGACTCTATAACAATATATTTTGGTCAGGGTTCGAAAAGCAGTGTTTTTTCATCATTAGGGGTCATCTTGATTTGGTTGTAGTCAGATGACCCATCCATAAAGGAGAAATTGCATGAGATGGGGTGATGCCCATCATTAATTCTGGTATAGGAAGAGAAAACTCATCGTTAAGGCATGCCTTATTTAAGTCCCTGAAATTGACACATATGTGAATTTGGCCATTCTTCTTCTTAACTGGTATGACACTCGCTAATGTAGGATATTTTTCTTCCCTGATGAAACTAGCATCGATTAATTTCTTGACTTTAAAAATGGCCAGTTGTTCAGTTTCTAATCGCATGCATCTAGGAGCTTGCTTGATAGGGTTAGCGCTAGGATCTATTGCTAGTTTATGGAATGCTATGTTAGAAGATAAACTGAGCATCTATTCATAACTCCATGCAAAGCAGTCCTTAAACTTAGTCAATAACCTAACTAAGTCATTGGTTTCTTCTTCATTCAATAATGAACTAATGTATGTCGGGTGTGGATTTTCTTCTGTCCAAGGTTAATTTCTTTAAGCTTGTCAATTGTTGAATGAATCTCCTCTTCAAATTCTGGTGGTGCATCTTTGATTTGGAGATCATTTGGATCATTTGAGGTTGGCGACAACTAAGCAGTAATCAACATCATCGATTGGACCCACTATACTGAATCCTAGTCCTGATCTTGATCATGCATCCGTTCCTGTGTTGTTCCATAACTTTTTGAAGTACCCCGACCTATGCTTAGACCAAGAGTAAGGAATCAAAACCTTCTTTGCAAGATTAATAATACAAGGAGAGTACCAATCAAAAGATAATTCTATTAATTCTTTATATGAATTCTCCTCAAGTTTTACTTCAACTTCGGGGCTTGAGGAGGACGATCCTAAAGAGAATCTCTTTAGCTTCATATCACTGGAAGACTTAGGGGCTTCCTTAACTACTAAACCTTCAACTTTTTAGGGTGAAAGTGAGGTTAGAACTAAGGTTCCTAACTACTGCATGATAGTTTCTCATACATTTGATTCAAATACTTTGCTTTGTCTGAGGCCGATAGCTTTGATTCTGCTATGCAAAAGTGTCACCTCTAATGAAACCCGCTAAGTGGGGTTGGTATGTTAATCACATTAGACTTATCCTCCAAGATGGATTCCAAGTCTATGTGAATAGTAGGGGTACTCCAATCAACTGGAACATAGCCCCTATTGGCTGATGGCCAACCAGTGTTCTTCCACTTCTAGAACTGCCTCTATTTCTACCTCTGCCTCTGCTTGGGGGAGGTCGAGTCATCCTACCCATATGTGCATATGATGGAATGAATTATGGGTGGAATGTGATATGCTGCTCTATTTTTTCTTCAATTTCCCTTTCTTGTTCACTTGGATTTTTATTTTTCTTTTCTCTTTCTTTTTCTTTTTATTTTTATTCATTTCCTTTTTATTTTGCATTCGTGTTTGATTTTTTCCCAAGTTCATGAGAAAGGGTATTTTGAGGAAGATAGTAGGTCATATCCTCATATATCTCAACCTCTCCAACTGAAAATGACTTTTCATCTCCTTTGACATAATAATCGATCCCATCCTTCCTGACTTGATGCACTGAGGGAGGGAGGATGGAATCATCTTGTTCTGATTTATCCAGGGCCTACTGAGCAAAGCGGTGAATGAAGTATTTGAATCAATGATATAAAACTTGGCTTCAGTCTTCCAGTCACATATCTCCAAAAATAATACTATGGAACCTAAAGCTCGCTCACTTTGTTCATGAATCCTCTCAACATCATCCAATCTCCTCGAAGTGTGGAGATGTCGATCCTCAAATAGAGAAGGGTGTTTAGACTCATAATGTTCACTGATGCACCTGAATCGATGAGAACTCTGGAATATCTGAATCTACCCATATAAACTATAATGTAGAGGGGACTGTTGTGCTCCATATCCCCTAGAAGAAGGTCTTCATCTGTGAAAGTGATCCCCTAGGCTTCATTGGAATAATGTGCCTTCTCACCAATAGTGGTCAGCTGAGCTAAGCATATTTCAGGATCAAGAAGATCCTTGATTAATGACTCCCTCATCTCTTTAGATAAGACAAGGGCATCATATTTGCTTAGCTTAGATGATAACTTTCTTAGGTGAGAGAGGGCATTATAATCCTCCTTGGGTTGATCCTTCACAAGCATATCCAAGGGTGGAGCATACCTATGGAGGGCTTCTCGATCCTTTAAACCAATGACTTATTTCCCTCTATCTTGAGGTGCTGCCCTAGGAGGTAGAACATTGCCACTATGAAGGTTGACTTTAGTGATCTATTATGGCAGGATAAAAAAAGATTCTACCTGCATGTCAGGCTCACCTATAGCTTCTTCTATGGGACCATCAAAATTGGATGATTCCAAGTCTATCTCAAGAGGAGAACTCATAGCATTCAGAGTAGGAAAATCCAACTCTGAATTAGAAAGAGGAAGATCAGAATTGCTATAGCTGTTATTTAGACTTGAAAAATTATTAGGAATAGGTTTAGACAACCCATCAAAAGTGATATAGATATAATTCAAGCTAGCTTTATTCTTCAATTTCTTGGATTTGATAGGAGGTACAAAGTAGAAATCAAGTAAAATAAGAGGGGTGAGGGATTTGATGCCCTCATTTGCCGATACAAGATGTTTACTAGAAGAAGAACTAGTTGAAGTAGCGATAATAACTGATATGGTAGCTGCAACGGTGGATTGGAGGTTGGATTCGGTTGGTGGTTGCGCTACTGGGCTATCTAGGGTTGACACATGCTGCTGTTGAGCTCCCCCATTCCTTAAGTTGGCTCTGGCAACTTGTAAACCTTCATGGAAGTTGGAGATTTGAGCTTAGTGAGGCACCTACAAGGAAAGTTTCTTGATCTTTGATGCAATTTTCTTAGAGGTCTTGGATAAGGAGATATCCCAACCTTCTTTAGTTTTGGAAGGATCTCAAGTATCCCCAAGGATTACCCTAATGGAACTTGATGGTTGTTCCATAAGGTATTCCTTCAGAATGACTATAGCACTGATCTTGAAGCTATGTTCAAGCCAGTCCTTAAATGTGAAGCAATCTTCCAAAACATGACCTAACATACGGTGGTAGGGGCAAAAGTTAGGATCAAGGCTTTTGCCCACTTCCTCCGATCTCCTAGGCTCAGGTAGTTAAAAATCAGGATTCTTTAAGAGATTCTTAAAGATCTTCTTGAATACCTCCCTCTTAAATGAATAAGGCTTGTTAAGTTTATCCAAAAGAGTAGGTGGACCATAGCTACCTGGCTATGGGTATATGTACCACTATAGCTGATGATGTGGCTGTGGAGGAGGCGGTGTAGGTCATGGAGGCTGCTTTGGCAGCTGGTAGGGCTACCTTGGTGGTGGTAGAGGAGGTGGAGGCGACGACTGTGGAGTATGAGGTCTCTCAAACTGCTCTCTGGCCGATTGTTTCCCCTTATCCACTACTATCACTGCCCTGGGTTTTATTCTCATATACCTTATGCTTTGGCTTTATTGGTAGATCTGGAGAAGGTAACTGTTTGGCTTCTCCTTGTAGGCTAGCGGCCTTGTTGATTAATTTCTCAATGATTTTGATGGTGAAATCTTTGAACATGAAGGCTAGTGGGCCATGGATATTCTTAAGCAGAATCTCGATGGCATGCTATTCAGATAACTCTGGTTACATTTCATACTCAAATTGTACCATCTGAGAATGTAATCAATGAGGGACTCACCAAAATTTTGTTGAGCCACAACGAGATCACCAACAGTGAGCCTTTGCTGTGCTCCAACAAATCTCTTGATAAAGAGTTGCTTGAACTCAGCAAAAGTCTTCACTGAACTGTTGAGAAGTTTAGCGTACTAGTCAAATGCTATACTGCTAAGCTACTGACGAAGAGACAGAAGAGTAAAGCATCATTGCCACCAACATTGTAACAACTAGCTTTGAAATGCATAATGTGCCGCTTCAGGTTCTCACTGCCACGAAAACTCTTGAAAGAAGGTGGCATGAAACCCTTAGGATATTGAATTGCATCAAATTCCTTCAAGTAGGGTCTACCCTCTGGAACTAATGATCCTCCTCAGGCTTGAGCTAACACTTTCTTCACTTGCTGCTCAACCTTGAGCTTGATATCTTTTTCTTATATGGTGGTACTATCCACTACATTCCTATACATGCTGGTGCTACATTGCTCTACTGGAAGTAAAGTCTTGGCTGGGTCCAAGACAAGCACCAACTCTGGATGACTAGTCTCAGCTATGGTAGGATGAACTACCGGGGCTTGGTTCTGTAATGCTAAGATAGCTGCTAATAGATCTTCGAGCCTCTTCTCCATCCTATATATTTTTTCATTTTTCTACTTTATTTGTGCTAGGAGGTGTTGGGTCGAGTGGGCTGCATCTTCCTGCTCGGGCTCAACACCTTCCATAGTCTGCTGCTCTCTATGGAGGGATCCCATGGTATCTACCATGCAAACCCCTACTGAGTCTCCCAACAAATCATCTTCATTGGGATCAAAGTTGACCTTCTCCTCATCAGACCAATCATATCCTAGGATCTCTTTCTTCTCCATGAAATAATGTGCATCTATATTATTGAGAGAACGATCTGTCGGAACTAGCACAAATGACTTTGGCTGACTGGGGGTGGGATCACTATCATGTACTATGAGGCGCCGGACCTCCCCTGCTACTGGAGAATCAGCCTTGTGAGGGCTATACTCACTCAGAGAAATATGCTCTTTATTATCACCAAATTTGCATGGGGTGACACTCCTAGGAGGCTCTATCATCATAAGTGCAACTGAACTATCACCTTCTCCCTCGATAATTGCTGCAATCACCTCTATGTCCCACTGCGGTGGTGGTGATGAAGGGACGACCACTACGCTTCAAGGTTTCCATTCCTTCTTCACCACTACTAGGGAAGAAGGTCAAGTAGGAGAGATCGACCTTACCATAGTAGGTGGTGTAGATAGGATGGGATGTCTTGGCCGTAGCCAGATCACGAACGGGGTCCTCTTCCCTTTGGTGGAACTAGAGATGCTGGAACATGGATCTGAGATGGCGGACGGAGGGTAGAGCGGTGTAGTGGAGATACCATTGACTCTCTCTAAATAGGAGCTCTCCTCTTGTGATGGGTAGTCCTCATGAATAGAATACTATCGGTATGATCGACGCGGGTAGTGCTCCGATAAGGGGAATCAATTAGTGTAGAGGCTGCTGACTACCGACCAAACCCCCGCCACTCCTGGATAGTGATATAAACTGAGGTATGGGCCTCTCTGGGCCTCTCCTGTCAGAAAAGCTTCCCCATGCTACAGGGGATAATAAATATCAAATCAAGCAGACTCAGATCATCGTAGGCTCACACCAACTTCAGTAAGCGGAGGGTGACATATGGCCCGGTGGTGAAACTAAAGTGGTGGAGGTGAAGTAGAGATCCTCCTGGAATCCTCTCTATCAAACCCATAGAGAGGATGGAATGAGTTCACTGTAACCAACGGGGAAACCAAAGTGGGTAACTTCTAAACAACATACTGTGTAGCTGCCTCCATCTCCCTAGTGATGCGGGTATGGTACCGCTTTATCATGCGATTCTTGTTCCACCTTTAGGTCTTGGTGGGGTGAGCAGAGTAAGAGCTAGACAGAACCTCAAAAGCAGGGGAGACAATTCCTGGGATCAGGGGAGCCTTCCCCTTTGAAGGTGCTAGTGAGTGGGTGCTAGCCCTGACTAGGGCAGCACGGGGAACCACAGGGCGCACAGGTGCTAGCATTGACATTGCTATAGTGAAAACTGCCACTACCTTCCTCTTCAGTGAGGGAATCTTAGAATTTAATGGCATGTCAACCTGAATGACCGACACCTGCCCGACCACTATGCTTTTACTAAGAGTCATGAGGGGAGTGCCCTCACATGTAATTGTCCCCCCTCTAAACCTCATCTAAAGTGAATGAGGTGGGTGTAGTCAGAGAGGGGAAGGCTGGCTTGATCTAGGGCTAAATCTATCCCATGGGGAAAGGTAAACACATATATCTGCCATTTATTGCTATCCAATCTTGTGACTCGAAACTAACACTGAATGAAAGTCTATAATGTTGAAAATAAACTTGAATCAGATTTCTGTTGATTTTAAATTTATAATTTAGAATTTAAACCCATACTCAACAACTTGTAAGTGTTAAGTCAGGCTCAAATGATTTAGAATAGATTTTGATATTTGATTGGAAAGAGAAATTTTTGGGAGTAGAGTCCACTTTCAACAAATTTGGATATGTTGAAAATGGGTTCGAGTATTTTTCAAGAGATGCTTCCATATGTTCATATTTAAATTTAAATTTTGATTTTTAGGACCCTTTATTTAACAAATTTGAGTATGTTAAAGTAAAGGGTCAATTTGATTTTTGATTTGAGATTTTTGGAATTTACTCACTTAGAAAATTTAAGTATGCTAGGTGAGGTGTTTGAAAATATTCATCATTTTCTTTGTTTTCTTTATTTTGTGAATCATTTGAAATTTGAATAAATGGAATTATCATTTAGTAAATTTGGGTATGCTAAATGAGAAAATCCAAGTGTGTTTTATTTTTGGAAATTTTTGAAAAATAAGACTCTTAGCAAATTTGAGTATGCTAAGAAAATCCTAATGTGTTTCTTTTATTTTTAGAGATTTTTATTTTGAAAAATAGGATCCATAGCAAATTTTGGTATGCTAAGGAAATCCGAATGTGTTTCTTTTGTTTTGGATTTTGTTTCGAAAATGGAGACTTCACTTTAGCAAATAAGGTATGCTAAAATGAAGTTCCAATGTGTTTTGGAATTTTGTAAAATGGAGATTTCACTTGGTAAATTTGAGTATGCTAAATGAAACTTCAAAAATGTGCTTCAAATGTTTGTATTTTTGATTTTGTTTTTGAAAATGGAAACTTTACTTTAGCAAATATGGTATGCTAAAGAATGAAGTTCCAAAAGTGTTTCATTTCATTTTGGATTTTGTTTTGAAAAATGGAGACTTCACTTTATCAAATATGGTATGATAAAATGAAGTTCCAATGGTGTTTTGAAATTTTGTGAAATGGAGATTTCACTTAATAAATTTGAGTGTGATAAATAAAATTCCAAGATTGTGTTTTAAATTTTGTGTTTTAAAAAGGGAGACTTCACTTTAGCAAATGGGATATGCTAGAATGAAGTGTGAAATGTATTTTGAAAATTTTTGTTTTTGTTGATTTTGAAAAGAGAGATTTCCAC
Source organism: Cymbidium sinense (assembly GCA_021442155.1). Classification (NCBI taxonomy): domain Eukaryota; kingdom Viridiplantae; phylum Streptophyta; class Magnoliopsida; order Asparagales; family Orchidaceae; genus Cymbidium; species Cymbidium sinense. The sequence continues at coordinate 60,564,639 of CM038226.1, read as the reverse complement.
TTAACAAATTTGGTTATGTAAGATGGAAATCAATTATGTTTCATTTTCAAAGATATTTTCATGTGCAATTATTGCTTTTTGAAAGAAATTCTAACCTAATAATATATGAAATTTGTTAAGTGGCATTTCAAAATAATGTCTTTTTATTTGGAAATGAAATTTTCGTTTAATAAATTTGGGTATATTGAGTGAAGATATTCATATGTGCTTTTTGAAAGTTTATTTTTAATTTTGATTGGAAATGAAACCTCCATTCAATAAATGTGGGTATATTGAATGGAGAGGTTCATATGTGCTTTTTAAAAGCTTATTTTTGATTTTGATTGGAAATGAAACCTCCATTCAATAAATGTGGGTATATTGAATGGAGAGGTTTTATATGTGCTTTATGAAAGGGTAAAAATTCCAACTTAACACATATGGAATGTGTTGAGTGGAATTTCAAAGTTGTAATTTTTCTTGAAAATGTAACATCCATTCATACATTTGGATGTATTGAATGGAAAGGCCCATCTTCAAATTTTGTACTTTTTGAAAGTTTGATTATTGGAATTTTATTTCTGAAAATGAAGTCTTCATCAAAGTGAATTGAGTGAAGAAGTTCATTTGTCCTTTTTTTTAGAAAATATGAGCGTTGGTTTTATTTTTGAAATGTTCCTACATGTAACAATTGTGGAAAATTGTTAGATGTTGTGAAAAAAATATTTTATAAAGTGTATTTTGAAAAAGGTTCTTTTGAAAAGCAAATCTTTTATGAAGAATTTATTTTATCTTTATTTTTGGAATAAACCTTTCCTTACCATAAAAATGGCAAGGTGGAAGTCTTTGCTCATTTTCTTTTTATTCAATTTTCATTTTCTCCTATTGGAGAACCCAACAGAGGTTTTAAGACCAACACGGGGTGAGGTCCTAAAACCTAAAGATGTTGGCTAACTTAACTTAAGGATGAAATAAACTAAGTATCGATGAAAAGAAAGATAGTATTAGATTCACACAAGAGTATGAACCCACTATCAATACTTAGAGACAATGATCATTTACCAAAGATGGAAAGAGGAACCTTCCCCAGCAGAGTTGCTAGAGAAATCTATGGTGAAAATTATATATATTCCTACCTTCATTTATCCCCTTTCAGGAAAAAGGATAAATGGAAACATAAATATACATAATGACTTATTGGAATGCCACACAGATCTGCAGATGTTCTTATTAGGGTGACTGAGTATGACATTGAGTAGAGGTGTACTATCTCAAAAGATCAAAGTCACCACCCTACAATGGACCTAATCACCTCAATAAGGACTCCTAAGGACTATGGGTCTTCAGAATATGCCAGAGATTCTTTCCCTACTTTACATGGGAAAGTAAAGCAGGGTTTATTTTAAATTGGGTTTGTTAATTTCCCTACAGGGGTAAGCCTCCAATGTTAATTACATCCTAAGGAATGAGATTCCTTTGGAATACTCTCAATTAAGGTAAATGATCATTATCTCCAAAGATTTTTAAAGGTAGGACTATCAATCGATCAATTTATTTTTAGAAAGTCAAGTGAGATCGATCAAGAGGAGGGAGTTCTTATCGAAGCCAAATAAGAATAAGTAGGGGATACTTAAGATACTAGGAAGCCTAGTAAGCACCCCAAACTACCCTATGGTTGGGCGTTACATTTTTGAATTTTAATTAATGTGTTTGAGTTGAATTTTTATTAGAATGCTAGGGCTTACAATTCCATGGTACAAAGCTATAGAAATGCTTAAGAGGTGAGGATTTATACTCATAGCTCACAAAACGGAGAAGCAATCTCAAAACCTAAATATAGGGAGCTTTAGTGAGGGCCAAAAGCATGACCTAAATCTAAGGGCAAAAATGGGTATTTGGTTACCTCCATAAGAGAGGATAGACCACCTGACTATTGGACTTACAATCACTTGGGGGTGGCCACCAACTAACTCCTCCTACGATTTTAAATTTTTGTAGGCAAGTCTTATATTTATGCAATATAGCACGGTTGTTATTTATTTAGAATGAGACTAAGTCCTTAAACACACTCCCTAAGAGACTAGATCATGTAAGGACATGCTTCTGATGACTTAATCTAATGCAAAATTTTCACATGTTTTATTTTTATTTAGGATAATCATTTAACTCTGGTTATACGATGCATATGCTTAAGGCATGAGAAATAAGATTATGGGCCAAAATTAGTGAGATAAGGAGGTGTGTTTCCCCCACGGCTCTCATAGGTCAACCCAAGTTCTCTGGCAAAGGTGGAAACCCTCCAATCAAGAGTAAAATAATATGCTTTTATGCATGATGTTAGAAAAGAAAGTACACATCCAGCTAAGGGGTTGATAATTCTTTTATCTTGATTTTAACTTAGGCTTTAGATCAAGTTATGAGGTATTTATTTTTAATTTTGAGTTGATTAATTTGGTAGAAGATTTATTTTTTCCTAAGAGCCTAATCATCATCTAGGCCATACATCAAAGCAAGGAAGAAACTAGGAAAAAGATGCCATCTTAATGTATAAACAAAACAAAACATTAAATATTTTATAATGCTAACGTAAAATAATAAAAGGCCATTTGTGGTAGGGCACCACTGCAAAACTCGAAAACAAATTAGGTAGCTGAGCTCTACCCTTATACAACCCAGATTTCAAATGAATTAATTACAATTAAGCAAGGAGTTCATGTTATGGGGGCTTTCATTTCTTCTTTTCTTCTTTCTTCTCTTCTTCTTTCTTCTTTTGATTCTTTCTTTTGGATGGTTGGAATTTGGTTGCTCCAGAGGCTTTACATGGTACATAAGAAAAGATCTTATGAGAAATGGTCATCCTAATCCCCCATAATATTCATTCCAAAATTCTAATTATAAAAGTACATAAAAAAATAAAAAGTAAATCTAACTAACACCTACAAAATAGAGATTAACTAAACAAACCATACAATTCCAAAGCATGTATATTAGACTTAGCACCCCACACATGGATAACCAAGTCCACCTATCCTATTGGATTATGCTTAGGGGTATAAGCATATGCACAACAAAAGTATTTATATTTTTATTACAGTGTCCTTAAGCACAATCCCCTACAGAAGATAATGATTAGACTAAATCATCCTACCATTCATTCTATGCACATACACCCTAACATCCAGACTATAAATAATACATCACAAAATAAAAGCAAACATCAAGCCATGCACCGCCCTAATCTAAAGCTAGAAAGGGTGACTTAGCCTAATGTGTGTGCCATGTAAGGTTTGTGTTGTATGTTTAGCTATGGATTTAAGGTTTATATTTCCTATGTATGAAAATGTTCAACTTAGAGGTTGGTGTCAATTTAAGTTGTTTAGTTATTTTGGGTTAATTTTATTTTGTATTTTGATTAGGTTTGAGTGAATCCTACAATTAATTGCTAAGTTCTAAAGAGAGGGAAAAGAGAAGAGAACTTCTCTTTCCTTTCCTACCTTAAGTAATTTTTAAAGTAGATTCATGTTTGATTTTGTTTAATGAATGTCTTATTATGCATTTTAGCTAATCCTAAGTTTAGATTTTTCCTAAACAAACTTATTCAAAAGAAAGGCATTTTAGGATTAAGCAAAGTGAACTAATATCACAAAACACACATCACTTCATTTCTTTCCCAACATGTATAACATACATATGAATGAATCCTAAGCATATCTATACATACAAATGGAAATGTTTAGAATGCTTTATGATGAATGCTAAGAAATATTACTTAAGAAATTTTGGATGCCTAGAAAATGGGGTACTCTTTTATCCTTTATTCATATGCACATATATATGTATAAAAAACATAAGTGAGTACGATGCCATTATTAGCACCAGGGGTGTAAGTTACAAGACCTACTTAGGGCTACTTAAAGCCTCGCAACCCCAGGGTTGTCTAGACTAATATACCACTTTCCTTAAATACATATGCATATTCAAAAGAGATAAATGAAAAAAAGAAAGATGCAAAGTTTATGTTTATTTAATTTTTGGTTTGTTTATACAATTTATGTGTGTAGATGTAAAGATCCTTCTTAAGTTATAACATGGAAGAGGATGAGAATTGATTTTAAATAAATGTTATGTTCTTTTAAAAGAACTATACATTTTGCAAATCTTATTCAAATCCATGTTAAGAGGAAAGAAATGAAGCAAACATAAGACACATTTTTATATTCACATGCAAGCTTATAAATAAAGTATAAGTAGCATACCTTTCAGTTTTGATATTTGATTTATAATATTTATAATTTTGAATTTAATGGTGAAAATAGACATTCATATTTCTACTTTAGCCAAAACATGCAATTTGACATAAAGAAAATATTTCATTTTAATTTTGTTTTTTAAAAGATATGAATGAATGAATTTCATGTGACATACACATTTAGCATGCTAGAAAAGAAATAAAGTGATGAAAGAAATGTAAATTCGTTCACCCTGATTAATTCCTAAAGATAATATTAGGAAATAAGAAAGTTTAAAATGAATCAAAGTTTGTTTAATGAGATTTTTGTTTTGAATTTTCTTTATGTTTGAGTTAGAAAATGTGAAAGAATGTTTGCTGGTCCTAACCCATTTCCCCCATATGTATGGCATTTTATTTTATTCTTTAGATGATTAGATGCTTTTTATATTTTGATTAGGTTAAGGTGTGAATTAAGTGTGTTAATTACCCCTTACCTACACCACCTTAGCAGATTCAACCAAATAATTATGAGCCAATGGATGACATAAAACCACATAAGGAACTTAAATCAGCAATGCACCTAAGACAAAAAGGGCCTAATGCATTTGACTCATGATTATAATTAATTAAGCTAAGGGTTAGTAATTTCATAATCCTTCTCACACTTGTGAGTTGGATTTTGATTTCCTTAATGTACTTAGGTTATTGAACACCTAAGTATCCACCTAAAGTGAATTAGTTAAGTTATGAAAGGTTTTAGAATTTTATCAAATTAATTAGGTAGGTAATTAGTGTATTATTACTTAATTAATTTTGATTAAGGAAGAACGAGGGGGTTTAAGGAATAGTTTAAAGAAAATATCCCAAAATTATTCCCTAAATCTCCTATTCACTTAAACAAATCTTAATTAACTCAATCAAGGGATTAAACTATTGATTACACACGTAATTAGGCTTAATTAAATTAGGAGAGTAATTAGGAATGAATCCAACAATTACCCTAATTAAACCATTAATAAATCCCAAGAAAATTTGGGGAGGCTGAAGTTATCCCACTAAATACAAATGAGAAATTTGAGATTAATTAATGGAATAATCAGAGGGTAATTAACCTAATTAAATTTCTAATAAAACCTAAATTCTGAAAATAATACTCTTTAAAATCCATCAAAAAAATTTTATAATATTCTACATTCAATTATCTTTCATATGTAATTTATTTCATATTTGTTTGATTTTTCTACACTTAGATATGAATATTTGAAGTTTTTCTGATTAATTAGGTAATATAATCCTCTAATTATACAGCTAATCTCATCGGTGCCACGTGAAGGATGATGCGGTGCGTGCTTTCCACATGGCACGATGGGAGAGGCTAGTTAAGTAGTGACATCGTAGTGCCACATCAACGGCAAAGTTACACGCTTTCTCCTTCTCCGTATGATCAAGGATCAGATAGCTTAGATTAAATCCACAATTCTTAAGGGATAATCCTTGGATCTTATGCGTTTTAATCATGGCCATCCATCCAAAATGTGAAGATGGATGGCCTGTGCTTCATCCCTAATCTTCCCTATGAGAGATGGCCACTGTCCATCTTCTAGGGGAAGATCCGAGCTCGATTGAGCTTGGATTAAATCCAAATTCAACCCACACCATCACCATGCAAGGTAGATCACAACCAACGACTAGCTTCTTATCGAATGAGACTTCACTTCATAAAGGACCAAACTATGGCTAATCTAAGCTCAGTTTAATGGCATACCTTGCCGGAGGCTATCACCGGTGCTCGATTCCTTTGAAGTAGTTTCATCTAGTGGAGATGAAGCCTTGTTAAAAGTTTGAGGTATTGAAATTGGATGGATCTTCCTATGGACCAACTTCACCTTCACTTGAGCTCGGTCTTGATCAAGAGTAGTCCTCCCTTGTCTTTGGAGCTTGTGTGAAGGCTTGAGTGAGTTCGATCGAGCTCCTTAATGATGCTTGCAATGTGAATTGGCTTGGTATTGAGTATGGAGAGAGATTGAATTTTTCTTGAGCTCCTCTATTTTAAGTCTATGAAAATTGAGAAATGAGAAATTCAAAAACTCTCTAGGAAGCTTGGGGAGACTTGGAAATGGCTCCTATGGCTTCTCTAAGCTCAATCGAATTGGAGACTGATGATTTCAAATGGAATTAGGGGGAGTATATCTCCCCCTAGAGCAATCAGATGGTCGAGAAGGATCTTGCCATTTTAATCCAATTGACCTCATTCCATGGGTTTTTTTAGGCTATTTAAGATGGCATTGCCTTCGATTTGGCCAGAGAGAGGTAGTGGAGGGGTTCCATGTGCTTGAAATGAGTGGAGGAAGGATTCCCATGTGCTCAATTTTATGCAAGTGATCAATTTTGACCTTGGGTTGGTTTGGGCTGATGCAAACCCATTGGGTTAGGTGCACTACACTCACTAGTGTCCACTTGGTCCACTAAGAGGGTGCTAAGTGTTCATGAAGAGGATTTGACCAAATTTCAAGTGAATTTGGCCAAAATTTACCCTATGCACTAGGGGTAAAATAGTCATTTTTCTTGGGTTTCAATTTGAATATATTTGGTATGATTGAAAAATGGGTTAGGCCAAGTTTCATTAGATTTGGAGTTGATTTGATATGATTTGGCGCATGTTGACCCATTTTGGTCAAAATGGGTCAACTTGGGTCAAGTTGACCAATTGGTCAAATTGGGTCAAACCAAGGATGGGTCATGTTCATATGACCATTTGAAATGTGTTGGTGATTTTGGTTTGGTTTAATTTGATTTATATATGGATTTGGTTCAATTGAGTTCATTAGGTCAAATGTGTCAAGTTGACCAATTTGACCCATTTGACCTATTTGGGTTAGGTCATGGGTTGGCTAAGGTTTCGTTGGTCATATGAAATGTATTTGTATATTTGTATCCAATCAATTTTGGTTTAATTTGATTTTGGCTAAATATGACCCTTTAGGTCATGTTGGGTTCAAGGTCAATTGGGCTAGGTTAGGTCTAGTTGGCCAATTGGAGCTTTGGTCAAGTTCAACAATCATTTTGGAATGAATTTGATCCATTGTTTTCAATCAATTTGGCTTAGATAAAGTTTTGATACATATTGACTTTTTAGGTCAAGTTGGGTTAACTTAGGTCAAGTGGCCAATTGGGCTAGGTTAGGCTCAAATGTTGACTTGGTCAAGTTCAAACATTGGTCATGAATGAACTTCGATCAATGGTTTCAATCAATTTTACATATGGTGGGGTTTGGCTAGGTTAGGTTTCATTTTAGCTAAGTGTTGACTTGGTCAACCCTTAGGTTTGACTTGGTTTGACCCAATTTGAGTGATTGATCATCTTATGATGATTGTTGATCATGATGAGAGGTTTAGGTGGGCTTAGTTCAATCCAATTTGGTTAGGATTATAGTTTGGCTCATAAGGGTACTTTAAGTCACTTTGGGTCAAGTGAGCCTAAGTGGGTCAAAAGGCTTGGTCAAAGCTTAATTTGAGTTTTATTGAACTCACATATGGACTTATGATTGAAATATAATCTATTTACAAGTGGTTTGAAGTCAAATGAGTTTTGATTCATTTGACAATTTCAAGTTCAAATGAGTGAACATGAGTTTGACATGGGTTTGATTTTTGGATTTAGTTTTAGTTTGGTGATTGAAGTGTGTGTTTATATTTGGATTCATGATTGTAGGGTTTTGAATCATGAAGAAAAAATAAGGGTTTTACTTGATTTGAAATTTATTTGCCTAAGTTCAAGATTTTGACTTGAAAGGCTTAGATTGAATTTTGGTTGAATTTGAGTTTGATTTTGGAGTTGGTTTTGATTGTTTGAATTTATATTTCATTTATATATGTGAATAAAAATGAAAATATAAGTGCATTATGAGAAAATTTCATGAATTTGAAATGATCTGAGCTCGACTTAGGCTAAGTCCTTAAGAGGGAATCAAAGGACTTAGAAAAAATATTTTTGATTTGGATTTAGTTTGATTGATTTGAATTTATATTTCAATTATATATGTGAATATAAATGAGAATATAAATAGGTTGTGGGAAAATATCTTGAATTTGAATTGATTTAGATTTGATTTAGGCTAAGTCTATGAGAGAGAATGAAAGGACTTAGGAAATATTTTGATTTGGATTTGAATTTTGAATTTAGTTTGATTTATTTGAATTTATATTTCATTTATATATGTAAATATAAATGAGAATATAAATGGGTTGTGAGAAAATTTCATGAATTTGAATTGATTTAGATTAGATTTATGCTAAGTCCAAAAGGGGAAATTAGGGGACTTAGGAAATATTTTGAACATGGAATTTCAAGCATGAGCTTCAATCATTTGTTCCAATCATGGATTTCAATCATTTGAAATTGATTTGAGTTTGGAGAAATTCAATTAAGTTGGAATTGATTTAAGTTTGACTTGAAGGAAGGAAGAGAGGAATTTGGTTCAAGCTATAGGTAAGCAAATTTTCTTAACACTCCTAAGGCATGACCTATTCCTAGGGCTAACTCTTCTAAGTCTCTAGGGCTAGGTTGAGCATCCACCTAATCACTAGATGTGTCTTAAGACTAAGGATCTCTTAAAGTATAAGAGAAGTCCTATGTCTAAGATGGAGGGGTTGAGAGCTCATCCTAAAAATGAGGTCAACGGTAAATTATTTGGGTCAGCATGAGTTGACCCAATTCCAAATCAAGCCCAAATTAGATTTTGGCAACCTAAATCTTAATGCAAGAATTGAAATTCAACTTGTGTGGTTGGACGAAACCAAGAGAGAGAGAGAGAGAGAGAGAGAGAGAGAGAGAGAGAGAGAGAGAGAGAGAGAGAGAAGGGAGAAAGAGAGGGAGAAAATCAAATCTTGCAAGATCCCCACTCATCAACTCCTCTCCACTCCTCCATTAAATGAAACTGGTTTGACAGCAAAAAGAGAAGATTTTGGGAGCAAAAATCTAAAGTTTACAATCACCCATGGACAACCACCCCCCACCTGCCATCATCATTAAAGGTGATTTTCGGCCACCATTAAGAAAAGAGAAAAATAGGCTTCAAGTAAGATTTGATTTGTATGAGCCATCCTCCAGAAGTCCCTCTGAGTAGAAGAAACCCATTCCCCACTTCTTTTCGATGTGAAACCATCAAATCTAAGCAGATTCTGATGAAGAAGTGGCGGCCATCAGTGGATACGATGTTCTAAAGGGAGGCAATAGTATAGATTCATTCCAAAGCTTTATCTCGCATCAAGGAGCGTGTTTGAATCATCTCGGCCACCGGAAACCATCCACGATGAGGTAATTTCCAAATCCCATAACCGATCATAGGATCTCTCATTTGTGATAATGCTTGCACAATTTTAAAATTTTCATTATATATCCATCACACTTTCCAATTTACATGATTCTAATGCAAAAATGGGAGTTTTTTCGGCAAGATTCATTGGAAAATTAATCCGACATAGGTTTCCTTCACCGTCGTTTTGGGTTGTTTGTTTCGAGGAAAGTACAACAGCCATCCGATCCCTTGCTAATAGGGATGGACAGCTGAGATTATAATGATATCAGATCTGATTTTATCCCTTAGATTGCGGGGTTCGATCTGGATTATTTGATCTTGGATCAGATTGTCTGATCTTATCCCACACTTTCCTGCTCATTTCCTACGCAGAATCGCACAGCCTAATTAGGCGTTGACATGTGGAATTGCGTGGTCGAGTCAGTTCTGCATGGCGCTAACTAGTTTAAGTAGGAAATTAGGGATTTTCAGAATTTAAAAATTCCCAAAATTGCATGAAAATTTTAAAAATTCATAAAAAATAAAATACTTATAAAAAAAATGCATATAAGAGCTCGCTGGATTCATCTTTTTGAGGGGAATCCAATAAGTCCAAAATCCCTAATTTTTGTCAAGTATTTTGAGCATAATTTAGCTTTTAGTGAAAACCAAATTTCATTAATTAAATCAAAAATATTAATCAGATTGATCTAAAACTTTTAGGGATGGAAATTGAGTTTAAATTACACATACCATAATAATTTTAAAGTTCAAATGATGAGTGGATTAGGACATATTGAATTTCAAAGTTCAAATGCTTTAAATAACTAATTTAAAAATCTAAAAAATTAGAAAAATCATCAAAATGCTTTAAACCAATCTAATGAACATCAAATAACCTTATGAAAATAGTATAATCCTCTCAAATAAATAAATAACTATATATATATATATATATATATATATATATATATATATATATATATATATATATATATATATATATATATATATATATATATATATATATATATATATATATATATATATATATATATATATATAATTAGGATTTGATAAATCATTAAAATCAACATTAATTAAATTTATCAAACCCAAACTATAATAAATTAAAATAATCAAGCTAAAATGATGAATACCATACTCTAAATTATATCAAGTAAACATCACATAACCTTCAAGTGAAACTAAATTGAACTTAAGCTTAATCAAGCTTAATCAAACATAAATTTGAACTTAATTAAATCATAATTAAATCCTCAATTAAACCAACTTGGTAAACCTAAATCATCAAATCATTAATTACATCATTAATTTAAACAAACATGTAATCAAATTAAAAGTTTTAACAGACAAATAATCAAAATCAAATCAAACTCTACTAAACTTGATGAAAAGATTAATCAACATATAATTAAACCTTAATTAAATCAATCAAATCAGTTAAATAAAGATCAAATTAGATTAAATAATTGCATCAAACCAAAAAATGATCAATATATAAACTAAATGACTAAATTTAAGAAATCAATCCCTTAATTGGAATTCAACTAAAAGTTCACATTAACACTTAATTAAATCATAAATTAATTGGAATACATTCACCAATCTAATCCAAACTTAAATAAAATAATAAAATTAGTGAATCTAAATAATATAGAAATATTATTAATCATAATCTTAAATTAAAACCCAAGAGAAAGGAATTAGATATTAATTCATAGGATATTAAATTATCAAAATATAATAAAATCAAAACATCTAATCCAAAATTAATCAATCAAAATAAATGAAGACTAAACAAACTCAAATTTTAAAATCTAAATCAAATCAATTCAATTACATAAATTCAAATGGGCTGATTAACTTAAGAACCTTAGTCAGACTTTTTTCAGGATGAAGATTGCATTTTACTTAGAGTTAGGATGTAAAATAGGGTGAGTTTCATCCAAAAATAGAATTCAGTCAACTCTTCATTCTTGAAAACCTAAACATCACTTTAACGAAATAAGAAAAATGAAATAAAAAAGGAAAATAAATCATTAATCATTTGAATTGAAACCACCCAGAGATAAAATTCTAAAACTCTAAATTGAAACTTAAACTAAAGGGGCCTAGAGTAGAGTTTCCACACAAGCCTTCTTTTCACACACTAGAATACTAAGTCACCACTTCTAGCTTTAGGTTAGGATGGTGTATATAAGGATGTTGTATTTTGTTTTGTGATATAAAGTTTTAGACTGGATGTTAGGAATGTGGATTGTAGACTAGATGTTAGGCCATTGATAGTCTAACATTATTTTCTGCAAGGGATTATGCCTAAGGGGCCATTGTAAAAATAAATGTAAATATTTTTCTTATAGATTACTTATGCCCCTAAGCATAGTTGAAGTTAGGATAGGTGGGCTTGGTTACCCATGTGTAGGGTGCTAAGTCCAAATTATAAATATAACTACTTGGATTGTATATATGTTTACCTAACTATTATTTTGCAGGTGTTGTTAGATTTACTTTTTCTTATAAAATATAATTTTATAATAGAAATAAGGATTAGCGCTATGGGGGATTAGGATAAGCAATAGCTAGAAGGCTTAGTCCCTAGGGTGCCTTGTGATGCCTTGAGGTAAACTAGATTGAGAAGAGAAGGAGGACATGAAGAAATGAAGAAAATAAGACCCCGCTATGGGGGATTAGGATAAGCAATAACTAGAAGGCTTTGTCCCTGGGGTGCCTTGTGATGCCTTGAAGTAATCCAGATTAAGAAGAGAAGGAGGACATGAAGAAATGAAGAAAAGAAGACCCCCTTAGCATGTATTCTTTTGTAATCCGGGTTGTATAATGTTAGAGCTCGGCTACCCATATTTTCTCTTTTCGGGGTGTATGGAGGAACCTGACTGCACCAAATTTTTATTCATTTATGCAATTTATTCATGTTTGATTGATGTTTTTGTTTAGATTGTGCATTATAACAACATGCTTTTCATAGTTTTTTAATGTTTGATGTTTGAATGTGTGACCTCGATGCAGTAGGATCTTAGGATAAAATTAATTTTTCTACCTAACTAATTACTCATAATTAAATTTTAGTCAACTCACAACCTCATCATAAAGCCTAAGTTTTAAATAAGATAATAAAAAAAATTTAGCAACCCCTTAGATGTATGTTGTATGTCTCAGATCATGCATATCATATTCCTTCTTCCTCGAATATGAGGGATCTCCATCCTTACATGATTAGGGAATGCTTGACTTATGAGGGCATCCATTATGCTGGAGAACACCCTCTTCTCATTGATTTAGCCAATAACCTTATTTCATCATGCATTTAGGCATAATGAAATCCCAAGCCTTTATCAAAATGAATGAGTCAAAAGTAATAGAATTTGAAAAGATTTGTATTTTAGACTAAGTTATATGCTTATACCACTCATGCTCTAGTCTCTTAGGGAGTGAGTTTAGGACTTAGTTTCTTTCCAACTAAATAATAGATTAGCTATCTTGCAATACATAAGACTAGACTACATGGATTTAAAGCGTATGGGGTGTTAGCTGTAGGCCACTCCAGGTGGTTGTAAGTCCAGAAGTCAAATGGGTTTATTCTCTCTCATGAAGATAAACCCTTAATTCCCCTTTTTGCTTAGATTTAGGTCATGCTCTAACTTGTGTTAAAGCTCCCTAGATTTAGGATCTGAGGTAGCTGTTTACTTTAGGCTACAAGCATAAATCCTCACCTCTTAAGCATTTTCACAATATTGTGTTGACGGATTATAAGTCCTAGCAATTTACTAAAACTTTTAACTCTATCAAAATATATCTCTTCAATTTCAAACATATAAAGCCCAACTATAGTGTAGATTGAAATGCTCACTAGGTTTCCTAGTATCATGAGCATCCCATTCTTTCTCCCTTTGGATTCCAAAAATAAGTCTTCTTCTTGAACTTTCCCAATTGATCTTCTAAATATAACCAATCCTTTCATAGTCTAGTCTTAAAATCTTTAGAGATAATAATTGCCTACTTTAATTGAGAGTTTTCTTAGGATATTCCATTTCCTAAGATGTAATTAACTATGGAGGCTTGCCTCCATAAGGAACTAAAGAACTCGACATAAAATAAACCATACTCTACTTTTCCATGTATAGGGGAAAGATCTCTGGTATATTGAAGACCCATCATGCCTTAGGAGTCCTTATTAAGTGATTAAGTTCATTGTAGGGTGTTGTTTCTATCTTTTGAGATAGTACGTCATTCCTTAATGTCATACCCAATCACTTTAATAAGTACCCCCTAAGATCTGCATGGTGTCCCCCACATCCAAAAATGAACACCACATAGGATAACATGTTTATCTTCTGAGGTAATATATTTATTCCTTAATGACACATTTGATCATCCAAATAAAAAATTCCTAAACTCTATGTGGTGTCATAAATTTTCTCCATAGAGATATTTTCTAGCGACTCTGCTAGGGAATGGTTCATCTCTTCATCTTTAGAAATAAGTGGTTATTTTTATATATTGGCAGTGTACTAGTACCACTCACAGGTCAAGATTGCCTTTCTTTTTGTTGGATGCCTCTCCATTTCATCCTTGGTTGAGCCCATCCAACATCTTGAACTATGGTTTTAGTACTCTTCATTTGTCACAGTTAAATGATTGGGTCCTTGAATCAAATCCTGAAATAAAAAAAGGAGAGAGAAATAAATGAAAACCAAGTCATTTCTGTTAAGACCTAAATCTAGTCAAGACGAATTTGAAACCCTTACAATATGGAAAAGAAATGTTAAATTCAAAAAAGTTTGAAAATTACTTCAAAATTTGAAAAGTAAATCTTAAGAATAAAATCTCAAAGTTAAACTTGTCCTTGATCTTACTTTAGCTTTGTACTAAAGCAAAAGAGAATGAGGACATGGTCCTATGTTGATACCATTTATTCTACTACATTCAAAGGTAACAAATACCTAAAGATGTAGATTGAAAAAATGGAGTTCCTTCAAACCTTGAGAAAATCCAAATCAATGGAAGGAGGCATAGTTGCACCTATCACCCCTTACCACTATGATTGAAGCTTGAATTACATTTAAAAACAATCAACTTAAAAGAAAATAAAAAAGAGAGATAGATAAAAAAATCAACCCAAAAGAATGCCTTATTGACCTTAGGCATAAGTTGATTAAGGTTTTAAATGTAAATCTACCATCATTATAGAAGAAAATTTTAAATAAATGTAAATCAACTTTAATCTTAATTCATCTTCACATGTCCATTAGAATATTGAAAAATTAACTATTCAAGCTGATTGACCAAATCTAGGGAGTGACTTGGAGGTAACCATCTTTTAGACCTTCCAAAACCTTAAATTCTTAAGAGTTTAGGAGAAACTAAAAAAAGGAAGATGACACGACATGAATAAAAAAAAGTGACAGGATTCACTTTTGCTTATAATCAATTAAAGAAAAGGGTGGGTAGTGAAAGAGAATTCTGATTCTCCTTATAAAGTTGAAATGAATAAAATTTAAACCTAATAAATTTAAATCAATTTTCTTAATGGGTGTTTTCTCCCATTGAATGAAATGATATTTTATAAATGAACTTAATTAATTTTAAAGACAAATCCTAAAAAAAGAAAATAAATGAAGATTTTAATCCTTCTAAAGAAATCATGACCTTAGGATTGGGTCCTAAGGGTGATATTTTTATCTCTTAGAGTGAAAGTAGGAAACTTCTATCTTTGGTAAGTTGATAGATAAATCATGTAGGACTTTGTTAGTCCAAATGAATGAAGAAAGCCTTAGTTTTCTCCATTCAAAGACTAAGGGATTATATGCTTTCAATGCAAAGTAAATCTAAAAGAGATTGCTTTGCAATGTCTTATGACCCGCTTGACATTATCTTAATGTCTAGTATGGTGGTCAAAGATTTTATTGCAAATTGAGATTACCTTTAATCTTGTACGTGCTATAAAAAAGTGCTAGTCAAACTTGACATTCTAATAGCACATCAGCCATAGAGGGTCCTCTTTTAAATAATGATCCTCCAAATGAATAGATCATGAAGTCTATGGATCTATTGAGGATAGAGTTAGACCTACATTCCCTCCATATCAAAAGGGAAATTCTTAAAATCAAATTCAAAATGGTAGAGTCATACCAACTCAAATGACATTGAAAAGAAATAACAAATAAGTCATCTCTAAAATGTAATGTCTTGCCCATCTTAGAGAAGTTGCTTGCAAAATCAAGCATCGTAATGCTCTATTAAAAAAAAGAGCAAAGAAAATGAAATGAAATGAAATAAACGAAATAAATAAATTAAATGGAATCAAAAAAGAAATTACCATTAAGCAAGGCATTACATAATCTTATAATTTGCCTTGTTTAACTATAAACAACTTCCAGATGTGGCATTCAACTATACAAAGTTTCTAGGGCTATCGTCTATGATGAAGATAGACTACTAAGAACTTATTAACATTTTAGTTGATGTGAAAAATTCAAAAGAAGAAAATCTCCAAAATACTTGTTGATCCGAGTGCATTGGTCAACATCAATTGTAAACATGAAAGTGAATTTATATAGGCCCAATTCTAATCAAGCTTTTATAAGATGGGTCCATGAAAATTCAATCAAGTAAAGAAATGAATTTTTAATTTAATGAAAATTTAATCTTAAAAACTCAACTTAAAAGAAAACCTTAATCTCAATCACATAGTTGGTTGAAGATAAAAATTCAAACATGAAAAGGAAACTTAGGAATTTAGGAACATCCTTAATACTCTTGGATGGTCCTATCCAGCCCAAATAAAAAAAATAAATGAAATGAAATGAAAGAAAAAGAAGAAAAATAATAGTTGAGAAAGGATGTTTGTATCCATTATATGTTCATAAGTGTAGAGTCCTTAAGAAAAATGGCCTCACTAAATCTTTTGTTTAATCAAAGAATTAAAAGGATCATATCAAGTAATATGATCAATCCAGAAAAATGAAGAATTAAATCATATCAGATGTTATATTCGGAGAAAAGGTCAAATACATCTAATTTCCTAGTAAATCTTGTAACTTGGAAAGATGCTTAATGTAACATTTCACAAATAATGAAATGTTATGGAAATAAGTCGAATACATCTAATCTCCTAGTAAATTCTATAACTAGAAAAATTGTTAAATGCAATATTTCATAAAAAAACTAAAATGTTTTCAAAATATTGATTAAATAAAGAAAGAATAAAAGAATAAAAGAAAGAAAAAAAATTAAAGAGATGGAAGGACTATATCCAAAAGAAAAAGGATGAAGTTTAAAATTTCTAAGTAAGTGGACATTTTGACTTTAAACTTCTCCACATCAAAATAAAATGGTAGGGTTAGAAGTCAAGAATTATCCCTAACTTAAACAAAAAGAATCAGATATCTCATACTTTGTAATCACGACCTTTGCCATGTTGGGTGAGCTCGAATGGCAGGTTAAAAGAGATAATAGATCTTCTTTTCCAAGGGTCCATATCCATTGTATGTCAAACATTCAATTGAGTATATTTTGATTCCATTGCAAGTGGCCTATAACCATAAATAAGAAAAGTTATGGAACCATAGAGCCATTGCAAGTTGAAAATTATTAAGTAGTCAAGGTCATGACTTTCTCTTCAAAGGCACTCTAACATATTGAATGAATATTTAGATGTGTCTCAAAATCTATATAATCTTCAAGTTTAGGATGCACCACTAGAATTTGAAGAAAAATCTAAATCCATAATTGACAAGCTAAAAGAAATAAATAAACCAAAAAAAAAGTTGATCTACTGCTGATATCAATAGTCTAACTCTTTAATGAGTAAGCTATTGATGACTTGATCAAGCTACCTTTGCATTTAAAGATTGCTTTATCTAACAATAAATTGAAATGATCTCTAGATGTAGCGGTCCTTAAACTTAAGCTTGATGCCATTTCAATAAACTAAGTCCCTTGATAACTATAGTCAAACTCCAAAATAAAAGCAAAATTTTGCTAAATTAAAAGCTAGAAAATGATGGCTTTACATTAGAAGAAAACATTCTTCCTGATTAGTTAACATCATAAAAAAAGAATGATACAAAGAAAAATAGAAAAGAAAAAGTTCAAATCCATGTGACCCACATCTTGGGACTAGAATAAGATCTTTACCTTGAAATTGGGTTCATATTACCCATACTGCATTTTAAAATCAAAAAAGACTTTCATGCATAAGATTATTCTCCTTAAGGATGACTTATCTGAAAATTGTCAAATCAAGAAAATTCTAAAAAATAATAATTGAAAGCATATGATATGACATTCAGAATCTTTACAAGAATGTTTTGTTACATAGGCATATCATTCAGTCTCAAAAATATTAAGATAATTTATTAAAAGGTCATTATCAATATTTCTTAGAATCTCACTTTCAATTAAGTGGAGAGTTATATTTAAAATCTTTCTAAAAATGAATAAATGAAAGAGAAAAGAAAAGAAAAGAAACTTCAATATAATATAAAAAATAATCATAACACTATATATAGTGTCTTGAAATATATCTTTAAAGTAATTTCAAAGACCTTGTAATAAAATTTAGAAAGATCAAAAATACAAAGACAAGAAAATAATCAAAGCCATTTATGAAATATCATTTCATAAAACCTTTAAAGAATAATAAATCAACATAAGAAATTAAATTTCAAACTTATTAGGAGAATCTTAATTATTCTAATAAGTTAATTCTTACAATTCCCTTATTTATTATGGACAAAAGAATAAAATAAAAAAAATATATCCATGAAAATCCAAGAATTTGTTTATCTTGATTCTCATTCATTTTAGAAAGCTTCAAAAGAATCTATTGATTTTTATTGAATCTAAGAGAAGGCCTTATAAGCTGTAGAGTCATGTCAACAAAAACAAAACAAAAGTACATGTCTAAATAAAAAAGGAAAAAAATTCATTTGAGAAGCACTGGTTGACTTTGGTTCTTATTGCTTAAAAAACTACACAGTCACATGCAAGCTCAAAAAGATAGAATTCTCATGTTAGTACCCTATGATGTCTTGCCTAGACTGAATTAGACATCTAGAATGGTTATATATAACTTTAAGATAAAAAGGTGAAAAGAAAAGAAAGAAAAATGATGAACTTCTATGCTCATGTCATAGTAAAGCATTGGGTTCAAAATATACCCAAATTCTCCTTCAAAATTAAATTTCAACTCTTTGAAACCTTCTTCACTAAACTTCTTCATGTGTAAGGAGTATTAGTGCAATCAAGAAATGAAAACAAACCTTCCATTACCTTTCATCAAGATAGACTAATCAAGTAAAGATCAAGTCAATTTTATTTTTTCTTATTATTAAAAAGATTTGAGGATTAGTAATTAAGTCACTTTGGCCCCTTTCCTCACCCATATCATCTATTGGTTAGGAGCAAGCCCATTTGTGGTACCTTTGCTATATATACCTTGAGTTGGGAGCAAGCCTTTTATGGCACCTTTTCTCATGTTTTCCTTATGGGCTTGGAGTAAGCATTTGTGCACCATTCTTATAAACTTAGAGTAAGCCTTTTATGACATTACACATATCATCCATAGGATAGGAGCCAGCCCTTTATGCCACCTTTCAAATACAAATCCTGAGTTGGGAGCAAGCCACTTTATGGTACCTTTCTCATGTCTTCTCAATGAGTTTGGAGTAAGATTTTATGCACCATTCTAATATATTTAGAGTAAGGGCATAACGCTTTCTTTCATTAAGATGGGAGTAAACCCAAATGTGACACCTTTCTTATAACATCCCATTAGTATGGACCAAGCCTTTCATGGCACCATTCCTATTATTTACATGATAGGATTAAGTCACTAAGACCCCTTTCATGTCATACAAGCTATTTAGGATAGGAATTAGTTAAGAAGACCCCTTTCTTATTAGTCAAATTTTGAGGATTAGATAAAGTCAAGAAGACCCCTTTCCTCTCCTTAGCTATTTAGGATGGATTAAGCCATTGAAGTCCCCATCGTAATAGTTAATCACATAAGAGTAAGTCCCATAGTAGGCATCCTATTAAAATGATTAAGGTTAGGATAAAGTCTTTAATACCCTTACCTTTAATTCAAAACAAAAATATGATGTTTAGGATCAAGTCATCAAAGACCCCTTTCCTCCACCCAAGCTATTTAGGTTGGATTAAGCCACAAAAGACCCCTTCCTAATAGCTAGCTAGAAAGAAATAAGTCCCCCAGTAGGCATTCTTTCTAAAAGACAAGAATAATAATAAGTCATGAAGACCCCTTTCTTATGAAATAGCTTACCAAGGTTAGGAATAAGTCATGAAGACCCTTTACTATTAGCCAAAAATCTGAGGTTTAGGAACAAGTCATTAAGCCTTTTAGTTTTTTTTTGAGATTAAGGTCTCCCAACCACCTTCTTCTTTCTCTTGTATTTGTGGAACTTTGCCCTTATCATCATTTATGTTCTAAGTTATTGCTGGCTTGGCATCTTTGTTTTTTGCACTCTATATTGGGCATGTTGTAATAACATTCAGCAATTCCTTTCTAGGATGTACCAATACACTATCTGATGAGGTGAGTTCTCATTTTGATAGCTCTTTCCTTCCAAATCTTTGAAGATAAAATTATATTCAATTGAGTGACTTATAAGCCTATGAAATGGACAATAGTTGGGATAATCAACTTTGTCTAGTTGGTTTGGCTGATGTGGCTCTGGTAATTATAATCCTAATTTTAGGGCTTGTTTAAATATGTTAATAGTACATTTGCTTTAGAATGAAAATGTTTAGATATCATCTCTTGGAGAGTTGACTCCTTTTCCTTATCCTCTGTCAGCTATACTGTTGGTCGTGAGGTTGCCACATCTCCATTTCCCTTTTTATCAACTATGAATATGAATGTTGAATTCACATCATTCTTCTTTACATAATGTGATTTTGGTTATTTTCCTTTTCCTTTGGGTTTATTACTGTAGTTGGCACTAAGAATTATTTGCTTGGGGAGCCTTTGAAACTTGGCTACATGATCCAATAATTCTAGGAATGTATTAATCATAGCCATGGCTAGATATGGAGCCATCTGATCATCGATGTTCCCCATGAGGAGTTATATTGCATGCTTTTCTGAGCTATTGATCACATTTTATGCTTAGATTTCCCTATCTTATAATATATTTAGTAACACTCACATCCTTCCTTCTCTTTTTTAAGGTGAGATATGCTATTATTACATTCTTGATTGCACATACGAATCTCTTGATGAAGATTGTGTTGAGCTTAGTGAAGGATTTTATTGAGTTGTTGGGTAACTCAGCATACCATACGAAGGCTATATTGGTAAGACTACTAATGAATTGTCATAGCAGTAAAGCATCATTCTCTCTTATATTTATGTAAGTGGCTTTGAACTGGGCTAAATACTATCATGGATTTTTTTTTTGAAAAAGTAACTCAGCATACCTGAAAAAGTGTTGAACTTTGGCACAACATACACTTTAGGATACTGTAATTAATCATATTTGACCTGGTATGGTTAGCCTTTTTTAACTAGCTATTTAGCAACTTTTGAAACAATTACTGCTTTAACTTTTTGGCTAATGAGATTTTCTGCTTGAGATTTGGCAATAACATTAGCTTCTTAATGGGCATTTGATGTACCTTCTGACCGGTACCTAGGCACTGCATGTGAGCATTTAAGTGCTGATTCCTTTTTACAGAACTTGAGAGATTAGCACCTCATTGCTACTATTGTAGCACCATGGTACGGATTCTTTATTTTAGAACTTGAGAGGATGGAACATCAGTGTTAAGCCTAGTTTATAAATAGACCCCCTAGGGCTTTATATTTTTCATTATGATATATCCTTGCTATAGGAATTCTTAGAGTTGTCTTTCCCTCAAAATTTTCTCACATTATAAAAATAATTATGCCACTAAAGAGGCTAGCTAGCAAGAGGAGGGCAACATCAAGTGACACTAACATGCTTGTTAGCATGGAAGTGGAGAAGAGTTATCAACATGCCCTCATCCACAACCATGTGTTGCCTCATCTCAAATATCCTAGTTAGACTAAAGGTTTAGTGTAGGGGTGTTCGCATGACAAATGTATGAGTTTGATACATCCCTTGGAATGCTAGCATGGTGTCCGCATGATGAACAAATAGATAGGACTTACATCTCTTTGGAATGTTAGATAGGGTTTGGTTTGTGCTTGCATTGCAAGCATGGGTCAGACTTACATTGATTAGAAAGTCATTAGATGGACTT
The DNA here is from genome assembly GCA_021442155.1 of Cymbidium sinense. NCBI lineage: Eukaryota > Viridiplantae > Streptophyta > Magnoliopsida > Asparagales > Orchidaceae > Cymbidium > Cymbidium sinense. The sequence goes on along the minus strand of CM038226.1, from coordinate 60,542,842 downwards.
ACATTCCTTTGAAATGCTAGAATTATAGGTGTTCACATATGGTGTTCTCATGGAAAATGTATAGAAGACTAGGCTTACATCCCTTTGGAATGTTGGATAGGGTTTGAGTTGTGCTTGCATTACAAGAATGGGTTAGACTTACATCAATTAAAAAGTCATTACATCGACTTTCACCCCTTTGGAATGTTGTATTTATATAATTGTTCACATGGTGAATGAATTATAAGTTGTTCATATGGAGAACATAAATAAGCTACCTTTTTTTTTTGGGTTTGGGGGGGGGGGGGGGGGGAGAGAAGATAGTAGCCAGTCTACAAATATGGTGCGTAGGAATTACAAAGAGGAGCACTTTGGTCATTGTAGATTATGGCGTTTGATGGCACCTCGATGCTGGAAAATTAGCATCGTGGCATTATAGGTGTCATAAAGGATGTTTAAAAGTAGGCAGGTAGATTGACCAATGCCTCAGTGTTGACCATATAGTGCCTTAACGCCAATTAAAAGATTGTACAAACATAATAATAGGTTGGTAGGCACATTTAACAGATAGGACAAACTTTTTGACTAGTGTTGCGATGTTACGATTGAGTGTTACAGTGCCACATAATATTTGACATGCTTTTTAGTTCTGGTTGGTTACAAAATTAATGGTAATAAATGATAACAAGTGTTCTTTTTTACCAGCATAATAACCATTTTGACCTGCTGACTGGCGCTTACATGTGAGTGCTGTAGCACTGGTTCCTTATTTCATAACCTAAGAGATTAGCACTGAGGCGCATATTCTTTATTTCAAAACTCGAGAGGATAGCACTTCAATGCTGCTTGTACAACACTATTGTGCTAGGCTTGGTTTATAAATAAACTCCCTTAGGCCATAGATTTTTCTTTTTACTGTCTCCTTGCTGTTGAAATTCTAAGAGTTTTCTTTCCCTTAGCTATTTTCTCTGACTAGAAAAATAATCATGCCGCTCAAGATGCTTGCAATCAAGGGGAGGGTGACTTCAAGTGACACTAGCAGGTTTGTTAATGTCTAAGCAAAAGAGAGGTATTAACATGCCCTCATCCATAAGAACTTTATTCCAGAGAAACATTTTCACAATTTGGGTGGGAGCATGGACAAAGCTAGAAGAAATTGACCTATAAAAGCAGCCTTGCATCGTTCCTATGGTACAAGAGTTCCATATGAAGGAGCATTAAGACAATAAAAGTTTTGTTTGGGAGAAAATTGGTAAGTTTTGATAATGCCACCAATAATGCATATTACAATTTGCAAAATACAGTGTATGATCAATATCTTTCATATTATAACAATCATCATAATTTTGATGAAGTCCTTACTTTTCTCTCTAGCAGAAATGCCAATATTCAGTAGAAAAGGTGAGAGAAAAGGATTAACAACTTTCTTACCACCAGCCTAACGATAAAATCTAAGGTTTTGTAATATTTTATTTTTTCCAAGCTGATGTCTGCTAGTAATATCAATGAGGTGATTAAGGATAAGGTCATTTTGAGTTTTGCTATTCAAAAAGGCTTTACAGTTGATATAGGGAAGACTATTTATAATTCTATTTATAATATACTTAAGGATAGTATGACTGTAAGATATAGGCATCCTTCTATTATTTATGATTTATGTGTTGGCGAGCTTAATGATGAAGTTCTTATCCAGAAGGATCCTTTAACAAAGAGGATAATTGAGGTATTTGGTTCAAGATTTAAGGTTGGGGAAAGCTCACATGCTCTATGTTCCCCATTACCTCAATCACAATCTTCCAAAACCTTAAATGAGCAACTTTAAGAAATTAGAAAAGATGTTTTAGATTTGATGAAATAGGTTGGTGAGAGTAGCCATAGGTAAGAGGCCATAGAATTGAAATTTGATTATCATATGGATCAACAACAAAAATAGTTTTCTTACATAGCTTAGTTTAACTTAATATTAGTTCATATGTTTTAAAATTGTGGCTTTACAAGTTTAGGTTAGTCCTTTTTTCTTACAGTGCCTCAATATCCACATTACATGAGCACCTAGCTAGCATTAAAAGAAGAAGAAGAGGGTAATGAATATGATTACTAGTTTCCCCCCATTTTTTCTTGTATTTTTGTAATTTTCTTCCTTTTTTGTACAACTCATGTAACAATTTATTATTTTAATAAATATATTTTCTTTTACATATTTTTGTATTACTGTGTATATGTCCTCTTGTTTATCATTTGAAAGCTTAAGGATTTAAAATAATATAATTTTTTTAATGCAATAGTAGCACCTCGACTCTAAGAGTGCAGTGCCTAAGCACTGCTAGCCTACAGGAAATAAGCTTAAAACCCAAGATTTTAGTGATGAGGTGCTCTATATTTGACGCTAACACTCTTAAGATAGCCATTTCTTATCATTTTACCTATGGGATAGGCATTGCGATGTTCTATATATAGTAATTTATTTTCATTTTGTTCAAGGGATCAGCACTAAGATGCTCGATATATGATGTTGAGGTGCTCTTAAGATAGTCATGTTACCCAAAAAGTCAGTGTTGCGACACAACGACACTAGGTAGACAAAACTTAGACTTAGAGTTTATCGAGGTTAGTATTCCAAGTGTTCAAAATCATAAAATTAATCCAACACTATAGTGCTTGAGGTATAACACTGCAGTGCTATGAAAAGACTTTTCTCATACAACCCAAGAGCTTAGCACCTTGGCGATGGACCCACAACGCCTAGGCGTTGTTTCATCAGTGCCTAAAATTTAATAGTTTTGGAGAAATTTAAAATTTTGGTAGCATAACATCTTAGCAGTACTAGATTTCTCAATTTTTAGTGTATTAACACCCTTATCCCATATTTCAGATCCAAGATGAATGAAGATAGGATGTCATTTCAAACTATAACCAAGTTCGACAGTGGAAGATGTAATGCTTCGGTGCTAAAAATGGCGCTTCAGTGCTATTTTAAAGATATGGAATCTGAAAGCATAGCACTGTAACACTAAATTACAGCATCTCAATTTTATAAGAATTGCTCGTAGACCCTAGAGTTGAGCACCAAGATGCCAAATATCTGGTGCCTTAGCACTATGGAATAGAGCACCAAGAATTTCATTCTCGAGACTACAATGCTGAATGATGAACTTGTGCATCACGGCACCATGAAGTGGGAACTTCATTTTTGAACTAAATTCTTATAAAATTTGGTAATTTTCTATGAAAATTTGATGGCATAATGCCTTAGCAGTGCTTGATTTTTTTACTTATTTTGTGCAAATGCACTCTTCTTTCTTTTTTCAAATCTAAGATCGATGGAGGGAAGGTTTTTCTTCATACATCAAAACCAAGTTCAATGATAGAGGTGTTTATATTTTAAGATTCTAAAATATTTTGGATCTGGTGCCTTTCTTTTTTTTTACTTTGGATCCAAGATCAATGGACATAAGGCATCTTTATCTCTCATTAAATCAAAAATAAATGGTGAAAATTTTATTTAACTTAATTTTTTTAGAAAGAAAATTATGTAAAGAAAGCATTTCTAGATGTTTTTTTTACTTGGAATCAATGAGAGTAAACCTCAATCTTATTTCTTGCACGAGGAGATCACTCTCGTAGTAACAAAAAGAACATTGTTGACAGCGCAGATGACCAAGAGCAAGAACACTAAAGGTGGGCATGGTGTTTATTTTTGGATGTGGGAGGACACTACGTAGATTGTAGGGGAGGGGGGAGTAGTACTTATTGAAGTGATTGAGTACAACAGTGAGGTATCACCCTACAATGGACCTAATCACCTAATAAAGACTCCTAATGCATGATGGGTCTTCAAACATACTAGAAATTTTTCTCTTACTTTACATGGATGAATAAAGTAGGGTTTATATTAAACCATGTTCTTAAGTTTCCTATGGAGGCATGCCTCCATAGTTAATTACATCTTAGGAAATGAAATTTCCTAAGAATACTCTCAATTAAAGTAGACAATTATATTCTCCAATGATTTCAAGGTTACACTATCGAAGAATTAGTTATGTTTGGAAAGTCAATTGGGAAAGTTCAAGGAGAAGACTTATTTTTGGAATCCAAAAGAAATAAGTAGGGAATACTCATGATACTAAGAGACCTAGTGAGCAATCTAATCTATCTTATGATTGTGCTTTATATATTTAAAAGTGAAGAGATTTATTTATTTGAGTTGAATTTTTATTAGATTACTAGGGCTTATAATCTTCTAAAAAAAGGTTGTGGAAATGCTTAAGAGGTGAGGATTTATGCTTATAGTCTAAAAGAAATAACTACCTCAGATCCTAAATCTAGGGAGCTTTAGCACAAGCTAAAGCATGACCAAAATCTAAGCGATAGGTTGACATAATGGTTTATCCCCATAAGAGAGAATAAACCCATTCGACTTCTGAACCTATAATCGCCTAGAGTGGCTGCTGGCTAACTCCTTCTATAATTTTAAAATCATGTAGTAAGCTCTTATGAATTGCAAGATAGCTAGGGTAGTTGTTTAATTAGAAATAGACTAAAGTCCTAAACCCTCTTTCTAAGAGACTAGAGCATGAGTGGTATGAGCATATGACTTAATCTACAAATGCAAAATATTTTTAAATTTTATTTCATTTTGACAAGATATTTTAGACATAAGTTTTAGGATTTTTTTATGCCTAAATGCATGATGAAATTGATTATTGGCTAAATCAAAAAGAGAGAGGGTGAAGCTTTATCGTTAGGGGTTGCTCTTATAGGTCAAGCAGTCCCTATTGTGTAAGGATGGAGGCCCTCTTTTTTAGCATAAGTGGTAGAAGATGCATGTGAGACATACAACATTCAGCTAAGGGGTTGCTAAATTTTTTAATTATCATGATTATAGCCTAAGCTTTATGGTGAGGTTATGAGTTATTTAAAACTTTAATTATGAGTGATCAGTTGATAGAAAATTTATTCTAACCTAAGAGCCTACTGTATCTAGGCCACACATTAAAGCATCAAACATATAGAAACTAAAAAAAGATGCAATCTTAATGTGTAGTTTAAAAAAATCATCAATCAATTGAATAAATTATCACAAAAAGAATAACAGGCCGGTGCGATCGGGTGGCACCATACAACCTGAAAAAAAATATGGGTAGCTGAGCTCTACCCTTATACAATATAGTATATGAAAGAATAATTATAATTAGAAATGAATACATGCTACGGGGGTCTTCATTCTTTTAATTAAGCACACATACACATGTATAAAAGATGTAAGCAAGTATGTGCCATTGTTTAAACTAGAGAATTGAGGTAATCAAATGACCTCCTTGGGGCTAGTTAAAGCCATGTATTCCCAGGATGTATAGACTAAACACTTTCTATCTTAAATACATATGAATGTATACACAACTATAAAGATGAAAACCATGCAAAGATTGCATTTTCTTTAATTGAATTATTTAGGCATATGAATTGAAGCTCTATCCAAATTCTAATACCAAAATACATAGGAATGAAACCAAATGAGTATGTGTCATTATTTAGACCAAGAAAGTGAGGTAATAAAATGACCTCCTTAGGGCTACTTAAACCCTCGTATTCCTGGGATGTCCAGACTATATACCAATTATTATTCAAACTTATATAAATCTATATATGAATCAAAAGAAAGAGAGATTTATTTAATATGCTTAAGCTATAAATGCATGTAAATATTATATATATTCATAACTACTATCACTCCACATACTATTATCAATTTATAAACTTTTGAAAAGTACATTTGAATTTATTAATGATAATAGCCACACATATATTAAGTCAAGCCAACACATGCAAGCTTACATAAAGAAAATTCATTTGATTCATTTAGATTTAAAAACATGACTGCATGAAGCCATATGGCATACAACACTTAAAGTGATTAAAATAGAATAATTAAATATAAACACATGGTTCATTCAATCAAACTAATTCCTAAGGATAATCATATTTAAATAAACTCATTTAAAGAAAACAATAGTTCATTATTAATTTATGATTTAGGATTTTGATTAATTTCAAAGAGGAGGAGATTTATTTGATGTTTTAATCCCATTTCCACATTGGTGAAGTTAATTGGTTTAAGAAGAGGTAATTAAGTGAATTTTATGAATTAATTAGGTTGGACCTTAATTAAGTCAATTAATTACCCTTACCTATGCTTTTTTAATTTAGTTAACCACTTAATTCTGAGCCACAAATGATATGAACATGTGAGAAAATAAAATTGCAATTCTCTTAAAAGGAGCTAAAGCAAATGGATCGTAATTAAATGTTAATTACGTTAAAGAACCTAATTAAGTACTTTTATGATTTTCTCACACTTATGGGCTAATCATAATTTCCTTAAGGGTTTTTATGTTATTAAACACATAAAGAGGAACCCTTAATTCCATTGCTAATTATCTCATGAGAATATTATTTCAATTTGGTTAATTAAGTCATTTAATTAACTAATTAATCCCTTAATTGATTTTCATATTAATTAATCCTCTTTGAAATGAAGTGGACTTGGGAAAGAGATTAGGAAAGAGGTCTTAATCTATTTCCCTTATCCATTCACTATTTGATAGTGATTAGTAAGTTTAATTAATTAATTTATTACTATTTAAGGTGTTATTAGCCATTATGTGAATTAAGAGAGTAATTGGGGCTTAAATGACCAATTCCCCTAATTAACCATGCAATAAATCCCAAGAAAATTATGGGAGGTAGAGATCATCCCATTTAACTAACACACAAAGTTTGGGATTAATTACTTGCTAATTAAGTTTTTATTTAAACTTTAATTAAGCATTAATCATTAAATCTACTCTATTTTACCTTTAAATTGATTGGGGAGGGGGGAAATGCTTAGGGAGTTCATTTTGGTGTGTTCAACCTCTCTTAGGATTCAATTATGTCATTTGAGTCAAAATGAAGGTAGCGCTTATATCTTTCCTCCCTTGGATCAAATGACTCAGATTGCTCCCTCAAATTTGATTGGTCAGCTGCCATCCAAGTGCCGGAAAAGTCAAGGTTAAGCTAAGGTGGCTCGATTTGGTTGGCCAAGGGGCTTGGTTTGTGGCTTAAGGCAACCTCCCTCTTCTTTGGATCCAATGGGTTCGGCTAAGGTGGGGAGGTGAATTAACTCACCTCCCTTCGGTCCATGGCCAACCAAGCCCACTTGGGTCTGGCTAGGCATGTAGGTTAGGTCTTAATTTAGGCATTGGATGGCTGCCAAGTGATGAGGCGCTTATATCTTTCCTCCCTTGGATCGAATGACTGGATTGCTCCCTCTGACCGGTTGGTCGCTACCATCCAAGTCAAAAAAAGTCAAGGTTAAGCTTTGGTCGATTTGGCCAAGGGGCTTGGTTTATGGCTTAAGGCAACCTCCATTTTCTTTGGATCCAATGGGTTCGGCTAAGGTGGGGAGGTGAATTAACTCACCTCCCTTCGGTCCATGGCCAACCAAGCCCACTTGGGTCTTGCTAGGCATGTAGGTTAGGTCTTAATTTAGGCATTGGATGGCTGCCAAGTGACGAGAGAGGGAAGTTGACTTGCCAAAAATGGGTTTAATCTCATGGGAAGAGGTTTAGTCATTGGGTAATGCCTTGGATTGGGTTCAATTCAGGCTGGGTTGGTTTGGGGCTGGCCCAAGGTGAGTTTAGGATGGGCTGGGTCAGATTTCAATGGGTTTAGCCATGGTTTAAGTTGGTTTGGCTCAATTTGATCTATGTAGGTCAAATTAGGCTAGGTTGGGTTAAGTTAACCAATTGGTAAAATTGGGTTAAACCAAGGCTTTGGACATGTTCAAATGAGTATTTGAGATGTTTTGGTTCAACTGGTTTGGTTCAATTTGGCTTGGATTTGATTTTGGCTCATTTGAATTTATGCAGGTCAAATGGGTCAAGTTGACCAATTTGACCAAATTGGCTAAATTGGCTTGGGTTAGGGGTTGATTTGGGTTTGATTGATTAGTTGAAGATGATTGTAGGCTTTAATTTTAATTAATTTGGATATTGTTTTGATTTAGGCCAATTTTACCCTTTAGGTCAATTTGAACAAAGTGGGTCAATTGAGTTCAATTAGACAAATTGGGTTCAATTAAATTTTGGTCAAGTTCAACAATCAATTTGGAATGAACTTGAGCTATTGGTTGCAATCAATTTAGATTATATATTGATTTGACCCAATTGGGTCATTTAGGTCAAATTGGATTAACTTGGGTCAAGAGGGTCAATTGAGTTTGGTTTGGCTCAATTGAGGGTCAAGTCATGTTCAAATATTGATTATAGGTTAGTATAAATCTTTGGTTTCAATTAATTTATCTTAGGATGAAATTTGGATAGTTTGGTTCATGTAGGTTAGATGGGTTGACTTGGTTTGACCCAATTGATGACAATTGATCAATCAAGAATGATTGATGATCATCATAGGAGGTTTTGTATGTTTGGTTCAGTCTAATTTGGGTAGGATTGGAGTTTGGTTCACATAGGCCAAATTGGTCACTTTGGGTCAAGTGAACCAATTGGGTTTAGTTGAGTTTATTTTGAGTTGAATTGAGTTTAGTTGGATCTATATATAGATTTAGGATTGATTTATAGCTTTGATTGCAATTGATTTGGGTTTGAATGAATTTTGGTTCATTTGAATATTTCAAGTCAAATGGGTTAGGTTAGGTTTGATTGAACTGATTTTTTCTTGATGATTTAATTATAGATTTTATTTATATTCGGGATGATGATTGGGGAAATAATTGATTCATGAGAAAATTAATTGATTTTGATTTGAATTGGAGGCAATTTTGGCTAAGTCCATGGGATTAAAGCATATGGCTTAGGCTAGGTTTGATTTGATTTGAATTTTGGTAAGGTCATATGAATGTAGGTTTCATTATATTTGGGAAGATGATTGAAGAAATAATTGATTCATCAAAAAATCAATTGAATTTGATTTAGATTGAAGGGGATTTTGGCTAAGTGCATAGGATCGAATTATATGGCTTAAGCTAGGTTTGATTTGATTTGATATTTGGTTTTGTTGAATTTGAGTTATGGGTTTGATTTGGATTGAGATTTGGTTTAGCTTAGGAAGGTATAAGGTATGGTTAAATTAATTTTTTTTTATAAAAATTCATGCAACATATTCGATATACAGGTTAATGTAAACTACATGGATAAATCCATTCATGCATTAAGTTGGGGGTGATTAAAATGTGATATGCCTATTAAATCTAAATATTTGATTAAGCATACTTATTTAAATGAGTGGATATTTAAGAATAATGAAGCAAAATTAAGAGAGCATTATTGAACAAGTCATAGTTTAATTTCATTAATCCTAAGATGCTTGTTCTTATTTAAATAAAATTTCTTAAGTCAAATGCAAACATGAGACTTAATAAAATTTGTAGCATTTCATTAAAAGGATTAAAAATTGTAAGAATTTATCTCTTAAAATTAATTTAAGGATAGGGATTAAAGAGGATTTATTTCTTCTTCTTCTCTTTATAGCCCAAAATAAAAAAATGAAACTCAAAATGAATTCAAAGCTTAAGTTAAAAGGTATTTCAAACCATTAATCACATAAAGTGTATTCATTCTTAATAAAGAATTTAAGATGTTCATCATTGGACAATTCAAATATTAAAGCTTAATCATGGTATACCATACTAAACTTAAAACACATTAAAATATTAAGTCACCAGTCCTAGTCTTAGGTGATTGTTATGATGCTGTGATATTTTGTTTTATGATGTACTATTTTAGACTGAATGTTAGGATTGCATATGCATAGTATTGATGTTAGGGAGACATTATAACAATGATATTTTCTATAAGGGATTGTGTTTAAGGGACCACTAAAATAAAAATTATAAATACTTTCTTATAGGTGCTGGTGAAGTCCCTATGCATAATTCATTAAAACATGTGGGATTAGTGATCTTAGGTAGGGTCCAAATATATGAATAACTACTTGGTTTGAATGTGTGTTAAGCTAATCGTTGATTTGCAGGTGCAGTTAGATTTTTTTCTATTTCATACAATGCATTATTTTTACAATAGGATTGAAATTATAGCTATGTGTTTAGAATAAGTAGTGGCTAGAAGGCTTAGACTTGGGGGGCCCTGTGATGTCTGGAGTTTTTTAAATCCATGAAGCAAAGTGAAGATGAAATATTGAAGACCCCCGTAGCTTTATTTTCATTTGTAATTTAATTATAATTCGGGCTATACAATGGTAAAACTTGGCTACCCACTTCTTTTCTTTTATGGGTGTATGGTAGTACCCGGCTACACCGACCTTTTTTCTTTTAATCAATTTATAGTTATTTGGTTTGTTTATTTTTTTGTAATAGAAATGTCATGCTTTTCATAGGTTTTTTAAAGTTTGAATGTTTTTCATATTGCCTGGATGCAGTATGCTTTTTAAAAAACTTAAATTTCTACTAGATCTAAATAACTTTAATTAAATTTTAATAATTCATAACCTCACTCTAAAGCATAGGATTTTAATAAGTAAAATAAAAGATTTAGTAACCCCTAAGTTGTATGGATGAATGTAATAACAACATTCATACAAATTATCTCCTCTCTTCCAAATAGGGGGTCTCCACTCTGGCATGATAAAGGATAAGGCTTGACCTATGAGAGTAGTCCCTTATAGCTGAGAACACCCTTTCTCATTAATTTACCATTGACCAAATTCCCAATCCTAAGCCAAAATATATATATATATATATATATATATATATATATATATATATATATATATATATATAATATAATATAAAACTTATAAATTTTTATTGCATTAGTCTAATTCATAATTTGCACACTAATCATGATTTAATATTCTTGGGAGTGAGTTTAGGACTCTATATTTTTTTTCTAATTAATAAAAGCCTAACTATCTTGCTTTATATGACCAACCCACATGGTTTTAAATTACAAGAGGTATTAGCTGGTAGCCTTTCCAAGCTATTGTAAATCAAGAAAAGTCGGGATCAATTCACTCTCTCTGGTGGAAGTGAACTAATATATTACACTTTCTTGAGCAGATTTAGGTTAAGCTATGAGATTATGCTAGAGTGCCTTAGATATAGGTTTGGAGGTTGCTTGTTTCTCTCTTTCCATGAGTATAAGTCATCACCTTTTAGGTATTTCTATAATCTTATATTGTTGGAATCTAAGTCCTAACATCCTAATGGAATGTTAATTCAAATAAATATGATTTTTATCCAAAACAAATATAAAACATCACTATAGGATAGATTGAAGAACTTACTAGGGTTCCTAGTATCATAAGTGCTTCCTACTTATCCTCCTTTAGAATCTATTAAGAATTATATCCATTTGAACTTTCTACTTGATTTTTCAATAACTATTAATTCTTTGATATCAAAAATTTGAAATCTTTAAAAATATTAATTGACTAATTTAATCAATATTATTATTATAAAATCCCCATTTCCTAAAATGTAATTAATTAAGGAGACTTGCCTCCATAAGAAACTAAAGAACTTGACATAAAATAAACCTTGTTTTACTTTATCCATGTAAAGTAGAAAAATGATCTCTAGTATACGTAGAACCATCCTCTTTAGGAGTCCTTTTTAAAAAATTTGAGTCTATTGTAGGGTGGTGTTTCTATCTTTCAAGATCATACATTATTCCTTAGAAGCCGTATTCGATCATTTCAATAAGTACCCTCCTATGATCTACATGGTGTCCTTATGACACCAAATAAAAAGCCCATAGAATTTTTTTTTTATGACTCTGCTAGGAAAAGTTCCTCTCATCTTCAATAGTCAATCATTATATCAAAATATCGGTACTAGAATTTTGTCTTTCATAGGATCAAGACTACATTTCTTTCCATTGGATTCTCTGTCTATTTGATTATTGACCAAGTGTTGCCAACATCTCCTTTAGTTCTAGAACCACTCATTTGTAAATTTTGGAGCCCCTATTGGACACCCAATAGGTGGAGTGAAATAAATAAATAAATTGATCATGCAACTCTAAAGGGAATCATCAAATCTTTGAACTTATTATCATACCCAAATTTGGCAAGTTAGGTTCATTGATTGTCATAAAATTCATTGAACTCTCTTCATAAGTGAAGTTCAAAATCAAAAGTCTCTCTCTCAAATTGAAATATCTCTAATTTTTGAATACTATTTAGCATAATCAAAGTTGTTAAATGAAAGTTCAAATCTAAAAAAACTTAATCATAAATAAATTAAAATCAAGTCTACTAACCCTTTGACCTCTTTTCAAACAGAGATGAAGTCACCAACTTTTTTATCTCCAAGCAATAACAACATCAATCATGTCATTTTGAAAGCACATATTCTCTTTTGCTTCTGGTGTGAATTTGTCCATGGATTAGGCCATATCACCATGACACCCATCATCAAGTTCAGGCTAGGTTTTCAACACTTCAAAGTCACTTGTGATGGCCTAACTCTTTGCACCATCAGTAAGGAGGAGGTGGTTGAAAATCTTTAATTTAACCTGCAGTTTGACACTAAATTTTCCTCTTTGAAGAGGAAGACTTTAGAGGTTTTCCTACCACAAGTACCTATTATGTCTACCACTAGGACTAGCACTGTCTCAATGATAGCCCTAGACTACAAGGGGAAGATTGTACTTGCATCAGAGGTTGTCCTACCCATAGAGTTTGATTCTAGTTCTCATTATATCCCATTGATCAAGAACAACAACACAACAAGAATGATAAGCTAACAAAATATTATGAGAGGATGATTAAAGAGATTTATTCTACCTCCCATGTAGCTGAAGATGGTTCTCCTCATGAGACCTCTCCCCTTCTTTGTGGTAGTAGTTTTAACCATTTTTCTACTGTAGAGGGAGAGGAAGATGCTAGGAAGATAATGACATCTCCCCCATGATCTATAGAGTATGAGGCACTAACTAGGGAGAGGAGGAAGCCCTATGCTTGTCTGAGGCATGTGCACAGAAGAGTAAGGAGAGCCCACAGACACTTAGAGTCTGCATTAGTTCACAACTTAAGAAAGCTTATCCCTAGGAGTCTTAAGGACTATATTCATTAGAAAGGACCATTGAGGCTAATGTCATAGCCCAAGCAGGCAAGAAAGATAGGAGGAGATTTTCCCAGCAATCCGTGTCCTCAATATTAGTAGATCACTATCCAGATTAGTGAGTTGATAAAGCTAATATTTTAGATAATATAGTTCTCATCGATTTTGTCAAAGGTGGAGATCTTTAGTAGAGGTGCAATTGGTGCCACCATCATCTCAGCACCACTCAACTCGCCATCTACCATTGCCCATCCATGTCACACCATCAGAAGTCCGCACCAAATACTAAAAGTCTGCATCTAGAAGGAGTTTATTGCCCTTACTGATATGGTTGCAACCCAAGGGATACAATTTATCTACTCACATTGATGGTGTGAGGCTGAGCTCCCTTATTCAACCTTCTACATCATTCGTGGAGAATAAGTGGTAGCCAAAGAGTGTTGCCATTGCTTCGCTAGCCTAATTGGGTGAGGAGAAAGAGAGAGAAAGAAGATGAGGGGGAAGTCCCCATGTTAGTATAGCTAGTCATGGGTAGCACTTCATTAACTCAGTATGTTTAGTTCACTCCCCTTATAGAGGTTCACATGGGAGAGGATCATTGCCTTGGATATGTCCTTATTTATCCTAAGAATGTAGAAGGTAGGTCTTTTGAGGAGATCCTAGTAGAATATAAGGTGGCCATCAAGAATATGATAAAGGAAGGGGGTGATGAAGAAAAGGTCAACTTTAATAAGGAGGAAGATGACATAACAAAGGGCCACATGGTAGAGACTAGGACCTCCACCCATAGTGAGCAACATCATAACATTGAGGCTCAAGGGGCCATAGTTGAAGAAGGCAAGGTGTTAGACTCAACTCGGTATCTTTTGCATTAGCTCAAGTCAAAGGATGATTAGAATGATCAGATGGAGAAGACAATGGAGGAGCTAATGTTAGTTATATTAGTTCTCCAAAGTCAAACACCAGCACCCCAATCCACCCTTATGGAGATCGATAGACTCAAGTTGGTGCACACTTTAGGTCTATACAAGAACACCACTCCATTAGAAGATGACACTAGTAGTCTTCATAAAAAGGTATAGACATTATAGTCATCTAGGAAAGGGATATAAAATAGATGGTGGAACAACATGTGAAAGAAGCATTGTCACAATCCCAAGAGGCTTCATCAATTGCAATGTGTAGATCCTACCTAGAGAACTTTGATGTAGTTCAATGCCCCAAGGGTTTTGTGCCACCATCCTTCAAGGTATATGATGACAGTGGAAACCTAAGTATCATATTATGCACTAGGGCTTTAGCAATTTATCAATAGTCTTTCACGGGTCACCTTTGATTGGTATGTCAAACAGTCTAACTACTTAGTGAAGTTCTTTGTAGAGCTAGAGTAGTATTCATTAAAAGATTTATAAGAGCTTAGTAGAGGGTAACTATAGGGGACCTTATTGTGGGGAAATAAAAACCCAATTAGTTTCTTGTTGATTACATTCTTAAGTGACATAACTTGAGTATGAAATGCAAATCACAGCTCCAAGAGGAACATGCCATTGAAATTCTCATCAAGAATATTCATGGCTCGATTGCTTTCATGCTTAAAGGCTTCACTATTAAAATATTTAAGAAACTAAATATTAAGACGACTAACCTACAAGAGGAAGTCAAATAGTTACCCTTCTCAGACCAGTCATGCAAGATAGAATCTCAGAAGGTGTTTGAGAAGATACTAGTGGTTGTATCAATAGTGGATAAGGGAAGTAGCTGATGAGAGTCAATTTTGAGAGGCCTAGAGCTTAACAACCTCCACTTCCACCTCCATGACCACCATAGTAGCCTCCATAATAGTGATACTAGTATCCACCACTAGGTAGCTACTTTTCTCATACTCTTTTAAAGAGACTCAACAAATCATACTCATTCAAGAGGAAGGTAGTCAAGAAGATCTTTAAGAACTTTCTCAAAAAATCTAACTTTCAACTACTTGAGCCTAGAAAGCCAAAGGAAGTGGGTAGAAGTGATGATCTTAACTTCTACCCCTACCACCCATTCTTGGCCATCTCTTAAGGGATTACTTCACTTTAACAAATTAGCTTAAATAAAGCTACAAATTAAGAGCCATAATGATACCCAAATAGTACTTAATATAATAACCACTTGATTCTATTGAAGTAATCACTAGGGAATCATTAGATTATCTTAAGACCAAAGAAAGTTAGGAAATTTCCTTGTCCCATACCTCTAAGAAAATTAATTCTAAAATAAAGAAACTTTCTCTACAGGTGCCTGTCTTAGCTCAGACCTCCAACAACTCAGATGATCTTTTAGTTGTGAAGGATAACTCAGAGAGGGTGGGAGCCAAGTAGTAGCAGTAGCTACCATGAGCTTGGGATAGCCCACTAGCCCAACCACCACATGAGTTCAGCATTTTCTCCTTCACTACTAGAGCTACTACCTCTAAGATCATTGTATCCATGCATGAGGGCATTAAGCCACTCATGATGTTTAATTTATTCAAATTCTATTTTGTACCACCAAAATCTAATAAATCAATGAAGAAGAAAGATTCCACTTAGATCCTCTTACTTTGAAAATATTAGTGATTTCATTATTATTGAAAGCTCTCCAAGTCATGATAATAATATTTTAAATAGCTCCAATCATTTTCTCTCCAATTCAGAAGTAGATTTTCTTTTCTGGAATCTCTAGGTTTCACACTCTAGATAGATTTTGAGTTATCCAACTTCAAAGATCATTTATAAGAAGTTGTAAGTATGCCCAATGTGCAGGTAAAACTCGCTACAAGCCCTCCTTTGAAAGAAATAATTGAAGTCAACTTTCATAGTGGCAAAATTCTAACTCCTAGGATAACACCTCAAGATAAGGACAAACAAGTCATTGTTCCAGTCAGTAGATAGCCCATCCATAAGATGCTCCACCTTTTTATATGCCTATGGAAGATCTAGCCAAAGTTGATTGCAATGTCTTGGCATATCTTAAAAAGTTACTAGCTAAGCTAAGTATATATGATGTCCATGTCTTATCCAAAGAGATGAGAGAATCGTTAATCAAAATACTATTTGATCTAGAAATATGCTTGTCTCAGTTGGATACTATAAATCTAGCTAAAGAAAGGCATGTTTCTCAAAGGAAGTCTTAGGTTACCTTCTTAGATGAATACCTACTACTTAGGACAATAAAACAAAAACCCCTTTTATAATTATAATAAATTTTGGCAAGTTTAGATAATCTAGAGTGCTTGTTGACCCTTATGCATCAGTCAATATCATAAGTCTAAGAACTCTTGCCTTGTTGAGGATTGACATCACTAAACTTCAATCTAAAAAGATGATGTTAAAAGGATTCAATGAACAAGGTTAAAGGGCCTTATCTCCATTAAATTATCTTTAGAGATAAATGATTGGAAGATTGAGGCCAAATTTTACACAATAGATTCAGATATGACTTTTAATGCTTTGCTAGGGAAATAATGATTTCATGAAAATAATATGGTACCATCTTCACTCCACCAGTGCATCAAGTTCATAAGAGATGGCTTAGTGTACTACATTAATGGAGACTTGAAGTCATTCAAAGTACATAAGGTTAGGATTTATTAAGATGCAGCCTACTATCTCCCCAAAAAATAGAGTGTCTATTTTAGTGAAATAAATCAAAATGAAATAGGAAAAGAAGAAAAATAAAAAGAAGAAAAAGAAAACAAAAATAAAAGAGAAAGAAAAAGAGAAAGAAAAAAAAGAAAAAAAAATCCCAAGGGGAGGAAGACCTCCATTCCTACAACCTACTCGGAGATTCATCCCAGCATCTCAGAGTACCCATATCAACATAAACTTAGAATCTAGTTTAGAGGTTGAGTCTTATGTAGTGAGCACAACACCTCCCCATCCTAGAAGACTTAGTTAGAGGTGACACTCGATCTAGATAGTGATGAGGATAGGGTCCATGAACAAAGGATAACTGCATATGAATCTTCGTTATGTAAAATTGTAAGACAACATGTGAGCACCTTAGCTTTAACCCCACTGTCTTTATTAAAAATTGAAGATTTGGTAGTTAAGGATGCTCTAAATTACATACAAATGCTAAGCCTCAGAGATTTTATTAAGGAGCAACATCTTCAAGCTCATACAAAGAATTAATACCTTGTGTTCTAAATTTAGCAAAGAAAAGTTTAACTCTACATACTTGGTCTAAGAATAGGTTAGAGTACATCAAAAAGCTTTTGGAAAAAATTATAAGAATTCTCAATCAAGACCAAGACTAACTTTGGTATAGACGTCTAATAGATGATGATGAATACTGCTTAGTCATCTCCCACCACATGGAGTTTGATAGGTTCTTTCTTAATAACATCAAATCATATAAGGAGGTGTATTTAAAAACTTCAAATGATTTGGATAACCTCTAAGTTAGGGATGCATCCTTAAAACTAGAGGAATAAATTAAATCATTCATCGATGAGCTAAAGATTGGGAACTTATGTCCAATGTTCCTTGCATTAATTTGAATGAAGTTAGGCTACTCTCAAAGTATAAGGATTGATTTCATGGAGCTATGAAGAAATGCCCAGATCAACTTTTGAAGTTGTAGTTTATAAATTAGTAATCCAACTAATGCAATCCCTATCAAGCAAGCTTCTAATCGCAGATGATTATACATCGAACAACATCATTTTAAAAGTTAAGAAGCTAATCGATGAGTTGACCTAAGAAGAAAAATACTCTACATGATTATCCAACATCTTTCTAATCAAGAAGAAAACTAGCCAAATTCACATATGTGCATATCTTGGAGATCTCAATAAGGCATGTACTAAAGATGAGTTGATGATGAATATTGCCTCATCTCATGCAATCTTCTCATTTAGGGATGATTCATCTGGTTAAAATAAAATTAAGATGACACTTAAAGATGAAAAGAATACTATATTAGATCTGTAATCAAAATTTATTATTATAGGGTCATGCATTTCTGCCTTAAAAATGCTGGTGCTATGCATTAGCGAGCCATGACTCCAATCTTCAATGAACTCATTCATCACCAAGTCAAATGCTACATTGATGATCTCATGGTCAAATAAAATGGAAAGGAAGACCATTTATTTTACCTAAGAGTAGTTTTTGAGTGGTTGAGGCCATACAACCTTAAGATAAACCCTTTGAAGTGTTCATTTAGGATAACTTTAGGAAGTTACTAGAGTTCATTGTATGACACTGTGAAATTAAAATTGATCCCAAAAAGGTCAAAGCTATATTAGAAATGCTACCTCTTAAAATTTTAACTCAACTCAGATCAATCCAAATAAGGTTGGCATATCTAAGATGCTTCAAATCCAACCTATTTGGTAGATGTCAACAATTCATAGCACTACCGAAGAAGGATGCTAAATTCAAATGGGATGACAAATTCTAGCACACATTTGAGAGCATCAAGCAATACCTTATGATGCCACCAGTTCTAGTTGACCTATCCCAAGAAAACTGCTTATACTCTATACAATTACATTAGATGACTCCCTTAGTGCTTTGTTAGTCCATGCTGACAACAAAAAAGGAGAATATTCTTTTCTATCAAAGTCATCATCTAATTCCAGCAAAAGTAAACTACCAACCCATTGAGAAGCACTTCCTAGCCCTCATCTTTGCTGCTTAAAAGCTATAGTACTACACGCTTTCTCATAAAGTCAACTTGGTTTTTAGAGTTAATCCACTATAATATCTCATGACATAACCAACAATATCCAGATGGTTGGCATAATGGTCCATGATTTTATTGATATTTGATATCACCTTCTCGTCCCTTCGTGCTATGAAAGGGAAAGTGCTAGTGGGATTTCATAGCAGTTCATCCTCTCCATGCTAACTCTCCATTAAATGATGACCATCCAGATGAGCAAATCATGATTTTAGGGGATACAAATAATCACCAATGGAAAATTTACTTCAATGGTGTGGCTTCCTCCCAAAGAGGAGAAGAAACACAATCCATTCTCCTAAGAAAAACAAGGATATGAATAGTTTTATTAGCTCCAAACCATGGAATGTTATCATTCTCATATAACCTATCAGATTCTTGCACCAATAATAAAGTTGAATATGAGGCCCTTATCCCTGATCTAGAGTTAGCCATCTCTTTTGACATTCAAGACATTAATATTTTTGGGGATTCATAATTACTGGTCAACCAGATTGCTATGTCCTACAAAGTTCTCAAACCCAAGCTCCATTATTACAATAGATAGACCATGGAGTTATTGACTCAGATCCTAAATGTTATCATTTATAGGATTCTTTGAGGAGAAAAATGCAATAGTGGATACTTTAGCAAAGATCATTAAAGAGATGCCATGTTTGGATAATGAGTTCATATAGATAGAAGTACACAACCACCAGGTTCTCTCTCCTATCAATACTGAACTCATTAATAGAAACACTCTTTAAGGGGAGTTTTCCATTGTTGAGAAGGATGAAGAATTAGACTGGAGGAAACCCTTTAATGACTACTAGAATAAAGGCAAACTACCTCAAGGAAAATCATAAGCCCATCTAATCAAGCAAAGAGCATTATCCTATGGTCTTGTTGATGGAACTCTGTATTAATGGTCTTTTGATCACATGTGGATATATTATTTAGGCAGACACAAGCCCAAAAAATTATGATCGGGATACATTCAGGACTGTGTGGAGCTCATTAATCTAGTCCAAAGATAAAAGCCAAAACTAAAAGACTTGGATACTATTTGCAGATGATGATCATAGATTGCATGGATGTGGCACTGCTGCCATTAGTTTTTAGTACATGGAGTAGTTTTACATCATCTACCCAGCATCTTGCATCCATATATAGCTTTATGGTCATTCGAGTGTTGGGGCACCGACATAGTGAGTCTAATTGATCGCCCTTCATCCAAGGGACATCATTTCATTCTAGCAGCTACATACTATTTCTCTAAGTGGGAAGATGTAATTCCACTAAGAGAGGTCAAAGCCCACCATGTTCTTCAATTCTTCAAAAATCATATCATATATTGATTAAGAGTGCCTTACCAAATAATATATGATAATTGTACCACATTTAAGAGTATAAAAATCAAGAGCTTTGCTAGATGAGACAACATCGATTAGAGATAATCCACCATCTACAATCCTCGGGAAAATGAGTTTGTAAAAATCTTCAATAAAACTCTTGTTTAGATTTTGAAGAAGACACTTGACAACAATAAATGATAATGACATGAGCAGTTAGTTAAAGCCCTATGGGGTCACCATACCATGCACAAGACTTTCACATAATCCAGTCCTTTCTCCTTAGTGTATCAATCTAAAGTTATTCTTCCCTAAGAAGCTAGCTCCCATCACTAAAGGTAGCTGTGAGCAACAAGATCACAGCTGACCAGAATACTAAGCTACGGTTAAAAGAACTCAAAGGTCTGAAGAGAGATGCCTCCAAGCATGCCAAAATCTCAAGTTACATAAAGCAAGTATGGTTCAATATCATAATAAGTTGGTCTGTTCAAGAGCTTTTTGGTTGGAGAGCTCATTTTAGTTCTTAGAAGACTAATTGTTGCTTGTCGCAAGATGGAAGGCATGTTTGATCTAACATAAGAAGACCCTTTTGTCATTGAAAAGGCCTACTAGGGTGGATCATATCAGTTGATAAACCATAAAGGTGAATGCCCAATGTTCCCAATCAATGGCCTTTACCTAAAGAAATATTATGCAAGATTTTGTTTAAATCAAATTCTTATTAATAAAATTCATACTTTCATCAATCAAACTCCCTATTGAAGTTAAAATTATTCCTTCTATTTTTAATTACCTCCAAACTCTATTCTTGTGTGTAATTAGGATAGGTGTAAGAGAACTTGAGTGGTATGCTAATCTTAGTTTACACAATGCAAGCACAATACCACACATAGACCGCCAAAGCATAAGCACAAATTTAATCACTTCAAACTACTTCAAGTTAAGATAAGACCCCCAACCGCCCTCACTTAGCAATCGCCTTAAGTCATGTTTGACTCACTATTTGGCTTGTGAGTCACCATAATGGTTACTCTTACTTAGGAAGATGTGAATCCCTACACTTTCTTCTTAGCGTGACCACTGCAAACTGATGAGCACATTATCAATTTGGTATGTCCTATTGCATGAATAATGGACTACTCGGTGGCCGATCATGCTTAGGAAGATGTGAATCCCTGAGCTTTCATCTTAAGTTAGTTATCATATATTGACTGGGTTTGAATATATATTCAAGAATTAGGGTAAGATGTCCAATGACTCTTCTTTCTCTCGAGTACTTTAAGCTTTAGAATTAGTCCTCCTTTTTGTCTCCTTCTTAGTAGTTGCCCTAAGTCAGATCATAGATGTCTAGCAAATGATACTCTCCTAATATTAGTTCCTCTTAGAAAGATGTGAGTCACTAATGCTTTCTTCCTAGATTGATATCGCAAACCAAATAGCAGCTTAGGTTGGTTGGTGTTCTCTTTGCTGACAGTAATCCATCAGTGGATGACACTAATCATGTAGATATGAGTCCCCATGCATTCTCCCTTGATGACACTAATCATATGTTTAGAGATTAGGGTAAGATCATTAAAGGAACCTTTACCTATGAGCATTCTATTTGGATAACATCTTCATAACCCATTTAGGTATGAACCGAGTTACTACCATATTAAATAGTTCCTCTTTCTTAGTAACCACCACTTTTCTTGGGTAGCACTATTTTGTGAATGCATGAACTATCCCTTTAGGCTAGTATATCTAAGATAGATCAAAGCCCCTGTGATTCCTTCACAGTGTGGCCCATCGTAAACCAAAAGTGTCCACACTAAATAAGCAAAGGAAACAAAATCTCTTAATGTTTTTGATAAGACCCCTAGCGGCATCATTTTCTAAACATGCATCTTATTTTCTTCTGTAGTTTAGCAAAACTCATTATAGGATTGACCTCAACTACTTCAAGTTGAGATAAGGCCCAAGTGGCTCTCAATTAGTATTCTTCATAGGTCAGATTCAGCCTACTACAAAATTAGTTGGTTGCCTTGATGGTTGATTTTGCTATGGAATATGTGAGTCCTGAGCTTTCTTCCAAGTCCAGGAATAGTAAACTAATGGGCAACCCTTAGGTTGGATAGTGTCTACTGTATGACCAGTAGACTGTTCCTTTGAGTTAGTAAATCTAAGGTAAGTCTAGGCTCTTGTAGCCCTTCCTTAGTGTGACTCATCGTAAATTGATTAGCCCCATTTTTCATGTGATTAAGGTTAGGATCATGCTTTCATGGCCCCTTTCCCAAGTGACTACCCCATGATTGGGTCAATCCACTATGGCCCTCTCCTAGTTGTTGGCCCTTTAGATTGGGTAGTGACATCCTATGGCGTAAGTTAACTACCCCTTTGAGCTAGTAAATCTAGGGTAGGTCTAGGCTCTTGTAGCCCCTCCTTAGTGTGGCCCATTAAAAACCAACATGGTCCATGCCCATCAATAAATTAAATCAAATTCAAAATCAACATTAGTCATTAAAAATCAAACAAAATTAATCAACAAATAGAATCAAATTAAAATCCAAATTCAATCAAATCTCATTAACTCCAAACAAATCCCCATTTATGCCCTTAGCATGATGCAACCCATAATCCAATTGGATTCATTCAATCCCTAACAGATTTTCCTTCATGTCCTTGGCATGAAGCTAATTCTCAACAAATTAAATGAAATCTATTAATTTTCCTTCATGCTCTGGCATGAAATAACTAGTCAATTCAAATTAAATGTTAACCTTATTTTGCAAGGGGTTTCTCCCTTTCATTTAGGTTTTGATGAGTTTGTGTTATGAATCTCTCCAAACCCATAGTTTACCTTAAACATTTTGTATACCCTCTTCAAAACTTCTTATGTTCAGGAAGTTTTGACCTTCAAATGAATCTATTCGTTGACCACACCGAATTCAATTACCCCTCTAGCTAGGTGTGAGCATTGCTTGCTTAGTACCTTTTAGATGTGCTTGGATGACTCGATCAATGTTAATACATGCAATGTGCCCAACCAATTGGGAGTCATTTTTTGACCTCACTTTTAGAGTGAGGTTGACCATCTTTTCCATAGACCTAGGATCATTTAGGCACTGAAGTCTTCCTAGAGCTATGACACTTCTAGCGATTAGGAGGACACTGATCCCAGGTCTAACGATTTATAGAGTAATCCTAGGGTTAAGCCTTCATAATTTAAGTAGGACCTACCTACCTAAACCCAATAAGCCTTATAACAAATCAATCTCTTAAACCTAAATAAATTGATCACAAACCTAACTTTAGCCAAAACATATCAATTCTAAACCTAATTTGACCCATTGGGTTCAATTTGGCTTAATGGTTAAATTGACCCAACATGACCTATTTGAGTTAAAAAGGGTTAAGTCTAAAGTTAATCTAATCCATTTGAAATTGATTGAACCTTGAATGCTATTTATGTGAATCAAATTGATTTAAATTAGCCCTCAACCCATGTTGACCCATTGAACACTTTAGACCTAACATTTAATTCAACCTGATTTAAGCCAAATTCAATCATTCTAAACGTCATGATCATTCCAATCATTTAATTAAACATCATAATCCATTTTAACCCATCCAATTCCACCAATTTGTCCAACTAACCCAACTTGACTGATTTGGCCTAAAAAGTCCAAATGAGTCAAAACTCAATCTAATTGAAATTAATTGAAAGCAAAACCACCAATCAACTCTAAATTAATTATTGAACTTATTTCAGCACTCAATTAAGCTCAGTTGAACCTAATCAAGCCAATTGACTCACTTGACCTAATTTGGCCTAAAATACCAAATTGATTCAAATCCTAATTCAACTCAAATTAAACCAAACTAACTCTTCCAATGTCTTCCTAAATGATTGTTGATTATAATTAATCACTTAATTGTAATCAATTTCAGAAAGTTGATCCAATTTGACTTAAAGGGCCAAATTGGGCCAAAACTAATTGCAATCTTAAATTGATTGCAACTGATGCCTCCAATCATCATAAATTGATTATTGAACACTCATCAACCATCAATTGAAGCCAATTTTATCAAACCAACATAATTGACCCATTTAGCCCAATATAGCCTAAAGGACCAAATTGAACTAAAACTAAATCAATTCAAATCAAAGGTTCCAATCCATGTCAAATGATCAATCTAACATAACTTAACACCTCGTCTAACCCAATTTGGCTAATTTGATCAAATTGGTCAACTTAGCCCATTTGAACCATATGATTTATATGAGTCAAATACAAATCCACTTCAAGTTAGATCAAATCAATTGCACTAACACATTCCAAGTGATCATTTGAACATAATCCAATAGCCCCCTTGACCCAATTTGGACTATTGGTCAACCTAACTCAATTGAAGCCAAATTGACCTACATAAGTTAAACTGAGCCAAACCCAACCAAACCAAATTTAAACCCAACCAAACTTGGCATGACTCATCCTTAGGTCCACATTGCCTGCCCAAATGGACTCAACACTTAGTGAACCTAGGTTCAACCTAAACTAAGTGAACCAAGGGTTCCAAATAAGATAAAATCCTCATTTAGAAGCTTTACCAACCCCCTTTGACAATGAAAATCCTCGTTAGCACTCTTTAAACATAAACCCACTAACCTAACCTAACCTAAAGCTATTAGACTGAACCATTGACCAAGGTGAGGTCCCTGTCACCTTCATTGATGTTTGCTTCATTCCACATGAGATGTCCACTTTATGGTAGGACACCAAACTTTATGAGCCACTAGGGGATTTGCACTTCATCAATCCCTACCATTTCAAGCCACCCCCTCTAGCCATCTAACTTCCATGACCTAAACCAACCTCTTCTGTTGGTTTACATGAGGAGGTGGGTATGCACCTCTTCTGCCATTTAAACTTGATAGAGGTGTTCACTAGAGCATCCTCCTAAGCCCCCAAGCTTCTACAGATCTCCTTGTGCACTCAGCCACTTGCGATACCAACCCTCACCTCAACTCGAGCACCCTGTCCGTCCAACCTTACTTAAAGTCAACCAAATTCAAATTAACTCTCACACCTTCCCCCTTGCTCTAAGAAACTAAAATGAATTGATTTCCACTAGATTTGAGCACCGAAAGGCACTCCAAGACCAACTCTTATGTGCTTTGTGGTGGTGTTTGGTCCAAAGGACAATCAATGGGGAGCACCTCAAGACTCTTCAGCAATGTTTCATCTCTTCAAGATAAAGCTGCCTCAGTCATTAGGCCATATCGATAGCTTCAACGAGATAAATTCTAGCATATTATAGAAAATTTCCTAAGTGTTGGTCTTTTATGAAGGTTTTTTGTACGTGGTGTCATTGGGCCATATCTATAGCTTCAATGAGATAAATTCTAGCATATTATAGAAAATTTCCTAAGTGTTGGTCTTTTATGAAGGTTTTTTGTACGTGGTGTCAATCAAGCCATAGGATCCCTTTAGGGCATCCCATTGATCAATTTGGAATTGATTCCACTATTGAACGAGCTCTAATGAGCTTATATTAAGTGACCAAAGGTGGACGGTGCACATCTTTTATCAGGGGTTAACGACGGATAGTCTGACTCTATTTTACATGATCAGAATAGATGACCATGATTAAACATATTAGATTTTCTCAATTTAATCCTCTTAATCCATGCATTTAATCTCAATTGTTCGATCCGATATTGAATGACTGAGATAAAAGTGGTCCATCGCTAATAAGTTAGTAGCCTTGCCAGATGTTTTAATTAGCCAAGTCCATGATGCCACGTGGAAAGCAATGTTGTGTCAACACTAGCGCAACGTTGACTATGTAAATAAATTAATTAGGGTTTAAAATATGTTTTAATTAGCCAAAACTTTGAAAAATCACAACTAATTATAAAAAAAAAATCTAAAAAGAATAGAGGGAAGTTTGATAATTATTAATTCTACCTTAATTACTTGGCTAATTGGCTTGAAATTTAGTGTGAATGTCCCTTGGGATGACCATAATTTTCTCATGATAATTTGCAAGCAATTTTAAAATTCAAATTTTCAAACCATAATAGGTCATTTAATAATTATTTTAGATTAATAAAATAATAAAATTAATTATGGAAGCCTAATTATACATTAAAATTGTAATGGGGACTAGAGAAATTAATTAGAACCATTGTTTTAGTTGTAAGAATTTATTTCTTAAAATTAATCTAAGGATAAGGATTAAACAGGATTTATTTCTTCATCTTCTCTTTATAACCCAAAATTTAAAAATGAAATGCAAAATGAAATCAAAGCTTAAGTCTAAAAGTTATTTCAAACCTCTAATCACTTAAAGGGCAATTATCCTTAAAATGCAATTTAAAATGTTCATCATTAGATAATTCAAATATTAATGCTTAATCATGGCATACCACACTAAACCTAACACATACATTAGAATATTAAGTCACCTATCCTATGTTCAGGTTAGGCTAGTGGTTGTTATGATATTGTGATATTTTGTTTTGTGATGTACAATTTTAGACTGGATGTTAGGATTGCATATATGTAGTATGGATGCTAGTGCGACATTAGATCAATAATATTTTCTACAGTGGATTGTGATTAAATGATCCCTATAATAAAAATTATAAATGCTTTTTATTTGTAGGTGCTGCTTAAGTCCTTAAGCATAATCCATTTGGACAAGTGGCCTTGGTGATCCAAGGCAAAGTGATAAGCCCAAATGTATGAATTATAATTAGTTAGTTTGAATTTGTGTTAAGTTAACCTCTATTTTGTAGGTATAATTAGATTTTTATTTTATATAATATTATTTTCTTATAATAAGATTGGGATTAGAGCTATGGGGTTTATGATGAGTAGTGGATAGAAGGCTTAGACCTAGGAGGCCCTCTGATGCATGGAGTGTTCAAATCCATGAAGCAAAGTGAAGATGAAAAATTGAAGATCTCCATAGCTTTAATTCAATTTGTAATTTAATATTAATCCATGTTGTATAAGGGTAGAGCTTGGCAACCCACTTCTTTTATTTTTTTGGAGTGTATGACATTACCTAACTACATCAACCTCTTATTCTTTTAATCGATTGATGCTTGTTTGGTTTGTTTATTTTTATTATTCAATAGAAATGGCATGATTTTTATAGGTTTCTTAAAGTTTAAATATTTGTTGTATGGCCTGGATGCTGTAGGCTCTTTAGAAAACTAAATTTTTTACTCTAGTTAATAACTTTAATTAAATTTTAATAATTCATAACCTCACTCTAAACCTTAAAATTTTAATCGATAAATAAAAGATTTAATAACCCCTTAGCTATATGGTTGAATGTTATGACAACATGCAAACATATTATCTCCTCTTATAAATAAGGGTCTCCACTCTTGCATGATAAGGAACAAGGCTTGGCCTATGAGAGAAATACCTTATAGTGGAGAATATCCCTTCTCATTAATTTAGCTCGTGACTAAATTTTATCATGCATTTAGTCATAATTTTGCCCAAGTTTGAGTCCAAAATATCGAGTCAAAAAAAATAAAGAAATAAAACTTGTAAATTTTTATTGGATTAGTCTAAGTCATAATTTACACACCAATGATGATCTACTCTATTAGGGAATGAGTTTAGGACACTAAATTCTTTTCTAATTAATAACATCTTAGCTATTTTACATTTATATATGATCAGACCATATGATTTTAAATCATAGGAGGTGTTAGCTGGCAACCACTCTAAGTGGTTGTAACTCTAGAAGAGTTAGGATCGATTTAGTTTCTTTAGTGGAAGTGAACCAATATATCCCACTACCCTGAGTAGATTTAGATTGAGCTCTTAGCTTATGCTAGATCATCTTAGATATAGGTTTGAAGGTTGCTTGTTTATCCCTTAGTATGAGTGTAAGTCCTTAGTTCTTAGGCATTTCTATAATTTTGTATTGTTGAATCTAAGTTTTAACATTATAATTAAATGTTAATTCAAATAAATATGAGTTTTACCCTTAAGAGTATATAGCCTCACTATGGGATAAATTGAAGCACTCACAAGGCTTCTTAGTGTTATGAGTGCCTCTTACTTATCCTCCTTTGGAATTTATTAAGAATTCTCTCTAATTGTGCTCTCCCACTTGATTTTTCAATAAATATCAATCATTTGATATCAAAACTTTAAAATCTTTAGATATGCTAATTTACTACTTTAATCTAGAGTATTATTAGGGGATCCCCATTTTCTAAGATGTAATTAATTATGGAGGCTTTCTTCCATAGGGAACTAAAGAACCCAGCATAAAATAAATCATGCTTTAGTTCATCCATGTAAACTAGCAGAAAGATCTCTGGTATACGTAGACCCGTCTATCTTAGGAGTCTTTATTTGATGATAGAGTCCATTATAGGGTGGTGTTTGTATATTTGGAGATACATTCCTTAGATTTTGTATTTGATCATTTCAATAAGTACCCCCTAAGATCTATGTGGTGTCCTTACGGATCTAAATAAAAATACCACATGTCTAAGCCACTATTAACCATATGCATAGAAGCTTTATGCCAACTAGTCTAGTGTAGTTTATTATGATTTCTCTCCTAGATAAATTTGTTGAAGAACTTCTAAATTTGGTCTAGAACTTTTGAAGGCATTTTGAGAGCTGGAGAAATATAGTGGGACTGAATATATGATGCTTTGAATAAGGGTTAAACATCCACCAATGGAGTGGAATAGATTTTCCCAAGTGTTGATTCAATTTTGAGCATTTTTTAATAAAGTCATCAATAAGGAGAATTTGAGTCCGACACTATACAAATTAACACCAATATACTTCATAGGAAAATCAATTTTGGAGATTTTAGTATGCTTTTTTATCCATTTAATTCTATTAATGCTGATCCTTTCATTGGTAATAAATTGACATTTATTTTTATATAAGTACATGTCCAACAGTACTTCAAATTGGAGGAGGGTGAGATAGATTTTATTGATTGAACATTTGCTTCTATTGTAAAAAAGAAAACTATCATCAACATATAGTAGATGGGATATTGGACTTTATCCCTTCTATATATAAAAATAGTCATTCATTTTTCCTTGCAAATCATATTTAGGGTCCCAGAAAGGTAGTCCATTGTAAGGATGAATAAAGTTAGGGAGAGAGGATCCCTTAACTTAATACCATTCTTTTATATAAAGCATCCATGACCTTGCCCATTCAATATTATAGGGAAAAAGGTTATTATTAATAATTCACATTAAATGGGTACAAAATTTTGTAGAGAACCTTTGAACTTATAACACATTAAAAAAACTCCTTTTCTAATACTTTTTAATATCTATTTTAATAATCATGTTCTCCATCTACATTTCTTCTCAAGATCTTTAATGAGTTCTTGGGAAAAAAGTATGTTTTCCATAATGTTTCTCCCTTTCATAGAAGTAACTTGGTTTCAAAAATAATGTGGGGCTAGATCAATTTAAGTCTTGATAAAATAATCTTACTTATAATTTTGCTAATGATGGATGTTAAGCTTATGGGCCTAAAATTATTTTTGTTTGATTGGTACAGACTCTTTGGGATGTGGGTAATGGTTGAGGAGGCAAAATATCTATGCATATTATCTCCCTTAAAGGAATCCTGAATGACATTAATCACATCCACTTTGACATTATTCCAAGAGTGCTGATTGAAAAGAGTTGTGAAGCAATCCAGGTCTTCAGTTTTGAATCTATCCATAGAAAAAGAGCTTCCTCACTTTCAAAAGGTATTTTAATTTGGATGAGTGATTGGATGTAATCTTTGTTGTTATTAAGTGTAAGTCTAAGTTGTATGATGCATTATGATTTGTACAAAGGAGAGATTGAAATAGTTAAAACATTTTTTTTAATAATGCTAGATATGCTATCAATCCATTGTCCAATAGAATTTTTAATCTTGATAATGACGTCAACTTATTTTTTTTCTTTTGATGCATGCATGAAAGAATCTAGGGTTATGATAACTTTATAAGAAGACTTTGGATGCAACCTTTTATCTTAAGAAGGTTTCTTCCCTATCAATTCATTCTTAGAGAATGAGTTGTGCTTTCTTTAGTTCCAGCTCTAGATCATCATAATTAATATCAGCAAATCATTCTTCCAGCTAACAGACATTGATATTACCCTCTTCAACTTTCTTATGGAAATCCCTAAAAACATTCCAATTCCATTGCTTAAGCATGACTGCAAATGATTTATGTAACTGTCAAAGTTTAATCCACAAATTATGATAATTTTTAATAGACCAAGCTTCTTTGTCATAACTTTTATATTCAAGATGCAAAATCCACATGTTTTAAAACCTGAAAGGAGAAAATTTTGGTTGGGAGATGTGACTAATGGAAAGGATGAGTGGGGAGTGATCAGTAGTTATTCTACTAAGATGTTTGATGTTTGTGGTTTGAAAAGTGTCATACCAATCATTATTAACAAATATTTGGTTCAGTCTCTACATTATCTTACCTATAACCCAGGTGAATTGACAGTCTTGAAAACTTGCATCAAACGGTCCAACAGAGTTAATGGAGTCAACAAATTCAAAAATGACAAGAGCATTTTGTCTTTATTTACAGTTACATAAGTGATCGAATTGAAATGTCCTCTAACAAACCACAAACCATTATTAAAACTACTATTATGTTGATTTGTTCCACAAATCTCCCCACTTCTCCTTAGTGCAAATATCATAAACCAAGGTACCATAGCTACTAAATTATTATTTTTATATAATTGTTCTCTAAAATTATAAAATCTTGATTGTTTTTATATAAAATGTAAATTTGAGCTTAAATTTATAGTTGTCAATCAGAAGAAATTTTATCTTATCATTTCTGCCTAGATCAAAAGGCATAATCAATTCAATTACTTAGTTATATGCCTATACACAAATTAAAATGGGTGATTACATTATAATCTTCTCTTTATATGATTGTAAATCCCTAAATATCATATGTCTATGCATATTTAAAAGATTTATGTGGTTTTCCTAATTATTCTGCTGGGGCTCATCTGATATCTCTAGTTCACACTATATTTTAATATTGCAAGTAAAAAAATCACAAGTAAATGAAGCATTGAGAAAAGTATAACAACATTAATTACTGAAGCACAAATAATTTTCTTATATAACTCACATCATAATATTATTTAAAATAATGCAAGATAATCCTAAATCTAGAGCATTAATAGTTTAGTTTCACTTTATACAAAAATGTGAGAACATTAGCATGTCATAAATGTATGAAAACATATAAGATATATTAAAAGAAGAAGAATGATAAAATTAAGTAGGGTCTTCTAAATTTTTCTTTTGTGAGGCTTCCCAGTATAAATCTCCATCTATTAGATCTTCTCCCTCTTTAATTTCAACATGAGTAATATATGATCATCATCAATATTATAATGAATAGCACTCCAACACATTTTATTAGGAGTTTCACTCTTCAAGTGACACTACACACACACACACACACACACACACACACACACACATATATATATATATGGCACTCACACACCTATCAATACTTTTTATCAATACAAATGGACTTTTACTTATAAGTTTAGAACCCTCCTATTAGTTGCACTCACTTTTTTCTTAAGAAACTCCCTCAAACTGCCACAGAAACTGTCTAAATCGACTGTTAAAACTACATAAAATTGATCTGTCAAATTGTCCCACCATAGCACTATAAATGTAGTGCTTAGGTGTTGGGTTCTGGAATCATAACACTAATACATCAAAGTTTAGGCATTTTACATTCTATCTTCCTATTTAAATTGATGCTATTTAGCTTTATGACACTTCTCCTTACAGCGCTTATGCGCTCTTCTTACTATCCTCAGGCTAAAAAATCTCAAAGTCCTTAGGGTTGCAGCACTGTCTTTCCAACATTTAGGAATTGATGTTACTATTTTTAACCTATAAATTAGAAGAAATGTGTCTCCATGGGGTGAGTCATATAGATCCTAGGCACCAAACTTACTATTTTTAGGCAATAGTTATGCTTCTTTAGGATATTTCAAGTGTACTAGTGCTTCTTCTCATAGCACTTAGTCACTTTATTATCTAATGGTCCTAAGATATGATAATATGGCATCTTGAAACTAGTCATCTAGTTCATAGGCGCCTTCTTTACTATCTCAACATAAAAATTCCTTCATTCCAATGTCACGATGCCACCTTGCATAATGCCTAAGAACTGAATTATAAAACTTGAATTTTTTTCTTTCAAATGAGAATTTCTTGTTAAAAACATAAAAAATACTACATGTAAATAGATCTCAACATTTATTAAGCACTAATATGCCAATTAAAATACAAAAATTATTAAAATTTTATGCTTATTAAAAGCCTTAAACTCAAACTATTACTTTTCCTTATGTAATCTAATACATTTTCATGAGTCTTTGAAGTTATTTGATAGCAAAAATTTTAAAATTTAAAATCATTAAGTAATAGTTTTAATTTAATCATAGGTATACATGTTTCATTGTTAAACATTAAAACTAACTAAACTACAATAGCCTAAATTCTAACTTAATCCAATATTTCTTTTGAGTTAAGTCATTTTAGTGCTCAGTATTAACCTATTTGATTCCTTTAAGTTTATCCAATTGATTGTTATAAATACTTATCACTTATTATTTGAATAATCAAATTATGATTTTCTCTCTTTAATTCAATACATTTAGTTACTTTAACAAATTTATTGATTTGTTTAGATTGTAGGAAAATTTTAAGTACTATCATTGTATAATATTAGTCTCAAGTATTTTCTTCCATTTTATTTCCTTAATATGTTTATTTTTAAGAAGATCACCATATTAGCCAAGTAAGCTTTTAATGTTATCAATTTTTATATTTTTTTCATCATCATTATATATATAATATTAATTCAAATGATTTATTATATTTTTATTAAATGGGCTAATTGTAGATTAGTACTAATGAATATTATGTTATTAAAATAATAGTGCCTTCTACTTATGACATGCCAATTAGCAACATTCATAAAGAATCTCTTATGTGTGATGTGCATAAAGTTTTTCTGAACTCATTAGAAATTACTAGATCTAATAAGATATGTTAGTTATTAATAGTTTAAGTGTATAGTTTAACAATTTTAATGTAAGTTCTATTTTTTAAGTTAAAATATTATTTAAATAATTTTAATAACAAAATTTTGTTTTTAAGATAAAACCTCAAGTTGTTGAAAATAATATACAATTAAATAAGAGAAGTAATACTAAGAAATTATAATTTTATTAAAATGAACTGAAAGTACAACACAACCTTTAGCTGCACCGTGCAACCTAGGGACTATACCTATAAATTGAAAAATTAAATAAAGCTTAAATAAGAAGAAGTGCTAGTCCCCCAAACTTAACTTTTTAAAATAAAAGTACAAACTAATACAAAAATAAATAAACACTACAATTAGCTAATAAAACACTAACAAACAACAAATATAAAAAAAAATCTTAAGCTTCCTCTTCCTCCTCTTCTTCTACTACTACTTCTTCTTCAATTAGTTGAGTTTAGCTTATATAAGAACCTAACTATTTCATCAAAATCAAGATGGCCATTATGGTAGAAAGTGTATTAATATAATTGTATATTTTTAAATTTATTAATTTAATTAATTATAACTCTATCAAAACTAATCCATTTCTCTCTAACAAAAACTTTATTATCCTTTTGCACCTTAGTATTAATAAAAAGTTCCCTAACTATAGGCACTTTATATAGGTATGTTAGGGCTCTCTATCTTCCTTTTGCTTAATAAATCTCTTTGCCCATCTTTCTCTTGTAAATAAGCTTAATAGACATGATTTTTTTATATAGATGGTTACTTTCTAGAGCTAAGGTAATAGAAAAGAACTCTAAGGGTTTAGAGCAAAGGCTTTAATGAATAATAAAATCAACTAGGGGGCTCTATTTATAATGTTTTACAGCTCTGTGGTGCTAGTTACTCTATGCCTAGGTGTGTCTCAATTTCATAAGTGTGGCACTACAACATAAGTAAATAGTTAAGAAAAGTCTATATTTAGGTAAAAAAATTAATATTCACTAAAAATAAACTAAGAGCCAAAACCAGAGTATTGAAATTTATGTCAGCCATCCCATTATTTTAATGGAGTGTTGTGGTTTATGCCCTATAATTGATCTTGTTCTTTTACTCATAATTATGTTTGTTAATTTCTCATAGTTTACCTGACCATGAGCTGACATTAGGGTGCTGGTCAACCCAACACTTAAGAATTCTAACTTAGTCAAAGAATATGTGTAATTTCTTATGATTTTTTAAACTACAAAAACACATAACAACTATAATAAATTTGACCAAGCACTATAGCACTACATAACATAGCACATATGCAAACCATTTTTGAGTTTTTAACAAAACTTTAAATCAATACAAAATACAATGACAAATAAACTACATAACATTATTACACCTTGGGTTTCCTCTAAGGAAGCACTTAATTTATAGTCCTCAACCCAACTTAGTCACATCTCAATATCCACACTATATATGAAACTAATCAACACCTTATGTCAATTCACCATTTACCTTAAAAGTAAGTTTTTTATGTTTTAAATTTGTACAACACTAAGTGGATATACTTTTACAACTAAGGAAATCCTTGATTATTTAGACTTCAATTTTCCTGGAAATAGTTTTGGCCTAAAATTAAATAATAAAACTTGTTGTCCAGGCTAAAATTATTTTATAAGGAGCTTCTTTTCATGCCATCTTTTAATTTTTTTTTCTTTATAAATTCTTGCATTTCATTCAATTATAAAAGCATTTCATTTTCTATATCCATCATATCAAAATTTATTTAATTTTTTTCATTCAATAAACTTTATGCTCTAATTATAATGGTAAATGATAAGCTTTTTAAATAATAATAAATATAAAGATATACCAATTGCAATCTTAAATATTAGGTTATTGGCCCATAACACATTGTCCAATATACTAGACCAATTCTTCCTAGTTGAATCTATAGTCTTTTCTAAAGTTCTCTTAATCTCCTTAATTGAGATTTCAACTTGACCACTAACTAAGGATGATAAGCAATAACGGTCTTATCACTCTATATTTTGTCAAACATAATTTAATATTCCTATTGCAAAAATAGGTGCCCTCATCACTAGTATTGATTATAGGTGTTTCAAAATTAGTGAATATATTTTTCTTTAAAACTATTAAAGCTACTTTAGATTCATTTCTAAGAGTAGCTGTTGTACCTATCCACTTAGAAACATAATCTACAATAATCAAAATATATTCACCTCAAAATGAAGGAATAAAAGGTCCTAAAATCATTTTTCTAGTATATAATTGAAGGAATTTTATGATATTTAAAGATGTTCACCAACCTTTAGTACTTATCGTAATTCTTCAGATACTTATTAGCATCTCTAAGTAGGATAGGCTAATAAAATCTACTTTGGAATGGCACCTATCACAATTCTTCACATACTCATTAGCATCTCTAAATAAGACAGGCTAATAAAATCCACTTTGCAGCACCTTAGTTGTTATTTATTTCATCCAAAATGCCTCCACACTTAGAGTCATGACACAAGCTCAAAGTTTCATTTATCTTATCATTAGGGACACCTTTCTTCATAATTTGTCTGAACATTTCTATGAAAATAATTACCCATCCTAAAAATAAAATTTCACATTATACAAAAACCTTTTTTTTGATAATATGTGAATCCATATGATAAGATCTCACTCACTAAATAATTTACTATGTTTGAATACCAATAAATAACTTTATGTTCAAATGCAAACAAGTGTTCATTAGGGAATAATTCTCTAATCTCTCAACTAGACATAAACTCTTCTTCCACTTTTAATGTAGATAAATGGTCAACTACTTGATTTTCTATAACTCACCTATACCATCTAATTAATCTAGGTTTATTATCTTTTTTCTCTACAAGGTATTTTATTGCCGAATGATTTGTATATACAATGACTTTATAACCAACAAGATAAAATCTAAACTTATTAAAGACTACTAATAACTCTTTTCAGTTGTAAAATAATTCATTTGATTTTAATTAATAGTTTTACTAGCATATTAAATACCACAAAAAATATTTTCCCTTCTTTACCTAAGCGCTACACCTATTGTAGAATCACTAGCATCACACATAAGTTCGAAAGGACTATTCTAGTCAAGTGTTATAGTGATAAGTGCAAAAATAACCCTAGTTGTTAATAATTTCAATGCTTACATAATCAGGAGTAAATACAAATGGAGCACCTTTTTCTAGCATAATATATAGAGGTTTTGAAACTTTTAAAAAATCCATAATGAACCTCTTATAAAATCTTGCATGTCCTAGAAAACACATAATTTTTTTACATTTATTAAAGGTGGAATTTTTTTCTATAATTTGAATCTTGGCCTTATCAACTTTTAAACCTAACTTAGATATTCTATGACCTAGAACAATACCTTCTCTCACCATAAAATGACACTTCACCTAATTTAACATTAAGTTTTCTTGTCACATCTTCTTAAGACTAATTTTTAAGTTTCTAAACAATTTTTAAATGCCATTCCAAATATGAGAAATTCAACCATAAACACTTCAATTTAATTTTCAATAAGATCAAAAAATATAGCCATCATATAATGTTGAAATATAGTAGGTACATTATATAATCCAAAAAGCATTCTTCTTAAGATAAAAGTACCATAAGGACAAGCGAAAGTAATTTTTTCTTTATCCTTAGGTGCTATACCATTTTGTTTATATCTTAGAAGCAATAAAATGGATGCCCTACTAATCTATCTAGCATTGATATACCAATGGTAAAGGAAATTGATCCTTCATAGTAGTCTTGTTCAACTTTCTATACTCGATATAAATTATACATTAAGGAAAATGATCCTTCCTAGTGGGTATGATTTCATTATTATGATTTATTATAATTATTATCCCACATTTTAAGTACATAATGAATTGGACTAACCCATGAACTATCCATGATAGAGTATATAATACATAACATCTAACCAATTTAATTTCTTTTTGTTTCACCTTTTCTTTGATAATTGGGTTGCATCTTCTTTGATTATCAATAAATGCTTCATAATTTTCATCCATTGGAAGTCTATGCATATATATATATATATATATATGGGATAATTCCCCTATGGTATTTAAAATTATTATGATGGGGAGCGACACCACATAGAACCATAGATCTTAGGGGGTACTTATTAAAATGATTAAGTACGACATCAAAGAATGATATACTACCTTGAGCGGTGGGAAATATTACCCTATGATGGATTTAAGCATCTAATAAGGACTCCTAAGGTCAATGAGTTTACATGTGCAAGAGATTTTTTCTCTACTTTATATATATAAAGTAAAGTAGAGTTTATTTTAAGTTGGGTTGTTAAGTTCCATATAGGTGCGAGGCCCCACTATTAATTATATCTTAAGAGAAGTAATATTTAAAAATATTC
Organism: Cymbidium sinense; assembly: GCA_021442155.1. Classification (NCBI taxonomy): domain Eukaryota; kingdom Viridiplantae; phylum Streptophyta; class Magnoliopsida; order Asparagales; family Orchidaceae; genus Cymbidium; species Cymbidium sinense. The sequence continues at coordinate 60,505,203 of CM038226.1, read as the reverse complement.
TTGATTAAAGTGATTGCCTAACATCTCTATGGATTGTAAAGTTTGATATCAATGGAGTGATTATTTTGAAAATTAAGTGGCAAAACTCAATTAGGATGAGTTCTTAATGAAATTCGAAGGAGCATAAGTAGGAGGTACTCATCATACTAGAAAACCTAGTGAGCACTTCATTCTATCATATGGTGAGGATATATATTTTTAAAGTACATAATTATGGTTGTTTAAGTTAATATTTATTATAAAGCTATGACATTTATTCCAACAATAGATGATTGTGGAAATGCCAAAGATGTGAGGATTTACATTCATATCAAAAGAAAAACGTGCTAATAATGAACCCGTATGTAAAGTGTTCCAACACAAGCTAAGAACTCAACTTAATTTTATCTAAAAAAATTGGTAAATGTTGGTTTACTGCACTAGATAGAGTTAGTCTATGTCAACTCTTTTGGAATTATGTTTACTTAGAGTAGATGCTAGATAGCTCCTCCTATGCTTTAAAATCAAGTAGTGAAATCTTATGTATATAAGATAGTTAGGCTGTTATTTATTACGAAAGAGTCTAAGAATCTAAACTGACTCCTTAAGAGCCTAAATCATGATTGATATGAAAGTACAACCTAGACTAATGTAGTAAAAATTACATATTTTTATTTATTTTGACTCAATAATTTGACTTAGCCTAGAGTGGACAAGTAAGCCTATATGCATGATGAGATTAAGTCATGGGCCAATTCGCAAGAAAGGTATTCTTCACTCAAGGGATTACAGTCAACGATCCTACACTCTCCTTATCGTGCAATGAGTGAATATCCCTTATAATTAAGGAGAGAAAACAATATGCATGCATAATGTTATCCACATTCATCATAGACCTATGAAATTTAAATCAATGTTATTGATTAATTACTATGATTTTAAGTGAGGTTATGAGTTGTATTAACTTTTAGTTGAAGTTATTTATTTTAATCAAATAAAAAATATAAAGTCTTAAAGTGCCTAATGAAATCCAGGCCACGTGTCAAAATATTATACTTTAAGAAACCTAGAAAAAGCATGAAATTTTTAGTGTGCAATCAAAATAAACACATTAATCCATAAATCAAATTTAAAAAATAATAAAATGTTGGTGTTGGTCGGGTTCCACTATAAACCCTGAAAAATAAAAAAAGCAAGTTGCTAAGCTCAACCCTTATACAAGAAAAATTTTAATAAATATTACAACAAATGAAATAGCCTATAGAACTCTTCACCTTCACTTGATCTTTCAAATCTTAGATCTTCCATGCATCATAGGGCTTCCTAGGTCTTTGGCTTATAGCTTCTAGCCATCCCAAACTCCATGGCTCTAATCTTACTCTATTATAAAATTACATTTAGAATTCTAAGAAAAAAATAAAATCCTAGCTAAACTTGGAAAATAGAAGTTAGCTATAACACATACACTCCAAGTAGTTATATATCATACAATTGGACTTAACACCCATGGTGCCAAGCCTACTTATTCTAATGGGCTATGCTAAAGAGGCGTGCAACATCTACAAGAAAAAATATTTAATTTATTATTATTATTATTCTAGTAATCCCTTTAACTAACACAACCTCCTATAAAAATACTATTAGACTAAAATAAGTAAAATTCTGCCATCTTGACTAGTGCACAAATAATCCTGATATTCAGTCTAAAATATTACATCACAATAGAGCACCAACTTAGCCTAAGTCTAAGATTGGCGGCACGCCAATCTAATATGTGTGTAGAGACTAGTATGGTATGAAAGAGTTAAGCTTTAATTTTTTTAGCTCTTTATTAAACAACAACTTGAAGTAATTAATCAAATGGGTACTTTTGATTCAAATAATTAGTGATTTAAGAAGTGAAATTTTTATTTTTTACAAGTTCAATCATATTTAAATTGGAATTAGTGTTTTAAAGAGTATGAAAGTTCATAAATCTCACTTAAAATGAGACTTACTCCCTTTCAATGCCCTAACCTAAGGTTAGACCTAAAGACATATTTTATAATTTTTAGTCCTCCTTAAAGGATCGTCAAGACTTTTATTAATTCTTAAGTTTGGATCAAACTTAAATAAACTTATATCTTCACGAGGGACACTTAGAGATGAATAGGCAGACATAAGGGGATATCCTCCAACCTAGTATCACTTTAATTATTCAATTTATTTAAAATATTCATTTTATCATCATAAATATTGCATTTTGAAATATTAATTTATTTATTCAATCACTTTAGTTTCCTTTTTTAAAATAATTATGAATTTACTCTATCACTCTAATAAATCATCCTTATATAATAATTTGCTTATTTTATTATTTTAATAATTCATTCTTAAATAACTATGTATTTATTTTATCATCCTAATAATTTACACTTATTTATTTATTTTATTAATTTTAAAATAATTATATGTTTATTTTATTATTCTAACAATTCATATGTACATAATAATGCCATCATTTTAATATTTCATTTTTGAAGTGATTATATACCTATCTAATCCAATAATTCATTAACTTAAGATAACATACATTTCCTTTAACATGAATATGAGTAAAGTAATTTTGTATCATTATGATATAGAATTTTAAATAATAATTTATATTTTTTAACATGTGATTTTCTACACCACTTTTTAGCTATGTGTAATTGTTAAACTAGGGAGATGACGTATCTATGACCTTCTTTCTACTAGTAGCCCTACGCCCAGAGTGTCCAAACTATATACCTTGAAAAGTATACATACGCATACATTATGCATAAAGGTTTCATTTATTTTATTAACTTTAATAACTTAGATAATAAGAATGTTATTTCTTGATTTAATGGTGATCATATTACTTATACATCATTCACTTAGAAGATTCAATTTTAAACATAAGTGTTAGTGATTTTAACTTTAAATATAATTTTGAGTTAGCCATATATTCATAACTAAAGAGAATGTATCAAATATATATCATAAAATGACCCAGTTGCCCTTAAGATCCTTCATACAAAAATAATTCCATTTAAGTCTAATCAACATTTCTTAATTAGTACATATTATTTATACTTAGTTAGGCCTATCGAGAAGAGATCAAATGATTGAATTTTTTTTTGCACACACTCTAGTTATTATTTAGATTTAATGGATGAAAATAATAATTTTTATAAATTAATTAAATTTCATAATTTTCTAATCAACTTAATGCCCAATAGACCTTAAAATTATTTAATCACAATCTATAAGGCAAAAAAATTTGAGAAAAAATAATATAAAAATGCACAAAAATAGTAAAATAAATAGCAAAAGTCTTAAGTCATTTGGGCGTATAAAATGTGATTAATCACACTAATTCAAATTTTTATAATTGCACAAGTACATTCAAAGTGCTCTAAACCAATTGGGAATTTTGATTTCATTCACTAATAATCACCTAAATGAGTCCATGAAAGGTCCATTCAAATTTTTTGGCGTTATACATAATCAATTATAAATTTTCTTTACTTTAGGCTAATTATATATATTATTTAATTAATTAAGTGCCCTAAAATATGATTTTTCAAAATAATCATGATTAGAGGTTTAAGAAAATTTCTAAGAGGCCTTTAAGGTTAATCATCGATGATTGAACATCAGAAGTCCACTTAGGATTTTTTTTAATTTTTGAAATTAAGTAATTAAGATATTTAATGGCTTAAACATTAGAAAATCATAATTATTAATTTGCTTACCAAATTGACTTAAAATAATCATGGGAGGTGAGGAATCATATGAGTAATTGAGGGTTAATTTTAAAAAAAACACCATTTTCATTCAATCCTTAATTACATCTAAATTAATGGATAAAATTTGGGGCATTTATTTTTTAAAAATTTCCTCTTTTTAGGCTTTGTAAAGAGTATTTATTTATATTATTTAGATTTTAAATAATTAATTATGTGTTTTCAATTTTTTGATAATTAATTGAATTTTTAACCCTAATTAATTGATTTTACATAGTCAGTACCTGAGTTAGCCATGCTTTTTCATACAGAGCCACATGATTAGTTATTTAAACCATCCCCATGGCTCTTGACTCAATAGGTAGATCTAGTTTCATCTTGAGCTATTTGAAGAATGTTTGGTGGAGTTAGGTATGGAAGTCACTCAGGCTGAATGGAGAGTTGGTCTCTCTAGTGATTGGGTGCTCGAGAGGCTTTGGGAACCATTGGGGACTGACTCTAGAGAGAATGAGAAGGTGTGTGTTAAGTTTGGAGCCTTGGGATGGAGAATAACTCCCTCCCTATGCGAACCACCTAAAGGGGGTGGTTCAGCCTTAGACAACTGACCAGGAAGTGGGTAGGGCTGAATTTGGCACTCGACTCCCTCTAATGGCCTGAAGAGTTTACCAGCCAAAGATGGAGGAAACAAGCCATGGGGAATGATCTAAAGGTTGGCCATTATGAGGGTGACCTTTTCTTGGTTAATGGTTGGACCAAACAGACTTAAGTTAGCTTGGGTTAGTTAGAGAGAGCTCAAGATATGCTAAAGAGGCTACCTTGGCCAAAGGAATGGGTTGGACCTTCCTATTTTAAGATTTCATCCTACCCATTGTTCACTTGATTTGGACTGAACTGGGTTCACCTTGGGTTCTCCTAAGTGGGTCAAAGGATTTGTGAGGATGAGTCATGCCAAGTTTGGTTAGGTTTGAGCATAGTTTGGTTGGGTTTGATTCATTTGGACTCATGTATATCAATTTGGGTTTAATAGAGTGAGGTTGATCAATTGACCAAATTAGGCCTAAGGAGTTGTTGAGTTGTGTTCAAATGATAGTTTGGAACACATTGGCGTAATTGGTTTGATTTAATTTGAAGTGAATTTGAATTTGGCTTATATGGGTTCATATGGGCCAAATGGGTCAAGTTGACCGATTTAGACAAATTGGTCAAATTAGGTGAAATTAGTAGTTGATTCATATTCAATTTGTTTATGTGGAGTTGATTTTAGGCCTTGAATTGATTTAATTTTATTTGGATTAGATTTGGGTTGAATTGATCCTTTAGGTCAATTTAGGCTAAGTTGGTCAATTGGGCTAGGTTGATCAAATTGGTTTTAATTAGCTATTATAGAGTGTTTAATAATTAGTTAATTCAGTCAAATTTGATTATGATCAAGAGTTGGTTAAATATGACCCATGATGTCACATTGGGTCAAGTTGGGTCAATGGTTTGGATTGGATTAATTGATCTTGATTGTTGGGTTATGATTAATAATCATATTGAGATTAATTACAATAATTGGTTTGATCCACTTTGAGTTAACTCAAGATTGGGCTTAATTTGACCCTTTAGGTCAAATAGGATTAAGTGGGTCAATTAGCAAAACTGACCTACTTGATTTCAATTGGATGTTGGAATATGAACAATAATCATTTTGGAAGTGATTATAGAAACTAGTTTGGCTTAATTTTTGTTAAATTAAAGTATAGTTTAATTTGAGCCTTAAGGTTAAATTGGTTAATTGGTTAAATTAGATGCCAATTGGTGATTAGAATGATTTTGGAGATTTATGTTGGCTTTCTTTGGTTTGAATTCAATTGAATTTGATTTCGCCCCTATAGGGTTCAATTGGGTCAACCTAGGCTAGATGAGCCAAATGATTGAATTGCATCCTACTTGGACCTTAATCAAGTTCAAATAATGTTTTGTGGGGCTTTGGTAATCAAGTTCAAATAAAGGTTTATAGGGCTTTGGTATGTTTAACTTCAAATGTTTTAGATGAATTTTGGGTTTAGCCCCTTTAGGCCTAAATGAGTCATATTGGGTCAACTTGGTAAATTGGCCAAATTGAACACCAGTTTGGTATGGTTTGGAGAATTTTAGGATTTTAGGTAGCACATGATCAATTGGATTTTATATGTAAGATTTAAAATTGGGGCCATTGGTTCCCACCTAGTCTAAGTCAGGCTGCCTTTAGGGTTACACCTTGTGATTCTTCTAGGCTTTGGGTTAGTGTCCCCCTGGCTACTAAAAGTGTCTTAACTCTAGGTGAGGAAATCTTAGTGCCTAGGTTGAGTCCTAAGTCTGAGTGACAATTTTTAAACTCACTAAAAGTGAGGTCAACATCCTAATATATACTATATTCCAAAAAAAAGCCCTCTTATGATCTTTAAGGACATAGATCAGCTTATCCTCTTGAATTTCATCTAAACTTATAAAATTAAGTATGGGCAAAGTTGATGATTTTTCTAGGTATGCATAGGCAAAGGCTTTAATTTTAACTATCATGCTTCTAAGATAAATGACTTAAGATTATGAGTGTTAAAAGATACTTCTAAATGCTCAACTTTTTCTTTAGTTTTTCTCTTAGATCTAAGGAAATAGATATAATTATTCTTTTCATCATTCTCAGCTAAGGCTTGTTCTAATAGATCCTCAATCAGAGATATGGCAAAATCCTATATTACACTTTCTTCTTTATGCCTTATATAATAACACTTCATTTTGTGATTGAGAAATTTTTTTGAATTAAGAACATTAACTTTTCTTTCTTCATCTTGAACTCTCATTATTAATTTCTCTTTTTGCACATCTATCATAGTTCTCCCTATCAACAAGAAAGGTTTTCCTAAGATCATATGGATATATTTCTCTTATTTTTTATCTAAAATAATGAAATAAGCATAGAGTTGAGTTTATCAACCTTAACTAATGCATCATCAGTAATATTCTTAAGATAAGTGTGGTGTTTATTTTTGGATGGTTCATGTGGACAACACATAGATTGTATTGGGTACTTATTGAAGTGATCAGATATGACATTGAGGTATGATGTACTATTTCAAAAGGTAGAAACATTATCCTACAATGGACCTAATAACCTAATAAGGACTCCTAAAGTATGATGGGTATTCGTATGTACCAAAGATTCTTTCCCTACTTGATATAGAAATATAAAGTAGGGCTAGTATTTTATGCTAGATTCTTTAATTTCATATGGAGGTAAGCCTCCATAGTTAATTACATCCTAAGAAATGAGATTTCTTAAGAATACTCTTGATTAGAGTAATCAATTATTGTCTCCAAATATTTCAAGGTTAAGACTATCAAAATATTAGCTAGTTTGGAAAATCAAGTGGGATTGTTCAATTGGAATATTTATTTTGGAATCCAAAGGAAAATAGGTACGAAGTGCTCATGATACTAGGAAGCCTAGTGAGCACTCCAACCTATCATATGGTGAGGCTTTATATGCTTGAAAGAGAGAGGATTTATTTTGTTTAAGCTAAAATTTTATTATATTGCTAGGGATTATAATCCGCAAATACAAGATTATGTAAATGCCTAAGAGGTGAGAATTTACACTCGTAGCCCAAAGGAAATGAGCGGCCTCAGATCTTAAATCTAGGGAGTTCTAGCACAAGCTAGAGCATGGCCTAAATCTAATCGAAAAGGGACATAAAGGTTTACCTCTATGAGAGAGGATAAACCACTCAACTCTTTTTAACTTAACACTGCCTAGAGTGGCTGCCAATTAACACCTCATACATTTTAAATCCATGCATATCGATCTTTTGTAATTGCAAGATGGCTTAAATTTGGAAAGAGACTAGAGTCCTAAACTAACTCCCTAAGAGACCTGATCATGTTTGGTATGAGCATATGACTTAGTCTAAAATAATGTGAAATCTTTTCAAATTTTATATTATTTTGACACATTCATTTGGACAAAGGCTTTGAGATTTATTATGCCTAAATGCATGATCAAATTATATCGTTGGAAAAATCAAAAGAGAAAGAGGGTGAAGCTCCATTATAAGGGGCTGCTCTCATATGTCAAGTGGTCCCTAAAGTGCAAGAATGAAGGCCCTCATTTTACAAGAGTGATAAAAGATGCCATGCATGATGTGAGGCATACAACATATAGCTATGGGGTTGTTAAATGTTTTAATTATCTTGATTATGACCTAAGCCTTAAGATGAGGTTATGAGTTGTTTAAAATTTAATTATGAATTATTAATTGGGATAGAAAAATTAATTTTTTCTTAAGAGCCTACCACATCCAGGCCACACATTTAATCATAAATTGTAAAGAGACTATGAAAAAGATGCAATTCTATTATGCAATCTAAACATAACATTAACCAAGCATGTTTAGATTCTCTAAAAGAATAAAAGGTCAGTGAAACTGGGTTCCGTCGTTCACCCCAAAGAAGAGAAAAATTGGGTAGCCGAGCTCTACCCTTATACAACCAGGATTTACAAAATAACATTACAATTGAAATTGAATACATGTTATCTTTCGATTTGCTCCAAGGCATCACAGGGCATGCTTGGACTAAGCCTTTTGGCCACTGCTAATCCTAATCTTCATAGCACTAATCCTAACTCCTATTACAAAATTATATCTTATATAAATTAAATCTAACTACACTTGTAAAATAAAGGTTAGCTAAACATATATACAAATCCAAGCAGTTATATTTCATAATTTGGACTTAGCACCCTGTATATAGGTAACTAATCCCACATGTCCTAACATGGATTATCCTTAGGGGCATAAGCAACCTGCAAAGAGAACATTTATATTTATTTTTTAGCAGCCCCTTAAGCAAAATCCCCTACAAAAAATAATATTGGGCTATCAACGGCCTAATATCCAGTATACAATCTACATTCCTAATATCCAGTCTAAAACATTATATCATAAAACAAAACACATCATCATTACATACATCATCCTAACCTAAGGCTAGAAGTGGTGACTTAGCATTGTGTGCTTAGGCTTTATGTGGTATGTCTTGGCTATACTTTTAAATTATAACTTTCTAAGTTATGAAATTATTTAAGTTAACATAATGGGTGGTTTAGTTTAGAGGTTTGTAAATTTTAATTTGTATCATTTGATTTACACTTAGCATTTAAATGTTATAAAGAGAAGAGGGAGGCTTAAACTCCTTCATCACTGCCAGAAGTTATTTTCTAAAGCATATTATTAATCCTAAGTTTAGGTTAACCTTAAAGAATCCTATTCAACATGAAAGACATCTTAAGATTAATATGGTTGAATGACCATCACATAAAATATGTTGGTCCTTTTTTTTCATCACCCATGACATGCATATGATTTAATACTTAGTGTACCTATTCATACAACATATTTTGGCACACTTGAATGATCATGGATACATACATTTGGAAATTGTATCTTACTTGATTGAATTATTTATTCAATAAATTAAATCTCTATACAAATTTTAATACAAATATACATATGAATGAAATCCAACAAGTACGTGTCATTGTTAAACCAGTGAAATGAGGTAATCAAATGAACTCCTTGGGGCTACTTAAAGCCTCATATTCTCGAGATGTCTAGACTATATACTTATCATCATTCAAACATATGTAAATCCATATATGAATATAGAAAAGAAAGCATTACCTTTACATGCAATACCTTTGATATGCTTATATGATTATGGTTGCATGTATTTTTAATAGAAAAGGGGAATTTCATTCCCAAACTAAAAACACACACATATGTATGAAAGGTTTAAGCAAGTACGTGCCATTGTTAAACCAGAAAACTGAGGTAATCATATGAACTCCTTGAGGCAACTTAAAGCCTCGTATTCCCAAGATGTCCAGACTATATACTCACCATCTTAAATATATATATGAATGTATACATGATTAAGAGAATGAAAATCATGCAAAAGATCATATTTTATTTGATTGAATTATTTATTCTTGTGAATTAATGCTCTATCCAAATTCTAATACAAATATACATAGGAATGAAATTAAATAAGTACATGCCATTATTAAACCAGAAAAGTGAGGTAATCAAATGACCTCTTTGGGGATACTTAAAGCCTCGTATTCTCGAAATGTCCAGACTATATACTTATCATCATTCAAATATATGTAAATCTATATAGGAACTTAGGAAAGAAAGCCAAAATTCAACATGCTTAAGCTATAAAAACATGTAAATCCTATGTATAATCATAACAACTATCACCCCAAATGTTATTATCAATTTATAGCTTTTTGAAAAATAAATTTGGATTTATTAGTGACAATAGCCACACATATCATAAAATTAAGCCAACAAATGCAATTTTACATAAGTAAATTTCAATTAATTCTTTTGAATTTAGAAACATGAATACATGAGATCACTTGAGATACAACATTTAAAGTGATTGAAAAGGAATAGCTAAACATAACCAAATGATTCATTCAACTACACTAATTCTTAAGGGCAATCACATTAAATTAAATTTATTTAAAGAAAGTCAAAGCTTCTTATTAATTTTAATTTTGGATTTTAATTAGATTTAGAGAAGATATGTCATTTGCTATTTTTAATCCCATTCCCATGTTGGTAATCTTAATTTGTTTAAGGAGAGATAATTAATTGACTTTATGATTTAATTAGGTTGAATCATTAAATAATCCACTTAATTACCCTTTCCTATTTTTCTTTACTTTAATTAATTATTTAATCATGAGCCACAAATTACATGAACATGAGGAAAAATAAAAGTGCAATGCTCCTCAAGGGCCTAATGCAATTGGCTCATGATTAAATATTAATTAAGTTAAAGAATCTAATTAAGTACTTTTATGATTTTTTCACACTTAAGGGTTAATCATAATTTTCTTAAGGATCTTTATGTTATTGAACACATAAAGAGGAACCATTTATTTAAATATTGATTATCTGAAGGGATTAACAATTTAATTTGGTTTGATTTGGCCATTAATTAATTAATTAACCCTCAATCAATTCATGATTTAATCAACTCTCTTTAATGAGATGGATTTGAAAAAATAATTGAGAAAGAGGCCTTAATCATTCTCCCTCATCATCTCTCTATTAATTAATAATTAATGAAGTTAAATCAATTAATTTTTACTATTTAAAATATTAATTAATCATCAAATTAATTAAGAGAGTAATTAAGGTTTGAATTTTAAAATCCCTTAATTACATAGCCAATAAATCCACATAAAATCATGGGAGGCAGAGGTGATCCCACTAAATCATCAGGCCAAGTTTAGGATTAATTGCCCAAGTAATTAGGGCTTAATTAAGCAATTAAGAAAACATTCAAACCTTAATTAATCCATAGTCACTATTCAAAATCAAATGAAATCATTTTTATTAAATTCTCATATGTTTAACCTTTTCAGAATGTATTTATTTGAATTTTTTGGATTTTTCTATAATTAGTTATAATTTTAGAAAGTTTCAACCAATTAAAATAAATTTTTAAGCCTAATTAATCCCTAATCCTATCACGCCAAGCGGATGGCTGACATGGCACTACTTTCCATATGGAATCATGGGATTGGCCACTTAAATCATCCGATGCAGCATTGGCGGACGTGCTTTCATCCATGTCATGATTCAAAATGATAGAAATTAATCCATGTAGTTCTTGTAGGATTAAATCAAGTGAAACAAATAGATTAAATCATGGTCGTCCATTCCAATCACGTGGAACAGATGACGGATGATCCTTTATCCCCTAAACGATGAAAAATAAACATTATCCGCCCTCCCCTACTTGATTTGAGCTCATTAGAGCTCATGGATTCTCAAAATTGATCCCAAAATGTTCACGGAGGTGATCTAAATGGATCCTATTGTGGGATTCACACAAAATCAAACTTTCCTTCACAAAACCTAGAAAATTTTGGAAAATTAACAATTTACCAGAACTTACCTCATCGGAGCTCAGGACTAGCGGTTAACTGATAGAGGTAGCTTTGTCTTGAAGAGATGAAGCCTAGCTAAGAAGCTCGCACCTTGCCTCATCGCCAATGGCTCTGGGGACCAAGCGTCATAAAAAAACTCATTAGAGTTAGCTTGGATTGGTTTCCAGTGCTCGAATCAATCCGGAATTGATTCGTTTCTCCTCATCGAAGCTTCATGAAGGTGTAGGTAAGGTTAATTTTAAAATGGTGAAAATGGTAGAGTTTGGAGGAGGTTGGATGGAGATTGGATCTATCCTATTTTGGGCTTGGAAATTTTGGCGATAGGGAGGCTATAAGAATTTGGAGAAAGTTCTAGGAGACTCGCCTTGAGTTGCTTGTGCTCTAAGGATGTGTGTTGTATGGAATGAGCTTAAATGGGGAAGAGTATTCTCTCCTCCCCATTCAAATTGATAGCTTGGATGAATTCTACAAATTACAGGTGTCCAACCAGTGCAATAGGCTGTGGGTGGCGAGGAATCAGTGAGGTTGCTTGATTTGAGTGGCCAAGGGAGGAAAGTGGGCTGTCAAGGGCTGAGGTAGCTGTCCTTGGTTTCCTATGTGTGCAAATGGGAGGAAGTGGTTAGCTCACCTTCACCTAGCTCATGGTTGACCCAACCAGCTTTGGGTCAGGTGAGCCAGTGGTCCTCATATCCATATGGAGCTTAAGGTGGTTGCTAACAGTAGAAGAGTGGATTTGATCATCCAAGAATAGGTTTTATCTCATTAGGAAGGCTTTACCCAATGGGTAATGGGTCAATTCGGATTGTACTTGGGTTGGGTTAGATTTGGGTTGACCCATGGTGATCCAAAGATGGGTCATGCCAAGTTTGAATGGGTTTGGACTTGGATTGGTTTTGTTTGCTCAATTTAACCCATGTAGGTCAAATTAGGCTAAGTTGTGTTAGGTTGACCAATTGGTCAAATTGGGTCAAACCAAGGCTTGTGTCAAGTTCAAATGATGATTTGGGATGTTTGGGTTCAATTGGTTTGATTTGGTTTTGAGTAGATTTGAATTTGACTCATATGGGTTCATATGGGTCAAATGGGCTGAGTTGACCAATTGGGTCAAATTGATCAAATTGGCTTAGGCTAGGTGTTGATTTAGGTTCAATTGATCATTTGAAGATGATTGTAGGCTTTGATTTCAATCAATTTGGATTTACAAATAATTTAGACAATCTTGACCCTTTAGGTCAATTTTGGCTAAATGGGTCAATTGGGTTGACTTGTTCAAATTGGGTTCAACCAAGGGATTGATCATGTTCAGTAGTCAATTTGTAATGGATTTGAGTCAATGGTTTCAATTAGTTTGGATTAGATTTTGAATTGGCCCAATTTGACCTTTTAAGTCATATTGGGTCAACTTGGGTCAAAGCGACCAATTGGACATGATTTGGCTCAATTGATAGCCAGGTCATGTTCAAGGATCAATTTGAAGTTGGTATCAATCATTGGTTTCAATCAATTTGAATTGGGATGGGATTTGGTTCAATCTGGCTCATGCAGGTTAATTGGGCCAACTTGATCAAATGACCAAATTGACTTGGCTTGACCTAATTGATTGTAATTGATCAATCAAGGATTATCAACAATCATTATAGGAGGTTTTGGAAGATTTGGTTCAATCCAATTTGTTTTGGATTGGAGTTTAGTTCAAATGGGTCCTTTAGGTCACTTTGGGTCAAGTGAGCCTAATTGGTCAATTTAGTTGATTTTGGGTTGAACTAAGTTTGGTTGAGTTTAATAATGGATTTAGGATTGATTTGTGGCTTTGATTGAAATTGATTTGGGTTTAATTGGATTTTGGCTCATTTGGATATTTTGGGTTTAGATGGGCTAACTTGGGTTAATTGAATTGATTTTGGTCAATGTGTTTGATTGGTTTGATTGTAGAATTTTAAAAGATGATTGAAAGGTTTGAAAAATATCAATTAAGTTTGGTTTGATTTAAGGAGGTTTGGGGTCAAATCCATTAGATTGAATCATAGGGTTAAGATGTGTTTGATTTTTCCTTGGTGTTTGGGTATGGGATTGGTTTCAATTGGTATTTGTTTGATTTGAGGTTAGGTTTTGCATTGATTCAAAGTTGGTTTTGGACTTAATGTTAGACATAAGTCATGGGTTAGGCATAAGGTAGGTAAGTTTCCTTAGTCCTAAGTCATAGCCTAGTCCTATGATGAATCCTCCTAAGTCCCTAGGTTTAGGTTAAGTGTTCACTTAGTCACTAGAAGTGCCCTATGACTAAAGAGAATCTAGTGTTTAGAAGACTCCTAGATCTAAGATGGGAAGATTAAATCCTCACTTCAAAAGTGTCACACTAGTGGGCTGCACTTCACCTTATCCTAATTTCTTAAATATAAACATGGGCAATAAAGTTATATTGGATCTTAAGTCACACAGTGCCTTCTAAAATAATTTATCTCTTATAGTGCATGGTATAGTTAACCTACATGGATCTTTAAAATTTTTAGGTAATTTTCTTTGAATCATGACTCTACATTCTTCGATTAGTGCTACAATTTAATTTTCTCCCAATTTCTTTTTATAAAGTGTATGTTTCACGAATTTAGCATATGTTGGAATTTGTCTAAGGGCTTTTATAAATGAAATATTAATGGGCAATATTTTTAACACATCTAAGAATTTTGAAAACTATTTATCAAAATTTCAATTTTGGAGTCTCTTTAGAGGTGGTCTCTCTTTCTCTCTCTTATTTTTTAAATGCTTCTCTTGCACTCTTAATTTTATTATCTTTTTTCCCTCATTTAAATCCTCTAAATTTTCAATTTTATTTTTCAATTTATTTTCCTCATTTTTTTTACTTTTCCTAGCTCTTTTACACTTCTCAATTTTTTGGCTTCACATTATTTTTTACCCTTTTCCTTAGGATATATTTAAGTATTAGTAGGTAAACTACGAGGAACTACAAATTAAGTTGAAAGCTAATTACCATAATTTAATTTTTAAATTTTTGATAGAGGTAGTTTGATTTTATAATTAGGTCCCCATTTATAACACTAATTCTTCTAATGAAGGACTCTTTTCTTGAGTTGGTTTTGAGAAGGATATCCAGGTGGAATCATTGTTCTATAATTTGAATTATTAAAATTCCTATTATTTTAATTTTTTATATTTTCATCAGCATTAGGGCTAGCTATGCAAATCTTAAAGTGATTCCTTTAACTAGAGTTACAAGTGTTTGAGAATGGATCATCAGGTCTATTGGTGACTTAATGAAGTAGTTACACTCCTTGATTATTAGGCTCTTCTAAAATTAATGCTTCACTACTCTCACAAATAGGGTTAGTAGAAGTAAAATTTTGGCTAACCCCCAAATATCTAATTTCTCAGACAAAGTTGCTACTTATGAAGTTAATATGGAGATTGCATCATTATTATGCACAATAACTACTTTCTTAGGATTTAGCTTATCTGATGTTCATTGAAAGTTATTAGTTGCCATTTAGGCTTTTTTCAAAAGGTTTAGACATAAGGCTACCTTTAGTTGCTATATCGATAATGGATCTTAGGGAGCTGACTATACCATTATAAAATGATTGAATAATCAACCAATCAGACAAATAGGGATGTGGATATTTTCCTAATAGATTTTATCCCTCTTCCATGCCTCATAAATTGATTCATTATCACTTTAAATAAAGGATGTGATAATATTCTTAACCTTAGCAGTCATAGAATGTGGGCAATACTTGGCTAAAATTTTGAGCTAATTCATTATAAGTAGTGATAGATCCTTGCGTGATAAAAGTGGATGTCCTTTTTAGTGAGATTAAAAGAACTATAAAATATGGATCTTTAGATTAATATCCATAAATGGAATTTGGAGTTTTTTTGGTTGGGTAATATAGGGTGTAAGATGATATGATAGTGGGAATACTTAAATTAGACCAGCTTGGGCTGGCAAATTTAAAATATCACTTTAAGGAATGAGCTTTAAGAGAGGTAGATGCCTATAAATACTAGTGGATGTTTAGTTTGTGATATGTATTTATGATCTATAATAGTTGGATTTGAATGATATGGTTTAAAAGGTTATTTATGTGTACAGATTGAGTCTAGATTGCAACTAGTGAAGTAGAGTTATTATTGAGTGGGAAGAAGGTGTAGGCTTATGAAGAAGAGTTGAAGGCATAATAGATGGTTAAAAATGATTTTAGGAAGTATAAATGAGATTAAAGTAAGTTAAATTTTGTTATGGAGGTGAGAACAACAAAAGAATGCTGGATAACTAGCACTCCCACAAAGGGTTACCAAGATTTGGCCACCAAACTCTTAAACCATAAGAATAACTGAAATAATTAATAATTATAAAAAAAAATCACTTTTCATTCTATTAAGGAGGACTATTTATAGCCATTACAATCATTTTTTATAGAAAATTCAAAACATGGAGAGAAAGGCGGTAGAAACATTAATTTGAAATAATAAGTTACCTTGTTATTTTATGACATCCACACATTTTACATGTTATTATTTTATATGGATTCAATAACTCATGCTTTAGATTTTAAATTCAAAGTTCTAAATTGAATGTTTTTAAAAAGAAAATAAAAATTACATGATTTAAAAAATTGAAATCATAAAATGGGCCTTTTTGGGCTAGTGACCAATGCATCCTTCTTTCTTAAATTATCTTGGGCTTTAGCTTGCGATCTATTAAATAGACCATGAGCATTAATTTCTTGATATGCAAGATGTTAGCCTTTAACTTTAGATCTATTAAATGGACCTTGAGTTCTAATGTTGTGATCCACATGATGTGTTACATTGACTCTTTCAGGCCTATTAGAATTCTGCTCTATAGTCTTTTATAAGTTGCGAGACAAGTGTCTCAAAGTCAATTTGAGTCAGCCATGTATATTTTATATGTGGTCTTCTTTCAATAAACAAAATATTTATGATCATTAGTAGAGTTTGTGGGCTCTTCATCAGCAATAATATAATCAACTTCCAGCAATGCAAGTGATGAGAAGGTGTTCTTTAAGTGGGTATCTATATCTCTTAGTAAAGAGTCAATTTGAACAGGTGAATGTTTGCACTCTTTTATATGATATAATATCTTCAATACTAATAATTGGATGAATGAGCATATCAATAAGAAAATTGAAGTAATAAACATTAGTTCCACTCATTTTTAAAATTTTAGAAGGAATTTGAGCTCACACATGCAATTTCTTATATTTAGATGTTAAATAATGCTCAAGGAGTTTGTGAATCAAAATATAATCATCCTCTTTATATTCCTTTATTGAATGATAATGATTTATCTTAGAAGCATAATTTTCATTACTTATAGTAATCTGCCTTCTTATATCATCATGGAGGATTAGAAAGTCCTTAGCAAATGAGATTGTAGTATTAATAAATTTTGGGATGGTAGCTTTCACATATCAGTTAGATGTCTAAGATTTTGTCCATAAACTATTTTAAAAGATGATTTATTTATAGTTCTAAATACAATACAATTATAAATAAATTCATATGTTGGTAAGTATAAAGCTTTATTTCTTAAACATTTTTCTACCAAACATCAAAGAAAGTTTCCTAAAGTGCAATTGATTGCTTTAGTTTGTCCATCTATTTGATGATGGAATGCTAATGAAAATTTTAATTTTGTACTTAATAATTTTTATAATATTTTCCAAAAGTGAGATACAAACCTAACATCTCTATTAAAACTAATAGTAGAAGGGAAACCATGGAGCTGCATGATTTCTTTAAAAAAGATTTTTTTTTATATGAGAAGAATCATTTATTTCAGAGCAAGGTAAGAAATGAATTATTATGGTGTTTTTATTTGGAACATCACACAAATTTTGGGGGTTCTTACTTAAGTAATCAACTACATTATTAAAGAATAAATATGTTATCCCAAGACATAAAAATATTATCTTATAATGGATTTAATTACTTAGTAAAGACTCATAAGGTTGATGAGTCTACAATGTACTAGAGATTTTTCTCATGAACTACATGGAGAAGAAGAATAGGTTTATTTACTGCATGGTTTATAGTTCCCTATAAGAGCAATCCCCTATAGTTAATTACATTTTAGAAGAAAATAATTCCTCGTAAGAATACTCTTTATTAAAGAAATTGGCCTTCATTTCTATGGAGTTTAAAGTTTAATACAAGGATGATTAATTTGGAAGTCAAATGGGAATGCTTCAAAAGAAAAGAGTTCTTTTTAGATGCCAATTGAGGCTAACTAAGATATTCTTTAGATATTGAGAAGCTTAGTAAGCATTTCAACTTATTCTATTGAAGTACTTTATGGCCTTGAAAATGAAGTTATTTAGATTTTGAGTTTCAATTTTATTATAAACTTAGGACTTAAATTATGATAGCATAAGACTATAGAAATATCTAAGAGGTGAAGACATATTTCTATAGCAAAGGAGAAATAGGATGTTTTAGATCTTAAATCTAAACAGTGCTTCTAACATGAGTTAGAAGCTTGATGTAGCCTAATCATAGAAATTTGGGATTTATTGACTACTTCTCTCCTGAAAACATAAGCTTATTCTGACTCTTCTAGACTTATAACCCTCTTAGTATGGTTTCCAATTAACACTCCTTATGATTTAAAATCATGAGTCTAGTCTTATGAAGGTAAGATTGTTTACCTATTTTATTTGGAAAAGAAGCTAAAAGCCTAAACTCACTCTCTAACCTTAATATTAAGACTAGAATATTAATGCTTCTAGTTAATGCAATAAATTTAAAATTTTAATAATTTTCAAGAAACTAATTTTAATGCTTCAGGTATGCAAATTATGCCTACAATGAGATATAGATAGAAATGACTTATGGGCTAAATCAGAAGAAATGATAGACTTTCTTAAAAAGGATAGTCATCTTTATAGGTGAGATGTCCCTTTATGTGCAATGGGAGAAGAGCCCAATTCAAGAAAAATAAAAAGAAATGCAAACATGGTTCACAATTCTAGGGCTTTGTAGCTGCTTTTAATATTTGTTTCTAATGCTTTAATTGGTGAGGTTATGCATTATTTGTTTATCTATTTTATATGTGAGAGATTTAAATAAGTTGGGTAAAAAATTTAATTTTATTCAAAGAACCTAACACAAATATAGGCTTTCATCATAAGCACAACAATCATAGAAAAATTAATGAAAAGCATACAATTCTATTGCACACCCCAAAATAAATCACATTAAACATGAACAAATAAAATAATAAAAGGCCAGTGCAGTCAGGTGCTGCAATACAACCAATAAAAAAAGTGAACTTAGTTTTCTTAATTGTCAATTAAATTAATCATAATTAGGTGATTATTCAAGTTTATAATTATTAGCTTAATTAGATGATTATCTTAATTAATTAACATAATCAAAAGTGAAATGATGGTAAGTTAAGTTAATCATGATCATTTTGATTATGGTTTAATCCTTAATTATTTGAATTCATTATAACTAACTTGATTATGGTATGATGAATGATTAATTGAGTGTTCAAAATTACATTGATTAATTGATCAAGATAGTTGCAGTTTGATTAATTGATCTATATTAGTTTATCTTATTTAAATTAGTTTGTTCAGATTGGGTTTAATTTTGTTAAGTTTATGATTAATTTATTTTAATTAATAATATTTAACTTTAACATGATTAATTTGATTATGTGATTGACTTGATTAAAGGGTTTAATTGGATTAACTCGATATTAATCAAAGATTTCATAAGGCATGATTGATTTAATTAAAACATTATGAATATTTATAATTAAGTATTTTAATCTGGATCAAATTTAAAACAAGGCTTATTTAAGTTAAGTTGGTTTAGTTAAATGATTGATTAATTTAATTTGAAGTTTCATTATTAAATTGATTAAGGGTATTAATTAGAAGTTGATGAGTTGATTACATTTAATTTGACTGAATAATTAATTTGATTAATACTAGATTAATAATTAGTTAGGCTTTTATTTCAACCCTTGATTAGTTTTATTAGGAGGTTAGTTAAAGAACTTAATTTTCTTAATGATTAATTAAATCAACCCTAATTAAATGATTATTTGATTTCATTAGCTTAATCATTGATTACCAAAATTAAAACTTAATTGATTATTAATTTAATTAATTATGATCAATTAAATTATTTAACTGATCAAGATTGAATTAATGGTTAAGAATTTTCCAAAATTAATGGTTAATTGAGATTTAACTTAGTTGGATGCTCAACCTATTTAAATGATTAAAGCTTGACCATACTTTTAATTAATTTTATAACAAGCATGTAAATTAAGTGTTAAACTTAACTAAGATTAACTAAGTGATTATTTTAATCAATGATCAATTATTAATTAAATCAATTCTAATTAGTTTAGTCAAGTTTAATTATGAATTAATTATGATAGGTCATAGTTAAATTAATTAGGATTTGAATTGGTTTATTGCATTTTAGATGACTTAAGTTAATCTTATAACATTAGTTGAAATTTAATTTTACTTATTTTGATGTAGTTAATTCAATTAATGTTTTAATTAATTAGGTCACATATGATTAACTTAATTAAGTTCCAACTTATGTTTCATTAGGTTTAGGTTTAGTTTGGTTTAAATTGAAGATTAAGTCGTATGTTTTATTCAATTTAGGGTTTAGTTTGATAAGGGGATAAATCTTAATTTGTCTACTATTTTTGACTTGATATTTAATTTATTATAGATTTTTGAAATTTAGATATAATAAATTCAATAGATCTTGAATTTAATAATTTATTAAACCTTAAGTATATGATTTTTGAGTTTACTATATTCCAAAAGGTTCTATTATTTTCATAGGTTTCTCTAATGTTAAATATGATGTTTTAAATAAGTTTCAAGTATTTCCCTAATTTATTTGATTTAATTTTAATTATTTCACTAACTTATACCCTATAATTTGGAAATTTCATCTTTCAATTTATTAATAAAAATTTCTTAAAATTTTATGTTAGGTTGGCCTTACTACTGATTTCATCTTCCCAAAGTTTCAAGTCAAATGGATACTTTAAGTGTATTAAGATTTGATTATTTTTTTATTTAAACTTACATTAAAACAAAATTGTCCAATAAAAATTGGGGATTTTATTTTTATTAGATTCCTCTCTAAGTTATTAATCCATAAAGAGGTCATTTATATTTTTTTTGGATTGTTGGTTAACTTATAACACATTTTTAAAGTTCAACTTAATGAAATAAATTAATTAAAAGTCAATTAATTTATAATTAAAATATTTTGAGGTTTAATGAGATTTAAAGGCCTTGAATATTTTTCTTAAGCTTCTTGATGTTAATTAAAGTGGTCTGAAGTATTTTGATGATTTTCCATATTTTTTATTTTAAATTATTTATTTTTTCAAAATTTGAGATTTTGAGCTTCAAAACTAATAACATTCAATCTATTCATCATTTTGACTTGAGCTTTTTATGGTAGGTAAGTATTAGCATGAATTTCAATCACTTAAATTTTTTGTTCATTTTTATTAATATAATATTAATAAAATTTTATATTTTCATTATAACCCAAAATAATCCTAAAATACCCAACAAAAATTTTGGATTTTGAGTTCATTAGATTCCTCTTAAATAGATGAATCCAATAAATCCATATTTACAATTTTAGTTGGATTTTTTATTTTTTATGATACTTTAAAGTTCCAAGTGTTTTAAGGCAATTTTAAAATTCAAAAAATCTTAAATTTTTTATTTAACTTAGCTAGCATTGAGTTAGCACTCACTCGGTAACACTTTACGTGTGTTCACCGTGAATTGGTCCATGCAAATGGGTAGGTGGATAATAAGCAATAAAAGTGTGGGTTATATCAAACAGTGCATATCAATCCAATGGATTTAATTGCCCAAATTAAACCCTTTAATGTTTTAATCAAAGTCATTCATCCTATATGAAGAGAATCATACGGCTGTGTGATTGTCTTCCCCACACAAGATGGACAATGTGGCACGGATGCCATTACCACCCCTCCTTCTCTTTGATTATCAATGATTCATGGAAGAAATCTCCATTTTCTCGTTTCAACATGCTGCAAATAGAAAAAACAATGAGATTCTATGGATAAATCCTAATTTTTATTATCTTTCTTTACAATATATCAAGACCTAGTGGTCATCTAAAGGGAGAGTTGATTACCTCACTTAATCCCTTGTTGAGTGGATTTTTTTATTCAAAATATTTTCATGTTATGAGGAGAAGCTGCAGAATAGATATGTCCACTTTCCTCCTCTTTAATCATCAGGGATGTTGACCTCCACCACCTCTTGATAGATCTTGATTTGATTTGATGGTTTTGCGATCAGGAAAGGTGCGCCAAAGCTCCATCTCACTCCTTAGACGATGGTGAAGGCGTGCAAAATGTTAAAGGTGGAGAAGATGTCCTGGAAGATTTAATTTGTAGGTGACCGACACCTCCACCAATGGTCGTGGAGGTGGGAGGTTGCCAGACATGGGGATTTGGATTTTGAAATTGCTCGTGGAGGTGGTTAAATGACTGAAGATGTGCTTAGGTCAATCAAGTGGAGGACTTGAGAGGAGATTTAACGGGACTAGAAGTTTTGGCATTTTTTTAATTTTTCTTCTTTACTTTTAATCTCTTATCTAGCCACCAAAGTTGAAGAGTCCAATTCATAACTTAAGGAGATTAGCTAGTTTTGGGTTGCCAAAGTCCAACTTGGATTTTACATGTTAAATTTGAGTTAGGTCAACTCATGTTGACAAATTAATTTGGGTTAGATTAAGTAATTTATATTGGCTCATTGGCTTTAGAATGAGGCTTTAATCATGCTTATTTTGTTCATGGATGGTCTTTAAAATTAATCAAATTGATTTGATTTGAATCTAATTTATTTTAACATTAATTTGACTTACTTTGACCATATTTGACCAACTTTGACTAAGATAAGTTAAGTTGACTAATATGATTCAATTTATTATTTTGGGTTTAGATTTGGCTTCAATTATGAATTGGATGGATCAATTTTCATTAATTTTGATTAATTTTTAGGTTTGAATCACATTCCAAATTCTATTTTGTGAATTACTTAGAACATTTAGGATTGATTGTGATTCAATTTGAAATAAAAAAGATTTGACCTAAATTAACCAATTGGGTCAAATTTGATTCATCTGAGTCAATAGACTAAATTGGTCAAATTGGTCTCATGAAGAGCTAGATTATGTCTAATAATGTGTTTAGAGTGATTCAAACTATTTTATTTGATTTAATTTAAATTTAGCTCAATTGGGTCCATTTAAACCAACTTGGGCTAAATAACTAAATTAGTTGAACTAAGCTCAATTGAATTTAGTTTTGTGTTTAGTTAAGTGCATATGATGATTTTGATCCTCTTGGATGGCTTAATTTAGTTTAATTTTGCTTGAGTTGGCCATTGACTTGGTGGGACCCATATAGGTCAACTTAGATCAAATCACCTTATAAAACATTTCAAAATTTAATTGGATTTAGTTTAATGCTTAATTGAGTTTGAATAATAATTTTTAGCCTTTGGATGGGTTCAATTTGATTTAATTTAAATTTGGGTTAAATTGGGCTTAATGGGTTAATTGGGTTAATCAACCTAATTAACTTATTTAAGGGTTAATTAGGTTAATCAACCTAATTATCTTATTTAAGGGTTAATTTGGTTAATCAACCTAATTAACTTATTTTAGGGTTAATTAAATACACAGGTTCAAGTTTCGATCGATATTTGAGGAGTTGATCTTCCTTCTCGAAAATGAAGATTGCTAGTTGCCCATAATTTACTTAGTACTCGGTATAACTCACGCATTTATGTACAAACAAGTGCATACGAAGTCATACGAATATCTCCGGTAGTTAGTACAATCCATGGAAGAAATCTCCATTTTCTTGTTTCAACATGCTGCAAATAGAAAAAATAATGAGATTCTATGGATAAATCCTAATTTTTATGATCTTTCTTTACAATATATCAAGACCTAGTGGTCATCTAAAGGGAGAGTTGATTACCTCACTTAAGCCCTTGTTGAGTGGATTTTTTTATTCAAAATATTTTCATGTTATGAGGAGAAGCTGCGGAATAGATATGCCCACTTGCCTCCTCTTTAATCATCAGGGATGTTGACCTCCACCACCTCTTGATAGATCTTGATTTGATTTGATGGTTTTGCGATTAGGAAAGGTGCGCCAAAGCTCCATCTCAGTCCTTAGATGATGGTGAAGGCGTGCAAAATGTTAAAGGTGGAGAAGATGGCCTGGAAGATTTAATTTGTAGGTGACCAACACCTCCACCAATGGTCGTGGAGGTGGGAGGTTGCCAGACATGGGGATTTGGATTTTGAAATTGCTCGTGGAGGTGGTTAAATGATTGAAGATGTGCTTAGGTCAATCAAGTGGAGGACTTGAGAGGAGATTTAAAGGGACTAGAAGTTTTGGCATTTTTTAATTTTTCTTCTTTACTTTTAATCTCTTATCTAGCCACCAAAGTTGAAAAGTCCAATTCATAACTTAAGGAGATTAGCTAGTTTTGGGTTGCCAAAGTCCAACTTGGATTTTTACATGTTAAATTTGAGTTAGGTCAACTCATGTTGACAAATTAATTTGGGTTAGATTAAGTAATTTATATTGGCTCATTGGCTTTAGAATGAGGCTTTAATCATGCTTATTTTGTTCATGGATGGTCTTTAAAATTAATCAAATTGATTTGATTTGAATCTAATTTATTTTAACATTAATTTGACTTACTTTGACCATATTTGACCAACTTTGACTAAAATAAGTTAAGTTGACTAATATGATTCAATTTATTATTTTGGGTTTAGATTTGGCTTCAATTATGAATTGGATGGATCAATTTTCATTAATTTTAATTAATTTTTAGGTTTGAATCACATTCCAAATTCTATTTTGTGAATTACTTAGAACATTTAGGATTGATTGTGATTCAATTTGAAATAAAAAGATTTGACCTAAATTAACCAATTGGGTCAAATTTGATTCATCTGAGTCAATAGACTAAATTGGTCAAATTGGTCCCATGAAGAGCTAGATTATGTCTAATAATGTGTTTAGAGTGATTCAAACTATTTTATTTGATTTAATTTAAATTTAGCTCAATTGGGTCCATTTAAGCCAACTTGGGCTAAATAACTAAATTAGTTCAACTAAGCTCAATTGAATTTAGTTTTTTGTTTAGTTAAGTGCATATGATGATTTTGATCCTCTTGGATGGCTTAATTTAGTTTAATTTTGCTTGAGTTGGCCATTGACTTGGTGGGGCCCATATAGGTCAACTTAGATCAAATCAATAAAACATTTCAAAATTTAATTGGATTTAGTTTAATGCTTAATTGAGTTTGAATAATAATTTTAGCCTTTGGATGGGTTCAATTTGATTTAATTTAAATTTGGGTTAAATTGGGCTTAATGGGTTAATTGGGTTAATCAACCTAATTAACTTATTTAAGGGTTAATTGGGTTAATCAACCTAATTATCTTATTTAAGGGTTAATTTGGTTAATCAACCTAATTAACTTATTTTAGGGTTAATTTAATACACGGGTTCAAGTTTTGATCGATATTTGAGGAGTTGATCTTCCTTCTCGAAAATGAAGATTGCTAGTTGTCCATAATTTACTTAGTACTCGGTATAACTCACGCATTTATGTACAAACTAGTGCATACGAAGTCATACGAATATCTCCGATAGTTAGTACATTTAGGTTTTAGATTAAATGTGTTTTATTTAATATTGAGTTTAGCTTGATTGAATATGGAGGAGATTGGACTCATCTAGCTCAATTAGGCTAGGTTGGATTTTAAGTGGGGCCCACTAGCCTAACCTAGGACTCACCTTAAAAGTGTTGACTTTTAATTTAGTTTAAGCTTTAATTTTAAAATTTATGTTTGATTTAATATTTATCAATTTATTTTAATTTTAAGTTTATTTCTACACCTAATAATTAAGTGTACTATCCTAAGTGCCTAATTAGGAAGTCTCTAATTTAAAATTAGGGAGTTTAATTACTAAGATTTGGATAGATGTCGATCTCATCCGAAAATAAGGTCAACAATATTTTTTGAAAATTTACCAACTACTAAGAACACTATAGCATGATTCTCTTGTCTCAAAATTCCTTCAATTCTAACTCTTAATGCATTATAGGTTACTTAAAAAGCTATAAAGAAGTTAGCGAGTCTAAGTATTGGGGTTGATCTAATTAAAATCTTAATTATGTTTAAAGCCCTTTGTGCAGCAAAGGACTAAAAATAAATAAATCTAATTTTAATAGATTAGTGATTGGTGCCACAAGAGTACTAAAGTTCTTGATGAACCTCTTGTAAAAGGTGGCTAACCCATAGAAACTTCTAACTTCTTTAAAACTTTTAGGTGATGACCCATCTATAATTGCTTTAACATTAGAGGGATCAAGTTTAAGTCTGACAATGGACGTAACAAATCTTTTAAAAAATCACTTAAGTTTGTAAAAATAAACACTTTCTTAAGTTGATGTATATTTTTTTTACTTTCTGAACATTTTAAGGACTTGTTAGAGGTGTTGTAGATATTCATTTTCACTTGAACTAAAAATTAGAATATCATCAAAATACACAAAAAAATTTACCTATGTATGGTTTAAGTAGAGCATTCATCAATCTCAGAAATATTTTAAGAGCATTTGAAAGTCTAAAAGGCATTGCATGCCACTCAAAAAGTCCATTAGGGGTTTAAAAGAAAATTTTCAATCTTCTTCTGATCTAATACAATTATGATAATAAATACTTTTTAGATTAATTTTAGAAAAAAAATTGCCTTTAAGATTAAATCTAACATATCATCTAATTGAGATGTAAAAAACAATATTTAATAGTAATTTTATTTATTTGCCAACTATCAACACATATTTACTAGATTCCATCTTTCTTAGGTGTTAATAAATCTAGGACTACACATAGACTAAGGATGCATTTAGCGCAATGGTGGTGATGCGCTGCGATGTCACATTACACTACAATGCCATTTGGGGTGCCTGTATTTTGAAGAATTTATGGTAAGAAAGTTGTGTTTTCCAACCTAACATGGATCCTATAGTGGCAGCCAGAAAGCTATGATTTGACTTTTTGAAATAAACAAATTTGTTTGTCCCACTACAGCACCTCCTCCAGTACTTTTTAGATAGCTGCAATTATCCTAAATAAACCCTATGACTGTTCTAAAAAAATCTTTTTATATTAATTCTTTGACTTACCTTATAATCTCAACATACTCAATAAGCTTCATTTTATAATTGGAAAAGTTAGAAATCTAAGAGCCAAGAGTAAAATCAATGGCATGTTGAACATCATTTAAAGGAGGCAATTCATCAAGAAGCTCATCAGGTGTAATATCCTTAAATTTAGAGTGAAGTGAAGAGACCATAGAATGTATGTGAGTCTCATTAGAGTATGATGTGAATTCTTTTAAATGTCACAAGTGATGGAGAAATGTATAAAAAAGAAAATTTTGTATGGTTCAAAGACCTATTGTCTCTATCTTTAAAGTCAAAGAAGAAGAATAGATGTCTTGAAGTAAGAAATAGAAATGGTAGTATTATCCATAACAATATTATTTTCCATGATAATTATTTAATGTCATTTTTCTTCAGAGTATGCTTAGGTTGTAAGTCATATATTGTCTTGTGTGGTGCGATGGAAGGTGTCGTTTCTATTAGCTTAATTAGTGAGAGTTTGATGTTATTATTATTATGTTTGATAACATAAGTACTTTCTCAAACATAATGAATGGCATTCATACTTATAATTAAGGTCTTCCAAATAGAATGTGGGCAATATCCATTGGGAATATATCACACCAAATTTGAACTTTATAGCTATCTAATTTTATTGGAACTAAATATTGATTAGTGATAGGTAAATATGTATGATTTACCCAACTAGCATGAAATGGTTATGAGTGAGATTTAGGTTTCAAGTTAGCTCTATTTAGAGTGTGAGTTGAAATAATGTTCATAGCACTTCCATTATCTATATCTAACCTATATATCTTTTTATTACATATAACATCATGCTAAAGATTTTCTTTCTTCTCCAATAATGTTTTTCATTTTAACCATGAAAAGGCATCTCATCACATTAACATTAGGATCGTTAATGGTGTCTAATTTTTCATCAAATAGAGGTGTAACATCATAAACTTCTTCAAAATTATTTTCTACCAAGCGTTTGATTTCATCAAAAATAGAATTTGAGTTTTACATTGATTTTGCATGCCACCCTTTTATGACATTTAAAAAAAAACTTTATTTTCCTCGTATTTTAAGAGCAACTTTCAATAGGAGCATTGGGTAGGTTGGTTGGGCTAATTGGATGGGTAGGCCTAACATTCAGTCTTTAAGATGAAGTGGAAGTGGCTTAAGCCTTAGTTCTAGAGATAGTTGTAGATTTTTTTTCAACTAGTAAAGTGTAATGAAAGGTTCCTTCTAACCATTGATGTTTAAAGAGTTCAACTTCATTTTAAATATCAGTCCTACATCGAATAACAAATTTATTGGTTAATTATTAATTATTATTAGCATAATTAGTTTTAAAATTTAGGTCCTTAAATGCATTCAAATATTCAATTATAAAATGGTTACCTTGTCTTAAAGTTAATAATTGATAATGTAACTTCTTATCACGAAGCCAAGGATAATATTTTGAGCTTATCATTTTGTTAATTTTTATGTAAGTAAAGTTGGCCATCCCTAATACTGTTGACCTCACATTTGGAGTGAGCTTTCAACTTCTCCATCCTAAGCATAAGGACTCCTTTAAACATTAAGAGTTCCTTAGTCTTAAGACATTTCTAGTGATTAGGTGAACACTTAACCTAACCCTAGAGACTTAGAAGAGTTAGCCATCGATTCATATGCCTTAGGGGTGTTAGGAAAACTTTCCTACCCTATAGATTGAACCAAATCATTACTTCCTTCTTTCAAGAAAAACTTCAAATTCAAATCAACCTTAAATTCAAATCAACTTCAAATTCAAACCAACTTCAAATCCAATCCAACTTCAAATTCAAATCAATTTCAAATTCAAATCAACTTCAAACTCAAATCAAGTCCAAATCAAATCTTAAATCAATTCCAACTTAAATGATTTTTCTCAAATCATTCAAATCAATTCCAACTTAAATGATTTTTCTCAAACCATCAAATAAATTCCAAAAATCCAAATCATGAATCAATTCCAAATTATTGAAACCCATGATTGAATTCAAATCCCAAAATCTTTCCTAAGCCCTTTTGCTTCAATCTTATGGATTTAGCTCAAACCAAACCCAAATCAATTCAAACTCAGAAGATTTTCTCATAACCCATTTATATTCTCATTTATATTCACAAATATAAATGAAATATAAATTCAAATAACCAAAACCAATTCAAAACTCAAATCCAAAACTAACCTAAATCAAACCTAAACTCTTTCAAGTCAAACTCTTGAACTTAGCCAAATCATCCTCAAATCAATCCAAACCTTTGAATTTTCTCTTCAAACAATCAATCCTACAATCACAAACCAAATATAAACACAAACCTCAATCATCAAACCAAAATCAAACTAACCCAAATCAAACCCATGTTCATCCTTTGAACTTGAAATTGTCAAATGAATCAAAACCCATTTTACTCCAAATCACTTGGAAATGGATTTATATTTCAATCATAAGTCCATATGTGAGTTCAACCAAACTTGAATCAAGCCTTGATCAAGTAAATTGACTCACTTAGGCTAACTTGACCCAAAGTGATCTAAAGCACCTTTTTGAGCCAAATTATAATCCTACCCAAATTGGATTAAATTAAGCTCATCCAAGCCTCACATTATGAGCAACAATCATCTTAAGATGATCAATCACTCAAATAGGGTCAAACCAAGTCAAACATATATGTTGGCCAAGTTAACAATTAACCCAAATGAAATCCAAACTAGCCAAAATCTACCTTAGGCCAAATTGATTGAAACCATTAATCTAAATCAATCCATCATCAATGATTGAACATGATCAAGTCATCAGTTGAGCCAAACCAAGCCAAATTGGCCACTTGATCGAAGTTGACCCAAGTTGACCTAAAAAGTCAAAATGGGTCAAATCTTGATTTAAGCCAAATTGATTGCAACCAATGGATCAAATTCATTCTAAATCACTTGTTGAACTTGATGAAAGCTTCAATTTTGCAATTAGACCCAACCTAGCCCAATTGACCATGAACCCAACTCAACTTAAAAGGTCAAATTGACTTGAAATCAAAGCAAACAAAAATTTATTGAAACCAAAGCTTGCAAAATATTTCAAATGACCAACCAAGCCTAAACCAACCCATGACCTAACCCGATTAGGTCAAATGGGTCAAATTGGTCAGCTTGACCCATTTGACCTAAGTGAACTCAAATGAACCAAAACCAAATATAAACCAAATTGAACCAAACCAATGATACCAAAACACTTCAAATGGTCATATGAACTTGACCTAACCCAAGGTTTGACCCAATTTGACCAATTAGTCAACTTCACCTAAGTTGTCCCATTTTGACCTAAATGGGACAACTAGAGACAAATCACATCAATTAAACTCCAAATTTATTGAAAATTGTCACAACCATTTTTTAATCATTCCAAATTTAGCTAAATCAAAATCAATGCCAAATGACCATTTTACCTGTAGGTCAAAGGGTAACCTATGATGAAATTCACTTGGAATTTGATCATATTCCAACTCAAGACCACTTGGCATCCTCCTAGTGGACCATTTGGATACCAAGGGAAGTGGTGCACATGACCCAATGGGTTTGGGTCAGCCAAACCCAACCCAAGGCCAAAACTGACCACTCCAATCAAAATTCTCTACATAGATCACCTCCCACACTCATTTAACACATATGCACCTCCACACTTCCACTCCTCTACCAAAATTGAAGAACATGGTACTCCTAACAACCAAAATAACCCATTCAATCAGGGTAACTTGATAAAAAATGATAAGGTAAGCTTCGACCATCCAATCCAAGTAGGGGGAGATATACTCCCCCTCATTTCCACTCAAACCATCTCTCTTGCATTCAATTGAGCTCAGAGAATCGAAAGCAAGCATTCACAAAGTTCTGTAAGAATTTCCAAGCTCTTTCCAGTTTCCTTCTCTCAATTTTTCTTAAGCCAAAAATAGGGGAGGTCTAAGGAAATTCCATTTTCCTCAACTCTCAACCAAACCTTAATTACTCTTGCAAGTATGATCAAAGAACCAAGTCGAGCTTACCCAAAGTTTTTCCCAAGTCTTTAAGCCACGTGAAGGGGGAGTTCGATCGAAGCTACAAGCCATTGAAAAGGAGCTTGGCCAATTAGGAGATCTACTTCAAATTGAACCTTCAAACTCTCAACAGAGCTTCGTCTCCACTAGACAAAGCTACCTCCTCCGTTGGAAGCATTGGTGATAGTCTCCAGCGAGGTATGACTGAAAATTGAGCTTAAGTTGAAAAATCCTTGGTCTTTTGTGAAGGGAATTGTAATTCCATTGAAATTCGGCCATTGGATGTTCTTCTCCTTACTTCTAGATGGTGTGGGATGAATCCTAGCCTTATCTGAGCTCAAGTAAGCTCGGATCAAGCCATGGAGGACAGACGATCTCCGTCTCTTGCAGGTAAAGGCCAAGATGAATCATGGACCATCCAACCTACGTGTTTTGGATGGACGGTCTTGATTAAATGCATTAGATCCAGTGATTTAATCCTTCATAACCATGGGCTTATTTCTGACTGTCCATTCCTTGATCGGACGGTCCAGGGGAAAGCGTAGCGCCGTCGGCTAATGTGACATCTGATTTGATAACTTAAATAACCAATCCCGTAGCACCACGTGGAAAGCGTGCACCGCATCAGCAGCCCACATGGTGCCGTCGAGATTAGTTAATTAATTATAGCTATTTAATTACATATTAATCATAGAAACCTCATAAAATAATAACTAAATGTAGAATATTCCAAAAAATGCAAACTCAACTTCCTTTTAAAGATAATTCAAAGAGGAATAATATAAAATTAAGTTTAATTGATTTTGAACAGTAACCTTTGCTCAATTTAAGTTTTATTAGGGATGTAATTATTTTAATTACTCCTTAAATATTTCGTAATTAATTCCAAACTCCTTAGAGTTTATTAGTGGGATGACCTATGCCTCTCATGATTTTCTTAGAATTTATTATTGGATTAATTTAAGAAATTCCTTATTTCATCTCTAATCACTCCCTTAATCAATTTAATGATTAATTAACCTATTAAATGGTGATAAATTCATTAATTAAGCTTATTAATCATCTTGGAATAGTGAATAGACATAGGGAATGAGATTATGATTACTTTTCCAAATCTTTTCTCCTAATTCTATTCCATTTGAATGAAGACTTAATTAATTTACAAATAATGATTTAATCATTTCATTAAATAGCTTAATTAGCCTAATCAAACTTTTAAAATTAATGCAGAAACTTAATCAATCTTTTCTTGGGTTGATCCTTAGGTGTTCAAAAGCCTAAGGTAAGTTCAAGGAAATCAAATCTAACTTACATGTGTGGGAGGGGTTATGAAAGTACTTAATTAAACTCTTTAGCTTAATTAATCATTAATTGTGAGCCAATTGTATTAGGCCCCTTTTTTTAGGAGCATTACTCATTTAAATTCCATGTGGTTGCATATCATATGTTGGCTCATAATATTTGGTTAATTATGTTAAAGTGTTGTAGATAAGGGGTAATTAATGGATTTAATTTACACCTTAACCTAAACAAAACATAAAATCAATATAATGGTTCTAAAATTAAAATAAAATAATTCACACATGTGGGAAATGGGTTAGGATCAGTAAACTCTTTTTTTACATTTCCTAAATCAAATCTACTTCAAAACTAAAGCAAAAAATTCTCTTTGAGGAATTTTGATTCACTTTGAATAATCTTATCTTATAGGAATGTCCTAGGAGTTAATTAGGGTGAATGAAGTCATACGCTTACATCACTTTATTTCTTTCCAAGAATGTTAAATGTTGTATTCCATATGAAATCATGCATTCATATCTTTTGAAAGATCAAATAAAAAAAATGTTTCCTTTATGTCAAATTGCATGTTTTGGCTAAAGTTAAGAATATGAGAGGCTATTATCACTATTAAATCAAAAACTATTTTCAAAACCTATAAATCAAAGATTATAAATGAAGGTATGCTACTTATAAATACTTATAAGCTTGCATGTGATTATATCATAAGATGTGTATTTTGTGTGACTTTCTTCTCCTCTCTTAACATAGACTAATATAGGATTTGCAAAGTGTATAGTTCATTTGAAAAGAACATGACACTTGCTTAAATCTATTCCTATGCATTTCCATGTTATGACTTAAGAGGGCCTTCACATCTATACATGTAAATTGCATAATCAAATCAAACACAAAAATCTTTTGCATGACACTTCTTCCCGTTATTTCTTTTCGTACATGCACATGTATTTAAGAAAAGTGGTATATTAGTTTGGAAATCTTGAGGTTCTGAGGCTTTAAGTAGCCCCAAGTAGGTCTTATACCTTACACCCCTGGTGCAGAAAATAATGGCGACGTACTCACTTATGTCTTTTATACATGTAAATGTGCATATAAGTAATGGATTAAAGAGTCCTCTTTTCTGCTTAGATAAAATCATGCATTCATGATATATTCAAAATTTTCTTAAACAACCTCTCTTTGCATTCATCATTAAGGTGTGCTAAGATTTGCATTGCATGTATAGCTATGCTTAGGATCATTCATAAACATGGTATACATGTTGGAAAGAAATAAATGGTTATGTGTTATGTGATAGTAATTCACCTTAATTAATCTTAAGATGCCTTTCTTATTGAATGGGTTTATTTGAAGCAAATCTAAACTTATGGTTAATTAAAACACATAATAAAATAGGGAATCTACCTTAGAAATTACTTAAGGTAGGGATGAAAGAGAAGTTCTCTTATCTTTTCTACTCTTTACAACACTTAGTAATTAAGTGTAGGTTCATTCAAACCAAATCAAATCATCAAATGAAATTGGCAAATCAACTAAACCACTTAAAGTGAAACCACCCTTCTAAATTGAATCTCTCACACTTAGAAAATTCCAACCTTAAAGCCTAACTAAGACATGCCACACAAGCCTTAAATGGCACACACCTTAGGCTAAGTCACCATTTCTAGCTCTATGTTAGGGTGATGCATGATTTGATGTCTGATTTTGTTTTGTGATATAATATTTTAGACTGGATGTTAGGGTGTATGTGCGTAGACTGGATGGTAGAACGATCTTAACCTAATCATGCCTTCTACAGGGGATTATGCTTAAGGAGCACTGTAATAAAAATTATAAATACTTTTGCTGTGCAAATTGCTTATACCCCTAAGCATAATCCAAATTAGGATAGGTGGATTTGGTTACCCATGTGGGGGGTACTATGTCTAAATTATTCATATACATGCTTGAGATCGTGTGGTATGTTTAGCTAATCTCTATTTTGTAAGTTTAGTTAGATTTACTTTTCCCTTTTTTATGTAATTTTATAATTAATATTTGAAATGATTGTTATGGGGGATTAGGATGAACATTGGTCATTAGACTCTTATGCACCATGTGAAGCCTTGGAGCAAACTACATCCTAACCAACCAAAAGAAGGAAAGAAAGAAGAAAGAAGAATGAATAATGAAGGCCCCCATAACATGAATTCCTTCTAAATTATAATTATTCATTTGTAATCTGGGTTGTATAAGAGTAAAGCTCGGCTACCTACCTTTCTTTTTGGGTTTGTGCGGTGGAGCACAACCACATCGGCCTTTTATTCTTTTGCGCAAGCTTTATAAAATTGTTTGATGTTTGTTTAGCTTATGCATTAAGATGGCATGATTTTCCCTAGTTTTTTCATTGATTGATGAATGGTCTAGATATGATTAGGCTCTTAGGGAAAAATAAATTTTCTATCCAATCAATCAACTCAAAATTAAAATTAAATAACTCATAACCTCACCAAAATACTAGGACATAAATCAAGATAATAAAAGATTTAGCAACCCCTTAGCTGGATGTTGTATGTCTCACATCATGCATAAAATCATCTTGATTCACTCTTGCTAATGGAGGGCTTCCACCTTTGCCAGAGAAAATGGCTCGACCTTTGAGAGCCATGGTGGAAATACACCTCCTTCTTGTTGATTTTGGTCCATAACCAATTTCTCATGCATTAGGCATATGAATCCCATAGCCTATGTCAAATAAATTATCCAAAAATTAAAATAAAACATAACAAATTTAGCATTAAATTAAGTCATTACTCATGCCCTACATGATCTAGTCTCTTAGGGAGTGTGTTTAAGGACTTAGTCTCTTTTCTAAATAAACAACAACCTAGCTATCTTGCAAAAGCATAAAGACTTGCCTACATGAATTAAAAATGGTAGGAGGAGTTAGTTGGTTAAGTCCAACAGTCGGGTGGTTTATCCTCTCTCGTGGATTTAAATCATATACCCATTTTTGCCTTAGATTTAGGTCGTGCTTTGGCCCACGCCAAAGCTCCCTAGATTTAGGATCTAAGGTTGTTGTTTTCCTTTACAGGCTACATGCATAATTCCTCACCTCTTAGGCATTTCCATAATCTTGTGTTGTGAAATTTTAAACCCTAGATTTTTAATAAAAATTCAACTCAAATAAATGATTTCCCTTAATTTTAAAAATGTAAAGCCTAACCATAGGATAGTTTGGGATGCTCACTAGGCTTCATAGTATCATGAGCATGCCGTACTCATCTCCCTTTGGTTTCGATAATAACTCTCTTCTGTAGATCAATCCCACTTGATATTCTAAAAATAATCAATTGATTGATAGTCTTATCTTTGAAATCTTTGGAGACAATGATCATTTACCTTAATCGAGAGTATTCTTAAGGAATCTCATTCCTTAGGATATAATTAACTATGGGGGCCTGCATCCATAGGGAACTTAACAAACCCAATTTAAAATAAACCCTACTTTACTTTTCCATGTAAAATTGGAGAAGAATCTCTGGTACATTCGAAGACCAATCATCCTTTGGAGTCCTTACTAGGTGATTAGGCCCATTATAGGATGGTGACTTTTATCTTTTGAGACAGTATATATTTCCTCAATATCGTACCTGATCACCCTAATAAGAACATCTGAGGATCAACATGGTGTCCCAACACAAAAAAAAAATAAAATTGTTTTATTTTTTAGATCTCTCTCTTCCCCTTAAAAATGGGAGGGAGAGTTTTGAGAAATTAAATAATTCACCACAAATAGTTATTTATTAGCTAATATATTTATCAAATATATTTTAACATGTCATACTAATTCCATTTTAACAAAATTAACCCTTTAGCAATGATCTATTTTATTTCAATCAACAAAGTCATCAATTTGAACTAACTAGTCTAGAAATTTATTTGGGTCATGTACACTATCATAAGTTTGGGCTTCAACTTTGAATCTTCAGAATGGATTATTAGAATCCTCTACAATCTTAAAATAATTTTATCACCTTCTTTCATTTCTAAAAGTTGGGGTCTTTTAAGTGGTTCATTATCTCTAGGGTGCAAATATGAATCTTTGTTTATTTCTATAAGTCCAATTTAACAAGTATGAAGGAAAAGTTTGTATTCTATTATTTTTTAGAAAGGGTATAAAAGTTTCAATTAATTTTCTAAGTTTATGCTTTTGGTTCTAACTTTTTTTAAAAGTTTATTATGTTTTTAATTCATTTTCATGGATCCTAAGATCTAAGGCATTAACTAATTAAGTCAAGTTTTCAACTTGGTCCTGAGAGACTAATTATGGTGTCATATAGATGTTATTTTTATAATAATATATGAAACAAATTAAGAAAAAGTAAATGCAATAAATGTATAATATAAATATGCAATCAAATTAAAATTTTACACTAAGAGAACTTCTAGGTGAGGAGTGGGGTACAAGACCACTTACGCCCAAGATCTCCTTAGAAATTTTAGGACTTTTCAACAAAGCCTATTTGGCCACAAAAATCACCAAATTTAATATACTTATATTTTTATATATGCAATTTTTTATTATTTTTAATGTAGCACAAAATACTTTAAACTATCAAGCCTCTTATGCTTAATAAGGCAAGTTATCATAAGTTATTCAAAATTAACTTTTAAAATTAATTATAACCATTAGTAAGGAAAATATACCAAATAATTAAAATTTTATTTGCAATAAAGATAAGGTTATTTTTAGAGTGGAGCTCTATAAACTAAGATGTTCTTTTAAAAGTATTTATAAGTAAGTTCAAAAATGAGGAAATGACTAGATTATGTGGTGGAGCTTACTAATTGAAATTTTATGTTATTGCCTTAGACTTTGCAAGTAATATGCATCTTTCAAAAGATACTTGTATAAATTTAAAATATCATAAAAAAGAAAAATAATTAATCTCACATGTTCAAGAAAAACTCACAAATTTTAAGAAAAGTCCACCACGTGAAATCCTCCTTTTGTTTAAGAGATTTTCTAACCAAATTTGCTCTTTCTAGGCCTTGCTTTGATACAAAATTTGATGGAGGTGGGTGGGTGCTTTTTTAGTAAGTTTGAAATCTTTTGATTAATATATAAAGATGGGTTTTGGAGCTTTTGGGGGGGACAATATTGGGTCTAAGATGGTAGGATAGTGGGAATTCCTAAACTAGTCAACCTTAGGCTAGTTCGATTGATTTGAATTATCACTTTAAAGAATGAGCTTTAAGTGAGGTACATGATTGTAAATAATTGTACATTTTTAGATTATACTATGTATTTATGATATGGAGTAGGTGATTAGAAATCAAAAGGTTTAAAAGGTTGTTCTTTTAATCTCAAGGTTTAATTAAAAACGTTCTACACTATTATCACTACACATGCAAAACATTAAAAATAAAAATATAACAAAAGTGACAACACTCAATGATAACTTAAAGCACAAGTCTACTTAAACATAATGAATACAAACAAGTAATATAATGATAACTAGAGTATCATTTCTATGAGAATCTTATACAAAATTTTAAATTAAGTTAATTATTAATCATATATTAGTGTAATTTATTTATAAGTAAAAATGTAGATTTTATATTACTACAATTAATAAAAGTTATTTCTAAAAAAATATATATTTTTAATTTTTAATAGAAATTTTTTAAATGTTCTCTTGATTTATGAAATCTTGGTTATTTTTATGTAAAATGTAAATGTGAGCTTAGATTTGTAGCTACTAATCAAGTGTATTTTTTATCTTATCATATATGCTTAGATCAATGAGGCCTAAAGACTATAATTGATAAGTTATATACATATACACTAATTAAAATAACTGGTTGCATTATAATATTCTCCATGTATGGTATGTAGCGTCATTTCTCTAATTGAGTCATATGATTGAGTTTAAGTCACTAAAACTCATTGAGTTACTATCATTTCCTTCATTTTTTTGTAACTTGACATTTTCA
Source organism: Cymbidium sinense (assembly GCA_021442155.1). Lineage (NCBI taxonomy): Eukaryota > Viridiplantae > Streptophyta > Magnoliopsida > Asparagales > Orchidaceae > Cymbidium > Cymbidium sinense. The sequence goes on along the minus strand of CM038226.1, from coordinate 60,466,863 downwards.
ATTGGGTCATACGACTGAGTCTAATTCACCAAAACTCATTCAAATCATCTTTACTTAAAGTTAATAAAGCTATCATAACATCCTTGATGGTGAGAAAATTTATTTTCTAGTAAGATTCTAGGAGGGTACAAATCACTAATACCATAAAAAAGAGGTTTATATAATGTCCCAATATGATTTCTAATCATACTTAGGATTGGGTCTAGGTCATTAAAACTTAAGGTAGGATAATAGTAAAATCCCTAGTGGTATACAATCTTACTTACAATATGCTTCTATACTTCATATATACTCCTTATGTGAGTCGTCAATGGATGTCATTTGTATTTTGGTCAAGTGGGCACAAACAACTGTAAGATTAAAATACACCTCCATCTTGCTCTGATCTTTTTACACACATAACATTATGAAGAGAGTTATTGATCACGTTAAAATAACGTATGTAACTGCATGTGGTATTCAAGTGATATAATGTTAAGTATAGTATCATTTCCACTATGATATTTTATTAAATTTCAAATTAAGTTAATTATTAATCATATAATCTTATAACAACCTATTTTTTATCCAACTAAGTCAAAAATACAGGAAAGTTATTTTTGAATATATATATATATATATATATATATATAATTTTTAGAAAATGTACTCTGAATTTCAGAAATACTAGAAGCATTTTTTTCTTATTATCTATACCTAGATGGAAAACACCTAATACTATAATTATTAACTATAGGAATATACACTAATTAAAATAAGTTATTGTATTATAATCTTCTCCTTATGAGATTGCAAATCCTTATATTGATTACATTCATAAGATTTGTTTATTTTTTTTAAATTGTTCTGCAAGAACTTTTAATATCTCTAGTTTACACTATATTTTAACATTGCAATTAGATAGATGTTGACCTAACTTTTGGAGAGAGCCCTCAACTTTCTCATCATAGATCTAGGACTCTTATAAACACTAAGACTTCCTTAGTCTTAAGACCCTCTAGTGATTAGGTGGACACTTAACCAAACCATAGAGACTTATAAGAGTTTGCCATATGAATAGATTGTGCCTTAGGAATTTAGGCGGACTTGCCTACCCTATAACCTAAACCCAATACTTGCTTCCTTCTTTCAAACCAAACCTCAAATTCAAATCCAAATTCCAAATCAATTCCAAATTCAATGATAGAAACCCATGATTAAATTCACTCCAAATCCCTTCCTATGCCTTTGATTTTATCTTATGGACTTAACCCTAAAAAAATTCAAATCAACCTCAATCCAATTGATTTTTTCAATTATCAAATTCAACCTCAAATTCAAATTCAAATTCTAAATCAAATCCAACTATCAAATGATTGAAATCCAAATAAAATCAAATGCCCAATTTTAGCCCTTTTAGCCAAATTCTTGAACTTGGCTAAATGATACCCAAATAAATTCAAAACTCATGGACTTCTTCATGATTCAATCATTCCTACAATGATTGACCTAAATATAATCATAAACCAAATCAAACCAAATCCAAGCTAACCCAAATCAAACCCCAGTTAGCCCTTTTGACTTGAAATTGTCATATAAACCAAACCCATTTGTCTCCAGACCACTTGCAATTGGATTTATATTTCAATCCTAGGCTCATGTGTGAGTTCAACTAAAATTGAATCAAGCCAATTAACCATTTAGGCTCACTTGACCCAAAGTGGCCTAATGGAACTTTTTTGAGCCAAGTTCTAATCCAACCCAAATTGGATTGAACTAAGCCCATCTAAACCTCACAACATAACCAAAAATCACCCTAAGATGATCAATTGTCTTAAATTGTGTCAAACCAAGTCAAACCTAGCCTTTGACCAAGTCAACATTTGGCCCAAATGAAATCCAAACTAGCCAAAATTTATCCTATGCCAAATTGATTAAAACCATTAATTCAAACCAATACATAATCAATGATTGAACATGACCAAACCCTCACTTAAGCCAAACCAAGCCTAGTTGGCCATTTGACCCAAGTTGACCCAAATTGGTCTAAAAAGCCAAAATGAATCAAATCATGATTTGATCCAAATTGATTGAAACTAATGGCTCAAGTTCATTCCAAATCACTTATTGAACATAATTGAGCCCAAGATATCCAATTGGTCAACTTGACCCAACTTAGCCCGATTTGACCTAAAGGGTCAAATTAGCCAAAATCCAAATTAAATCCAAATTTAAAAAAAGCCTAAAATCATTTTCAATTAGCCAATTAAACTTGACTCAACACCTAACCCAACCCATTTTGGTCAAATTGGTCAAATTAGTCAAGTTGACCCATTTGACCTATATGAACTCAAATGAGCCATAATCAAATCCAAAGTAAATTGAATCAAACCAAAGACACCAATACACTCCAATTGGTCATGTGAACTTGACCCAACCCTTGTTTGACCCAATTTGACCAATTATTCAACTTAACCCATCCTAACCCAATTTGACCTAAATAGGTAAATCAATCCAAATCAAATCAAATAAACTCCAAACCACTTGAAATTTGGGCTAACCCACTTTTGACCCATTTCAAATTTGCCCAAATCAAAACCATAGCCAAATAACCATTTTGCTCTTGGGTTTAGGGCATCCCATGAGATAAGACACAAGAACATAGGGTTATTTTCTCCTCTTAGCCACTTGGCACCCATTCATAGGTCCACTTAGGCACCTAGAACCATGGCCGACCTTACCCAAGGGTGGTTGGGTCGTCCTTGAGTCATGAGGAGGTGAAATCTCCTCCCCATTCCCATTAGAACACTTGGAAGCCATAGGACACCCACTACTCCCATGGAAGCCACTCTCACACCCTCCTCCACTCAAAGGAAGCCAACTAACATGATTCTTTGCCCAAATTGAGCTCCCCATCTCAGCCATTGATCCAAAAAAGCCAAAACAGTCATTACGTCTGATCCATGAAATGAAGGGGTATACCCCCCCTCATTCTCACTCAAACTCAAAGATTGCATTTTATTCAACCCTAACAACCAAAAACCTCCTTCCTAAAGCAATTTCCAAGGCTTCCTGAGCTCCCCAAAATCCCATTTCTTGATTTCACCTGAAACTAAAATAAGCGAGGTCACCTATGATTTCCATTTGCTCAAACCTCCACCAAATTGCAATTAACTTTGCACACCCCTTCCTTGGAGCTAAACGAGCAAGAATAAATCATTTCCCATCGCCTCCTGATCATTGGATGTAGGAGTTCGATCAAGATCGATCACTTACACCTAGTGCATTGGTCTTCTGAGCAAACTAGACCAAATCAAAGCTCGTGTGGCTCAACAGGGCTTTATTTCTACTAAATGAAGCTTCCTCAATCGTTGGAACTGTCGATCACAAGCTCCATTGAGGTATGCCATTAAAACTAATCCTTGAATAAAAATAGCTTGGTCTTTTGTGAAAGAAAGTGTTATGTCATGCAATTTCTACTATTGGATTGCTTTATTTTGCTTCCTCAAAGGTGTGGGATTAATTTCATCTCCATCTGAGCTCGGGTGAGCTCAAATAAAGTGATGATTGATGGAGGATGATCCATCATTCCTCAAGACATATTTTCATAAAATTCGCATGAATGGTCCAATCTGAATACATGCCATCTGCCGTCACCCACGATGTGACTGCTTAAATAGCATCCCATTGTACCACATGAAGCACGTCCAGCAATGTCAACGAGATTAAGTCTTTAAGTAGGCTTAATTAATTTATTTTTAATCCTGAAACTTCCTAAATTCATAACTAATCTTAGAAAAATCCAAAAAAATACAAACTTAGGCTCATTTTAAAGATATTTCAAAGTAGAATCAAAGAAAATTATTATTAATTGATTTTGGATAGTGATTCTGGCTTTAATAAGGTTTAATTGGAAATCAAATTAACTTCATTATCCCATAATTAATCACCCAATTGATCTCCAACTTTCTGTGAATGTTTGGGGGGATGACTTCTGCCTCCCCCATTATTTTGGGATTTTATTGATTTTTTAATTAGGGAAATCAATTGATTAAAACTTAATCACTTTTAATTTAATTAGTGATAACTAGTGAATAAATAATGGTTTAATTAATTATTTATGCCTAATTACCTTTGTTGAACAGTAAGGAAGTTTAGGGAATGTGGTTGGGATACTTTTCCTAATTCATTTCCTAAGTTTCCTTCACTCTTTGGGTTTTGATTAGTTAATGATTGATGAGATAATTAATTGCTTAATTAATTAATTAAACTTCAAGATAAAAATAAGAATGTAATTGAGTGTTTGAAGTGACTTAGGGGTCAAGGATTGAGGCCTTGCCCTTGATCCCTTTCCCTAAGTTAATTTCATCATTCAAATCAAAATATAGTCAAAGAACTCAATCAATTAATTAACAAACTTAATGAACTCAATATAAAATTCACTGCATACCTAAGAAACCTCTAATTAATCTTGGGTAGATCTTTGGGTGTTCAATAACCCAAAGTGGGAGATAATGAAATTATGGTTAGCTCACATGTGTGAGAAAACCTTAAAAGTAGTTAAGTGAGATCCCTTAAGCCTAATCAACTATTAATCATGAGCCAATTGCATTAGGCCCCTTTCATTTCTTTGGAGCATTGCAAATTTACTTTCAGGTGGTTGCATACCATATTGGCTCATTATTAATTAGTTAATTAACTTAAGGTGATGTAGGAAATGGTTAATTAATTAGATTAATTCATACCCTAACCTAATTAAATCATAAAATCAACTTAATCACTTCTTAATTAAACCAAATTAACTCACACATGGGGAATGGGATTAGGATCATCAAATCTCTTTCATTTCCTAAATCAAATCAAACTCAAAATTGAAAATGTCATTAAATAACTTTGGTTTATTTTAAGTAGACTGATTTAGTATGATTGTACTTAGGAATTAATTGGAATCAATGAGATCATATGCTTATGTTTCTTTATTTCTTTCCAATCATGTTAAATGTTGCTTTCCATGTGTAATCATGCATTCATTTCTTTTAAAATTAATAAAATGAAATGGTTTCTTTTATGTCAAATTGCATGTTGAATTAAATTAAAAATAAGTGTGATTATTACTAATATTAAATCAAAACATTATTTTTAAAAGCCCATAAATCAAAGATAGTATATGAAGTGATGTTAATTACAAATATCTATAATTTTGCATGTGTTGATAATATAAGATATACAATATGAAGCTCTCTTTCCTTATCTTGTATGGGTTTGCATGGGATTTATAAATGTATAGTTCATTTGAAAAGAACATAACATTTGTCTAAATCTATTCTTATGCTTCCCCCATACTAAGACTTAGGAAGAATCTCACATCATATATGTAAACCATACAATTAAATCAAATATGACTTCTTGCATGACTTCTCGTTCTTGTCATTCTTTTTATACATTCACCTGCATATGAGAAAAGTGATATATTAGTCTGGACACCCCAGGGCTGTCAGGCTTTAAGTAGCCCTAAGTAGGTATTGTACCTTATGCCCCTGGTGCAGAATAATGGTGTCGTACTCACTTATAACTCTTATACATATGTATGTATGATGTGACCAATGAATAAGAATCATAATCAAATAAATCAAATATAACTTTTGCATGGCTTTTCCTATCCTTATAGTTGTTTATGCATCTATATGCATATAAGAAAAGTGGTATATTATTCTGGACACCCCAGGACTGCGAGGCTTAAAGTAGCCCTAAGTAGGTCTTGTACCTTACATCCTTGGTGCAGAACAATGGCGACATACTCACTTAAAAGTTTTATACATGTGAATGTGTACCTAGCTATTGCATGAAGAATCCCTCTTTTCTATTAAAAATACATGCATTCATAATTCAATCAAATGAAATATTTAAACTCCAAACACACTTCGTTGCATTCATCATTTAAGTGTGTTACGATATACATTGTGTGTATAGGCATGCTTAGGATTTAATCATATGCATGATATACATGAGGGAAAGAAATAAATAAACATGTGTTATGTGATAGTAATTCATTCTAATTAATCTTAAGATGTATTTCTTATTAAATAAGGACATTTAGAGTGAACCCAAACTTAAGATTGATTAAAACATATAATAAGCCATTCACTAAAGAAAACTAATTAATTAACATGCATTAGAAGTGACTTAAGATAGGGATGCAAGAGAGATTCCTTCTCTTTCTTCTCTTTATAACACTTAGTTATTAAGTGTAGGCCATATGAAACAAAAGAAAGCACTAAGTAAAACCTTCAAATCAATTAAATCACTTAAAGAGAAATCAACCTTTTATAAATTAAATCCGTTACACTTAGCAAGTTACAACTCTAAAGCCAAGTTAGGACATACCACACAAGCATTAACACACACACATTAGACTAAGTTGCCACTTCTTTCTTTACATTAGGATGGTGTGTGGTTTGATGTATGCTTGTTTTGTGATGTATTATTATATACTAGATGTTAGGGTGTATGTGTAGTCTGGATGTTAGGCTGATATTAGCCTAATTATGCTTTCTACAAGGGGTTCTATTTAAGGGGTCATTGTAATAAAAATATAAATGTTTTTGCTATGCAGGTTACTTAGCCTCTAAGCATAACCAAGGTTAGGATAGGTGAGCTTGGTTAGTCATGTGTGGGGTGCTAAGTTCCAATTATTCATATAACTGCTTGGGTTGTATGGTGTGTTTAGCTAACAGTTGTTTTGCAGATGTAGCTAGATTTACTTTCCTTCTTTTAATGTAATTTTGCATTAGGATTAGGATGAGTGTTATGGGAGATTAGGATGAGCATTGGTTATAAGACCAAGTCTTATGTACCATGTGATGTCTTTGGAGCAAGCACATCCAAATTAAGCCAAAATGAAGAAATGAAAGATGGAGAAATGAAGAATGAAGAATGAAGAATGAAGACCCCATAACATTCATCATTTATAGTTGTAATTATTCTCTTGTAATCCAAGTTGTATTAGCTCTACCCATTTTTTTGGGTTGTCAGCGGTACTACCATGACCTTCTTCTTTTGCAATAGCTTTATAAAATTGTTTGATGATTTATTTATCTTGTGCATTAGAAAAAGAATGCATTTTCATAGTTTTTTTTTTATGATTGGTGATTGTTGTATGACATGGATGAGATTAGGCTCCTAGGATAAAAATTAACCTTTCTACCCAAACTAAGAACTCATAACTAAACCTTTAAAATAACTCATAACCTATATAAAAGCCTAAGCATTAAATCAAGATAATAAAATATTTAGCAACCCCTTAGTTGGATGTTGTATGTTTAATATCATGAATAATCATCTTATTTCACTCTTGTTAAAGGAGGGCTTCCATCTTTTCTAGATAATAAGGGCTTAACCTTTGAGAGCCTATAATGGAAGAACACCTCTTTCCCTTTTGATTTGGCCCATAATCAACTTCTCATGCATTTAGGCATACAAAATCCCATAGTGTGTGTCAAAATAAAGAGTCCCAAATTAAATGAAATTTGATAAAAATTTGCATTAGATTTAAGTCATTATTCATAAGCCTCATGCTCTAATCTCTTAAGGAGTGGGTTTAAGAACTTAGTTTCTTTTTTAAATAATAACAACCTAGCCATCTTCTAAAAGTATATGACTTGCCTACATGGATTTAAAGCATAGGAGGAGCTTATGCCACTCTGTAAGTCTAATGTCGGTGGTTTACTCTCTCTTTTGGAGGTAAACCATATACCCAATTTTGCCTTAGATTTAGGTCATACTTTAGGCCTCTCCAAAGCTCCCTAGATTTAGGATCTGAGGTTGCTGCTTCCTATGGGCTATAAGCATAAATTCACACCTCTTAAGCATTTTTACAATCTTGTAATACGAAATTATAAGTCCTAGATTTTTAATAAAATTTCAACTCAAATATATAATTTTCCTCAATATCAATATATAAAGCCCAACCATAAGATAAATTCAAAAGATTGGAATATTCTAGGCTTCCTAGTATCATAAACATTCCCTACTTATCTCCTTTGGCTTTGATAATAATTCTCTCTTTTTGATCCATCCCACTTGATTTTCTAAAACACAACCAATTTATTGATAGTCATGTCTTTGAATTCTTTGGAGACAGAAATCGTCTACTTTAATTGAGAGTATTCTTAAGGGATTCATTTTCCTTAAGGTGTAATTAACTATGGTGGCTTGCCCCCATAGAAACTTTAGAACCTAATCTAATTAAACCCTACTTTATTCATACATATAAAGTAGAGAAAAAATCTTTGATATATTCAAGGACCCATCATGCCTTAAGAGTCCCTATTAGGTAAATAAGTTCCATTATAGGGTAGTGACTTCTATCTTTCGAGATAGTACACTATTCCTCAATGTCGTACTCGATCACCTTATTAAGTACACTCGGATCACATGGTGCACCATACTAATGAATCAAAAAATAAACACCATAGATTATTTTGGCAACTCCACTGGGTTTGGAGTTTAAATTTAATCATTGAAAGGATAGACACTAATGGACTTCTTAGTAGCACACCCACTTCTTACTAATTCCCCGCTTAGTGATGACTTCTTCGATGAATAAATCATGAACTTAAGGGACACTAGTATTCACCATTGGGAGATGTACTTTGATGGTACAACTTCCTCTCAAAGAGGAGAAGAATCGCAATCTACTATCGCAAGGAAGGTAGGGGTAGGAATAGTTCTCCTAACTTTAGACCACTATGTGAAGAGATTCTTATATCATTTGTCTAATCCATGCACTAACAATGAAGCTGAATATGTGTCTCTGGTTGTCAGTTTAGAGTTAGTCATTACATTATGCATCTAGAATATCAACATCTTTGAGGATTCTCAGTTAGTCATCAACCAAATCACTAGGTCCTACAAGTTTCTAAAGCCTAAGCTCCATCATTACCATAAGTACACCATGGAGTTGTTGGCCCAAATCCCATAGGTTACTATCTACAAGATTCCTTGAGGAGATAACGCAGTAGTAGATGCATTAGCCAAGCTTGCCAAAGAGGCATTTCCAAAAGATTAGTCCATTCCAATAAGGGTCCAAAATAGACAAGCCTTATCCTTTATTGACGTTGAACTCATCGAGAGACTCTCTCTTGAAGGGGAGGTTATCATTGCCAAAAATGATGAGGAGTTAGATTAGAGGAAACCATTCATGGATTATCTAAATATAGACAAACTACTTCAAGATAAATCACTAGCACACCAAGTAAAGCAGAGAGCCATTTCCTATGCTCTTATAGGCGGTACTTTGTACTGGTGATCTTTCAATCATATGTTTTATTATCAAAACAAAGCCCTTATATGATTGAGTACACAAGATTATGTGGAGTGCATCAATTCGGTCCGAAGATGAAAGCAAAGATCAAAAGACTAAGATACTACTGGCCTTCGATGATCACAGACTATATGAATGTAGCTAGGAGATGCCACCAATGTCAGGTGCATGGTATGGTCCTACACTAATCACCCATCATTCTACATCCTACATTAGCCTCATGGTTATTTGAGTTTTGGGGTACCGACATAGTGGGTCCGATCGATCCTTATTCTTCCAAGGATCACCGGTTCATTCTAGCACCGATTGGGCGAGGCAATCCCACTTGAGAGGTCACAACTAAAGATGTGCTAGTTTAGAACCATATCATATATAGGTTCATGGTTCCTCGATGAATTATATCCGATAATGGTACAACATTCAAGAGCACTAAAATCAACAGCTTTGCCCGAAGACACAACATAGATTGGAGATACTCTACCATCTACTACTCAAGGGAAACAGTCTAACAGAAGCATTCAACAAGACTCTCATCCAAATATTAAATAAGACACTTGACGATAACAAGTGATAGTGGCATGAGCAGTTAGTTGAAGCCTTGTGGGCTTACCACACAACATATAGAACTCCAACTTAGTCTACCCCTTTCTTATTAGTGTATGGGTCTGAAGCCATTCTACCAATAGAAGTCCAACTCCCATCATTAAGGATAGCTGTGGGTAGCAAGATTACTACAGAGCAGAACACCAAGTTACGGTTGGAAGAGCTCGAAGGTTTGGCGGAGAGATGCCTCCGGGCATGCCATAATCTTGAGTTGTACAAAGCTAAAATGATTCTAGCTCACAATAATTTGGTTTGTCCTAGAGCTTTTCAAGTAGGAGAGCTTGTTTGAGTTCTAAGGAGACCAATTGTTGCCCATTGAAAGATGGGAGGAAAGTTTGAACCCACTTGGGAAGGCCCTTTTTTCATAGAGAAGGCCTACCATAGAGGATCTTACCAACTTATAAATTATAAGTTAGACTGCTCGATGCTTCCAATCAATGGGCTCTACTTAAAGAAATACTATCCATAAATCTTGTCTAAAAATAATCATCAATAAACTTCTTTTCATTTCAAATTCCATCTCTTATGTGTTAGAAATTTCTTTCACTTGAGAATCCACCATGATGTGTTTAGGGTAGGTGTAAGAGAACCCGAGTGACATCCTATCCCTCCATAAACACAAACTACAAACAATTCTCTAGTGCTATTAGGTTATGTGTAAGAGAACCTTAGAGGCATCCTATTTTGACTAGTACAACTAAGTTAGGTGTAAGAGAACCCAAGTGGCATCCTTTCTTGGTGGAGTCACAATTATCCCTGTGGCACCATTTCATCCATTCTTCTACATGTTTAGGGTAGCTGTAAGAGAACCAAAGTGGCATCTTATTCCCTCTTTCATAATACAAACAAACACATATCCTTTTTCTCGAGCTATTTTGATGTGAGAGTAAGCCCTCACTCATTAGCTGCTCTTGGTTGGGCCAATATGCTACTTTATTAGTATGTCACCCTAGTGGTCACTCGTCTGGCGGTTGTGAGTTCCCGCACTTTCTTCTTAACTTGACCACTATAAACTAATGAGCACCTTGTCAGTTTGGTAGGTCTTACTGCATAGCCAGTAAGCTACCCCATGTTGACTTTGTTTAAGAGGATGTAAGCCTACATGCTTTCTTCTTAGACTAGCCATCATGCACTGACTAGGTCGAGTATATTTGAGGTTTAGGGTAAGTGCACCAGTGGTTCCTTTCCTCCTAACTACTTCAAGCATGGGTTTATTTCTTACACAGGAATCCTTGCTTAGTAGTTGTCCTAGGTCAGATAGCCCTTGTCAATCCAAAGACAGACTATCCCTACGATCTGTTCTGCTTTAGGGAGATGTAAGTCTACACATCTTCTTTCTAGACAGATTGTCGTAAACTGATGGGCAGCTTAGGTTGTTTGGTTATCGCCATGCTGATGGTGACCCACCTGGTGGATACACCACTCTTGGAAAATGTGAGTTCCCACACTTCCTTCTTGAGTTGACCACCGTATACCTACAAGAATTCTTTTACAGGGTTTTGGATAACGCCCCTAGAGGCACCTTCCCTATGGGCACTCTATTTGGATCACGTCCTTAGTGACCCCATTTAAACACTTCCTAGGTTACTTTTGAATTAGACAGTCCCCCTTTCTTAGTAACCACCCTTGTGTTTGGAGAATTTGTTCAGCGGATGCACAGATTCTCCCTTGGTCTAGTAAGCTTGAGATAGGACTAGGCTGATATGAGCTCCTTCTTAGTGTGGTCCCTCACAAACCAATAGGATCCATGATAACATAAAATAAACAATCTTTACTTGTGGATTAGGAATTCAAGCCCCTAGTGGCCCCTTTCCCTAGCAGACATCCTATCTTTAGGGCAGTGTCAACAATACTCACTATAAGAATTGCCTGACTACTTTGAGTTAAGATAAGTTCCCTGATCAACACTCTCCTAGTAGTCTCCCTTAGGTCAGGTTCAATTTATTACACAAACAACCGATCGCCCAGTGATTCCTTATGTAAGAGGATGTGAGTCCTCACGCTTACTTCCTAACTTGACCATTGCACACTAAAAGTCACCCCTTATGTTGGTTAGCTCTACCCCATGGCCGGTAGACTATCACTTTGGATTTGTAAATCTAAGCCAGGTTTAGGCTGATATTAGCTCCTTCTTAGTGGATCCATCACACACCGATGGGATCCATAAAATTAAAACAAATGAAATTAAAACAATTATAATTCAATCAAATGACATTATCTTGACTACTTCCAAGCTGGTATAAGTCCCCCAGTGGCATTCATTCAGTAGTCGCCCTAGGTTTGGTTTAATTTGTTGCATCCAACAGATCACCCTAGCGATTGTCCCTTACTTTTGGAGATGTATGTCTGCTACACTTTCTCCCTAGCACAACCATTGTACATTGAAAGGCAATCACTTAGGCCATATAGTTATACCATGTGGCTACTGGATTACCCCTTTGGATTGGTAAATCTGAGACAGGCCAAGGCCGACATGGCTCCTTCTCAGTGTGGTCCATCGCACACCGATAGGGTCCATCTCAATATTTAAACCTAAAATAAATAATCGACCAACTTCTCCCCAATGAGGCATCAATCATTCCAACCTCTCCAATGGAGTCAATTAAATCCAATCCAAACTTGCATTCCCCAGCGAGTGCACCCTCAAAAGAATCTCATCGATCCCTTATCTTTAGTGGATAAACTGAACCTACTTCCCTAGTGGAAGGTTCATGCATCTATCCCTGGCAGGCTATACATTCTAATCCTTAGCAGATACTCTACCCAAATCATATATTACATTCAAATTCAAACCCCTTATCCCTAGTGGATAACCTGAACCTACTTCCATAGTGGAAGGTTCACATGCTTGATCCCTCAGTGATCCCTTCTTCCTACCTTATTCCCTTGGCATGAGTGGAGTTTCATTGCACTAAGATCTTGATTCCTTCTTCATCTCGATTTAGGGGTAGATCATTTCTATTAGTGTTTATGATCCTTTAGACATTGTTGATCATCTTTATCAACACCAATACGTGCGACGTGCTTTATCAGTCACACCACACCTATTAGGCGCCCTTTGTTGACCTCACTTTTGGAGTGAGCTCTCAACTTCCTCATCATAGATCTAGGATTCTTATAGACACTAATAGTTCCTTAGTCTTAAGACACTTCTAGTGATTAAGGGAACATTTAACCTAATCCTAAAGACGTAGAAGACTTAGCCATATGAATAGGCTGTGCCTTTGGGATTTAGGAGGACGTGCCTACCCTATAGCCTAAACCCAATCCTTGCTTCCTTCTTTCAAACCAAACCTCAAATTCAAATCCAAATTCAAAATCAATTACAAATTCAATGATAGAAACTCATGATTAAATTTAAACTCCAAATCTCTTCATAAGCCCTTTGATTTTATCTTATGGACTTAGCCTAACCAAATTCAAACCAACCTTAATCCAATTGATTTTTTCAATTATCAAATTCAACCTCAAATTCAAATTCAAATTCTAAATCAAGCCCAACTATCAAATAATTGAAACCTAAATCAAATCAAATGCCTAATTTTATCCCTTTTAGCCAAATTCTTGAACTTGGCTAAATGATACCCAAATCAATTCAAAACTCATGGATTTCTTCATGATTCAATCATTCCTATAATCATTGACCTAAATATAAACATAAACCTCCCTTATCAAACCAAATCCATGCTAACCCAAATCAAACCCCAGTTAGCCATTTTGACTTGAAATTATCATATGAACCAAAACCCATTTGGTTCCAAACCACTTGCAATTAGATTTATATTTCAATCCTAGACTCTTGTGTGAGTTCAAATAAGCTTGAATCAAGCCAATTAACCCATTTAGGCTCATTTGACCCAAAGTGGCCTAAAGGAACTTTTTTGAGCTATGTTCTAATCCAACCCAAATTGGATTGAACTAAGCCCATCTAAACCTTACAACATAACCAACAATCACCCTAGGGTGATCAATTGCCTTAAATTAGGTCAAACCAAGTCAACATAGCCAAAATTCACCCTATGCTAAATTGATTAAAACCATTAATTCAAACCAACCCTAATCAATGATTGAGCATGACCAAACCCTCACTTGAGCCAAACCAAGCCTAATTATTTATTTGACCCAAGTTAACCCAAATTAGTCTAAAAAGCCAAAATGGGTCAAATCATGATTTGATTCAAATTGATTACAATCAATGGCTCAAGTTCATTCTAAAACAGTTATTGAACTTGACCAAAGCCATAATTAAGCCCAAGTTGACCAATTGGTCAACCTGACCCAACTAAGCCCAATTCGACCTAAAAGGTCAAATTAGCCAATTGAACTTGACCCAACACCTAACCTAACCCAATTTGATTAAATTGGTCAATTGGTCAACTTGACCCATTTGGCCTATATGAACCTAAATGAGCCATAATCAAATCCAAAATAAATTGAATCAAACCAAAGATACCAATACAGTCCAATTGGTCATGTGAACTTGACCCAACTCTTGTTTGACCCAATTTGACCAATTAGTCAACTTGACCCATCCTAACTCAATTTGACCTAAATAAGTAAAATCAAGCCAAATCAAATCAAATAAACTCCAAACCACTTGAAATTTAGGCTAACCCACTTTTGACCCATTTCAAATCTACCCAAATCAAACTCATAGTAAAATGACCATTTTTCCCTTGGGTTTAGGGCATCCCATGAGATAAGCCACATGCACATTGAGTCATTTTCTCCCCTTAGCCACTTGGCACCCATTCATAGGTCCACTTAAGCACCTAGGACCATGGTTAGCCTGACCCAAGGGTGGTTCGGTCAGCCATGACTCATGGGGAGGTGAAATCACCTCCCCATTCCCATTGGAACACGTAGAAAGCCATAGGACACCCACTACTCCCATGACAACCACTCTCACACCCTCCTCCACTCAAAGGATGCCAATTAACATAATTCTCTACCCAAATTGAGCTTCCCATCTCTACCATTGATCCAAAAAAGCCAAAATAGCCATTACCATCTGATCCAAGGAATGAGGGGGGTTTCTCACTCAAACTAAGAGACTGGCATTTGATTCAACCCTAGCAGCCAAATACATCATCCTAGAGCAATTTCCAAGGCTTCCCGAGCTCCCCAAAATCCCATTTCTCAATTTCATATGAAACTAAAATAGGGGAGGCCACCTATGATTTCCATTTGCTCAAACCTCCACCAAAATGTTATTAACTTTGGACACACATTCCTTGGATCTTGACAAGCTAGAACAAATCATTTCCCATCACCCACAACTACCAGAAGTAGGAATTCAATCAAGATTGATCACCTACGCCTACTGCATTGGTCTTCTGAGAAAACTACTCCAAATCAACGCTCATGCGGCTCAACAGGGCTATGTTTCTATGAAACGAAGCTTCCTCAATCATTGGAACTGCCGATCACAGGTTTCAATGAGGTATTCCATTAAATCTGATCCTTGAATAAAAATAGCTTGGTCTTTTGTGAAAGAAAGTGTTCTATCATGCAATTTATATCATTGAATTGCTTTGTTTCTCTTCCCCAAAGGTGTGGGATTGATTTCATCTCCATCCAAGCTCATGTGAGCTCGGATCAAGCTAGGATCAATGGACGGTAGCCATTATTTATTGTTCGGGAAGAGATAGATCACAGACTGTCCATTCCAAGTGATCAGAATGGACAATCTTGATTTGATCAGGCATAGAACCTCTGATTAATCTTTAAAATTGCATGTTTAATCGTGGTCGTTCAATCTTAGATTGGACGGTCCATGGAGTTGCCATGTGTGCCACCATCCGAGTTTGCCTTTAGATGTCACAACATAAATAGCGAATCGCGTTGCACCACATGGAAAGTGCACCGCATCAACCGCCACATGGCCCGACATGATTAAGGCTTTAAATATGCTTAATTAATTTATTTTTAATCCTAAAACTTCCTAAATTCATAACTAATCCTAATAAAATCGAAAAAAACAAATTAAGTTTTTTTTAAAAGATATTTTAGAGTAAAATCTAGGAAAATTATTAGTAATTGATTTTGAACAATAATTTCGGCTTTATTTAGGTTTAATTATAAATCTAATTAGCTTAATAATACCTTAATTAATCACCCAATTGATCTACAACTTTTTGTGGATGTTTGGGGGGATGACTTCTGTCTCCCCCATTTTTTTTGGGATTTTATTGATTGCTTATTTAGGGAAATCAATTGATTAAACCTTAATCACTTTCTTAATTTAATTAGTGATAATTACTAAATGAACATTGGTTTCATTAATTATTTAAGGATAATTATCTTTGTTGAGCTGTAAGGAAGTTTAAGGAATGTGGTTGGGATACTTTTCCTAATTCATTTCCTAAGTTTCCTTCACTCTTTGGAGTTTGATTAGTTAATGATTGATGAGGTAATTAATTGCTAAATTAATTAATTAATCTCCAAGATAAAAATAAGAATCTAATTGAGTGTTTGAAGTGACTTAGGGGTCAAGGATTGAGGCCTTTCCCTTGATCCCTTTCCTTAATTTAATTTCATCATTCTAATCAAAATATAATCAAAGAACTCAATCAATTAATTAACAAACTTAATTAATTCAATCTAAAATTCACTTCATACCTAAGCAACCTCTAATTAATCTTGGGTAGCTCTTTGGGTGTTCAATAACCCAAAGTGGGAGATAATGAAATTATGGTTAGCTCACATGTGTGAGAAAATCATAAAAGTAGTTAAGTGAGATCCCTTAAGCCTAATCAATAATTAATCATGAGCCAATTGCATTAGGCCCCTTTCATTTCTTAAGAGCATTGCAAATTTACTTTTCATGTGGTTGTGTATCATATTGTCTCATTATTAATTAGTTAATTAACTTAAGGTGATGTAGGCAAGGGTTACTTAATTGGCTTAATTCATACCCTAACCTAATTAAATCATAAAATCAACTTAATCACTTCTTCATTAAACTAGATTAACTGACACATGGGGAATGGGATTAGGATAATCAAACCTCTTTCATTATCTAAATCAAATCAAACTCAAAATTAAAAATGTCATTAAAGAACTTTGGTTTATTTTAAGTAGCCTTATTTAGTATGATTGTACTTAGAAATTAATTAGAATGAATGAGATCATGTGCTTATGCTCCTTTATTTCTTTCCAATCATGTTAAATGTTGCTTGCCATGTGTAATCATGCATTCATTTCTTTTAAAATTAACTAAATGAAATGGTTTCTTTTTTAAATCAAATTGCATGTTGATTTAAATTAAAAATATGTGTGATTATTACTATTAAATTAAAAAGTTACTTTTTAAAAGCCCATAAATCAATTATAATATATGAAGTGATGTTAAGTATAAATATCTATAAGTTTGCATGTGTTGATAATATAAGATATGCAATATGAAGCTATCTTTCCTTATTTTGTATGGGTTTGAATGGGATTTATAAATGTATAGTTCACTTGAAAAGAACATAATATTTGTTTAAGTCTATTCCTATGCATCCCCATACTACGACTTAGGAAGAATTTCACATCACATATGTAAACCATACAATTAAATCAAATATGACTTCTTGCATGACTTCTCGTTCTTGTGGTGTTTTTTTTATGCATTCACTATATATGAGAAAAGTGGTATATTAGTCTAGCACCTCGGGGATACAAGGCTTTAAGTAGCCCTAAGTAAGTCTTATACCTTACGCCCCTAGTACAGAACAATGGCATCATACTCACTTATAACTCTTCCATATATGTACGTATGATGTGACCAATGAATAAGAATCATAATCAAATAAATCAAATATAACTTTTGCGTGGGTTTACCTATACTTGTAGTTGTTTATACAACTATATGTATCTAAGAAAAGTGGTATATTAGTCTGGACACCCCGGGGCTATGATGCTTTAAGTAGCCCTAAGTAGGTCTTGTACCTTACACCCTTAGTGCAGAATAATGGTGACGTACTCACTTAAAACCTTTATACATGTGAATGTGTACATAGTTAATGGATGAAAATTTCCTTTTTTCTACTAAAAAGACATGCATTCATAATTCAATCAAATAAAATATTTAAATTTGAAACACACTTCTTTGCATTCATCATTTAAGTATGTTAAGATATATATTGTGTGTATAGATATGCTTAGAATTTAATCATATGCATGATATACATGATGGAAAAAAATGAATAAACATGTGTTATGTGATAGTAATTCATTCTAATTAATCTTAAGATGTATTTCTTATTGAATAAAGACATTTAGAGTGAACCTAAACTTAGGATTGTTTAAAACATATAATAATTCATTCACTAAAGGAAACTAATTAATTAACTTGTGTTAGAAGTGACTGAAGATAGGGATGAACGAGAGATTCCTTATCTTTCTTCTCTTTATAACACTTAGTTGTTAAGTGTAGGACATATGAAACAAAAGAAACCACTAAGTAAAACCTTCAAATCAATTAATTCACTTAAAGAGAATAAATCCCTTACACTTATCAAATTACAACTCTAATGCCTAGTTAGGACATACCACACAAGCTTCAGCACACACACATTAAGCTAAGTCACCACTTCTTATTTTATGTTAGGGCAGTGTGTGGTTTGATGTATGCTTATTTTGTGATGTATTATTGTACATTGGATGTTAGAGTGTATGTGTGTAGTTTAGATGTTAGGCCGATATTAGCCTAGTTATGCTTTCTGCAAGGGGTTCTACTTAAGGGGTCATTCCAAAAAAAATATAAATGTTTTTTTTTGTTGTGCAGGTTACTTATCCCCTAAGCATAACCCAGGTTAGGACAGGTGAACTTGGTTACCCATGTGTGGGGTGCTAAGTTTGAATTATTCATATAATTGCTTGGGTTGTATGGTGTGTTTATCTAACATTTATTTTGCAGATGTAGCTAGATTTACTTTCCTTCTTTTGATGTAATTTTTCATTAGGATTACGATGAGTGTTATGGGGGATTAGGATGAGCATTGGTTATAAGACCAAGTCTTATGTACCATGTGATGCCTTTGGAGAAAGCACATCCAAATCAAGCCAAAATGAAGAAATGAAAGATGGAGAAATGAAGAATGAAGAATGAAGATCCCCATAACATTCATCATTTGTAGTTGTAATTATTCTCTTATAATCCGAGTTGTATATGGGTAGAACTCAACAACCCATGTTTCTCTTCAGGTTGTATGGTGATACTCGACCACATCAGCCTTTTAATCTTTTTTGTGATAGGTTTATAAAATTGTTTGATGATTTGTTTATCATGTGCATTAGAAAAAGAATGCCTTTTCATAGTTTTTTATGATTGGTGATTATTGTATGGAATGGATGTGATTAGGCTCCTAGGATAAAAATTAATCGTTCTACCCAAACTAACAACTCATAACTAAACCTCTAAAATAACTCATAACCTATATAAAAGCCTAGGCATTAAATCAAGATAATAAAGAATTAAGCAACCTCTTTGCTGGATGTTGTATGTTTAATATCATGCATAATCATCTTATTTCACTCTTGTTAAGGGAGGGCTTCCATCTTTGCTAGATAAAAAGGGCTTAACCTTTGAGAGCCTATAATGGAAGAACACCACTTTCCCTTTTGATTTGGCCCATAATCAACTTCTCATGCATTTAGGCATACAAAATCCCATAGCCTATGTCAAAATAAAAAGTCCCAAATTAAATAAAATTTTATAAAAATTTTATTTAGATTTAAGTCATTATTCATACCCCTCATGCTCTAGTCTCTTAGAGAGTGGTTTAAAGACTTAGCTTCTTTTCTTAATAATAACAGCCTAGCTATCTTATAAAAGCATATGACTTGCTTACTTGGATTTAAAGTATAGGAGGAGTTAGCTGGATGCCACTCGAGGCAGTAATAAGTTTAACAGTAGAGTGATTTACTCTCTCTTGTGGAGGTAAACCATATACCCACTTTTGCCTTACATTTAGGTCGTGCTTTGGCCCTTGCCAAAGCTACCTAGATTTAGGATCTGATGTTGCTATTTCTTACAAGCTACAAGCATAAATCCTCTCTTCTTAAGTATTTTCATAATCTTGTATTGTGGAATTATAAGTCTTAGATTTCTAATAAAATTTTAACTAAAACATATAATTCTCCTCAATTTCAAATATATAAAGCCCAACCATAAAATAGATTGGAATGTTTACGAGGCTTCCTAGTATCATAAACATTACCTACTTATCTCCTTCAGCTTCGATAATAATTTTCTCCTTTTGATCCATCCTACTTGATTTTCTAAAGCACAACTAATTTATTGATAGTACTGTCTTTGAATTCTTTGGAGACAACATTCACGTACTTTAATTGTGAGTATTCTTAAGGGATTAATTTTCCTTAAAGATGTAATTAACTATGGGGGATTGACCCCATAGGGAACTTTAGAACAAGATCTAAATAAACCCTATTTTATTCATCCATGTAAAGAAGGGGAAAGTTCTCTGGTATATTCGAAGACCCATCATGCCTTAGGAGTCCTTATTAGATGATTAGATCCATTGTAGGGTAGTGATTACTATCTTTCAAGATAGTATAATATTTCTCAATGTCGTACCAGATCATCTCAATAAGTACGCCCTCAGATCTACGTGGTGTCCGAAAGTAAACACCACAATAGATCATAAGGGGCTGTTTAGGATTAATTTTATTTTCAATTTTTTTATTTTTATTTTTATTTTTATTTTATTTTTAAAAATATGTTTACTTAGAGGGTATTTTATGTGGTTTCATTTTTTGTTTTTAAAAATAAATAATGTTATTTTAAAAACACTCAAAACATCTAAAAGATGTTTTAATTATTTTTAAAAATAACAACAAGTATAATCAAATAAATTTTATTTTTAAGCAAAACATAAACAAAGGAAAACAAATATACAAAAATAGAAAATAATAAATAAAAGTGATCCCAAATAGCCCCTAAGTAAATGAAGTATTAAGAAAAACATAATAACACTGATCATTGAAGCACAAATAAGTTTCTTATATATTTAACTCACATCATAATATTACATAAAACAACAAAATATAATCATAAATCGAGAGCATTAATAATTTAGTTACCTATTATACAAGATAAAGAGAACATAGTTTTGTCATTAATGTATGAAAACATCTGAGATATATGAAAGGAAAGGAAACCTAGAATCGAGTAGGATCTTCTAAATTCTTTTTAATCAGACTCATTACCTCATAATATAAATCAACATCTATTGGATCGTCTCCCTCTTTAATCTTCAATATGAATAACACATGAACATTACAAATAATACAATGAACAACACTCTAACACACTTCGCTTAGCATTTCACACTTTAAGTGACTCTGCACACAAACACATATGGCTTTCACGCACTAACCAAAACTTTTTACAATGCAAATTGAACTTTATTTATAAGTGTAGCACCCTCGAACTGTTATAGAAACTCCTAGAACTTACCATTGAAACTATTTAAAACCAATTTATTAGGACATTGCACAACAATGGTATGAATACAACACTTAAGAGTTGGGCACGTGTGTTGAGGTACCAAAACACTAATACTTCAGCACCTAGGTGCTATGCTTACTATCTTATTGTGTATAGTGAGGTTATTTTGCATTATCTCATTTCTCTTTGTAGTGCCTAAACACTCCTCTTGCTATTTTAAAGCTAAAAATTCTCTAAGTTATTAGTACTATGGCCCTATCATTCTAGTACCTAGGCATGGATGTTTATTTTTTTACCCACAATTAGAAGAAATGTGGCACTATGGTGCTGGTTATCTAGAGTATTGGTGTCATACTATCTTAAAAAAAAATTTAGGCTTCTTCAGGCTCCTTCAAATGCTATAGCACTTATTTTCGCAACACTTATGCACTTGACTTACTATCTAGTGATAGAAGTATGTGCTAATATGGCACTATAAAGCTAGTCATCTTGCAGCTAAACACCATTTATACTGTCTCAATATCCAAATTCCTTCATTCTAGAATTGTAGTGCTATCTTGCATAACGCCCAAATGCTGGACTATAAAATTTGATTTTTCTTCCATTTTCTTTCAAATGAAATTCTTATTAAAAACATAAAAAATTCTAAAAATAATAGCATCTTAACTTTAATTAAACACAAATATGCCAATTAAAACACACAAAATTCACTAAAATTTCATGTTTATCAATTAACTAAAGTGGCTCATAAGTTTAACCATGATGAGTCACTATACACTCTAGAGTTAGTCTTATATAATTCAACCATAGTTCTAGATATACTTTATGTCTTTATAGAATCAATCTATCCTATCAAGTCACATAGTCAAGAGAGACTATTCTTGAATAGTTCCTTGTAGGCTTGCTTTTGTAGTAAGGTTTGAATTTTTTGGATACAATAATTTACTCTTTATATTATAGTAAATAACCCTAATATAATTGTATATTTGCATTAGTAGTCAAATTTTCAATCTTGGGTCTTAAGCATAGTATCACCAACCATTTCATGTGATTATGATTACGTATTAAATAAGGATTCATTCTCAACATTTTTTGGCATACTCAAGAGGTTAAGCGACAACTTCTATTACACTTTGATAATGAAGTAAAAGTGGAAAGATGAGCATATGAATTACTTATCACACTGGAAGATTAATTATTAGTATTGTCAATCATTCTGGTTTAATTGAGACTCATGTACCTAGAGACACACCATGACTTCTCTAGGTAAATTAATTATAGTCACAAAAGTTCATGATGTTAAGATTAAAACCCAAGCTTGAATGGACACCCTTGGAATAAGAATATAGCAAGGTTACTTCTACTTTGCAGACAGAGTTTAGAATACACCTTTTGTGCATTGCCCAATGGGTGGGGTCCTTCTTGGTTTGTAAGTCAATTAATTGTATAACCAAAAAAAAGTTAACTTAACCACTAAAGGAGGCTCCCAACAAGATCTGATAACTTGAGTTAGTTAAATAACCACTATGTTGTTTTGAAAGTTCAAATCAAAAGGTTTAATTTGCAAATAAAATAAGAGAGACAAAAGCATCACGACCTTTAGCTCCATGGAGTTGCAATCTAGTCGCCTAGGCGCTAGTGCTGCTCCCCCTAAGCTTATGGAATCTAGAAGCCTTGACCACTCTCTCCAACACACCATCAGTGAGAACCACCTAAGGGGAGAGCAAAAGTGGTTAAGAGAGCGAAAGTGGTTAGGAGAGCAGAGGATTAAGAAATAACTCTGATAAAAAGATAGGCTGGCCACTATCACCTTTCTCTCTCCTCTCTAAATTTTAGCCTCATCTCTCTGTTGTACACTCTCTGCAGCATACTCTTCATTGCATGCTCTCTTTCCTACCAAAGATAAGACTGAAACCGAGCCTTCATTAATTTCAAGTATAATTCAAAAGGAAAAGTTTCTTTTTCATGATTCCTTTCCCCCACAAGATAATTTCTAAAGACTTCCACCATTGATCTTGGATCCAGTGTGAAATGATAATTCTCGCTCTATCAATCTAGATTTAGAGCAAGGGAGAAAAGTGTTATTGCATTAATTATAAAATATTAGGTATTATAAAAATAAAACCTAGCCAAAATTTAGATTAGATCAAAATTTAAATCACTAAATCATAAATTTTGAAGGCCTTTGCCATTAAACTTGGTTCTAGCGTGAGATGAAAATCCTCCTCCCATTTATCTTGGATCTAGAACAAGGAAAAAGAGTACTTGTTGCACTAAAAATTTTCAAAACTAGCATTGATAAGCCATTATACTGCAAACATGTAATGGAAATTATCAAATTGCATAAGTAATTTGCACTAAAATAGAGTCTCCCGACTCATAGCACTATAGTGCTACTACCTAGCATCGAGGTGCTGAGCTCTTGAGAATTTGGACCCTGGCGCTCCGCTTCACAACATTGTAACATTATCAAAACAATCCCACGATGCTCTATCAATGTGGCTCTAAATTCTGGCATCGCAATGCTAGCTTCTCATGTTGTAAGGCCAAAATATTCTCTTGTAGCACCGCAACACTATCTAGATAACACCAAGGTGCTCTATCAACATCATGACACTAAATCATGGAGATGTAGTGCTACCTTCTCAAGTTGTAAGGTCAAAATGTTCACTTACAATGCTATAGTGCTACCTAGACAATAATGAGGTGTTGTCTAGCACCTAAGCACTGCCTTCTTTAGTTTTAAATCCCAAATTCAAATACAGATCTGAGGTGCTAACTTTTTAATTTTTTTTCTAATCTTGAGTTAAAATTTTTATTCAATTAAATTATAACTTATAAATCTTGGAGATAGTCAAGCAATAATTGAAATGATGAGCAAATAATATAAAATAAAAATTTTATTACAAATAAAATTTTTATTATAAAAATATATAAAAAGAGATGGAGGAAAATACAAAAAAGAGGGAAAATACTATCCTAGAAGTCGTAGTCCTCCTCCTCCTCCTCTTCTTCTAGCTCTAGTCAGTGCTAACATAAGGGTCATAATGAGGCATTGTAAGAAAAGGAAGTCTACTTGGGCTGGCATTAAAATGGTAATTTTCAAGTATTTGAACAAGTGCTAAGTTGAACTCATTCATGTAAGACAATTACTACTATTGTTGATACTAACCAATATGATAATCAAAAAATTTTTCTAATTCATGTTACCTTTGGATGCTTTTGCCTACCCTTTTTGCTTAATTTTGACACTTCTCCTCCAATTTTTTGGAGTTTCTCATGTAAAGTATTATAGGATTTAGATCTGGAGTGAGGAGCATGTGAGCTTTCTCCTACTTCCATTTTTTATCCTAACCCTTTAATTGTTCTTTTAGTTAGGGGAGCTCTTAGTATAAGAACTTCTTCATCTGGGTTACTCGTCACACCAGCCACAACACATAAAGAATAAATAAGAGAAGGATGAACGTACCCTAGGATAGTACTATCCTTAGGTATATTACAAATTGAATTATAAATAATCTTCCCTACATCTTTATTGAAGGTCTTTTGAATAGAAAAATTTAAAATGATATTATCCTTAGTTACTTCATTGATGTTTCTAGTGGGCATCAACTTGATAAAAATAAAGTAATGCTAAACTTTGACCTCAATTGTTAGTTTAGTAGTATAAAAATTGATAATCTTTTTCCACCACTATTTTCACTAAACATTTACATTTTTAACAGTGAGGAAACTATGAATTTCATCAAGCTTAGGGTGATTATTCTAGTAGGATAGATATTGATCATATATAAAATTTTATAAATTATAATATGCATTAATGATAGCACTATTAAAACATACTCATTTCTCCTATACAAATTTTATTATCTTGATGCTCCTTTGTATTAAAGAAGAACTCCAGCACCATAGAAATGACTCAAGCTATGTTGTTATAGGCAAGATGCTCCAAGCCTTGCTTATTGATAATCCTCTCCATGCTCCTAGCCAGATTGTGGAAGCTCCTCTCCAGAATGAGGTGCTTGTTGATAAAAGCATGTAGGTACCTCTCTTTCATATCCACGTTGACAAATTGGTGAGCATCACTCTAGGATGCTTTCTTCTTGCTCTTTTGGACAAGCTTAAGTAACATATTTGTTGTCTTAAAGCTAATTAAAAGCTATGAAGAAAAAAGATTACAAGACTATTGATAAAACAAAGGCTTTAGAATGAAAATTTTGGTAGCCTAAGGGTCCTATTTATAGACTAGACACAACACTATGGAGCTGACCTCTCAGTTTCTAAGATGCAAGACCAGTGGCATGGAGCTCCACATGCAGTGCCTAGGCACTGATTAGATGGTTAAGATGGTTATTTTTCCCATATAAAAGATGCATTTTTTAACATTATTACCATTAATTTTATAAAAGATAGAATCTATAAAGCATATCAGATATTGATGGAGCATAGTGACACTCTAACACAACACTACAATGCTCATCAAAAGCTTTATCCTTTTTTATTAAATGTGTCTGCTAGCCGATCAGCCCTTTGAATGGCTTTTTGGTTGGTGACATAGTGCTAGTTTGGCAATGCCTAGGAACTAATCAATTAGTCAACCTACTTTTTATTAATTTATGTGGCTCCTAAGCATTGCAGCGCTAGGTTTATAGCATAAAATTATTACTATATCAGGTTTTGACAATTATATGTCTACCTATCGGTGCTGGGGCACTGACTTCCCAACACCAAGGAGCTAAATGTTAGGCACCAAAGTGCTAACTTCCCAGTGTCAGGGAGCTAATCCCCTAGAATTATGGTGCTTCTTCTCTGGCACCATGGCACTGTCCACTAGGAATTAAAAAAAATCTCCATTCATTCGCTATGTGAACATCCTAAACCCTATTTGGCTTTCCAAAAGAATGAAAGTCTAATATATTAGTTTACTATACGAACTCTAAAATCTACCTCACATTCCAAAGAGATGTAAGTCCAATCTATATATTCATCATGTAAACTTTTAAAATCTAGCTGGCTTTCTAATGAATGTATGTTTAGTCATATGTTCACCATGCAAACTTTCTTACAATTTTTGGCATTCTAAAGGGATGTACTTTCAGTCTTTTTATTCTTCATGCAAACACCTACCTCTACTGGCATTCCAAAGGGATATAAGTTCAATATATATTTTCTCCATGAGAACTCCTAAAATCTTAACTAACATTCCAAAGGGATGTAAGTTCAATTTATATATTCATCATGTGAACTTTTAAAATCTATCTGGCTTTCCAATGGATGTAAACCTTGTCTTATGTTCACCATGAAAACTTCCCTACAAAAGCCCTACATGTGTTTACAATGAAGATTCTATCGAATTATTGGATAAACTTAAAAAATAAGTTTAGCATAAATAATTTAATAAACACTCACAATCTCACATGCATAATAACTCTAGACTTCTCGAGATATCTGAGACGAGGCAACCCATGGCTACTAATCAGACTCCTTGGACATTATTGGTAATAGCCTATAATGTTGGTAGATTGGAATAATAGTAGTTCCAGGATGAAAAAACCATGAGATCTTGATCGGGACTACCATCATTTTTTCCTTAGATAGTCATCCATACCACACTACTAGACACCAATTCATATCAGAAAGAAATGTTTATTTGTAACCTTCATTAAGAGTGCTCTCTTACTACAATAAGAGGGGTAATTAACTTTGAATGTGTATGTTTATAAGAAGTAGAATGATTTAAATAAATCTTAACATATTAATAGAAAAAATTGGTTGAATATAAATCAAGCTACCTCATGAAGAACGAAGTCCCTAATATCTTATAATAATAATAGAGATTTGAAAAGGTGTTTTTCTTGAGTGATTAGGTTTAAGCTTGCATTTTCTTCTTATGGAAAACTTTCATACTTGGGGTACTCATTTTTACTTTGCTTTCCATTGACGAGCAAGAGGAAAGTGAAATAATCAATCTTCAAATTTAGCATAGTAATCTAAAGATTTTTTGATCCAATACACTCATAGATGTTGCTTAGAGGGTCTGATGATTAGGACCCAACTTTTAAGGATCCATTTCTCTTAAAAGATGAAAATTTTAAGGCACTATAAGTTGGGATATGAAGCTTTGGTCATTGGGCTAACAAACATATGGACATTTATTCTTATGCATTTAATCATTTGACTAAGATATCTATTAGACACTAGAGGATTCCCTAGAGGATTCTAGGTCCAAGAAAACCCTTAAATGTTTCACACTTAGAAGGTTCCTAGTTATAATCTTACTAGTTGAGTCCAACTATCATAACTCAAAAACCTTAAAATCATTCCAACATTTATGGCATATATTACTTATATACCATATGGGGGTCCTTTGTTAACATAAAAATGTTAATAAGACCTAGCCTCATATCTTATTTATATATCAGAAGACTTAAACTAACCAATCATATAATATTGGATTTATTAAATCATTAGGAGGAACTGATATATGAAAATCTATTATAAACATTTCCCACATCATATGTCTGACTTTTGTCAGCCTTAATTTGGTTTGGCCTTTTCAGACCTTTTCAACTAAGCACATGTCCATGAGGCACAGTAATCAAGAAACTCATGAGTATACCTTAAGATTTAAATTTAAGGAAATTAATTCATTCGGTTGATTGGGATAATCACTTACTTCAGGATTAGCATGAGGAAAGTGGAGTTGAGTACATTTGAGTAATTATGAGTCAAATCTCCTAGGTTAGCTTTTGAGGCTAGTCATACCAATCATCAAATCTCATGATCAATTATATAAATAATTAGATCAATGAGATGGAGGTGTTGTTTGAATAAAACAATCTTGGGTTCAAATTGGAGCCAATCAAAATGGACTTCCTCTTGGCCACTCCAAACTATCCAAAGAGCATGTACATTCAATCAATTAGTCATATAAAAATCATAAGTCCATCAATTAACTCATTTGTATCCAAATTAAATCAACTGAACCCAACTTGATCCAATTGACCCAATAGGGCTAAGTTGACCAAAATAGCCTTAAACATTAAACAAATTGTTCTAATTAAAAAATAACACTGTACTTGATGTCTCATATAAAATTCAAGTTGTTCTTTGCCCAATTACCCATGGAACCCAATCTCAATTAACCAAGTGGAATGAATTAACCCATTAATAGCTACACTTAGCTTAGGTGATCAATTAGACCAACATAATCATAATATTTAATTACATCCTTTGATGTAGTTATAGCTAAGTGTGTCATTAGCAATTGCTTGTTGAACATAACTTGATGTGACCACTCCAAGTGGGTTAATTCAATTGAATGGTTCAAGGAGTCCAATTTAAACCCAAATGATCACACCTTTCTTTATCATTAAATTAAACCTAACAAATAGACAAATTAAACCATCCCTTTCTGAGAGGAGCTAAGGAAGAACACTCAAAATAATCTCTAAGTTCAACCAAACCATATTTAAATAATTCAAATAAATTAAACCAACCCATCAATAGGCTCGAGTTCAAACACCTAACTTATCATCCAATTCCTCTCCTATTTTTCATTAAATTTCTAAAATTCACTTAATACATCATTAACTCTTTTCATATGCTATTAAACTAAAAAGTTAGCTATTCTTTTAGGATGAATGAAATAGACTAACCTACCAAGAGGAAGTTAACCTATGACACTTGGACCAATTGAATCCAACCATTCAAAATCCCTGCTAGACCTCCTCTAATGCTCCTTAACTTCATATTAACTCACCTAAGCTACCACATGGCCAAAAATAATAGCCAACTTGTGCATAACCATACATAACCATGAGCAAGCTCAGGTTGAGGGCTGGCTATATATGGAGTCAGTCTTTAGCAATTAAAAGGTTTGAACACACTTACACACTCTCTAGAAGTCTAACAAAGCTATCTTTAGTGATCCTATCTAGCTTAATTGGCCTCGAGACCAAGAATTAGTCCAAACCATTAGAGCTTTCTTGAGCCACCACTTAGTGTAATTCAGTCTGATTTCTTAGACTTACAAGTTGGTCTCAAGCACATGAAGCTTTCTCAATGATTCCTAACTAGCCATAACTACCTTGAGGTAACCATTTTCACTTCCTTCTCCCCTGGTTTTGGGCTTTGTCACCCCACATCAAGTATAGGTCTAACACTTCCATCTCCCCTAGCTAGCCATACTAAACCCTAAATTAATCATGCATGTAGAATTCATAAAATATTGAGCTTAATTATCATTATATTTATATTTTTAAAATTATTTAATGTACTATTTAACTTAATTAAATTTTAAATCATTTAAAATAATTTTCAAACTTTATGGGAAAGTTCTAGTTGACATCACAAACATTAAAATTTGAGAAGTAAATTGATTAATGGTAAAGTTGATATCATCTTTTAAAGACAAAAAACCATTTTTGAAAAATATTAAAATGTAATTATAAAAATTTATGAAAATTAAAAGGCATTTATAAAACACTAATTCACATTCTTAAAAAAAATTAATGATTTTCTTAATTAATTTTGAGGCATTAAGATAAATTTTAATGAAAAATTCTATAATTTGATAATTTAGTTATTAAATAATCATTAAAAATTCTTAAGAAATTTCCAAAGTGTTTTAATATATTTGAAAGTTTTATGAAAAGTTATCATAAATTTTAATAATTTTAATAAGAATAAATGAATTTATAAACAAAATACTAATAATTATAAATTAAATTAATTCCAAAAATTAAAATAATATGAATTTTTAAATAATTAAATGTTAGTTTTCTAATAAGTCTTAAAATAAATCCCTTAATATCACCTTATCAAAAATTATCCTAACTTTTTTTGTGGGGCCCACATCCATAGTGGGCTCGCATTCAAACATTGGCCTTGATAATAGTAATAATATTAAAAATTAAATAATTCTAAACTAATCCATATGATTTCAAGTCAAGGCATCAAAAATTACTCATAGTAAATAAAAATAAATAAAACACTTATGTGATTAATCCTTTGGACATGCATATGCACTTTCACACATTATAGGGTATCATTCTAGTTTATGAGATTTCATCATTACTTCCTTTCATAAAGTTAATTATTTTAATTAATTTTATTTACACTATGATCTATGCACATGGGTTGACCACCTTAATTGAGTCAATCGATAAGGAACACATAACTCAGGATTACCCTACACATCTTATTAGATCATGATTATTCTCTCAACCAACCCTATAATCAATATCATTAGCATCAGTGCATATTAATTTTTTTTTCTTTGACTCTTAATAATTTGGCAACAAATAATTTGTTAAGTTTCTTAACACTTAGCTATCTCTTTGAGTGTAGCCACTTATGTTTATCCAATTTTTTGGACTAATAACCAAATATCATTTTAGTCATACTTGCTTGGCTTAGGAATCCTTCTAGGTTGATCATATGATCTGATCTAGTGCATTCTATTTTCTTACTATATTTAACTTACTTGTTGAGCTTGATCATCCATTAGATCAAGTTCAATTTAGAATTGACCAATACCTTTGTTGGTTGGATTCCCACCCAACTAGTTATACAAACATGACAAAGTCATTCTGAAGTTTAATCATCCACTATGATTGGACACCATTGGGACCTAAGTATACATCAATACTTAGTTCCTTTTATTCTTTCTTTAAATGTATAATTTCCACTCAACATTACCTTACATTCTAGACATTTTGAGCCATCTTCCATTCCTCTAGGATTTGTCCTTTCTTTAATGTTTGTGCCCTATTCAAGCAATATAATTCTACCAGGTAGTTAATGGTCTTAAGTATGTGTGTCATATTTATGCATATACATGAAGTGGTGTTAGCACTTTTAGTTAGAATATGTCTTACTAGAACAAAAACTTAATTAAGATTATGATTAATTTATTATTATCATTAGATAAGAGCTGATATAATGATAAAGATTTCTTAAACATAATCATTTATCATATGATAATTAATATATTTGATTAGGTAAAAGCATATCATTTCATTCTGATGCATTATAATAAAGATATAAGACTTAGGATAACTAAAGTATATATTTGATTTAAATGAATAAGTCATCAAGTCATATGAGATACCCTTACACTTACTCACACACACTTAAGTGTTGTGATAGTTCATAACTGTGTAGTCACCTAGCATAGAGAGGATAGTTAGGTCACTTTAATTTGCATTCCTTTTGATTTCTTGAGGAGGAGATTGCTTGAGTGTGGCTAGTTTTCACTATTGATTATTTGTTTACTTTGTGATGTGTTTTGCAACTTTGATTATTATGCTATAATAGAATAAGGATATGTTCTTCTAACTGCTCAACGTACAACCAATTTTTTGTTTTACTTTTATAGGGGGGTCGACTTCAAACTATAAAAGTTAAGGTTAATCAATGATTATTTTATGATTTTGTTGTGCTATGATGGCTTCATTTGAAATAAGAATTTTCTTTTATTGCATTTATTTTTGGACTTTATATGTAAAATTAAAGTATGAATTATGTTTTTCAACTTGATACAATATTTATGATATTGACAGAAAGGCATACAATTTAAGCAAAAAGAAGGATCAAGAGTTGGGAGAAACTGAACTTGTGCTTTATCATTTTAAATTTGTCCAAGCATGTCGTGTAGAACTCAGCTAAACATTTTTTTTGGGTATGTTTAAGTGGGTAGCCTAGTCACACCAACTTATGACTCATTCTCTTATTTCCATCACAACAGAGAGAATTGTTTACCATACTTTATCTATTTGTTATGATTTTTTACTTTTTTTACTCTGCTGTGATTGTCTAGGAATGCACATTTTTATTAGGCTTGTAGAATAAAATGATTTCTACTAACTTTAATAAATTATTAAGCAACCTTAAAATTAAATATGGAAATATTTTAAGTTAAAATTAATGCTCTATTTAGTCAAACATTTTAAATTAATTTCACCCTTTTATATCTCCTAAAGGAGGTATAAGTTAGAGCTTACTACTGATCAAAACTTCCAAGAGCTAGCACACATTTATAAGTTAGCATGCAATGGAGGTCTCACTTAAGGGTTGATAACTTGCATTGCATATCATACCTCCATAGGATAAATCCTTAGGTAGACATGGATTTAATTACACTAAAGGAGTCTTAGTGTGTTAGGTAAGAGCAACGTGACCCAGATAGGTTCATAAATTCAAAATCAATAGCCCTAGTTACGTATGATTGAGCTATCACCATTATGTTCTTTTCGTAGGCACTTCTTTGCATATGTGGAGATTGCAAGTCTTGCATATTTCAATTCTTTTCTTTAGAAATTTTCTCTTGATAAAACTCCCTTATTTATCTTCCTTGGTTTATGGTCATGAGACCAACTCTAGCTAACACAACTTCTGGTTGTTAACAAAGCGCCTTATGGCTAGGATGAGTCAACCACCTTCTTAATCTAAATGGTTACAAGCTTGATAGCTTAGGATGATGGATCCATGCGATCTAGCCTAAAGTTATTCTTACCTTTCCATAATCACTTCTCCTTAGTGTTTTAGCAATCATTATCATGTAGACACTTTGTATATTGAGTTTTCCTCACGCTTGGTTACGATTATGCACCTTCTATCATGTAAACTGACACTTACTATATAGATTGTCCTACTATGACAATCATTGTTAAACCATGAACCCCTCCTTAAAAACTCTAAAAAAATAAAAGTAGAACAAAGACATGCATTCACTTAACAAGATTTTCTCATAGAGGTGTATGCAAGTGTAATTAACCAGAGAAGATACATCCTTTGGAGAGAATGGGTAAGATACTATCCATCTATTTTCATTATTAGCTTGATGACATACTTGTGAATGAAGACCTTCACAAGTCAGAGGTGAAGAGTGGAACTTTAATTGGATCTTCTTCTCATCTTCTATTGTGAGATATTTCATTTGTAGAATATATTATTCTATTAATATAATTTACACCCCAAAACATACTTTAAAGGAAAGATTATAAATATTAGAGAATAAAAGTTAAATGATTTTTTTATAAAAATTTTACTTATTATTCTTTTAATAAATTGTTTTTAAATTATATTTAAAACAAAAAGAATTAGATTAATAATTATATTTTGAGAATATGAATAATTTATTCCTCTTTTCAATGAACGTTCGTTTATAATATTTTTTGAATGTATCACTTTGCTCTAAGAAGATAATAATTTTTTATATGCAAGCATGTGTATGTATGTCTTTATAGGCACAGTTTGTTTATATGAGCAACTAATTTTGTATCGGCCTTTTGAGACTAAATGCGTTATAAATGTAGGAGTCTCTACATTCATATATATTTGATAAAAGGACTTAGTGACCTATAGGTTCTTTTTTTTTCTCCGCCAAGTTGAATCTTACACTCTAAACTTAAAATTTTGATAAACTTGGCCTATAAAATTAATTATATATAACAAATAAGACTTCTATACACATAAATTATTTTATATGCTATACTTTTAAATAAATATAAACAATTATGCACATTTGAATAAACATAATTATGATCATTAATTATTTATCTAATTTTTGTAATTATTTTTGTACAATGCCTTGTAACTCCTACTGAGTTTTATGACTCACAAAATGCAGCAAGTTTTATCAATGAGTATATCATTTAATCAGTTGTGTTTAATATCATCAAAATTAAAATAATTTAAGTAAAATAATTAAAATCAATCTCATCAGTATATAATAAAAGACATGTTTGAGATAGGATCATTTAATTGCGCTACGCAATTGTGACGAAAATTGGAGAGGGTTCAGTTTCATAAATGTGGGGAAGGTTATCAAAATAAAATTTCTTAAGTTGCTCTGCATGGATAAGATCATACTCATCTGAAACATATGAAGCTTTTTTTTTTTTTAACTTCACGTGTTTGGTATTTCTAATAATTTAACTAAATAATTTATTTCTGTGATTAGTTTCAACTTCATATTATTTCATCTGCTTAGGTGAAGTTTAAATTTAAAACTCTTTTAGCTATAAATATAGGGAACTCAAGAAAAATAGCTCAGAATATGGAGAGTAAAAAATAAATCAGAATATAAAATATTTATTAACATTTATAAGATAATTAAAAGTATATATTTTTTTAGCTTTACAAGACACTAATCAATGTAGTACAAAAATTATTTTCTTCAATGTTCTTGATTATTTCTAAATAGTTGAAGTTTTTCATTAAATCTTGAAAAAAAATTCATATGTTCTTGTGGATGCTTTTTTTTTTTGTCTTAGTTTGATGTATTTCATGTCTCAATGACAATGATATTGTCATGTACTAAAATAATTCTAGTGATAGAAAGGGGCTAATATCATAGTGATTATATGAAGGTTTTGATCATGCGAATAAATAAGATTAGCATAACATAGAAGAAAAAATAATTACCATGAAAATTTTAATAAAGAAAAAATCATTAGACTTAACCTTATTAAAATGAATTAAGCATTATAAATCAAAACCAATCCAACTTTCTTGTGATTGAAGAAAATGGTGTTACAATGTAAAAGACTTATATTACAAGGATGTCTCCAACAATAGTGGTTGAAGGTGTTATAAATGGCAATGTTGATGGTCAATAATGGGGGCTGCTCCATGGCCATTAGTAAGCATATGCCAATGATTTATGGCAAGAATCAATTGATGATTATTAATAGTGTTAAAAGTTCACATTGAATGACATTGAACATAACATCATTTGACGATAAGTAGTGATGACAATTTTTCATGGATGCCTTGTATTGATGTTGCTTGATCATAAATGTTGTGAAAAGAGGTTATGATAACTACTAGATGATAGATATTGAATTCAAATCTATTTGTGGAGTAGAGCATAACCTCTTTGGAACCTGAGAATATGATTGAGTCGAGTGGGACAATAAATGGAAAGTAAAGTGAGAAAAAATAGAAAATATGATAAATTATACTTTGTCAAAAGATCAAAGTACAAGAATCTCTCCCTCTCCCTCTTTGAGAAAGTACAAGAATCCAATGAAAGCACACAAAAATATAGAAAATTAAAAAAGGCCAAAGGTCACCTCTCCTTAAAAATCACCTCTTCTATAAGATCGAGGGGTGGCTACATAAGCAAAGTACACATCAACTAAGTTGGTTACATAAAAAGTGAACTCCGTCGTGAAGGAAAGTGTTATATGTTGAGTGACAAGTTCCCAAGTGTTGTCACAAACATTGGTAAGATGAGTTGTCTAATGTGTATTTGGTCACGTAGTGGCCAGCATGTGGGCGTGTCTTCATATATGAGGTGGGTCGCTAAATACTGACTACTTGACTATGATGTCTCTCCATGTGTTTCTCCATGTTTAGGGTGAGTATTCATAAGCGACTGATCTACTTGGACAAATATTGCTCTTCACTAATGAATGTTCCTATATTGATCCTATATCATATACGAGTCCTCACTAAGAAGCACCTTGGGTATATATTTTGGTTGGGAATACATTTAGCTCCCTAATTATTCTGATCCTTGTAGAAGTGACTTGAAAAAATAATAGAAGAATAGAAACAAAGATTACTTATTATCATTTTAAGAAATTTTGGAAAAAGCTTTTTTGACATTTAAGTCACATCACCTTTAACTTAGTCTTTTTTTTTTTTAATCTTCCTCACATTCTATGCTATGAAAGGAGCTTATGCCCCAGGATCCAATTTTATTACCACTCTTTATCACAATATTTTTCTCATATTCTTTTGCCAATTTCTACATATAAACAAAGCGAATATTCACCATGGAATCTAAAAGACCTCGTGATAGTATTAATCATATTGGGCATTGGTCGAGTCTATAAAACCAAGAAATTAGTTGAGTTTTCCATCATTTCTCCAATTGAG
Organism: Cymbidium sinense; assembly: GCA_021442155.1. Taxonomy (NCBI): domain Eukaryota; kingdom Viridiplantae; phylum Streptophyta; class Magnoliopsida; order Asparagales; family Orchidaceae; genus Cymbidium; species Cymbidium sinense. The sequence continues at coordinate 60,430,609 of CM038226.1, read as the reverse complement.
GTAAGTGCTTTGATGATGCCTTCTCAAAGTGATGTCGACACTCTAGCCAAGGATAACAATAAGGACTCATAGGTGAAGGCAAGTGCCCTCATCGTAATTAAGAAGAGTACTCATTTGATCTATGTGGAGCCTTCCTCGACTCATAGGAACTCAAATAAGGTTTTGATTTTTCAAGGGTAAAATGAAGAAGAAGCCCCTCTTATTCAGTGGAGAAAGGTTCTGGTAAATAGGTTGGTAAGAGTTCCCTTCAGGAAAAAAGCAGCGGAGGACTATTTCATATGGTATAACTCGCTACTATTTGTGAATTTCTTTTTTTCTGCATGATTTCTTACAATCATGTCTACTATTACAGCATACCATGTTGAGTGTTTAGAAGTAAATGAAGGAAGCTGATTGGTAATCACCAGCTTCCATGAACTCTTCTTTATATCCTTTAAGTAGACCTAAGATGGTCATTCATTTTATTGTGGGTGAGTTGTCTATGCATTGAATGACATGGAAGTTCATTTGCTTCAGCATTGGCTTCCATCTTGAAGGATGACGCCTTCAACAAAATGTCTTGTAAATATCTCTTTATCTATAATTGATGACATTGCTTCTTATTGTGTTTGGGTGATTGCAATTTTTCCAAGTGTCAACTCGATGATTACAAGTCTTCTTTTAGTAGCAAACCTTCCACCTCTGACTAGCTTTACTTCAGAGGATATCTAGAAGATGATGGTTAGCATTCCTTCATCAACTCATCATGACTGTGGAGAGTTTAAAGAGAACGAGTCCTCTTATCCAAGGGGATATGATGTTGATGAGAAGCCTCAACCATCCTCCTTTTTTGCTGACATTATTTCTTTACAAGTGAGGGTAGTTCTCCTTGAAGAAGGTTCTTAAATAGAAAATTTAGATTTATCGCCTATCATTTGTCTTGAACATCCACTATCCAAGTACCACATGCCTTCTTTGATTTTACTTTCAAGGCACTCCTACAAAATAAAATCAGGGGTCAACTTTTGGAACCCAAATATGTTTGGGTCATATCCAAATAAAAAGATATGTAATAAAAGCTATGTAGTATGTGTAGCTATTTTATTTTTAGGCATCCAAGTAAAGTTTGAATTAGGAAATGGTTGAGATTTTCTTGCATGACAATTAGAAGATACATGACCTTTTTATTGTAGAAATTACATGTAACATTTGTATTTGCATATGGTATAAATTTAAATGATCTTAATGCATCTGATGACTTATTTCTAACAAATGGAACATGTGAATGAGATTTACTACATGTATATAATTTTGCATGAAGTAATAAATTTTCCTTTTCAACTTCTCCACAAGTATTGATTAGTCTAATAAAGCATCATTCTTAGCCTTTAAATCAACACATTCTTTTTTTAAAGATGAAGCATGCATTTCTAAATTTTTCTTTTATTTTTTAAAACATCAAATTTTTTTCAAATTTTTATATTCATATGCTAATTCATTGAAAACATCATCTAATTTTTCATAAAAGAATATCTTCACATACCTCACTTGTAGAATCCACATCATCCATAAGACATATATTTGCTTCTTCCTTTATAGTGTCATCACTTGATTCTTCTGAATCAGAGTTTGCCCAAAGTGCTCTTTTCTTTTTCTTCTGAGGCTTTTTATTTTTTCAAGATTTCTTTCTTTCGGGTTTTTTCTTTTTCAGCTAACTGGACACTCACCTCTTACTTGTCAAGCTTTTTGCAATTGAAGCACTCTATTTCTTCTTCTACATTTATTATTTTAGTAGGCAATTTATGTACTTTAGATTTTTCATATATGTGCTTTTTCCTTATGATCATTGTTCCTAGCCTTTTTAAAAGCAAAGCAATCTCATCATTATCAGCATATGTACAGGAAGAAGTTTATTCACAACTGTCTTCCACCTACAAAGCAACTAATTTTCCTTTCTCTTTCTTTTGGAAATAATCATTTTAATCCCTTTGTGCAATAATCTATTCAAATGCTATCAAAGAACCAAGAAGTTAATCAAGTGTATAAATAGTTAAATCCTTAGCTTCACTAATAGCAGTAACTTTTGCATCCCAATCTTTTGGAAGACATCTAATTTTTATACTTTCTTCCAAGTGAATGCAAGGTATTTATAATTTTCATAAAATGAGTATACATATCATAAATACTTTCATTTGGTAACAAGCACAATAATTCATATTCATGTACTAACCTATTTATGTGAGCATCTTTAACTTTGTTAATACCTTCATAAGTAAGAATCAATTAATCCCATATTTCATTTATAGTAGTAAGCAAAAATTTTCATGTAGTCATCAAAAAGTAATTCACAATATAAAATGTTACAAGTCTTTGCAATTAATTCATCCAATTCTCTTTCAGAAGCAGTCCATTCCTCAAAAGGTTTATCAACTTTTAAACTATTTTTATTAACAATGGGTGTGTAATACTGATGTGTCAACATATGCCACATTCTTGAATCTTGTCCATGAATAAAAGTACTAACGCAAGTTTTCCAATAATTAAATGGAACTATATCAAGTAAAGGTGGTATATAGAATATCCTTCACGTGGTGCACCTTTTGAAAAAACTTGTGTTATAGCAATCAAACTTAAGGATGTTAAGCCAAAAATTGAGATTAGGAACTGATACCAATTGTTACTTAGCTATAGCACCCAAGAGGGGGGATGAATTGGGTTTTAAAAATAAATTTTAGAAAGCTTAATTTTAACGAGTGTAGAAAACTTAAATATTTAATAATAATGCTTTAGTGAAATGGAAACAATAAAAGGGCAATAGAAAAAAAGTAAAGTGTGGGAAAGTAAAGAAAGAGACCGCAGGAAATTTTAAATGGTTTGACCTATTCCCAAAATTGGTCGACGTCCACACCTAGCCACCCAGGCTAGGAATCCACTAAAACAAAGTTGAGATTACAACAAATCTCCCGTACTCTCCTTCATGGGCAAGTACAACCCAACTTGTACTTTCCTTAATGGGCAAGTACAACCCAACACGTATTTTCCTTTATCGACAAGTTCAACCTAACAAGAGAACAATAAATAGGAACATGAAAGTATCTAAATCTCAATTTTAAAAACACTTTTGATCTCAAAACCCAAGTACAACAATATTAAGTCAAGTGAAAATAAAAGTAAGAAAGATAGCTCACTTTAATTGATGTTTAAATTTGAATGCAAAGACTAAACTTGAAGGATGTATATAATGTGAAATAAATTTTAAAAATAATTTGAAAAGAATGTAATAACTTGAAATGAAAGTGATTTAGTTAATGATTTAAAACGTAGCACAATGATGATTTGAAAATTTATAACAATCAAATTATTACATAGAGACTTGAGTTAAGAAAATAACAAATGTATATGTTATATGAAAGAAAATAAACTCAAATGAATTCTCTTTTAAAGAATTATTATTTAAGCAAAAGATGAGATGATTTAGAAGTAATGAAACTTATTACTCGTAAGTGTTTTATATGAAATAATCAACAAGAAAATAATCTCTCTTTAGAATATATAGGAGTAGAGAAGAGAAACAAATTGCATAACAAACTTTAATCAATCAACCACAACCCTTTCTTCCAACTTAAGAAAATATAAAAATATATAAGTTAAACACAAAATAAATTGACCAAATGCATAAGAAACTCAATCCAAGAAAGAAAATAAGGTCACTTAGCATGTAAAATCACAAAATAGAATGATTGCACCTTGTTAAGCTTTCAGCCATAAAAAAATCCACAAATCCTCCATGTTCTTTTGTGCAAAGTTAAAAGAAATCACTTAAAGGAAGAGGAAGAATGTTGAAAATGGTAGCACTTGATACACCAAGAGAAATCTCCAAGGGAAAGTTTTTCAAGGGTTCGGCCAAGAGGAGAAAAATCCAAGAAAAATTTAACCCTAGTCTCAAAGATACATATATAGGTTGAGAGGGTAATAGGGGTTGGCCAAGCTGAAGGAAATAGAAGGGAAAACAAATTTGAATTGATTAAACATAAATCAATTAAAAACAAAACTAATTTACATGATGAAGGGTTTGGCCAAGGCAAAAAGAGGAGGGAAAATTTATTCGGTAAGAAAAGTTTATTTCAAGTAATCAATTTGAATTTCAATTTGCATGGGAGGTGTTTCAGCCAAGGAAAGGAAGGAGTAAGTAATTCAATTCAATTAGTTAAATTTAATTTAGAGTGGAAATTCAACCAAGAGAGGGTTTTTATAAAATCTAAAATTTTATTTAGGGTGTCGGCCAAGGGAGTTTCCATAATGGGATTCAATTTAAATTCAATGCTATATCATGGAATATTCAATCAATTGAAATTGATTAAAAGAAAGAAAGAAAGATATTATTCTACAACATTTTATATTAAATCCAATGGAAATATTAAAAATTTGGCCAAGTTACATTCTGAAAATAGATTAAATTTATTTTAATGAACTTAATTCAAATTAAATAATGATGAATTAGATCTTATGAGAGTTAAAATCAATATTCATAAAGTGATTAATTTTAATTTAAATAAAGATATGGCTGATCATGGGATGTTTCCAAAATAGAATTTATATAAAAGGAAAGAAGATAATTCCATGGCTTATTTTAATTGAATTTGAATTAACTCAAATTAATTCTAATTAAATCAGCTAGAGTAGCATATGATCAGTCACAAAACATTCCATAAAGAGCTAAGTTGAAATTTGCATATGTAATGAAGAGAATATTAAATTTGAATTCAAAAATAATTCAAATTAAAGATTCAAATAAAAAAATTTAATTTAGAAAAATATGAGATAATTATGGAAATAATTTGAATAACTCTCACATAATTTATTTAGGAAGTAATCATGGAAAAATTGGTCAAAAAAGGTTTAGGATAAAAAATAGGATAGGAGAGAGAAATATAGGATAATAGGAGAGAGAAAAATAAGACAAAGGATAATTTCAAGATAATAGGATTTTATGCAAGTAATAAATAGATAATGAGCATATTTTAGCATGAAAATAATTTAATGATATGTGAACTTAATTTAACTTGTATGGAAGCACAATAAATGTAGCATGGTTTATGCATTTAATTCACATTATCCAAAAAATAAATAATTTTAAAGAATAATTGTAAATGTGAAATATAATGCTTATGAATAATTTAAAATAAATTATTTTAAAATGATTGAATGACATATTTTATTTTATAGAGCATTTCATTTACCTTGATATAGTTATTCCTAGAAAACTTCCTACCTAGTCCATGTCTAATAGCTTTAGCATTATGATATAACTGAAGAAGCAGGAGTTGAAGAATTTTTCCTGCACACTTAAATTTAACTTGATTAGTAGCATTTGAACATATATTTATTATCATAAAAATCAATCTCATATGAGATGGGGCTCATAAATTTAACATAATGTAGTCAAAATAAATAACTTTTGACCCATTAGAAAAAATCAACCATTTTTATTATGGCTAGAGATTTTTAAAAGAAGAATTTTATTTTTGAAAATGTAGGAGTTATAAAACCCTCTTATTTGACTTCAACAATTAGAAAAGTTTGATACTCAATTTAGTGGATGTTGAATATACTGTAACAAGAATGAAATGAAAAGATACTCAATGAAATGAAAGGCAGTCTTGATCCAGGATAAACACAGGTACATTACTGATATAAAAATAAAAATCTATTTCTAAAGATGGAGAGAGGAATTGATCCCCAATATAGTCGCTAGAAAATTTTGTGACTAATTTTACTTGAATACCACGCAGATCTTAAGAGTACTTATTTAAGTAATTAAATGTGTCATTAAGAGATAAATATATTATCCTATTATGGATTCGATTATTTAATAAAGACTCCTAAGATTGATGGGTCTTCGATATACTAGAGATTTTTCCCTTGAACAATATGATGAAGTAGGATAGGGTTTATTTTATTGTAAGGTTCATAGTTCTCTATAAGAGCAAACCCCAATAGTTAATTACATCTTAATAATGAAAGATATCTTCCTAAGAATACTCTTGATTAAATAAATTAATTTTTATTTTTATGGATTTCAAAGCTTCTCCCAAAAGGATGATAATTTAGAAATTTAATAAGGAACACTTTCAAAGGGGAAAGAGTTCTTTTTTGAGGCCAGTAGAGAATAAGTATAAAATGCTTAAGATACTTGAATGCTCAGTAACCACTTCAACTAATCCACCATTGGGCTTTACAATTTGAGATTAAATCTAGTAAGTTTGAATTACAATTTTATTAGAAATCTATGACCTAGATTATAGCAATACAAGACTATAGGATTGCTTAGGAGTTGAAGACTTACTCCAAAGGATGCTTCAGAACCTAAGTTACACAAATGCTCCTAACACAAGTCTGAAACTCAACATAATGTAAATTTTTTTAGAATTATTGATTCTTTTCCTACCAGTGGAAAAATGAACCTATCCCTGACTCTTTTGGACTTACAACCAGCTTAGAAGGGTTGCTAGCTAACACCAACTAAGCAATTTTAAATCCATGAATTCAGTATTCATGTTATGCAAGATGGTTAGAATGTTATATTTTAGGAATGAATCTATGAACTTAAACTCACTCCTTAACCCTAAGATAATGTTAGGTATGATATGCACCTACCTAATGTAACAAATTTCATTTTTTTTACTAGCAATTTATTTTAAGGCTAGGGTATACAATTCAAGCCTACAATGATATGCAGTTAGAAGTGGTCGTGGGACAAATCTGAGAAAGAAGGCACACTTCCCCCAAGAAGGGTAATCATCATCAAAGGCCAGATGCAAGCACCCAATTTAAGGAGTACGAACAATATGCTTTCATGTTTCATAAAATTGAATTATTTCTAGTTACATTTAAGTTGTACCTATAACTTTAATTTATATAAGATTATGAGTTTTAAATTTTATGTTCAATTTATTTAGGTTTAGATGGAGTAAAAAAATCAATTTTCCTAAGAGCCTAACATTCCAAGCATTTCATCATAGAAATACATCACAAAAAGAAACCCAAAAAGTAAATCATTTTTATTGTGCACCAAAAATATATCAAGCCATATTAATTAAGATAGGCTAATGTGGCTGGGTACCATTGTACACTCTGGAAGAAAGAGAAAAATAGGTAGCCAAGCTCTGCCCTTATACAACCTGGCCTAGAATTAAAATTTTTGTTGACTATACACCATGTGTATCTCACCATTTGATATCATGATAACAAACCTTGTGTAATAAGAACTAATTATCTCTTTGCATGATAAATTATTCACATTAATCATTATGAATGTTTTAGATTTATATTGATGATATATATATATATATATATATATATATATATATATATATATATATATATATATATATATATATATATATATATATATATATATATATATATATATATATATATATATATATATATATATATTTATTTATTTATTTATTTATTTATTTATGATAATCAAGTTAAATCTAAGTGTGTAGGAAAATTCTTTAACTCCACACTTTTTCAATCAATTTAGGATGCTAAAGCTATTAGACATGAACTGGGTGGAAATTTTTCTAATATTAACTATATTAAGACAAATTAAAAGCTCACTAAAATAATATAAATCATTTATTCATTTCAAAATAATTTATTTAAGAATTATTCATAAATTCTATATTTCATATTTATAATTATTCTTCAAATTATTCATTTTGGATAATGTGAACTAAATGCATAAACTTTATTACATTTATTATGCTTCCATGCAACTTAAATTAAGTAAACATTTCATTAAATTATTCTAATGCTTAGGCATGTTCATCATCTATTTATTCAATGCATGAATCTAAATTAACAAAATATTATTCAAGGTATTATTTTTCTCTCTCCTATTATCCTATCTTATCTCTCATCCTAAACCTTTTTGGCTGAATTCTTTTCATGATTATTTGCTAAACAAATTGTGTTAAAGTTATTCAAATTATTTTCATAATTATCCCATATTTTTCTAAGTTAAAAAATTCATTTATTTGAATCATTAATTTGAATTATTTTTGAATTCAAATTGAATATTTATTTGATTACATATGCAAATTTGAACTCTCCTCTTTATGGAATGTTATGTGGATGATCATATACTAATATAGTTTATTTAATTTAAATTAATTTGAATTTATTTGAGTTAGTTCAAATTCAATCAAAATAAGCCATGGAATTAGCTTCTTTCCTTTTTTTTATAAATTCTATTTTTGGAAACCTTATTTGGCCAACTATATCTTTATCAAATTCAAATTAATCTCAATGAAAATTGATTTAAACTCTCCTCAGATCAGATCCATCATCATTTAATTCGAATTAAGTACATTAAAATAAGTTTAATATATTTTAGGAAAGTAGGTTGGCTAAATTTTTGAATATTCCTTGGATTTTATTAAATAATGCTTGTATGTTATCTCTTTTCTTTTTTTTCATTCAATCAAGATGAATTGATTGAATATTCTATGATATTGCATTAAATACTAATATAATCCCACCATGGAAACTTCCTTTTTAGTCGATCATATATCATGCTTAATTTAAATTAATCAAAATTTGAATTAATCCCTTTTCACTTTGACAAGTAATTGTGTCATGACTTGTTTGGAAATAATTCAAACTCTTCTCTCCTCTCTTTGTATTGGCTAACCCACATAAGCATTACCTTCTTAATTACATTAGAAATCAGGTCATATGATGAATTGATTCAATTTAAATCTCTTTCAAAATTAATTTTTCTTCTATATCCCCTATTTTTGTCAATTTTCTTCATCATGCTAAATTAATTTAATTTAATTGATTCAAATTGAATCACTTAATAATTAAACCTTCCCTCTTCCTTGCCTTTGCCCAAATCCCTCTTATAAAAATTAAATTTCAAATTTATTTTTAATTAAACCAACCTTCCATATTAAATTCCTTCATATTTCTCTTTGGTCAATTTTTTTATCTCATGTCATTTATTTTTATTTTGATTGGTTTATGTTTAAATTAATTCCAAATGAATTTTCCTCCCTAATTTTCCTTCTCTTGGCTGAACTCATGACCCTTTGTCTTATAAATAATGTTCTTTAGACTAGGTTAAACTCTCTTGGGCACCTGTTCCTTGCCCAATGGCATTAGGTGGACTATTGGTTGGGTCTATGCCAACAAGAGTTATCTTTACAGGCGGGACCTCTGGAAAACCATCAAGGACAATGTGGATCTTCAAGCTCCCATGGCTATTGGGGGTGACTTTAATTGTATCTTGGCTCAAAGTGACAAGAAGGGTGGGAGGCCCTTTCATTATACACTTGCAACACAGGAGATGGAGGAGTGTATGGCTTTGGCAGACTTGCATGAGTTGGAGTTGGCCCAAAGTTCACTTGGACCAACAATAAAGATGGGAGTCAGGATCTGGTCCCTTGATCGGTCTTGATCAACTCTATTTCAATTCGGGATACCAAGGTTCGCCATCGGACGCTGATCATGCTCCCCTTCTTCTTTCTCAAAAGCCCCAGATGGTTAAGGTTTGAAGATACTTGGCTCTCTTATCCCATGAGTTGGAGAAGAATTGTAAGGAAGACTTTGGCTCAAAGCGCAATTCTCCATGAGAGTGCATTCTATCTCTCTTCCATTGGAGTAAGAGTATGAAGAACCTCCACTCTCTGATTGACTTGGAAAAGGACATTACCTCTCAAACTCTTGATTGTTGATGATGGACTCACTACCAAGAAGGGGAGCTCAGCTCTAAGGTTATTGAGCTTAACTCTACATTGGCGGCTCAAGATTTGGTGGAGACAAGGGCTAAGCTCAAGGATGGAGATGGGAACACTCATTTTTCCATACGGTTGCCTGCACACGGACCAACAGATTGCTTGCAATCGGTGGATGGAGGTATGATTGAGAACCCTTCAGATTTCGATATTTTCACTTCAGGCAAAATGGGTTGAGGGGATGTCTCCCTTGATGGTTGGCCTATTCGCCTATATAGAGAGGTGTTCTCCGCCAAATCTCTCCTTGAAGCCCCGATCAAGATATTTGGGAGGCAATTCATTCTATGGGGACTGGACTCGATGGGATCACTACCTCTTTTTACAAGCATTTCTGGCCTTGTGTGAAGAAGGATGTCGTTGCCGCTGTTCAGGAGTTCTTTGAACTTGATCATATGGAGGATTCATGGAAGGAGACACTTATTGTTCTCATCCCCAAAGATTGGGCTAGCACTCCTTCCAAATTCGCCCATTACTGCGCACGATCTATAAAGTGGTGGCCAAGATTTTGGTGAACGGTTGAAGCATTTACTACCTCTCCTTGTTTACAAGAACAAGGTGCTTTTGTGCGAGAGGAACATCTCTCACCATGCTCTCCTTGCCCAAGAAATCATCAACAAATTCCAAAGCATTCCTCTTCCGGTTGGTTTCATGGCAATTAAAGTTGATATGGAGCAAGCCTATGATAAGATGATTGCATTACGAGCAAGATGCTCACTTTGATGGGTTCTCGATAGATTCAAGTGGATTCTCAAAGGTGTCACTCACCCTAGATTCTCCATCTTGAATGGTAGAAGGTCTCCCTGGATTGACGCAGAGTGTGGATTTAGACATGGCTGTCCACTCTCACCTTACCTGTTTATTCTATGTTCTGAGCAGCTTTCTTTAGCTTTTAAGCAGAGAGGGCCAAACTGGTATGTGAAGGCGGAGGTACCTCTATCTCTAATCTCCTACATGTCGATGACATTTTGTTTACCTCTTCTATTCGCATGCCAAGCAAATTAAAGCCATCCTTGATGATTATTATTGGGCCAACGGATCAACGGGTTAAGTCCGCCATTCTCTTAGCAAATCAAGAGATGGAGGACTAATCGATTAGCTTTATTGGGTTGTAGGTCCAAGATGGAGTATCTTGGCCTTAAGTTGGCTATGAGGAAGCTTTACAAGCATGATTGTTCACGATCGGCCAAAGAGAAGATTATGTCTGGGAACTCGACATCTCTCTATGCAGGCTACCCTTATTTCCTCGCTCTTATACCGTTCGGTTTATCGCTAACACCAACTATTCCCTCAATGTGTTGCAGGAGATTGAGCTTATGTAGGTCCTTCATGGGACAAGAGTCCCACTCAGGGGCATTCACTATGTCGGCTGTTACACCTATTAAGCATGGGGGCTTGGTTTTCACTCACTGCTTGGCCCTCTGAGGCAAGGTGAAGCCCACTTCATTACTTCACCCGCATTCTGGGAGCTATGGGGAAGATATTTGAGTGGAAGTCAAGAGGGGGACTCTAAGACTTGGGTCGTCATTCTAGTGGGGCTCAAAGTCTTGAACCTCTCATTCACGGAAGATCGATGGCAAAGAAAGTTCGCATTTTGGATCACACATGGTTAGCTGATTGTTCCTTAGCCCGGAGACCAACTTTCTTAGATGCAGGCCTGAGGATCGACTGTGCACGCTTCATCCATATGGACAGACATGGGATATTACATACAGCAAAGATTTTGGTGAGGATCTTGTGAAGCACATTACCAAGGTGGAGCTTCATTGACTTAGATGAAGACGCACTGAGCTTCTTCACCTCCCATTGGGGAAATCTCTAACAGCGCTGGCCTTTGATGCCCACTTCCCCCCTTCCCCCGCTAGCCACTCTTGGCTACAAAAGTTCCGTTTGCACCCGCGAGAGAAGTTTTTCTGGTGGCGCATCCTGAAGAATGCCTTACCAACCTACCACTGGCTCCACTCTCGAGGTCTTGCTGAGGAGACTCATTGCCCCTGGGGCTGCATGGAGATTGAAGACCTGGATCATATCCTCACTACCTGCTCTCTTACTTCCTCTATCATACAGGTTTTGTCCTCTTGGGGAGTTAACCTCCCTTTTTCTAATGCTCATGATCGCTGTGCATTCGAACGGACCACCAAGTCGACATGGCTTGGGGTAGAGTTTATTGCAAAGATGATATATCAAGTTTGAGGACACTGAATGCAAAGACACATGGTAGCCAACATGGGACACCAAAGGTCATTGCTACTATTTTGAGGCTTTACAAATGCATCTACCTTTCTATTCCGGGGGCAATGGGAGCTCCACCACCGCTTAGTCGCCCACTCCCTTCCTCGACTCCCTCCTGATGGCTAAAGGTGAATGTAGATGGTACTCTCCTCCGGCTCGGCATTGGAGTTATTTTCGTGGATGATGTCGGTGACTTCATCAAGGCTGCATCCAGCTTCTCCATTGGGATAGTGCTTTCATAGAAATGTGCTATGCTTGTCGTTAAGAATTGTTGACCCTTGGATGTATGATGAGTACAAGGGAATCATATTGAGGGGACAACATTAGTGTTGTCACTTAGAAGACCATGCAGCAGACTTTCGGTCTTCTCTCCCGCCAAGCTCCAGACTTGGCTTTCTTCTAGCATTCCACCAAGTTCGTTCTCACACGCTTCCTGACTTCAACCGGGTGGCGGATCATCTTTCGCTTGGCTACCAAGCGACTTTACTTGGTTGTCTTTAGATGTTTCTACTTTACCTTCTATTTTATTTCATTATTTGAGGATGATAAGAAGCATGTTGCTTCTATTTAGCTTCTTGTTTTAGACTCTCTAGCCTTTGCTAGTTCTTGTATTACTTTGTTTACTATTATTAAATGCAATATGCAAGTTTCAAAAAAAAAAAAAAACTCTCTTGGAAAAATCTCTCTTGGAAAAATCTCTCTTAGAAAATCTCTCTCTTGGCCAAATTTTTGCAAAACCTTTAGAGATCTCTTCTTGGTAAATCAAGTGCTAATTTATTCATCCTTTTTCCATCCTCCAACCTATAAGTGATTGGCTTGAGCATTGCACAAAATAACTTGAAGGATTGGTGGATTTCCTTGTGGCTAAAAGCTTAACTAGGTGTTTTCATTCTAGTTTGTGATTTTACATGCTAAGTGACCTTATTCTCCTTCTTGGCTTGAGCTTCTTATGCATTTGGTCAATTTTTTTTTTCTTAACTTATTTATTTCTATACTTTCTCAGGTTGGCCGAAAGCTTCGCGGTTGATGAATTAAAGTGTATTATTGAAAATTGTTTTCTCTTTATTATTCCTACATGTTCTAAAGAGAGATTATTATTTTTTTGATTATTTCATATAAAATACATGTGAGTAATAAGTTTTATTACTTCTAAATCATCTCATCTTTTACTTAAATAATAATTTCTTAAAAAAATATTTCATTTGAATTTATGTGATATTTGATATTTTGGAAAACTCTAAGTCATTTTCTAACAAGTGATTGATTTAAAGTTAGCTATCTTTCATTACATTGAGTTCACTTGCCTTAATATTGTTGTGGTTGGATTGTGAGAGCAAAATTATTTTAAAATTGAGAGTTAGGTCCTTCTTTCTCCTTTTTCTTATTTTATTGTTGGGTTGTACTTGCTCGTTAAGAAAAGTACATTATTTGGTTGTGCTTACCCGTTAGGGAAAGTGCACATTAAGAAAAATGTGGTGTTTGGTTGTACTTGCCCATGAATGATAGTATGAGAGATTTGTTGTAATATCATTTTGACTTAGTGAATTCTTAGCTAGGGTTGCTAGGCGTGGACGTTGGCCAATTTTTAGGGTTTAGTCGAACCACGTAAAAATCTCTGTGCTCACTTTCTTTATTTTCTACACTTTGCTTTTCTATACTGTTGTTTTTATTTCTCTACAGCTTTATCATTAAAAATGTATATTTTATACAAAAGTTTAAACTTCAATTTTTTAAAATTATTTTTTAAAAACCTAATTAACACCACCCTCACCAACGTTGGGTTCCATAGCCTCTTAACATTTGGTATTAGAGCCTCAGCTCATTTAGTTACTTAACATCCCTCAGTTGATCACTATGGCACCTCAAATGATTCCTTGTTCTTTGATGATAAAATTTATTATGCACCTATTTTTGACAAAACTAATTTTGATATATTGAAAGTAAGATTCTTATGGTTTTTATGAAGTATTGATTCCATAATGTGGTATATCTATTTAAATGGTTGCTTATCTTCTATTTCAGAAAGTGATTTGATTCTTCTAAATGAAAAGATAATATCATATTTTTATAAGATATCTATGTGCTCTCACTTTGCTATATAGTTGTGATTGTAAGATAGGTGAGAAGAATTCTTTATAGGAAAAGAATATTCTTATTGAGAATTCCATAAAATTAAATTCAATGCCCCAAGTGCATGCCTTTGGTTCTAAAAAGAGTATGAAGAGAAATAAGAAAAATGAACAACAACAACAAGCCTTTATCCCACTAAGTGGGGTCGGCTACATGATTCATTCATCTCCATTGTATCCTATTATGTGTAAAACTATTATTTAGTTCAAGTACCCTAAGGTCATTTTTTATACATCTTAACCAAGTCTTTTTAGGTCTACCTCTACCTTTCTTAACATAAGGCAAATCTAATGAATCTACTCACCTTACCGAGTCATCAAACGACCAACACTTTATGTGGCCAAACCATCTAAGGTGACTCTCTCTAATCCTATATGTCACTGAAGCTACTCCAATTTTTTTCCCAAACATACTCATTTCGCATTTTATCTCTAAGAGTAAAGTCACTCATCCACCTGAGCATCCTCATCTTTGTAACACATAACTTAGTCTTATGCTTCTCTTTTATTGGCCAGCATTCTGCACCATAAGTCATTGCAGGTCTTACCACCATCTTATAACATTTTCCTTAAGTTTAAATGGAACTTTTCTATCACACAACAGGCCAGATGCATTCCTCCACTTCAACCATCCAACTTGAATTCTACTATTAACATCTCCATCTATTTCACCATCATTTTGAACAATAGAGCCTAAATATTTGAATCGCTCACTCTTATTAATGACTTGTTCACCTAATGTCACAACACTACCACTAGAACTTCTACAACTAAAATTACACTCCATATATTCAGGTTTAGATCTACTTAAACGAAAACCTTTAGACTCTAATGTTGACCTCCATACTTCAATTTTCTCTTAGATTCCTTCTCTAGTCTTATAACAAAAAGAATAAAGAAGAAAATAAATAAATTCTTATAGTGCTTATAGAAAAAGAAGAAAAAGAGCTTACAAACACATCCCTCAAGTCAGCCACCCAAAGTTTCAATTTCAAACTGACTCTGAGGATGACCCAAAGGTAAAAAAATTATCTTATGAAGAGTTATCCAATGACTTTGATGAATTAGTGGAAGTTTTTAGTAATTTGAAAAATAAATACATTTCCACTAAAAGTAAATCTAGAAGTTTTAAAGTAAATCTTGACACTTTGATGAAAGAAAATGAGTCACTTTAATAGATGCTCAAAAATCTCATGATATGATTTGTTATCTTGAAAATAAAGTATCTTTATTATGTACCAAAGTTAATGATTTGCTAAGTGATTTATCTAGTACATCTACATCTTGTTGTCATGAAGAGCTTATTTCCAAAATAAAATTTTTAGAAGATGAAAATAAAGTATTGTAAAAAAAGTCTAGAAATAAAGTTGAACATGATTTACATATTGAGATTGAAAATTTAAAAGTTGAGAATACTAATATTAGAAACAAATTAAATGGCATATCTTCATCTTCTACAAGCTCTAGTTGCTCACATATTTTACATTCAAATCCATATATGTCTTGCAAAAAATATTCATGTTACTCATATGCTTTAAATAAAGATTTTTCCAATGTTGCTTGTACTTATTATTGTAGGAAAGGTCATGTTTCATATGTTTGTTCATTTAGGAGATCCATGAAATTAAATGCTTTATCTTCATACATTTGGATTTCTAAGGGAACTAGTTTGCATTGCCCATCATCTACTTATGCAAGTATTTATAATGCTACTAATGTTAAAGGACCAAAGCTTGCTTGGATACCAAAACCTAGAAAATGAGATTATATTGTAGGGTTGTCTTCATGGAAGATCGTGTTGGCTTTATGAGCCTCATGTTCAATCTGAATAATTTTGATGATAACAAACATATGCTTGGATGTTCTAATGTATGTTTTCTGTGTTCTAGATATATTAATTGCTAATTACATATCTAATACATATCATAATATGTTTCTTGAAATTGCAAGTATGGAAGAATGAAAATAGATCAAAATGGATATCTTGAAGCCCAAGATTCAATATTTCAGGTTATATGCATTTATACCTATCTTAGAGGTTCATATAAGTTCATGACATGAATTAATCTGCTCATAACATAACAGATTAATTTTATTTATTTTAAATAATGATAATGAGGTTAATTTATATAAATCTTTATCTAATTAACATTCAATGCTTCATATGTAGCATTTAAATTGTCAAAATAATAAATGATAATTAATTATAACTATTGAGTGTAATTAGTTTATATACTTAATATAATTAAATATTTTAATTTAATTAAAAATTCATATGATAACTATCATATGTATAATTATATCTAAATTTTATAATAATTTTTAAATGTCATATTTCAAAATTAACACAAATACATGAAATTTAGTATTTAAACCAAAGTCATTTTGTATTCAAGAAATTTAGATCCAATTTCAACTCCAACAGATTCTCTGGATTTTTTTTCCTTTAATTTGATATGTTACATGGCTTACATTTCATTAAAATCAAATTTATTTTGATTTTTTAAACATTAGCTGGTTTTAATATTGAATGCATGCTACATGCTTTGAATATATTAAGAGCCATATTTGATTATTTTTGACTTGCTCATTTGACTAGGTAGTTTTGGGCTATTTGAATTTAATATTTATTTAAGATAAATCATATATTTATTAAATATTATATTATTATATGATAAAATGATGTTAGAATAATATATTTTTTTGAAATAATTCAAAATGACCTTCTTGCTTATAAATAGCCTTCATTCTCTTCATGAAAATGTTGCTCATTCAAATTCAAACTCTCTCCCACAAATATAAGAGAAAACTTCCTAGATTTCCCTTCCAAGTGTTCTCCAAATATTATAAGATCAAATCCTTAGTTTAGAAGCTTCAACATCAACAACTAATTAAGCTTTCTCAAATTACTTGAGTTTATTTTCCTTGATCTTCATCTCTTTTAGTTGTTCATACTATTTTCACCATCTATTTGTTCTTTAAAATTTTTACTTTTTTGGTGGATACATCAAATTTTAAGTTTTCACATCAAAGTTTCATCATATATATATATATATATATATATATATATATATATATATATATATATATATATATATATATATATATATATATATATATATATATATATATATATATATATATATATATATATATATATATATATATATATATATATATATATATATTTGGTGAAAACTCTTGTGATAGTTTGTAGGATTTATTTCATCTAGCTAAAATTTTTATAATTTTGTAAATTTCTTTTGGTTTCTTGAATTAATTCTTCATTACTCATATTTGAAAGATTATTTATTCTTTGATCTATTTTAGAAGTCTATTTTAAGCATTTTAAATTACTTTATTGTGCTGAAATTATTTTCGTATTTACTAGATCTCTCTTTTTAATTAAATGCTTACTAGTTTACTTAGATCTATCATATACTAATTTTATGTAAGTAATTTGTGATCAATTGCATTAATTTAAATCATCATTTTGGTTAAACTAAAATAAATTATTTCTGGAATTTTAGAGTATATGCTTGATCTATTATATATCATGTTTTTTTATCAAAATAAAATTCATAAAAAGTTAAATTATTTTATTTGCGAGTTATCATTTTATTTCAACTAATATCCTTTGTCTAAATAACTTTATCTTACTGAAATATAGTAAAGCTTACTATTTTTATTGTTTAATAATTAAGAAAAATAAAGTTTAGTAGAGAGTTAATCATTCTTACACTATTATATACATACTAGTTATAGTTTCTCTAAAACTTAAAATTATTCCTTGCTAAAATTTAGTTTATTGTGCAATAGACTATTGTGAATTTATTTTGAAATCATTTATATATTAGTATACGAATTGTAATAACATAAAAATCTTAGTTAGATCAATATTTATTTTATTATTTCTTATTAAAACTAAGTGAGCATTCTATCTTGTTAAAATTGCAAGTTGTGAAGTGATCATTTATAAGTTGTGAGATCACTTTTTGAATTGGATAGCTTGGTATATTTGTGAGAGATATATGTTATCAAAATTTATTATTTTATATTTTTCTTTTCGTGCTGTAAAATTTATATTAGGGTTGTATTTTTCCCTTTATAGGAGAGTACATATTATTGTAGTGGTTGTACTAGCCCTGCTATAGAAGAGTATGGTTTGTAAGCTATTTTGTATTTAGTAGATTCTTAGCCAAGGGTGGCTAGGTGTAGACGTAAGCTAGTTTTGTGGTTTGGCCGAACCACGTAAAAATTGTGTGCCTATTATCTCTCTTTAATTTATTGTACTTTATTTTTTGTTGCATTGAGAATTGTATATTGTCATTATAAAATCAAAAATTAATTTTTTACTAATAGTTAAAATTTAATATTTAACAAAATTAATATTTTCACCTCTTGGATGCTATATAATGAAGAATCATCAATTTTACACTTAAATTACAAAGGTATACAAGAAGGAATGGTTGAGGTAAAGTATTTTGTATTGTTCATTAATACCTTCCATACATATATTAAGGTTTTTAGATTAGTTATCTTTCATTCATGCTTAACTAATCTTTATCATATATATATATATATATATATATATATATATATATATATATATATATATATATATATATATATATATATATATATATATATATATATATATATATTTGAATGAATAGTTTCGAAACATACCTTGAAAATATTCTTGTAAACTCTATAAATTTTACATATTATTTAGTTTATTGTGGCTTTAACATCTTCATGGATTTTATGAGTTTTATAATGTTTTTCAAATGGATGTTTTTATTTATCATGATTTCCATTCAAAATTTAAAATTTCTTAAAATGCATGATAAGTAAATTCAAAATATGCCCTGTATACATTTTAACAATCATAAACTTGTTTAGTTTTCTAATTTGGAGGTTAATTAATTTATATAATTAACATTAGCATAACTTTATACTTGATTTGATCTCATTTAACCCCTTTAATAATTTGTGAGTTTTATCAGTGTATTGATTACAATTATGCTTATTCAACATATGTTTTGTGATCCATAGCTTAATATGCTTAGTTTGAAACTCATTATTTCCTTATGTCGTTCATGATTATTAATTTTCCTTTGTTATTATTATATAAAAAATGGATATGATTAATAAATTAGCTTGTATGCATTAATTTGGAATAAATATGAAATTAGATAAATGAATTATTTTGCATGAATAGAAATTCTCTTGTAATATTTATCTTTATTATTCATGTAAGTCTATAATTTTTAGTCTTTATGCTTCTATTAACATTTGATACAATTACATTTGATTTGATGATAAGATAATTTTGGTTGGTATCTTAAGTTATCATTTCTTTCAAAGTGTTTTTCATTTTGAATGAATAAATGAGGAATATCATATTTCTTCAAATATTACTAAAGTTTTATTTTAAAGACATGTTTTTATCATTCATCTGTTCAATTGTATATTTTCATCAAATATGATATTTATCTAAATTTACATATTTATTCAAGTTAATTTCATATAAAAAAATTATATATTAGATTATATTAAATAGGTGGAGAATATCAAGTGGGTTCATCTTTATTTTTTTTCATCACATGCTTACTTTACTTTTGTACTTAATTAAGGGGGAGAATTTTACTGATATAACCAAATTCTATTCTATTTTACTATGAACATTTTGATAATGTCAAAAGCGGGAGAAATATTGATGTTGGTGTATATCATAAGTGATGTTGGTTAGACTTTTAATTTATCGCATAAGCATTTAGTAAGAGGAAAAAATGTCATTTTATCATTATATTTACCCTTCACACCAACATAGGTTTATCATCATCAAACAGTGAGAGATTGTTGACTATACACCTTGTGTATCTCACCATTTGATATGATGATAGCAAACCTTGTGTAATAAGAAATAATTATCTCTTTGCCTGATAAATTATTCACATTAATTATTATGAATGTAATTCTTAATTTAGATTTATATTGATTATATATATATATATATATATATATATATATATATATATATATATATATATATATTTGATGCTAATCAAGTTAAATCAAAGTGTGTAGGAAAATTTGTTAACTCCACATTCTTTAATCAATTTAGGATCCTAAAGCTATTGGACATGAACTGGGTGAAATTTTTCCAAGATTAACTATATTATGGAAAATGAAAAGCTCACTAAAATAAAATAAATCATTTATTCATTTCAAAATAATTTATTTGAGAATTATTCATAAATTCTACATTTCGTATTTATAATTATTCTTCGAATTATTCATTTTGGATAATGTGAACTAAATGCATAAACTTTGTTAAATTTATTGTGCTTCCATGCAACTTAAATTAAGTTCACATTTCATTCAATTATTCTCATGGTTAGGAAATTTCATTATTCATTTATGTAATGCATGAATCTAAATTAACCAACCATTATTCAAAGTAGTATTTTTCTCTCTCTTATTATCCTAGTCTTCTCACTCCTAACCAATCTCTCATCCTAAGCCTTTTTGGCCGAATTATTTTCTTGATTATTTACTAAATAAATTGTGTGAAATTTATTCAAATTATTTCCATAATTATCCCATATTTTCTTAAATTAAAAAATTCATTCATTTGAATCATTAATTTGAATTATTTTTGAATTTAAATTGAATATTTATTTAATTACATATGCAAATTTGAACTCTCCTTTTTATGGAATGTTATGTGGTTGATCTTATGGTAATCAAGTTGATTTAATTTGAATTAATTCGAATTTATTTAAGTTAATTCAAATTCAATCAAAATAGGCCATGGAATTATCTTCTTTCCTTTTATATAAATTCTATTTTAGAAACCTCATTTGGTCAACTATATCTTTTATTTAAATTCAAATTAATCTCTTAATGAAAATTGATTTAAACTTTCCTCAGATCTGATCCATCATCATTTAATTCAAATTAAGTACATTAAAATAAATCTAATCTATTTTAGGAAAGTAATTTGGCCAAATTTTTGAATATTTATTGGATTTTATTAAATATAGCTTGTATGTTGTCTCTTCCCTTTTTTCATTCAATCAAGATGAATTGATTGAATATTCTATTATATTATATTAAATACTAATTGAATCCCATCATGGAAACTTCCTTTTTTGTTGACCATATATCATGCTTAATTTAAATAATCAAAATTTGAATTATTCCCATTTGCACTTGGACAATTAATTGTGTCATGACTTGTTTGGTAATAATTCAAACTCTTCTCTCCTCTCTCTCTATTGGTTGACCCACATAAGCATTACCTTCTTAAGTACATTACAAATCAGGTCATATGATGAATTGATTAAATTTAAATCTCTTTCCAAATTAATTTTCCCTCCATATCCCCTATTTTTGTCAATTTTCTTCATCATGCTAAATTAATTTAATTTAATTGATTCAAATTGAATCACTTAATAATTAAACCTTCCCTGTTCCTTGCCTTGGTTGTAATCCCTCTTATAAACTTTACAGATCATAGGGGGTACTCATTAAAGTGATTGGGTATGACATTGAGGTATGATGTATTATCTTGAAAGATAGAGGCATCACCCTTCAATGGACTTAATCACTTAATAAGGACTCCAAAGGCATGATGGGTCTTCGAATATACCAGAGATTTTTCCCCTGCTTTGCATGGATGAATAAAGCAGGGTTTATATTAAACTAGGCTCTAAAGTTCCCTATGGAGGCAAGCCTCCATAGTTAATTACATCTTAGGGAATGGAATTCCTTAAGAATACTCTCAATTAAAGTAGACAATTAGGATCTCCAAAGATTTTAAGGTTTAAACTATCAAAGAATTGGCTATATTTCAAAAATCAATCGGGATAGATCAAATGGAGAGACTTATTTTGGAAGCCAAAGGGAATAAGTAAGAAATGCTCATGATACTATGAGTTCTAGTGAGCATTTCAATTTATCCTATAATTAGGAATTTATATATTTGAAAGTGAAGAGATTTATTCATTTGAGTTGAAATTTTATTAGATTGCTAGGGCTTATAATCCAACAACATGAGATTGTGGAAATGCCTATGAGGTGAGGATTTATGCTTGTAGGCCAAAGGAAACAGTAACTTCGAATCCTAAATCTATGGAGCTTTAGCATAAGCTAAAGAATGACCTAAATCTAAGCGAAGATGGCATAAGGCTTACCTTTATAAGAAAGCATAAACAACCCGATTGCTGGGCTTACAATTGCCTAGAGTGGCCGCTAGCTAACTCCTCCTATGATTTTAAAACTATGTAGTCCAGTCTTTTGAATTGCAAGATAGCTTGGGCAGTTATTTAATTAGAAATAGACTAAAGTTCTATACCCACTCCCTAAGTGACTAGAGCATGAGTGGTCTAAGTAATGACTTAATGTAATGCAAAATCTTTTCAAATTTTATTTAATTTTTTGACACTTCATTTGGACAATCGCTTTAGGATTTTGATGGCTACATGCATGATGAAATAAAGTTATTGGCTAAATCAAAAGAGAAAGAAGGTGAAACTTCATTAGGAGTTGCTCTCAGGGGCTAAGTGGTCCCTATACGTGTAAAGATCGAGACCCTCATTTTGCAAGAGTGACTCAAGATGCATGCATGATGTGAGACATACAACATTCAGCTAAGGGGTTGCTAAATCTTTTAATTATCTTGTTTAATGCCTAGGTTTTATGGAGAAGTTATGAATTGTTAAAAATTTAGTTATGAGTGATTACTTGGGTAGAAAATTTATTTATATCCTAAGAGCCAAATCGCATCCAGGCCACAGATTAAAGCATCAACCATAAGAAACTACAAAAAGCATGCCATTTCTAATGCACAATTTAAACAAATCATCAAACATTTTTATAAAACTAATGTAAAAGAATAAGAGGCTGATGTAGTCGGGTACCGTCGTACAACCTGAAAAGAGAAATTATGGTAGTCGAGCTCTACCCTTATATAACTCGGAACTATAAAATAATAATTACAATTTAATGAATGATTGCTATGGGGGATCTTCATTCTTCATATCTTTTATCTTCATGTCTTCATTTGATTTAATTTTCTCCACTTCAAAGGCATCATATGGCCTCCATGATAAAGCCTTCTAGCCAATGCTCATCCTTATCCCCCATAACACTAATCCTAATTCCTAATACAAAAATTACATTGAAAATAGGAAAAGTAAATCTAATTATACCTACAAAATAGAAGTTAGCTAAACACACATACAATCCCAAGAAGTTCTATATATAATTTGGACTTAGCACCCTACACATGGGTAACCAAGCCCACCTATCCTAATTTGGATTATGCTTAGGGGTTTAAGCAGCCTGCAAAAAGAGCATTTATATTTATTTTTAAGCAACCCCTTAAGCACAATCCCCTATAAAAAATATGATTAGGCTAATATTGACCTATCACCCAGTCTATGAAACATACACCCTAACACCTAATCTAAAATATTACATCACAAAATAAAACAAACACCATACATAGGTCATCCTAACTTAGGACTATAAGTGATGACTTAATTCAAATGTGTGTGTTAGGGCTTGTGTAGTGTGTCTCAAGTAAGCATTAGTGTTGTATCTTCTAAGTATAAAAAGATTCAATTTAACATGAAAGGTTGATTTCACTTAAAGTTATTTAATTGATTTGAGAATTTTAATTTGTGTTTTCTTTTATTTCATTTTATTACACTTAGCAACTAAATGTTATAAAGAGAAGAAAAGAGGATTGCCCTCTTTCATTCTACCTAAAGTTCACTTTCTAAAGCATGTTACTTTGATTTAGTTCTCTTTAGTTAATGTACTATTACACATTTTTAAATTAATCATAAGTTTAAATTCACTTTAAATAATTCTATCCAATGTGAAAGTCAACTTAAGATTAATATAATTGAATTACTATCATATGACATATGTTAAATCATTCCTTTCCATCACATGTAACATGCATATGATTTAATCCTAAGTGTATCCATACATGCAACACATTTTAGTATACTTATATGATGAATGTAAATATGTATTTAAAGTTTGTATTCTTTATGTGATTGAATTATCTAATCATATTAGTTTAAAGCTCTATCTAAATTCTTATACAAAAATACATAGGGATGAAGTTAAATAAGTACGTGTCACTATTAACTAGGGAAGTCTGGTAATCAAATGACCTCCTTAGGGCTAACTAATGCCTCATGTTCCCGGGATGTCCAAACTATATTCATATTTTCCTTCAAACACATGTAAATTTGTATGCAAGAATCATAGGAAAGAGAGCATTAACTCATATGTAACACATATTAATCATATAGATGATTATAGAATGCATGTATCCTTGATAAAATGAAAGGGTTCTAATTCCATGATTAATTACACACACACATGTAGAAGAGACATAAGCAAGTACATGCCATTGTTAACCAGGAAAGTGAGGCAATCAAATGACCTCTTTAGGGCTACTTAAAGCCTCGTATTCCTGGGATGTCCAAACTAGCACTTGCTTTTCTCAAATACATATTTATACATAAATAAAGAAAGGAAAACCATGCAAACATTGCATTTTTATTTGATAGAAACATTTATGCATGTGGATTAAAGTCTTATCCAAATTCTAATGTTGAAACATATGTAAATGAAATCAAATAAGTACGTGTCACTATTAACTAGGGAAGTGGGGTAATCAGATGACCTTTTGGAGCTAACTAAAGCCTCATGTTCCTGAGATGTCTGGACTATATACTTATTAACATTCAAGTATATGTAAAATTACATATAAATTAAGGAAAAGAAAGATTTACTTCACATGTCTAACCTATAAGCACATGCAAACTTATATATGTTCATACTTTGGAAAGTGATTTGAATTTATTAGTGATAATAGCCACACATATTATAAATTAATCCAACACATATAAGCTTACATGAAAGAAAACCATTTGATTCAATTAACTTTGAAAAGATGGATGCATGATTTCAAGTGGCATACAACACTTAGCATAATTGGAAAGGAATAAATAAACATAAAAAAATGATTTTATTCAATCAAATTAATTCCTAAGGACAATTATATCAAATAAAACCATTAAAAGTAAACCAAAGTTTCTTTATTGCCATTTTTAATTTTATGTTTTGATTTGATTTGAGGATGTGAGGAAAGGTTTGATGATCCTAACACATTCCCAAATTTATTAATTAATTTGGTTTAATAAAATGTAATTAAGTTGATTTTATGAGTTAATTAAGTTGTAATATGCATTAAATCCCTTAATTAACCATTTCCTATGTTACCTTAACATAATTACCCAAAAAATTATGAGCTAACATGGTATGTGCATGCATTGGAAATAAAATTAGCAATGATCCTAAGAAAGGAAAGGGGCCTAAAATAATTGGCTCACAATTAATGGTTAATTAACCTAAAAAACTTAATTAATTACTCTTATGGTTTACCCACACATGTTGACTAATAATAATTTCATTAAACTCCTTTAGGTTATTCAACACTTAAAGATCTAACCAAGATTTAATTAATCAAGCTCTGATGTGATTATGATTTTAATTTAATTGATTGAATAATTTAAGTAATTAACTAATCCTTAATTAATTTGATTTTAATTAATGGACTGAACTTAGGGAAGAAGATTAGAAAGGATGCTCCAACCTTATTCCATAAGTCCCCTCACTATTAAATAATGATTAATGAGCCCAATTAATTAATTAGTCATTATTTATGTGATTAATTAACCCTTAATTAAATTAAGAAAGTAATTAGGTCTTAATTAATTAATTTTTCTAATTAATTAACCAAAAAATCCTAAGAAAATTAAGGGAGGTAGAGGTCATCCCCTTAAATAATCTCAAAAGTTTGGGGTAAATTAATTAATTAATTAGGGAGTAATTAAGCTAATTAATTTCTAATTAAACCTTAATTACTCCTAATTACTATTTAAAATTAATTAAAGATATTTTCAATAACATTCTCGCTAAAATACCTTTAAAATATGTATTTATTTCTATTTTTTGGATTTTTCTACAATTAGTTATAATGTTTTACAATTTTTAGCCATTAAACACATTAATAAGGCCAAATTAACCCTTAATCCCATTGGCATCATGTGGCATGCTAATGTGGTGTGCTTTCCACGTGGTGCCATGGGATTGGTTACTTAAACATAATCTTAGTCACTTGCATGGCGGTGGTAGATGTGCTTTCTCATGCATTGTTTAATCTAAGATCAAATGGCTATGATTAATATTGTGATGCTAAAGGATTAAATCAGATCGATCTATCAGACTAATCACGATTGTCCATTTTGATCATGTGGAACACAGTGTGTGATCTATCATCATGCGAGCGAGGCAGAACGGAGTCCATCTGCCATTGCTTGCATGATCCAAGCTCACTCGAGCTCAGATCAACTCTAAAATGGATCCCACACCTTCGTGCAAAGGATCTAAAAGGATCCAACGGCTAAGAACACATGAGATGAATTTTTTCTTCAAAAAGCTTCAACTAATATTTATAAAAAGGTCAATTTCAATGGTGTACCTCACCGGAGCTCAAGACCGGGGAAATCTCGATTGAAGAAGCTTCATCTAGTGGAGATGAAGCTCTACTAATCAGCAGGAGCTCTAATTTTAGGTGGTTTACTCGGAAGGATATTACTTGAATAGTTGGTGGTCAGCGTTGATCAAAATTGCATGTTCGATGGTTGGAGGGCTCGAGAGGTGATTCGTTCTTACTATATTACCTCCAAGGATGGTGTGTGCAAAGTTAATTGCACTTTGGAGGAGTTTGGAACAAATGGGATCGAATGAGGTGATGCACTATTTTGGTTTGAAGGAAATCGAGAGTGGGGAGCTTGGGGAGGCTTGGGAACTCTTTAGGAAGCTCTTGGCGGCTTATCTTAGGGTTCACTCTGAGGAGTGAATTCGTGTGTGTTTGAGTGGAAATGATGGGGTGTATACCCCCCTTCCTCTTGATCAAACGGCTCAATTTGATCTGGCATTTTGTAGATGTTTGGCACCAATGGTGGTTGGGAATGGCAGGGAATCTCCTTAGATGGCTCGATTTGAATGGCCAAGGCTTGGGAGGTGATTTCCAAGGTTGAATCATGGGTTTCCTTGGTACTTTAAATGCACCAATGGGGGAGGTGAGATGATTACACCTCCCCATGAGTCATGGTCAATCCACCCTCCTTTGGGTCAAGTTGGGCAATATCCTAGGAGCCTAGGTGGACCAATGGGAGAGTGTCAAGTGGCCAAGGAATGGAAATGACCATTTACATGGGGGATTTATCTAATGTGATACCCCTAGCCCAGGGTAGGATGGTCAATTAGTATTGGATTTGATTTGGATAGATTTGAAATGAGTAAAAAGTAGGTTGGGCCAAATTTCATGTCATTTGGAGTTCATTTGGTTTCATTTGGCTTAATTTGACTCATTTAAAATTGGGTTAGGTTGGGTCAAACTAAGGGTTGGGTCAAATTCAAATGATTATTTGGAGTGTATTGGTATCAATGGTTTGGTTCAATTTGGTTATGATTTGGTTTTGGTTCATTTGAGTTCATATGGGTCAAATGGGTCAAGTTGACCAATTTGACCCAATGGACCAAATTAGCTTGGGTCATTGCTTGGTTTAAGTTTGGTTGATCACTTGGAATATCTTGTATGCTTTGGTTGAGTTTAATTTAGATTTGATTGGTTTTTAACTTGGTTTGACCCTTAGTTCAAGTTAGGTTCAATAGGTCATTTGGGTCTAGTGGGTCAATTAGGCTTAATTGAGGTTTTGGTCAAGTTCAACAATCAATTTGGAATATACTTGAGCCATTAGTTGTAATCAATTTGATTTGGATTTTGATTTGACCCATTTTGGCCATATAGGTCAAATTGGGTCAACTTGAGTCAAGAGGGCCAATTGGGTTAGGTTTGGCTCAATTAAAAGTCAAGTCATGTTCAAATGTTAGTTTTTGTTTGGTATGGTTCATTGGTTTCAAGGGATTTAGCTTTGGTTGCAATTTGGCTAGTTTAGGCTCATATAGGTTAAAAGGGTTGATTGGTCAATGGACCGAATTGACTTGCTTTGACCCAATTTATGATAATTGATCAACCTAGGATGACCAACAATTATGTTATGAAGTTTGAATTGGCTTAATTCACTTTAGTTTAGATTGAATTCGTTTGACCCAATTTATGATAATTGATCAACCTAGGATGACCAACAATTACGTTATGAAGTTTGAATTAGCTCAATTCACTTTAGTTTAGATTGAATTGGTTTTGGTTCAAATAGGTCAAATTGGTCACTTTTGGTCAAGTGGGCCAATTGGGTTTAGTTAGCTTGATTTTGGGTTGAGTTTGATTTAGTTGAGTTTATACATGGATTTGAAATTGATATATAAATTCAATTGCAATTGGTTTGGGTTCAAATAGGCTTTGGTTCATTTGAATATTTCATGTCAAATGGGCTAAGTTGGGTTTGACTTGGGTTGATTTTGGTTTGGCTTGATGATTGTAGATTTCATTTATATTTGGAAAGATGATTGAAGGAATAGTTGATTTTGAGAACATCAATTGAGTTAGGTTTTGATTGAAGGAATTTGGACTAAGTCCATGGAGTTGGGTTATGTGGCTTAGGTTTGGATTTTGATTCAGCTTGATTTTGGCAAATTGGATTTGGAATTAAGTTTGATTATAAGTTTTAGAGATTTATTGAAGGGTTGAACTGATTTTTGAGAAAATCACTTGAGTTTGGATTGATTTGATTTTGGCTAAGGCTAAGTCCATAAGATAAAATCATTGGGCTTAGGTTGATTTTCAATTTGATCATGAGCTTCAATCATTTGACTTGGAATTTGGATTTGGATTTAGATTTGATTTAAATTTGAGGTTTGGTTTTGGCTTAAAAAGGTGAACATGGATTGGGTTCATACTACAAGGTAGGTGGATCTTCCTAAGTCCTAAAGCATAGCCTAATCCTACGATTAACCCTTCTAAGTCTCTAGGCTTAGCTTATGTGTTCACCTAAGTGCTAGAAGTGTCTTATGACTAAAGAAGTCTTAGTGTCTAGAAGATTCCTAAGTCTAAGAAGAGAAGATTAAGAACTCACTCCAAAAGTGAGGTCAACACTGGTTGATGAATTAAAGTGTATTATTGCAAGTTATTTTCTCTTCATTATTCTTACATGTTCTAAAGAGAGATTATTATCTTTATGATTATTTCATATAAAATGCTTGTGAGTAACAGGTTTTATTACTTCTAAATCATCTCATCTTTTGCATAAATAATAATTTCTTTAAAATACATTTCATTTGAGTTTATGTGATTTAAGATTTCATTTTCATTTGATCTTTTGGAAAACTCTAAGTCTTTTTCTAACAAGTGTTTGATTAAAATTTCAAATCATTATTGTGCTATATTTCAAATCATAAATTAAAATACCTTGATTTCAAGTTATCATATTCACATCAAAAATTTTAAAGGTTCATTTTCATCAAATATATATATATATATATATATATATATATATATATATATATATATCAAGTTTAATTTTTGTTCAAATTTAAATATCAATTAAAGTGAGCTATCTTTCATTCCATTGAATTCACTTGCCTTAATATTATTATAGTTGGATTATGAGAGCAAAATTATTTTAATATTGAGAGTTAGGTCCTTCTTTCCCCTTTTTCTTATTTTATTGTTGGGTTATACTTGCCCATTAAGAAAGTACGTTCTTGGGTTGTGCTTTCTTGTTAAGGAAAGTACATTGTTGGGTTGTACTTACCCATTAAGGAAAGTATGGTGTTGGGTTGTACTTGCCCATGAAGGAGAGTACAGGAGATTTTTTTTAATCTCATTTTGACTTAGTGAATTCCTAGCTAGGGTTGTTAGGCATGGATGTAGGCCAATTTTTAGGGTTTGGCCGAACCACGTAAAAATCTTTGTGTTCATTTACTATTGGGTGGATTCAATTTAAATAATTTAATTGATTTGTAATGCCATTTCCATTTTTGGGTTCATTTATATTAAAATGAGGTTTATGTTTTCAAGAATGAAGAATAAATTAAATTTCACTTTGGGTGAAACTCATTCTATTCAACATCCTAAATCATAGTAGAATAAGATCTTTACTCACTCTAAGGATCAAATTAAGATCTTAAATATCTCATTTAACCTCTTTTAAATTCATATATTTTAAGTTGGGTTTGCTTTGATTAATGATTTAATTTTCAATTTTTTAAAATTTAATTAAGATTTGTTCTTTTTTCATTTCTTTTAACTTGATTGGTGTTTCTTGGTTTGAGTTATGGTCTGTTGGTTTATAACTTTTGGATAAGATTTAAAGTGTTTCCATATTCCTTAATTAAGAGTTTAATCATATATCATGATTAAATTTAATATTCATTTTAGTTTGATTTATTTTCAAATATTTTGATTCATTTAATGTTTAAAGGTTATAATTCATGTAATGTAATGTAGTTAAGATTTGGAGACTTCATTCCTTCTACATTTCTTCCATTTTCATTAAATGTTCATTTAAGTTCATGTGTTTGAATTATTTGGTTTATTTGATTTTTAATTAAATTAATTTCATACATTTGTTTAATGTTTACTTTCTTAAGTTTCTTTTGATTCAAGTGCTTACACTTACTTATTTTATACCATTTACCTTTCAAGTTATGTGATGCATATATGATTCCATAACTTAGGTTTCTTGATTACATTTTCATTTCATTTCACATGTTGTAATTTTTTGATTTATTTGATTTGAATTGATTAATTTTTATATTTATTAGTGTTTTTTATTAGTGTTTATATTAATTTAACTTAAATAAATTAACTTAATA
The DNA here is from genome assembly GCA_021442155.1 of Cymbidium sinense. Classification (NCBI taxonomy): domain Eukaryota; kingdom Viridiplantae; phylum Streptophyta; class Magnoliopsida; order Asparagales; family Orchidaceae; genus Cymbidium; species Cymbidium sinense. Next base: position 60,399,585 of record CM038226.1, on the reverse strand, counting down.
CATTTAAGTTGATGTTTTAATTCACTCTTAGTTAAAAAGTTTTAATTTCATTATATGTTAAGATTTCATTAATTAATTCAATCTCTTAAGGTAAAATTTTATTTATCAATTCATAACTTAGTAAAGTTAAGCTACTTTGGACACCAAACCTAATATAGGCCACTTCAAAATTTTAAGTTATTTAAGTTTAATTGACTTGATTAATCACTTTAACTTATATTTAGGATTATGTTATTCATTAACCTAAATGGAATTAAAGAATTTAATGAATTTCATATTTGGGTATGAAATTCAGAGGTTAATTAGTTTTTCATTTCAATTGATTCGTTGTGAATTTAATAAATTGTTAACCTAAAGTTTGATTAAATTTTATGTTCATAATTATTTCATTAAACCTTAAGTGTATAATTAATTAAATTTGTTAACTTCAGAGAATTGGAAAATTTTCCTTAAGTGTTATAATGTTAATGAAAATGTTTTAAGTTGATTTTATGAATTTTTATATTTTTGAAATTTTTTGATATATTATTTTATTTATATTGACTTAAAGATTAGAAATTCAACAACTTCAAATCTAGAGGTCATTTGACCTTGAAATATTTTTGGCAAGTGAGGTACCTTGCCAGTTTGAAATTTCTAAAGTTTTGTTATAATTAGATGTCTAATTTAGGACTAATTAGGATTTTACTATTTTAATTAACCTAAATTAAGCTTTAATTAAGAGAAATTAATTATAGTTTAAATTTTCTTAAATTCTTCTCTGGAAGATGAATCCATAGAGAGTTTACTTAAATTATTTTAGAGTTTTGGTTGATTTATTATGATTTTTTTAAGTTTGAATCAATTAATTAAATTAATTAATGAATTTAATCCCTAATTAAGGTCATTTTGGGGATTATGAGGTTTTGGTAAGTTTTAATGATATTTTTGGGTTTATTGGTGTTCATTATGATGATCTAAGCTAATTCCATAATTTTCTTAATTTAATATTTTTTTTATTGGATTAAGACCTATGGCTTGAAAATTTTATATTTTAAGATTTACTTTGCAATAAATCTTGATAAAATTATCTATAGTGTATTTTAACCTTAATTTCAATTCCCCAAAGTTTGAAATTAATTGGATTAATGATTTATGTTTAATTTGAGTTTGATTAGTTTTATTTAAACATAAATTAACCCAAAAATACTTAATTAAAATTCAGGATTTTGAGTTTAATGGATTCTCCTCGGTGTAATGAATTTATAAAGCTCTTATTTGTATTTTTTTGTCTAAGTATTTTATTTTCTATAAATTTTTAAATTCTAGTATTTTTCTATAATTTTTAAATCCAAAAATTTGGATTTTCTTACTTATTTGCATCAAGACCACGTGGCGCTAATGGGGTGCCTCTTTATACGCAATAGCAGATGATTCAGCTGATGGGTCTCAGTTTAATCCAAATTGTTCGAATGAGGCTCAGATGGCTCGGATTCATCTTGTGGTTTCTTATATGGATTTTAATTAGTGAACTAAGTAGGTCTCAATCGTGCATTCCTAATAGAAGGAATGGATGGTAGAGATTACATCTTCCCTATCGACAGTGAGAATCGAATGTCATTCATTAAATCGAAGCGAATGTTGATGATCTAGGTGGTGGAATTGCTCGATTTTGTTTTAAAATCCATCAAGAGTTCAATTGGAGTGCATCTATACTACTTGATCTCATTTGAGATCAAGTTTATTTCATAAAGGACCAACAGCCTAAGGTCGTCGAGTTTAGGCATACCTCGTTGCGGCGATCTCTTCCAATGGAGATGATTCAAAATGCTTCCTTATGTTGAGACAAACCTCTGGGAGCAAGGAATTGGATTTCCTCCTATTCAATTGCTTTATAGGTCGAGCTCCTTCTATCCAATGATGACTTTGATCAAAGTCTGGCTTGTCAGTGGCATGGGAATCAGGAAAAGGTGTGATCTTCTTCATTTTTCTTGAGGGAGGTGTTGGAATGCTTAGAAGGATTGAGAAAGATTTTCTCTTCTCTTTCCATAAGTGGTTGAGAGTTATATGGGGGAGGAAGGTAAACCTTTGTTGGCCATGGTGATTTCCACCCTCCACTAGGATGAGGAATGCAAGAAGTGGATTGGGGAAATTTTATTTGCATTCTTAATTTCACCTTTTCATGGCATATTATCTTTTTTTTCTTTTTTTTTTTTTTTGATGGACTTGGACCCTCTAAATTTTCTTAATTTTGGCTACCAATTACTCTAAACTCATCCTAAGTGCATTTCAATAAGATTAGGTTAAGTTTGAGTTCAAATGCCCACATTAGGTCCATTTTGATATTAAACCTATTCATTTTATCATTTGTAGCCTTTGGAACAATTTCATTTAGTCAAATTTTTGGTGGGTTGATAGTAGCTTGTGGTATGTAGTGCTTAGTGAGAATAAACCAAACTCGACATCTTAGCATAAAGATTCATAAAGTTCTAGATCTCTTACTTCGATGCTCAAAATGGTAACAAAATTTAATAAAGAGTTCGCCTCCACATAGAAGCTAGAGAGCTTAGGAAAAAAATTCTAAGTCTATATTTAAAGGTAGGTGACATATTGTTGTCACTATATGGAATAAGATCTTTGAAGAGCTAGAATATGATGATTTGGAAGGCTTAGATTGTATCCTAAATTTGAAGCATCAAATCTCCAAATGAGATAAGCGCCATTGAGTTACATCTTTCAAACTAGAAGTGTGGTGGCTATATACACAAGAGTCAAGATCTGTTAAGGAATCATTCTAGGTGACACTCACTAACACCCAAGTCGAGCTTGATAAGATCGATTAACAACTAGTCTTCAAAGCACTAGATTCCTCTGTACATGGATCCTCTCCAACATACATATGATCATCGTTAATAGGTTTAGCAGAATGAGAAACTAGGGAAGTCACATCATTATCTATCGATAATACCAAAGTGACATCACTCTCTATCTATTTACTAATGGTTTGACTTCTATTAGTGGAGATGGAATATAAATAAAGTTAGATGTTCTTGCTACTCCTAGACCATATGCAGCTAAAAGAGGGCTTTGGGCTCTGTATGAACAGGTGAAGGCTCTTGATGATGCTTTCTACCACTATCTCATCTATCTAGTGACTCGTTAGAAGCATGAGTTGTGTGTCAAGGGAAACATAACTGTCATGTTGGTCTAGCTTTTTCAAATCTACGACTGCATATGCGGAAGCCTAGCTCCAAAAGAACAGAAGGTATGAATGATCCATAACCATAGGTGGCTAACTCTCATACTAGCCTCCTGCAAAGCTTCATAAAAATAAGAACTAGTCCCCATGCAAAGCAAAAAAATCCCAAGCCATAGAAGCTACCTCCAAATGAATAGATAGTTATAACGTCCCCAAGGAATGTGTGTCTGCTATATCAAGTATCCGTGGAAGTCCATATATGGGTGCAGCCTGAGTAAAACCATATTGTCTAGCTACTTTGTTGAGATTATATCCCTCCAAAATCACAGACTCATGATAGTCGTACCAGAACCAAGAAGGTCTCAGCTTAATGAGAAATTATGTTATTCATCATACCCTATATTTGATAATAATAAGAGTGTACCTCTATTAATAATAGAATCTATGAATCTCTATCTTAAGCTCTGACCAGATAAGCTATAGAAAGATGATTTGTGAATAATCTGAAAGCAATCTACCATGTGTGTTAGCTCAAACATAAATGTCTGAATTTGATCTCTATCTAAAGCAATTGTAGCTCTACTTAGCTGCATAATCAAGGAAAAAGAAGTAGGGAGGTATCTCAAGAGAGTTGAAACCTATAAAAATATGTGCGTGAATCCATATATGTAGATAATTGCAAGAAGCCTCTACATCATAGTAGCGTGAGTTGGTCATGATGCTCACTTTACCTAATCCATCATACAGGTTGGCTAATGATATAGGTTTGAGTGCAATCCTCTTTTCACCAGCAAGCAAACCGACTATCAATAGAGTAGTAGGATGAAAGAGTCTGTTGTGAGCTGGGAATATAAAATAGCATAATCACATGGTGATGAAGGCCTCTAAGGATGTCCCTTTATCAATGCCTCTTTCTAAAATAAGTTAAGAACTAGCTTTACCTTCAAGTAAAATCTAGTGCTGAAGGACCCCTCAGATGATTGAAAGCCAACGTCAAAGGGATCATCCAAGCAAGTGAAATGAGGCAAGTATATTATTGAACAAAGAAAGCTCCCAAACCATATATCAAGAGTAAAAGTACCACATCATTTATGGCTTGATCTCCGCTCTCTAAACAACCTCTAGTAATGAGCTAGAGCTGATGAAGGCTAGAAGAATATACATAACATTCTTTTCTCTGTTGACCAACTGAACGATACTGAAAGAGTTCATGATCTGAAAGGATCACTTCTTATATGGAATTCCTAAAATAGGGAGGACTGGTATGCCCTGCATATCTTCCAAAGTAATTATCATCACATGTGGACTAATCTAACAAGTATTGGTGGCTCTATCTCAATGCTATTCTATGTCATGGATCATGTGAAAGAAAGATGGCTATAGTCAAAGAGTAATGCATAGATTGCATGATATATGCTAGCTCTCTTGAGAATATCAACATGTATCTGCAAATATGGTGGGCCCAATATATGTAGCGACTAATAGTTGATAGAGGTGTGTCTAATACTGATGTTGGGTGTAAATCTTCTGCCTCATGATGTAATATATGATAACTTAAATGTTGGAACATACCTATAGAAGAAGTGCACTTTGCAATTAGCTAAAGTACATCTTGATCTCCAAAACTAAGGCAATATGTAATTTGCTCTAAAGGAACATCATGACTTTATCTTAGCTTCAAATTAATCACCCAATTAGAAAGATCATACCCTAATGAAAGCAAAGAATTAAAGAGTGGAAAGCAAGATGTTAAATCAAATGAATCCTCATAAATGTCTCTACCAAATCAACATATCATAATGTCATAATAAACGATCCTATAATCTGCCTAAATAATATGGATCATAAGCTTCAATAATGGCTCAGTGGGCTCAATAAGAGGCATATCATCTAGCATTTTCTAAATAAACATTGTAGATGATCCATATAAAGAAAAGCATATAAATTTTATAGGCATCTTAAAAAGGTAAAAATATCTAAATTTGTAAATGAGTTGCGCTTGTGAGCTTTGGTTCAATCTTATCTAAACTTTGAAGGGTTTAAATATATATATATATATATATATATATATATATATATATATATATATATATATATATATATATATATATATATATATATATATATATAATCCCTTTTATAGACTTGATAGATGCAAATTTGTATTTAGATTCAAATCATTTTGAATATGTTGAATCTAGACTTATATGACACAGCCCTTTTTAGAGATGTTGGGTGTGCTTGGACTTAGATCCTATCCCTTTAGACATGTTAGATTTAAGTTTAGATTTAGATCCAACCCTTTTAGGCAAATTGGATCTAGGTTTAGATTTTAGATCTGGCCCTTTTGGACATGAAGGATCTAATTTTGGGTTTTAATCTAACCTACTTGGACAAGATGGATCTAAATTTTAGGTTTAGATCTGGCTCATTTCTACATGATGGGTCTAAATTTTAGGCTTAGATCTGGTCCTTTTGGACATGATGGATCTAAATTCTAGGTGTAGAGATAGCCTTTTAGGAATGGCGAATCTATGTTTAAATTTTAGATCCTACCTCTTTGGACAGGATGAATCTCATTTTAGTTTTAGATTCATCCCTTTTAGATATGATGAATTTAATTTTAGATTTATATTTAGTCCCTTTATACATGATGGATCTAAATTTTAGATTTAGATCTAGTGTCTTTGGACATGATGGATTTAAATTTTAGATTTTGATCTGGCATTCACATGATTATTCACTAACTTCAATAATTTAGCAAGTGCTTTGGGTTATGGGAGCCCAAAAGCATATCTGAATGGTCCCTCCTTTAGACCATGGGTGGGTGCAACTTGGGTAGGTGTGGGTTCCAAGTCTTTAATCTCTAATATTTCACACTAAAAATTGGTGATAAACTTCCTTAAAGACTCGTTAGGTTCCTATTCCATCTATAGAAGAACTTGAGAACTTTTCAAAGGCTTTTGAGCATTGGCAAATTGTGTGGCAAACATTCTCTTGAAATCAGTGCATGACATTGTCACCCCCACTAGAGATGTAAAAACTATCTAAGGGCTGACTGTTTAAAAGTGGTAAAAAAAGGGTGGCACTTAATTATGACATCTAAATCTAGCATTGCTCTATCAAATCAAAGTAGGCTATGTGGTTAGTTTGACCTTTATATAATTCTAAATTCACTTGTCTTTTATTTTAGTCTTTTGAGTGATATTAGTCTTATCGGCTAAACTACAGCACCTGGGCTACAACCCTTGGACTCCTAAAGTTAATCAAACTAAAACAACCTTAATTGGTACATTTTAGATGGAGAAAACACATCAAATTTGTCTAGTCATTTTAAGGTTCCAAAGGTAGGACATAAAATCAAAGCCATTAATTTTGAAGTAATAGGTCTATCCGAGCCATATAGTGGTACTATATGACCCCCTACATTTAGATTTTCTAAAATATTTGCAATATTTTCAATATTTATCTAAATTTAATAAAATTTTAGGCTTAAGTGTTGTATTTGGTGATAATTTAGGAAAATTATTATTTATATAAATTCATTTATTTTTATTTTTTAAAATTAATATTTTTTTATTTTAATTAATTCAAATATCAAATATATTTGAAAATTTTTAAAACTTATTGGGTACTTTATAACATCACTTTAAACCTCATATATAAATTTTAAATCCATTTAATTTATGTTATGCAATCTATGATTATTTTTAGTTAATATTTTCACTATTTAGAATTTATAATAATTAAATTAAAATCAAAAATCTAAACAAAATAAGGAATATTATTAGCATTATTATGTACTTTCTTAAATTTTTACTAAACATTTTATAATTTATTTGATTACTTTAACCATTTAAAAATGAATAGTTTTACAAGTTTTTATTTTTAAAACCTATTTAAACAACTCTAAAAATTCTTAATAAATTGAGGAAAGTATCTTAAACATAGACACACTGATGGAGGTAGGAAACCTTTTTGGTGAGATTATTAAATAAAAATTGATGTGAGGCTTTATTTTAAGGGCTTGAGGAGTGATAGAGAGTTTTTAGTGGAGATATGTTGGGTTTAGTTGGATTTAATTGAAGGGATGGCAAGACTAGCTAACTTTAGACTAATTTGGGATAATTTGAAATATCACTTTAAGAGATTACCTTTATGTAAAGTAGATGATACAAATACTTGTGAATACTTAGGTTAGGATACGTATTTATGACCTAGAGTAGTTGGTTGGGAATGATAAGGTTTATAAGCTTGTTTGGGTGTAAATATCAAGGCTAGGTCATGATCAACTAAGTAAAGGTATTATTGGATGGGAGAAAGGTGTATGCTTATGAAGAAGAGTAGAAGGCTTAGTGGATGGTTGGAAATGATGTTAAGAAGTTTGGAAAGAAGTTAAAATAGGTTAGCTTAGGTATTGGAGGCAAGAAAAGAAAGAGATGGATAACTAGCACTCATACCAAGAATTATCAAGATTTAGCCATCAAGCTTTAAACCCATAAAAATAACTCAATTAATTTATAATTACTAAAAGATCTACTTTCATTCTAGCAAGGGGCTATTTATAGCCATTATAATCATCTTTCAATAGAAAAATATTCAAAATATGGACAAAATGTGAGAAACATTGATGGAAGGCATTAAGTTATCTTATTATTTTATATCATCCACCCATTTCACATACTATTATTTTATGTGAATTCAACCACCACAAATGTCATGCTTTGAATTTGAAATTCAAAGTTTCAAAACTAAAGTTTCTAGAAAGAAATTAAAAATTATATGATTTAAAATAAAGTTATAAAAATGGGCCTTGTGTCCAATGAGTTAAGCATCCTTCTTTCTTAAATTAGTTTGGACTTTGGTTTGAGGTCTAGTAAATGGACCTCGAGCCCTAATTTCTTGATCTACATGATGTTGGGCTTTAGCTTGATAAATGAACATTGAACTCTAATTTCTTGATCCACATGAATTCTACATCACACACTCTCCTTAATTTTTCCATATAATAATTTAATTATTTTTATAAAAATTACAATTTTTTTTAAAAAAATTATTTTGTAAAATTATAAAATTATATTTTTTTCTCCTATTGAGCCCACTACTATGTAATACCTCTAAGAGCTATATTTTGGTATTTATAAATTAAATCAATTTATTATAATTTATTTTATAATATTTTCTATTTTTAATAATCAAAATACTCAATATTTTAACAATATGTGAATAAAAAATTAAATAACTTTAAAATATTTAGTACTATTTTAATGTGTTATTTTACATTATTGGAATGGCCCTATGTAAAAATTATTAATAATTTTTAATTATTCTAAATTTTCTAAATTTTTAAAATCTTAGTTTGTAACTTTAAACAAAGATTATTTAAAATAAAAAATATGATTATTAATAATTTAGCTTAAATAAAAAAAATTTCATAACCTTTGAGCTTAATGTTGTTGTGTCATTTAATTGAGATTAAAATTTTACCAACAATAAAAATTATATTAAAATATTGCACCACACTAGTATGCTTGCACCCCTTGAATGCATTAAACTGAGAATATATGATCACCAGTATTATTACAGTAGCTCTTAAATTAATTCATTTAATTTCAATTTATTTTGGCAAAAGAATGATTATGTCAATTAACCCTACTCACATTGATATTTGTAAACACATGTTAGTTTCCTAAGTAAGAAGCAAAATTAATGTAGAATACTCATAATATTCTAGGATTAATCCCTATAGAATCCTATGACTTTAGCTATCCTTTGAACTATTTTATTAAATTGCAACATCAAATCATGTACGTCATTTTATTTCCTTAAGCTAACTCTATATGTCAGTATTCAACCCTTTACTAAATTTCTAATTCCATATTAATTCCTTTGTTTAAGTATACTTATTTGTATTGGTATATTACTCTGGCTATACTTCTCATTTCCCAAATGTTATGCTCATTTAATTCAAAAATTATCATAGACATGTTATATTCATGATTCTATGTATTCATATTATATTTACATTCTTGTAATTGTAATAATATAAAACTTAGTTATCCTTTGAATTAAGTTCACTTACAATTTGACCAATACCACTATTTATTAAATTATTCAACATAATCATACCATCTTGATGAAGCCATTCAATAGTTCAATTGTATCTCATAATTGGACACCTTGGGTCTAAATATACATCAAAATCTAGTTTCATTAATTCTTTTTCTAGATGGATTGTATACATTTGAAACACTATCTTACACTTTTGATGTTTGACATATTCTTTCACATATCCAAAACCTATCTTTCTTCAAGTGTGCATACACTGCTTAGATACTTGAATCATATGCTTGCTAATTGATAGTTTTAATTATCCCTATCATGTTGCTAAATTTACAAGATTGAAAATGATAATTAATAGCTTTGATTATCCCAGTTGTGCCAACTTTTGATTATGATTAATCGGTTATCATTATTATATGATAGTTTATCAAATAATGTTTTTTTAATTATTACCATACCTTATAAAATCATTTAATAGATAGATTAGCCTAAAATCTATCACTTTAATTAATAATAAAGTGATAATTCTTAGGATAATCATACTCCCATAAATGACTTAATTTGATAGGTCATTAAAATCATATGAGTCAACTCTCACAGAAACAAATTCTTGCATACACTAACATGCTATGATAGTTCACAACCCTTTAGCGGATTAATATAAGAATAATGTAGCCAGATTGTTGTCTTGATTGGTAAATCCTTTGATGCTTTAACATAATTGCTCTAAGTGAGACTAAGATACAAGCTTGATTGTTACATACTTTTTGTAATGTATTGCATCATTATATTAATGTGCTTCATTAGAATAAAAATATTATTCTATAAATAACTAATGAACGACCATTGTGCTTTACTTCTCTTAACCATATGAGACTAAAGAAACTTACATAATTTTTTGAAGATCACAAATAATATTAGTTGGGCTGATTTTTTTCGCTAATGTTTTGGTGTGCAAGCTTCTTATTTTGTATTCATAGTTGTATGCATAAAATAATAGATGGTTGTCTTAGAATTGGACATATAAGATTTGATGAAAATCATAAATCTAAAGAAGATTTAGCCAATCTAAGCTCAAGATAAAAAAAACACTTATGCTAAACATATGACCATCATGACAAAGAATATTGTTAAAGAATCAATTAATTTTAAGTATGTTTTGGGTCATATTTTCTTACATGTGCTACGTATATGATTTATGTGAAACAATAAAGCAAACACATATGAGAGCTTTAGTTAAGATACGATAACATTTTAAATCTATTTAAACTAAATATTCAAGATAGATTACTTTTTAGTAACCATATTGTACAAAAATGTAACACTGTCATTGATGAGTCGCAAGCCCGGAATAAGAAAAGTGGAGGGTTGTGTAAGGTAGTTGACATCTAATGTAAAACTTGTTGAAAAATCATAACATGAATCCTTTAATACTTGGCATCAATGATAGGGTGTTCCCTAAAATCAATGTATTTTATGGCCAGAATATAATGAATAGAGTGCAAGGGTCACTATATCAGAACCTAGGTGCAATGTTATATAAGCAAGAGTTCTCACATTATTGATGAATGCAAGAAAATAAGCTAGTCCATAAAACTATAATTAGGATAGGAACTTTGAATATATATGCTCTTATAAGAAAATTAATTAAATTAATAGATATTATGGTTTATTGGAAGATAAAAATCTTATGTATTCTAGAAACTAAATTGGTTGGGAGATGGCCAAGAAGAATGAAAGTTTAAGTTTTTAGCTTTAGTATTCATGTAAGAGTAATGCTAGAAATGATGAAAGTGTGATCATAGATAAGAGTTTGAAGAAACATATTATAAAAATTATTGGGAATAGAGTTAGAATTATACCTTTAAAGATAATTATTAATGCTAATATTATTAATGTTAAAAGTTTTATACTCTTGAATTAAGTTTGGATGTATGTTCTAAAGAAAAATTTTGGAATGACTTGAAAGAATTAATACAAAGAATATACCCTTTGAAGATATTGTATTTATTGAAGGAGAATTAAATGGACATGTTGGTAGAATGGTAGACAATTTTAAAAATAATCATAGTGGCTATGGGTATTTAGAGTAACTAATAAAGAAGGTAGGAATATATTATATGTTTAACTTATGATTTTGTGCTTGCAAATACTTTATATAAGAATGCAATAAACTTCAACGACCTTAGTACCCTAAATGAAAATAGATATTTTTATTTTTATCATCATAGTAGCAAAATAAAACTTGAAGAGGCTTAAGAAAATGAAGTGTAGAAAAGCAGTAAGACCTAATGATATTCAGATAATAGTGTGAAAATGCTTAGGAGATTAAAGAATTTCTTAGCTTATTAATCTTTTTAATATTATTTTAAAGACTAAAAAAAATCTAGATTAGTGGAGAAATAGTTTGTTCATTCCTACTTCTAAGAATAAAGGTGATGCACAAGAGTGTGTGTAAATTATAGATGAATTATATTAATGTGTCATACATTAAAATTATAGGAGAGAGTAATTCAATATAGCTTACAATATGATAAAAATATTTCTCAAAACTAATTTTGTTTCGGGTTGAGTAGGTCTACTATAGATGCTATACATATGTTAAGAGGAACAATGAAGCATAGAGAGAGTAATGGTGATCTTAATATTGCATGTGATAAAGTTCCAAGAGAAGTGCTTTGGAGATTTCTAGAAAAGAAAGACATTAATATTGTTTATATTCAAGTCCTTAAGGATATGTATATTAGAATTGTTACTTGTGTTCAAACATAAGGTAGATTGACCAACTATTTTGATATTTTAGTTTAATTACTTCAAGGATCAGCTTTAAGACCATATATTTTTTCTTTAGTTATAGATCTTCTTACTAGACATTTACAAGATGATGTAGTTTGGTATATGTTTTTGTTGATGATATTCTTCTTCTTGGTAAGAGTTGAGAGGGAGTTCAAGAGAAACTTGAATTATGGAGGTCAACCTTAGGGTATTATAGGCAGAACCTTGACGATGTTTTTTTATGGAGGTCAACCTAAACCTAAACCTAAACCCTAAGAATAGGCAAAACCTTGACAACAAGAACATCACCGTCAACTAGGCTAAGTCTAGATCTGGTGATGGAGGCGAAGGTGGAGGTTGTTATTATCGCAATGGTGGAGAGGGATCTAGAGGTGCTGGTGGATATGGAGGTGCTGGTCGGAGAAGTGGTGCTTATGGAGGCGGGAGGATTGACGGAGGTTACAGCCGTAGTGGTGGCAGAGGGAGAGATCAGGGATACAATGGTGGATCCCGCTACTCGAGAGGCTGGGGTGGTTCTGATGGGAATTAGAGAAACTAAAGAATAGTCAATCCGATCTGCTGCTTATGAAACTACCTTTACAAAAGAGATTGTTCTAGTAATCTAGGGTTTTTGATTTGCTCTATGCATGCTCAATTTTTATCTATGTTGTCTCTTGTGTATTAGAAAACTTGATGTGTTATGTGGTTTATGAAATCGAAAAGAAGAAATATTGAATCTGAATTTGTTCTCTGTTAAATAAAAAACCAAAAACCCTAAACCCTAAATTAAAACCTAAACCTTAAACCTAAAACCTAAACCCTAAGCCCTAAACCCTAAACCATAAACCCTAAACCCTAAACCCTAAACCTAAAACCCTAAACTCTAACCCTAAATCATAAAACCTAAACCTTAAAGCCTAAACCCTAAACCCTAAATTCTAAACCCTAATCCCTAAACCCTAAACCCTAAACCCCAAACCCTAAACCCTAAACCCTAAAATCTAAACCCTAAACTAACCCTAAACCCTAAAAAGGTAAAAACCTAAACCTAAACTAAATAAAACCTAAATATAAAATAAATAAACAAACCAAAACCAAAATAAAATACACATAGTATAATTTTAATTATAGAAGATCTAGTGATGAAATTATATAAATAGGCGGTCAAGTGTAGTGAAATATTCACGCCTTCATCTATCCTTTTGGAGAGGATAAATGAAAATAGAAATACACACCTTTTTGGTCAGGATACCATGTAGATCCATAGATATTCTTATTAGGATGATCGGGTATGACATTGAGTAGAGATGTACTATCTCGAAAGATAGAAGTCACCACCCTACAATGGACCTAATCACCTCAATAAGGACTCCTAAAGACTATGGGTCTGCATATGTGCTAGAGATTCTTCCCCTACTTTACATGAAAAGTAAAGTAGGCTTTATTTTAAATTGGTTAAGTTCCCCATAGGGGCAAGCCCCCATAGTTAATTACATCTTAAGGAATGAGATTCCTTAGGAATACTCTTGATTAAGGCAAATGATCATTGTCTCCAAAGATTTCAATAGGTAGGACTATCAATCTATTAGTTTATTTTTGGCAAATCGAGTGGGATCGATCAAGAGGAGGTAGTTCTTTTCGAAGCCAAATGGAGGTGTGTAGGGGATGTTCAGGATACTAGGAAGCCTAGTAAACATCCCAAACTATCCTATGGTTGGGCTATACATTTTTGAAATTGGTGAGAATTATTTGTTTGAGTTGAATTTTTATTAGAAGTTTAGGACTTATAATTCCATGATGCAAGGTCATGGAAATGCCTAAGAGGTGAATTTATGCTTATGGCCCATAGAAGGAGAAGCAACAACCTAAAAGCTTTGGCAAGGGCCAAAAGTACACCTAAATCTAAGGTGAAAAATGGGTATTTGGTTTGCCTCACAAGAGAGGACAAACCACCGACCCTAGACTTACAACCGCAGGTGTGGCCAACTAACTCCTCCTATAATTTTAAATACATGTAGGCAAGTCTTTTGCTTTATGCAAGATAGCTAGGTTGTTATTTATTTAGAAAGAGACTAAATCCTTAAACTCACTCCCTAAAGAGACAAGAACATGTAAGGGCATGCTTCAAATGACCTAAATCTAATGCAAATCATATTACATGTTATTTTCATTTTTGGACAATCATTTGATTCAGGCTTATAGGATTCATATGCCTAATGCATGAGAAATAAGAATATGGGACAAAATCAGTGAGAAGGGAGGAGGTGTGTTTCCACGATGGCTCTCAAAGGTCAAGCCAAGTTCTCTAGCATGGATGGAAGCTCTCTAATCAAGAGTGAAATAAGATGCCATTATGCATGATGTTGTAAAAGAAATACTCATCCAGCTAAAGGGTTACTAATTCATTTATATTGATTTTTAGCTTAGGCTTTAAGTGAGGTTATGAGTTGCTTATTTTTAATTTTGAGTAGATTAATTTGGCAGATGATTTATTTTTCCATAAAAGCCTAATCGTCATCCAGGTCATACATCAAAGTAAGGAAGAAACTAAGAAAACATGTCATTTCTAAAGCACAAGCTAAACAAAACATCAAACATTTTATGAAGCTAACGCAAAAGAATAAAATGACATGTGTGGTCGGGCACCACCACACAAACCTAAAAAAAAAATTGGGTAGTCAAGCTCTACCCTTATAGAACCTGGATTACAAATGAATTAATTACAATTAAGCAAGGAATTTATGTTATGGGGGTCTTCAAGTTTCATTTCTTCTTTTTTCTTTTCTTCTTTCACCTTCTTTTAGATAGTTGGAAGGTGGTTACTCCAAAGGCTTCACATGGTACATGAGACATATTCTTATAACCAATGCTCATCCTAATCCCCGATAACAATCATTCCAAAATCCTAATTATAAAAGGACATGAAAAGAAAAAGTAAATCTAACTAACACTTGCAAACATAGACTAGCTAAGCAAACCATACAAATCCCAAGCATGTAAATTAAACTTAGCACCCCACACATGGGTAACAAAGTCCACCTGGCCTATTGGATTATGCTTAGGGGTATAAGCACCTACATAGTAAAAGCATTAATATCTTTATCTATTACAGTACCCCTTAAGCACAATCCCATACAGAAAATAATGATTAGACTAAATCGCCCTACCATTCAATCTACGCACATACACCATAACATCCAGACTAGAACATCACATCACAAAATAAAAATAAACATCAAACCATGCATCTCCCTAATATAGGACTAGAAGTGGTGACTTAGCCTAATGTGTGTGCTATATAAGGTTTGTGTGGTATGCTTAGCTAGGCTTTAAGGTTAGGATTTTTTAAGTATGAAAATTTTCAACTTAGAAGGGTGATCTCATTTAAGTTGTTTAGTTAATTTGGGTTGATGTTATTTGATGATTTGATTTGGTTTGAATAAACCTATTATTAATTACTAAGTGTTGTAAAGAGAGGAAAACAGAAGAGAACTTCCCTTTCCTCCCTACCTTAAGTGATTTCTAAGATAGATTCATTAAGGAATTTTTTTTAGTGAATATATTATTATGTATTTTAATTAATCCTAAGTTTAGATTTTCTCTAAACAAGCATATTCAAAAATAAAGGCATTTTAAGATTAAATAAAGTGAATTACTCCCACAAAACACACAATATTTTATATCTTTCCCACATGTGTATAACATGCACATGAATGGATCCTACGCATATCTATACAAACAAATGGGAATATTTAGCATACTTTATGATGAATGCTAAGAGAGGTTGATTTTAGTAAACTTGGAATGCTTCATGTACACATGATTTTGTTAAGTAAGAGAGAGTGATTCTTTTATCCATCTTTCATATGCACATTTACAAGTATAAAAGACATAAGTGAGTACGACGCCATTGTTAACCAGGGGTGTAAGGTACAAGACCTACTTAGGGCTACTTAAATCCTTGCAACCCCGGGGTTGTCTAGACTAATATACCGCTTTTCTTAAATACATGTGCATGTACAAAAAGAAATACATGGAAAGAGAATGCTAAGTGAGCTACTTAAGTAAATTTGAATCCTTTATGATGCATGATTTTCATTAAGTAGAAAAGAGATTTTCTTATCCATTTTCACAACACATATGTATGGCATAAGAAAGAGACACCATTGTTAACCAGGGTGTAAGGTACAAGACCTACTTAGGGCTACTTAAAGCCTCGCAACCCTGGGGTTGTCAAGACTAATATACCACTTTCCTTAAATACAAGCATATGTACAAAAGAAATTAATGGAAAAGAAAGATGCAAAAGTTTGTACTAATGTTTGAACTTGGTTTTGCAATTTATATAAGTGTAAGGATCTTTCTTAAATCATAATATGGAAGAGGATAAGAATATATTTAAGCAAGTGTTATGTTCTTTTAAAAGAACTATACACTTTGCAAATCTTATTCAAATCCATATTAAGAGGAAAGAAAGGAAGCAAACATAAGACACATTTTTATATTCACATGCAAGATTATAAATAAACTATAAGTAGCACACTTTCAGTTTTAGGTATTTGATTTATAGATTTTAGAAATAGTTTTGAATTTAATAGAGATAATAGCCACTCAAATTTTTATTTTAACCAAAATATGCAATTTGACATAAAGAAATATTTCATTTTGAATTTGATTTTAAAAAAGCATGAATGCATGATTTTAATATGGCATACACATTTGGCATGCTAGGAAAGAAATAAAATGATATAAGCATGTAATTTCATTCACTTTAATTAATTCTTAAAGACAATCTTATGAAGTATGATCATTTAAAGAGAATCAAAAGTTGTTTAAAGAGACTTTCATTTGTTTTGAGTTTGATTTGAATTAGGAAAGTGTGGGAAGGTTTTTTGATCCTTAACCATTCCCACATGTGTGTATTATTTTAATTTAATTTTTAGGTGATTAGTTTAATTTTATGCTTTAGTTAGGTTAAGGTGTAGATTAAGTTCATTAATTACCCCTTTCCTATACCACTTTAGCATATTTAATCAAATAATTATGAGCAATTTATGACATAAAACCATAAGGAATTTAAATCAAAAATGCATCCTAAGAAAGAAATGTACCTAATGCAATTGGCTCATAATTAATAATTAATTAAGCTAAAGGGTTTAATTTAAGTACTTTCATTACCCTTCCCACACATATGGGTTAGGTATGATTTCCTTAAGTTACTTAGGTTATTGAACACCTAAGTATCTACCCAAGAAGGATTGATTAAGTTTCTAGATTAATTTTAGTTTTGAGAATTTTATTTGATTAATTAAGTAGATCATTAGTGGATTAACCCTTAATTAGATTTGGATTAAGGAAGAAAGGGGATTTAGGAATAGCTTAATGAAATTATCCCAAAATCATTCCATAAGCCTCTTGATCACTTAAACAAAGTTTAATTATCTTAATCAATGAATTAAATCACTGTTCATAAGCTTAATAAACCTTAATTATATTAAGAGGGTGATTAGGGGTTCAATAATTAATTTCATTAACTGACTGATTAATAAATTCTAAGAAAATTAGGGCAGGCAGAAGTCATCCCCTTAAACATGCTTGAGAAGTTTGGAATTAATTAATGAAGTCATTAGAGAGTAATTAGGGTTATTAAGTTTTCAAATAAATCCTAATTAGGGACAATATACTATTCAAATTCAATTAAAACTAATTTTATTAGATTTTTCTCTGAATTATCTTTAAAATGAGCCCTCATTTATATTTTTCCAATTTTTCTATCTTTATTTATTTATTTTTGAAGTTTCAATTGAATTAAGTAATTTTTAAGAATTCTGCTAATTTATTTTATTAAAATAAACCATTTGACATTCAAAATTTAATATCTTTTAATATAGAGGTCATTTTGACTTAAAATTTTTATGATAAGTGTATTTTTAACATCAATTTTAATCTCTAAAAATTTCAACTTAATCTGACATGTATTTTTGATTTAATTAAAAAAATTTGATTTTCACTAAAACTTAAATTAAGCTCAAAATACTCAATGAAATTTAGGAATTTTGAGATTATTGGATTGCACTCAGAAAGATAAATCTAATGAGCCCTTATATATAATTTTTTGTTAAGTATTTTATTTTCTATGAATTTTTGAAATTTTAAGTATTTTTAATTAATTTTTTATATCAAAAATAGCACGCTACGCACCGCGACCATGTGGCGCCATGCAATCGCGCGCGGCGCACCATGGCGTGATTTGGCGCGGTGTCGCAGCGCTGGAGCAAAAGACTGAGCGGGAAAGCTCGCCCTACCCAGAACGTCTCATCATTCGCCCAGATCGATCATATCGGATTCGACTGCCGTCCATCATGCAAACATCATGATCAGATGGTCTAGATTGCATCAGCAACCAGGCTGATCGCACGATCCACGTATGATCCGAGCCATCCATCAACCGGATCGAACGGGATCGCCACGCCATGGTAAACAGTGATTTCATGCTATTTAGAAGAAAAAAATGATCCCTAAGTGAAAACCTATCAAACTGGACTCATTTTTGCATCGATTTGTACCATAAAAATTCTATTTTCTAATTGGAATGATTTAAAGTAAAAATGCAGGATTATCTAGGGTAGATTTTTAAAAATCGTACAAAATCCATCATAAAATGAAAGATCCTAAGGCCAGCTATAGTTTTTGAAGGTTACCTCACTGGGGATGATTTTCGGCGATGGTGGTGACTCGAGCAAGTAGTCGAGTGAGAGAAGAAGTCTTAGACTGAGCTTAGATCCTCGCCTTCACGTCAAAATGAAGTTTCCTCCAGTGATCATCATTTCCTCACCGAAATACCCTTAGCATTGGAGTATTTCTCTCCAAAATGAAATGGATCATTGTTAATGGCTTTTGGGAGCTCTAGGAGGAGGAGAATGAGAGGAATGAGGGTTTTTTTCAGCCACTAAAGCCTTAGAATAAAAAGTGAAGTGAAATGAACCTTTTCCACTTTTGTTTAAAATTTTGGCTCCAAACTCATGTCACTTGGCTTGGGGTGGTTGGGAATGGAAGAGAATCATCCTAGGTGGCTCCCTATGGTTGGCTAAGGCATGGAAAGTGGCTGCCATGAAGGATAAGTGGGTGTCCTAGCCAAGGGGAGGTGAGTGTCCTTCATGCCAAGTGTTCCAATGGGAGAGGTGAGGTGATTTCACCTCCCCATGAGTCATGGCTGCCCCAACCACTCCTTGGGTCAAAAATTAGTGTCCTTGGTGCCTATGTGGACCAATGGATGAGTGCCAAGTGGCCAAGGAAGAGAAATGACCACTTGGGAAAGTGCCTTTTCTCATGGATGCCCTTGACCCAAGGGCAAAGTAGTCATTTGGCTTTGAATTTGATTTGGGTAGATTTGAAATGAGTCAAAAGTAAGTTGGACCAAATTTCATGTCATTTGAAGTTCATTTGGTTTAATTTGGGTTAATTTGACCCATTTGGGTCAAAATGGGTTAGGTTGACCAATTGGTCAAATTGGGTCAAACCAAGAGTTGGGTCAAGTTCAAATGACTATTTGGAGTATATTGGTTCAATTGGTTTCAATTAATTTGGATTTAATTTGGATTTTGGCCAATTTGATCCTTTAGGTCAATTTGGGCTAAGTTGACCAATTTGACCCAATTGACCAAATTGGCTTGAATTATGGCTTGGTTTGGGTTTGGTTGATCATTTGAAATGGATTGGTATCTTTGTTTCCAATCAATTTGGTTTATATTTGATTTTGGCTTGATTTGACCTTTTAAGTCAAGTTGGGTTAAACGGTTGACTTGGTCAATGGGCTAGGTTGACTTGGTTTGACCTAATTCATGATAATTGATTAACCTATGATGATCAACAAACATGACATGAAGTATTGGATTGGCTTAATTCACTTTGTTTTGGATTGAATTAAATTTTGATTCATATGATCAAATTGGTTACTTTGGGTCAAGTGAGCCAATTGGGTTTAGTTGGTTTGATCAAAACTTGATTCAAGTTTGGTTGAACTCACATATGGACTTATGATTGAAATATAAATCCATTTGCAAGATTTGAGTCAAAGTTTTGATTCATTTGATAATTTCAAGTCAAAAAGGGTGAACATGAGTTTGACTTGGGTTTGATTTTGAATTTAGTTTTGGTTTGATGATTGAAGTTTATGTTTATATTTAGATTCATGATTGTAAGATTGATTGAATCATGAAGAAAAATCAAGGGTTTGGCTTGATTTGATTTTGATTTGGCTAAGTTCAAGATTTTATCTTGAAGGCTTAGGTTGGATTTTTGATTGAATTTGGATTTGATTTTTGAATTGATTTTGGATATTTGAATTTATAATTCATTTATATTTGTGAATATAAATGAGAATATAAATGGGTTATGAGAAAATTTCTTGAATTTGAATTGATTTGGATTTGATTTGAGCTAAGTCCATAAGATGGAATCAAAGGGCTTAGGATTTTGAATTTGGAATTTCAATCATAGCTTCAATCATTTGGAGTTGATCATGGATTTCAATCATTTGGAATTGATTTAAGTTTAAAGAAAATCAATTAAACTGGAATTGATTGTTGATTTGATTTGGAGTTGATGTTGATATGAGTTTGGAGTTGATTTGAATTTGACTTAAAGGAAGGAAGCGAGGAGTTGGTTCAAGCTATAGGGTAGGCAAATTTTTAACACCCCTAAGGCATGACCTATTCTTATGGCTAACCCTTCTAAGTCTCTAGCTAGGTTAAGTGTCACCTAATCACTAGATGTGTCTTAAGACTAAGAATTCTTAAAGTATAAGAGAAGTCCTATGTCTAAGATGGAGGGGTTGAGAGCTCATTCTAAAATGAGGTCAATAAGAGTGACAATAGGTGTGGTATGAGACAAGGAACACCACGCGTATTGTTGACAAATGATCAACAACACAACAATCACAAGCACTACAGACAATCTACTCTAACCCAAGGTGTAGAAAGGAGCTTAGTGCAATGTGGCTCTTCTTATGTCGAGGACATAAGAGAGGGAAGGAGGAATCTACTAGACATAGAGTTTATGAACCTTTCACTAGGAAAATAGGTTCAAATCATCCACAAGGGGATGAGAGGTTCGATTTGAGTTGAATCTCACTTAGGAGAGATTCGATTTGATTTGTTAAGTTCTACAGGGGAAGAGGGTTTAGTTTGTTTCAATTTGTTGTTTGTTTAATTGTGTTTTTTTTATTGACTCCACAGAGAAAGTAGAATCTCTGAACTCCACTAGGGAAGTGAGCTCAAGTCATCCACAAAGTGAAGAATGGTTGTGAAATCCATTGAGGGATTAGAATTCTAAGTCCGTTGGGGAGCTAGGAAGATTTGCATCCCACTGAAGAGGAGCAAAAGATTTGGTTGGGATTGATTAATTATTTTGTTTGGTTTGTTTCAGATTTTTAATTTTGGATTTTGAAATGGACCATTGGTTTGATGGATCGCAGGTAAGCCATGGAGGCTAACTCAATTTACCAATCCAAAAGGGTAGTCTACTAAACACATAGTAGGACTAGCCAACCAAAGGGATGCCTTTTTGCAGCTATACTAGAAGAATAGTAGGACATCCTCCAAAGTAGGGACGATTCTTTGGGTGATCCATTAAGAATCTTGAACCTAGGGGCTATTGAGTGAATGCCACTGGGGACTTAGATCGACTCAAAGATAGTCAAAATTAATTTCATTTTAAATTTGTTTTGATGGGTCCCATCGATTTACAATGGACTGCACTGAGCTGGGGCCATGGAGGCCTAGACCTAACTCAAACTTACCAATCCAAAGGGTGTAGTCTACCAACCATAAGGTAGGACTAACAAACCAGAGGGAATGCCTTTCAGTGTGCAATGGTCAAGTTAGGAAGAAAGCATGGGGACTCATATCTTCCAAAATAAGGAACCACTAGGGTGATCGGTTGCTTTGGGCAACAAATTGAACTTGACCTAGGGCTGACTATTAAGTGAATACCATCTCAAGGATAGTTAAGATTAATTTTATTTTAAGTTTATTTATTTTGATGGATTCCATTGATTTGTGATGGATCACACTGAGAAGGAGCTTATATCAACCTAGACCTATCTCTTCTTGAACCAAAGGGAGTAGCTTCGATGATGGGAGAACTATCCAACCAAAGGAGTGCCTTTTGGTTTGCAATGATTAACAAGGGAAGAAAGCTCGAGGACTCACATCTTCCACTACAAAAGACCAGGTGATCTTGCTTTGGGCAACAAATCGAACCCCACAGGGTTGAATATGAGTGAATGCCCGACTTAAATCATCAAGAATAGTCGATTAATTTCATTTTAAAGTTTATTTTGATGGATTCATTGATTTGTGATGGATCTAGAATGAGCTATTGAACTTATCTTTACTAAACCAAAGGGAGTACTGATCGATGGAGAACTATCTAACCAAATGAGTGCCGTTTGCAATGATCAATTCAGGAAGAAAGTTCAGACTCACATCTTCCTATGAAAGATAGTGATGCTCTTTGGGAAATGGACCTAAATGGTTGAATCATGCTAGAAAGAATTTAGTCTTATATCTTTCAAAATGGAATTTTATGGTAACGCTTGTGGCAAAATAGATTGAACATAATAGAGAAAAGGATTTATCAATTGTCATTCAATTCTATGAATTCTCACACCACCCAGAGATGATGCTACTTGGGAAAAGGGGCCTTTGGGGCTTGAATTCAATACATAAGTGAATTAATTTGTTTATTTATTTTATTTAAAGAGGGTTTGTGAGGGATCACTAATAAGGATCTTATATCTAGACCCTAATAGAGAATCGATCCAGAATATCTAACCAGCTAAAGGCTCTAATCTAAGTAACCGTAGTGTCTAAATAGTCATAAGGATGTGATCCATAGAGTGCCGAGAGATGGGGCCCAAAGGCTTAATCTAGAACTAGAAGATGACATGGGTCATATATCAAATAGGTATTGATGGCCAACTCAAGGAGAAAGTGCGGGAACTCATGCCAAGAGTGTGTATCCACCGGGTGAGTCACTATCGGATAGCGAACATCAACCTAAGTGCCCTCGGTTTGCATCGGCTAGAAGAAAGCTGGGGACTCATCCTCATAATGGAACGATTCTTTGGGATAGTAGTCATCGGCTCTGTCATCGACCTGGGCGACTTGAGCAAATCTGAGAACATATCGACTCAAATGTAGTCAAGAGGAAAGGAGCCTCTTGGGTACTTATCTTAAACCTCAAATATACTCGACCTAGTTAGATCATGATGATTAGTTCAAGAAGAAAGCATGGGGACTCACATCTTCTTAAATAAAATCAACACGAGATAGCTTACTGGTTGGGCAGTAAAGTCTACCATAATAACAAGGCGCTCGTTGGTTTACATTGGTCAAGTCAAGAAGAAAGTATGGGGACTTACATCTTCTAAATAAGGAACCACAAGGGTGATATATTAACGAGGTAGCATGTAAACTTAACCTAGAGCAGCTAATGAGTGAGTGCCACGGGGGGCTTGCTCCCACATCAAAGTAGTCTGAGATAAAAGATATGTGTTTATTTTTGTGCTTATGTTAAGGGGAAAAGGATGCCTCTTGGGTTCTCTTACACCTACCCTAAACATGCTGAGAAATTTGATGAAATGATGCCACAGATGGAAGTTAGGATTCCCACTAAGAAAAGATGCTGCTTGGGTTCTCTCACACCTAACTTAGTTATGCTAATCGAAATAGGATGCCTCTCGGGTTCTCTTACACCTATTCTAAAAGCATTAGGAGATTGTGTTTGTGTTATGAAAGAGGGATAGGATGCCATTAGGGGACTATTGCACCTACCCTGAATACGTCATGGAGAATTCGCAAGATAAGCAAACAACACTTTGAAAGAAGAGATGATTTTGATGAAATGGAATCAGATTTTTGTTGATTGATAGAATTATTTTCAAACATGATTTTTATGGGTAATATTTCTTCAAATAGAGCCCATTAATTGGAAGCATTGGGTGTTCCCCTTTATAATCAATAAGTTGATAAGATCCTCCTTGGTAGGCCTTCTCTATGACATAGGGCCTTCCCAAGTGGGTTCAAACTTGCCTCCCATCTTTGATGGGCAATAATTGGTCTCCTTAGGACTAACACAAGTTCTCCTACTCGGAAAGACCTAGGGTGGACCAGCTTGTTATGAGCTTGAATCATTTTGGCCTTGTACAACTCGAGGTTCTACCACGCCCGTAGGCGACTTTCCTCCAAACCTTTGATCGCTTCTAACCATAATTTTGCATTCTGCTCTATAGTGATCTTGCTACCCAATGCTACCCTTAGTGATGGGAGTTGGACTTCTAAAGATAAAATGGCTTCGGACCCATAAACTAAGGAAAAAGGTAGGTGAGTTGAGTTGAGAGTTAGGCCACAAGGTTTCAACCAACTGTTCATTCCACTATCGCTTGTTGTCATCAAGGGTCTTCTTTAGTATTTGGATGATAGTTTTGTTGAATGCTTCTACTAAATTATTTGCTCTGGAGTAGTAGATGGTGGAGTATCTCCAATCTATATTATGTCTTTTGGCAAAGCTATTGATTTTAGTATTTTTGAATGCAGTACCATTATCGGATATAATTCATCAAGGCACCCCAAACCTATATATGATATGGTTCTAAAAAAAACACATGTGACTCTCAGTGGGATTACCCACTTGGAAAAGTAGTCGGTGGCAGCTAAGATTAACCGATGACCCTTCGAAGAAGGAGGATTGATAGGACCCACAATGTCAGTACCCCAACACTCGAATGGCCATGAGACCAGTGTTGGGTGTAGAATATTAGGTGGTTGGTGGAGAACCACATAGTGTACCTGACACTGATGACATCTCCTAGCTACATCCATGCAGTCTGTAATCATCGAACGTCATTACTATCCATTCGTTTGATCTTCATCTTCATCTTTGACCGATGATGTGCTCCATAGACAGAATGTACCTTTACAATGCCATGGGCTTCATGTTGTCTAAACAACATAACATTTGGTCAAAGGATGGCATGTGCCATCAATGAGCATAGGAGAGCTCTCTGTTTCACGATGGGCTTGTGACTTTTCTTGAGGTAGTTTGTCGTGTTCAAATAGTCTATGAATGGTTGCCTCAATCCAACTCCTTGTCCTTATAGGCAATGGTAACCTCCTTCAAGAGAAAGTCTCTCTGAGTTTCAATAAGATGACTTATCTATTTTAGAACCTTATTGGAATGGACTCATCTTTCAAACATGCCAATTCTTTGTCAAGTTTGACCAAAGAATCTGTTTTTGCATTCTTTACTCGGAGAACCTTGTAGATGGTGACTTCGGGGATTTGGGCCAACACCATCATGGTATACTCATGGTAATGATGAAGCTTGGGTTTAAGAACCTTGTAGGACCCGGCAATCTGATTGATGACCAACTAAGAATCCCCAAAGATGTTGATGCTCTTAACACTAATAGTGATGGCTAACTCCATACTAGTAATCAAAGCCTCATACTCAGCTTTGTTGTTGGTGCAGGGGTTGGAAAGATAGTATGAGAATCTCATCACATCACGATCTAGAGTTAAGAGAACTATTCCTACCCCTATCTTTCCTGGGAGAGTAGATTATGGTGCTTCCCCTTTTATGAAAAGAAGCTATGTCATCAAATTATATCTCCCATCGGTAGTTGCTAGCCTCCCCTAAGTTCATGATTTGTTCATCAGGGAGATCATCACTAAGCGGAGAATCAATAGGAAGTGGGTGTGCTGGTAAGAAATTAGTTGTGCACTCCTTTTCACAGGGAATGTGATATCAAACTGTGAGAGAATCATGGACCATCATGCCAAATATTCAAATAGCGTTAGCCGTGTCATGTGATAGTGGATTGTTTCTAGAAATCAAGTTCACCTTATGAGAAAGCATATACTGTGGTAGCTTTTGGGAGGCAAAGATCAAAGCTAGGCAATGTTTCTCAATAGGTTGATAGTTTACTTCAGCATGAATCAGACGATGGCTGAGGTAGTTGAGAGCACTCTCTTTCCCTTTGTCATTGGCTAGGACCAACAAAGCGCTAAGAGAGTCATCCAATGCAGTAGTGTAGAGGATGAGTGGCCTTCCCGGGATAGGGGCTGCAAGAATTGGTGGCTTCATCAAATACTACATGAAAGTCATGCTGACAGTTGTCATCTCACTTGAACTTGGCATCCTTTTTAACAAGAGCTGAGAATGGCTTGCATCTCCCTGATAGGTTGAAAATAAAGCATCTTAGATACACCAACCTTCCTTGGAAAGATCTGAGTTGAGTTAAACTTTTAGGAGGTGGCATTTCTAAGATAGCTTTAATCATTTTTGGATATATTTCTATTCCCCGAGTCGGACAACAAACCCAAGGAATTTTCTCAAAGCTACACTACTCTCAATTCAAAGAGATGGTCTTTCTTTTTCTTTGCTCTTGACTACTAGATCACTCAACCTGATGATGGATGAGTTCATTGAAGATCTGAGTCATGGCCCGTTAGTATGTAGCAATAGAATTTTTAAGGCCGAAAGGCATGACCCTATAATAATAGATTCTGATCTAGGTTCAAAAAGCTGTGTTTCTTTCATCCTCGGGGGTCATCTTGATTTGGTTATAGCCAAATGACCCATCCATGAAAGAGAAAACTGCATTAGACGAGGCAATGTCCACCATTAATTCTAGTATATGAAGAGAAAATGCATCCTTAGGACATGCCTTATTTAAATCCTAGAAATTTATGCATATGCAAATTTGGCCATTCTTCTTCTTAACTGGTACGACACTAGCTAACCAGGTAGGATATTTTCTTCAAACCAAATCGATCAATTTCTTGACTTGAAATGACGTTGTTTAATTTCTAATGCATGCATCTAGGAGCTTGCTTGATAGGGTTAGCGCTAGGATCTATTGCTAGTTTGTGGGCTATGTCAAGATAATCCATCTCTTCATAACTCCATGCAAGCGTCTTTAAACTTCGTCAATAGCCTAACTAAGTCATTGGTTTCTTCTTCATTTCAATGAATGATGTATGTTAGCGTGGATTTTCTTCTATCCTAGTTGATTTCTTTAAGTTTATCAATTATTGAATGGATCTCCTCTTCAAATTTAGGTGCATCTTTGATTTGAGATCATCACGGATCATCGAGATTTCTAAACACACATTCTCATAAGAGTTGGTGTTGTGTGAAAAGAACCTATCGACTCCAAATGATTGGTAACAACTAAGCGTGTCATCATCCACTAGACCCCTCAATCCTAGTCCTGATTGTGCTTCCGATTGTTTTATAGCTTTCAAAGTACTCGACATGCCGGACCATGTGTGAAGAACCAAACCTTTCTGTATAAGATTATGAACACAAGGTGAGTAAAAGTCAAATGGTAATTCCATTAATTCTTTAAATATATCCTCCTCAAGCTCTACATCAACTTCAGGACTTGAGGATGAAGATCCCAAAAAAGAATCTCTTTGATTTCATATCACTAGAAGACTTAGGGGCTTCCTTAACTACTAAACCTTCAACTTTTTGAGACGAACGTGAGGTTAGAGCTAAGGTTCCCAGCTGCTGCCTAATAGTCTCACATAAACTTTATTCGAATACTTTACTTTGTTTAGAGGCCCGATCTTCATCACTGTCTGGATCGAAAGTCACCACTAATGAAACTCATTGATAGGGGTTGGCTGGTATACTAATCATATTATTCTCATCCTCTAAGGTAGATTCCAAGTCTATGTGAATAGTAAGGATACTCTTATGAACTTGAATAGGACCCTTGTTGGCTGATGGCCAACTAGGGGGTCTTCCACCTCTGAACGCCTTTCTTTGCCTCTGCCTGATGGAGGTTAAGCCATCCTACCCACATGTTCATATGATACAATAAACTATGGGTGGAATGTGATATGTGGATCTATTTCTTCTTCAATTCCCCTTTCTTGCTCACTTGGATTTTCCCTTTTTTTTTTTCTTTTTCTTTTGCTTTTGAATTTGAGTTTTATCCAAGTTCATGAGAAAGGGTGTTTTGAGGAAGATAGTAGGTCGCATCCTTATATATCTCAACCTCTTTAACTGAAAATGAATTTTCATCTCCTTTGACACAATACTCAATCCCATCTTCCTGAACTTCATGCACTGATGGAGGGAGGATGGAATTATCTTATTCTGATGTATCGAAGGCCTACTGAGAAAAGTAGTGAACAAAGTATTTGAATCAATTATGAAAAAGTTCACTTTAGTCTTCCAATCACCTATCTCCAAAGGTAACACTATGGAACCTAAAGCCAGCTCACCTTGTTCATTGAATCCTCTCACATCATTCAATCTCCTCAGAGTGTGGAGATATCGATCTTCAAATAGGCAAGGGTCTTTAGACTCATAATGTTTACTAATGCACCTGGATCAATGAAAACTCTGGCTAGTCTGAATCTTTCCATGTCAACTGTAATGTAGAGGGGACGGTTGTGCTCAAGTCCCAGAAGTCTTCATCACGTGAAAGTGATTCTTGAGCTTCTGAATAATGTGCCTCCTCACCAATGATCGGTGAGCTAAGCATATCTCAGGATCAATGAGAGCCTTGATTAGTGATTCTCTCATCTCTTTGGATAAAATAAGGGCATCGTATATGCTTAGCTTAGATGGTAACTTTCTTAGGTTAGAGAGGACATTGTAGTCCACCTTTGGCTAATCCTCCATAAGCATATCCAAGAGTGGAGCATCCTGTGAAGGGGCTTTTAGATCCTCCAACCAATGACTTATTTCCCTATCTTGAGGTGCGCCTAGGAGGTAGAACCTTCTGGTTGACTTGGATCTCTTGTGGTAGGGTAATGGAAGGTTCTATCTGCACGTTAGGCTCACTTACAGCTTCTCCTATGGGACCCTCAAAATTGGATGATTCCAAGTCTATCTCAAGAGGTGAACCTGTAGTATTTAGAGTAGGAAAATCTAACTCTAAATCAGAAAGAGAAAGATCAAAATTATTATAGTTATTATTTAGACTTGAAAAGTTAATTAGAATAGATTCGGACAACCCATCAGAAGTGACACAGATGTAATTCAAACTAGCTTTATTCTTCAATTTCTTGGAATTGTTTGGAGGTACAAAGTAGAAATCAAGTAAAGTGAGAGGGGTAAAGGATTTGATGCCCTTATCCGCTGATACAAGAGTTCTACTAGTGGAAGAAGTAGAGCTAGCTGAAGTGGAAGAAGTCACCAGTGTGGAAGCTACAACTATAGGTTGGAGGCTGGACTCGGTCAGTGGCTGTGCTAATGGGATATCTCGGGCCAACACATGCTGCTGCTGCTAAGCTCCCCTTTCCTTGAGTTAGCACTGGCAACTTGCAAACCTTTCTTGATGTTGGAGGTTTGAGTTGACTCAGGCACCTGCAAGAAAAGTTTCTTGATTTTGGAGATAATTTTCTTAGAGCTTTTGGATAAAGAGATATCCCAACCTTCTTTAGTTTTGGAAGGATCACAGTCATCCCCAAAGATTCTCCTAATGGAACTGGATGGTTGTTCCACAAGTTATTCCTTTGGGATGACTATAACAGTGGTCTTGAAGCTATGTTCAAGCCAGTCCTTGAATGTAAAGCAATCCTCCAAAACATGACCTAGCATACGGTGGTAGGGGCAAAAGTTAGGATCATTGCTTTTGGCTACTTCCTCCGGCCTTCTAGGTTCGGGTAGTTGAAAGTCAAGTTTCTTTAAAAGATTCTTAAAGATTTTCCTAACTACCTCCCTCTTAAATGAGTGTGGTTTGTTTAATTTATCCATAAGAGTAGGTGGATGGTAGCTACCTGGCAGCGGGTATGTGTACCACTGCTGTTGATGATGTGGCTGAGGAGGCGGCTGAGTAGGCCATGGAGGCTGCTATGGTAGCCAGTAGGACTGTCTCGGTGATGGTAAAGGAGACGAAAGTGATGGCTGTGGAGCACGAGGTCTCTCAAATTGCTCTCTGGTTGACTGTTTCCCCTTATCTTCTACTATCACTGCCCCAGGCTTCTTCTCATATATCTTCTATGGCTTTGGTAGATCTGGAGAAGGTAACTGATTGGCTTCTCCTTGTAAGCTAGCCACTTTGTTGATTAATTTCTCAAAAGTTTTGATGATGAAACCTTTAAGCATAAAAGCGACTAGGCCATGGATATTCCTAAGCAGAATCTTAATGGCATGCTGTTTAGACAGCTATGGTTTGCATTTCATACTCAAATTATGTCATCTGAGAATGTAATCAATAAGGGAATCACCATGGTTTTGTTGAGCTACAACGAGATCACCAACAGTGAAACTTTGCTGAGCTCCAGCAAATCTCTTGCTGAAGATTTGCTCTAACTCAGCAAAAGTCTTTACTGAACTATTGGGAAGTTCAGCATACCTATCAAAAGCTATCCCTGCTAAGCTACTAATGAAGAGATGGAATAGTAAAGTGTCGCTGCCACCGGTGTTGAAACAACTAGCCCTGAAGTATGCAATATGCTGCCTTGGGTTTCCAATTCCATCAAAACTCTTAAAGGAAGGTGGATAATGGATTGCATCATTCCTCCAAGTTAC
Source organism: Cymbidium sinense (assembly GCA_021442155.1). NCBI lineage: Eukaryota > Viridiplantae > Streptophyta > Magnoliopsida > Asparagales > Orchidaceae > Cymbidium > Cymbidium sinense. Next base: position 60,369,011 of record CM038226.1, on the reverse strand, counting down.
TTTTGATGATCTCCCCCTGGGCTTGAGCTAATGCTTCCTTCACCTATTGCTCGACCATGGACTTGATATCATTTTCCTGTATTGAGGTGTTATCCACTACCTTCCTATACACGATGGTGTTACCTTGCTCTACTAGAGGTAAAGTCTTGGCTGGGTCTAAGACATGGACCAACTCTGGCTAACTAGTCTCAGCTGTGGTAGGATGAACTGCTGGGGCTTAGTTCTGCAATGCTAAGACAGTTGCTAATAGATCCTCAAGCCTCTTCTCCATCCTTTCTATCTTTTCATCCATCTATTTGATCTGTACTAGGAGGTGTTGTGTCAAGTGGGTTATGTCTTCTTGCTCGGTCTCAACACCTTCCATAGTCTGATGCTCTCTGAGGAGGGATCCTGTGGTACCTACCATATAGACCCTGGTTGAGTCTCCCAACAAATCATCTTCTTTGGGATCGAAGCTAACATTTTCCTCATCTGACCAATCATACCCCAAAATCTCCTTTTTCTCTACAAGATAATGTGCTACTATCTTCTTGAGAGAATGATCAATCTGAATGGGAACAAATGATCTCAACTGAACGGTGTGATCACTATCGTGCACTGAGAGGCACCGGACCTGCACTGAGAGTCAATCCTGCGACTCTCAGATGAATGACACTCACGCTACGGCTATAAGATGGATAACAATCCTAGGATGTTCCTCTACCATTGGTGCAGCTGAACTATCATCTAGAATATATGTAATAACTATCACCATCTTCACATCCGGGTGTACTGGTGAAGTTGGTGAAGGGACGACCATGATGCTTCAGGGTCGCAACTCCTTCCTCACCACTACTAGGTAGAAGGTCGAGCAGGAGAGCTCGGCCTCGCCACAATAGGTGGTGTAGAAGGGGTAGGATCCCTCATCCATAGCTGGATCACCAACGGGGTGCACTTTTCCCTAGATTCAGCCTTCATGACCTTAGATGGAATAGGAGATGTTGTAACCTGAACTGGCGATGGCGAACGAGGGGTAGAATAGTGAGGTAGAGACACCACCAACTCTTTGTGCATAGGAACTGCCCTCCTATGGTGCCTGGCCCCAGTGAGAAAAATACTATCAGTATGGTTGATGCGGGTAGCGTGCTGAGCTGGAAAATTAATCAAAGTAGAAGCGGTCGACTGACGGCTGAAACTTCGTCGCTCTCTGCTAGTAACATGTGATGTATGGGCCTCACGGGCCCTCTCCTAATGAATCTGCCTCCCTATGTTGTGGGGGATAATAGATCAAAGATTGAACTAAGTGTCAAACTCTAAGCGTCCGTATGCTTTGCCTACCCGACGAAGAACAGATTAGAGGCCGACGTATGACCTCCTACTCCTGGAAACTGCGGGTTGAAACTGCACTACTAGAGGAGGTGATGAATGAATCCTCCTAGCATCCTCTCTATCTAATCTAGAGAGAGGATGGAATCTATAATCAGTGGTGATGTGACAATGGGAGACTAATCCATGGTTGATCGAGCTATTGCCTCTAGCTCCCTAGCTATCCTGGTGTGAAACCGCTTGATCATGCGGTTCTTATTCCTGTGCTAGGATGGGAGGAGTGCGAGCTAGACCCATACTCAAATGTAGGAGAGGCAAGCCCTGATACCAGGGGAGCCTTACCCTTAGAGGGTATAGATGGTAGGGTACTAGCCTGTATTAGGGCAACATGAGCAACTTTAGGATGAACTGTAATTGGAGCTGGTATTGTCGGTACTGCTAGCACTGTAATAACTAAAGTATGTGGTACTGCCACAACTTTCCTCTTCAGAGAGGAGACATCAAAAGCAGAAGGTAAGTCTATCTTGATGATCGTCTTCTACCTGGTCACCTTCGTCCTATTGACTGTGGTGAGGGGAGTGCCCTCACAAGTGATTCTAGCCCCCTCAAATCCCCAGCCAAAGTGAATCAGGTGGTATGGTCTAGATGAGGGAAGTCAGCCTGATCTAATGCTAGATCCATACCATGGGGAAGGTGAAGATAAACTTACGGCCATCTCGACATTTAATAGACTAAGCGACATCTTGTGCTAATAAAGAATCTAAGAAATGAACTTGTATCAGATTTTTTTTCTCCGTAGATCTTTGAATTTTGAATTTAAACCCACATCCAATAACTTAGAAGTGTTAAGTGGGGTTCAAATGGATTTGAGAAGATTGATTGAAAGAGGAATTTGAATATGAATCCGAACTTCAACAAATTTAGGTATGTTGAAATATGGATTCAAATTTTTGATAAGGATGCTTCCATAGGTTCATTATTTTTTAATTTTACTTACTTTAACAAATTTAGGTATGTTAAAATAAGGGTCAAATGATTTTATTTTTGTTTGATTGTTTTCGAATTTTACTTAGCAAATTTAGGTATGCTAAGTGAAGTATAAGTGATTGCTTCTTTTTATGAATTTTGCTTTGTTTTGATTTTTGGAAAATTTGGATTTCTTACTTAGAAAATTTAGGTATGCTAAGTTAAAAACCCAAGTGTGTTTTGTTTGATTTTTGAAAATAGGATTCTTAGCAAATTTAAGTATGCTAAGAAAATCCTAAGTGTTTCATTTGTTTGGAATGTTTTGATTTTTAAAAAGGGGTAAGATCCTTAGCAAATTTGGTATGCTAAGGAAATCCTAAGTGTTTCATTTTCTTTTTGATGTGTTTTGAAAGTGGAGACTTAACTTTATCAAATTTGGTATGCTAAAGATGAAGTCCCACTTGGTTTTGTGAAATAAAAATTTCACTTAACAAATTTGAATATTCTAAATGAAATTCCAAATGGTGTGTTCAAAATTTTTAATTTATTTTAGTTTTGAAAAGTGGAAACTTTTCCTTAGCAATTTGGTATGATAAGGAAAAAAGTTCCAAAGGTGTTCGGAAATTTTGGTTTTTATTTTGGAAACTTCACTTAGCAAATTTGAGAATGCTAGGTGAGGTTCCCAAAATATGTTTTGAAAAATGTTTATTTTTGGATTTGGAAACTTCACTTAGCAAAATTAAGTATGCTAAATGAAGTCCCAAATATGTGTTTGAAAAGTTTTTGGATTTTGAATTTGGAGACTTCACTTAACAAATTTGGGTATGTTAAGTGAGGTTTCCAATGTGTTTAAAAAATTTTGAAATATGATTGTTGAATTTTTTTTTTTATGGAATTGGAAACTTCACTTAGCAAATTTGATTATACTAAATGAAATTCCAAAATATGTTTTGAAAAATTTTGAAATATGATTATTGAAGTTTCAATTTTTGGAAAAGAGACTTCCATTCAACAAATTTAGGTATCTAGAATAGAGATCAATCTTATTTTTGAAATATGAAATTTTTGTTTTGTGTGTGATTGTTGCTTTTTGAAAGAGAGGAATTCCAATTTAAAACATATGTGAGAAATGTTCAAGTGGGATTTCCTAAAAGATATTTTTAGTTGGTAATTAAATCTTCATTTAATAAATTTGAGTATATTAAATGAAGATGTTCATATGTGCTTTTTGAAAACTTTATGATCATGATTGTGATTTTTGGAAAAGATTATTGTTCATTTTATTTTGAAAATGAAATCTTCATCAAAGTGAATTGGAAGAAGATGTTCATTTGTGCTTTTGGAAAAGATTTTATTAGTTTTATTTTTGAAAGTTGCTATATGTAACAATTATGAGAATTGTTAAATGAGGGTAATAAAATTTCATGGAAAATATTTTATTATGTACATTTTTTGAAAAAGTGCTTTTTGAAAAGAAAAGTTCTCATGGAAAATTTATTTTATCTTTATTATTTTAGAATGAACATTTTCTTATCATAAAAATGATAAGGAGGAAGTCTTCAAATGTGTTCTTTATTTAGATCTTTTTATTTTTACCCATTAGAGAACCCAACAGGGGTTTTAAGACCAACAAGGAGTTAGGTCCTAAAACCTAAGGATGTTGGCTAACTCAACTTAAGAATGAAATAAGCTAAGTGCCAATGGAAAGAAAGATAGCCTTGGATTCATACAAAATATAAACCCACTATCCATACTTGAAGACAATGATCATTTATCAAAGATGGAGAGATGAACCATCCTCAGCGGAGTCACCAGAAACATCTGTGGTAAAATATTCTCGCCTTCAGCTATCCTTTTGGAGAGGATAAATAAAAATGGAAATATATACCTTTTTGGTCAGGACAACACGTAGATTGTAGATAATCTTATTAGGGTGAGCGGTATGACATTCAGTAGAGGTGTACTATCTTGAAAGATAGAAGTCACCACCCTACAATGGACCTAATCACCTCAATAAGGACTCCTAAGGACTATAAGTCTACATATGTATTAGAGATTATTTCCATACTTTACATGGAAAAGTAAAGTAGGGTTTATTTTAAATCGGGTTCGTTAAGTTCCCTACTGGGATAAGCCCTCATAGTTAATTACATCTTAAGGAATGAGATTTCTTAGTAATACTCTCAATTAAGGTAAATGATCGTTGTCTCCAAAGATTTCAATAGGTAGGACAATCAATCGATTAGTTTATTTTTGGCAAATCGAGTAAGATCGATCAAGAGGAGGGAGTTCTTATCAAAGCCAAATGGAGGTGAGTAGGGGATGTTTAGGATACTAGGAAGCCTAGTAAACATCCCAAACTATCCTATGGTTGTGTTATATATTTTTGAAAATGAGGAGAATTATTTATTTGAGTTGAATTTTTATTAGAAGTTTAGGGCTTATAATACCATGATGCAAGGTCATGGAAATGCCTAAGAGGTGAATTTGCTTATCTTAGAAAACCAAATAAAGAACTTTGAGCTTTAAATCTAAGGTGAAAATGGGTATTTGGTTTGCCTCCAAAGAGGACAAATCACATGGACTTACAACCTTGGCGTGGCGCTAACTCCTCCTATAATTTTAAGAATGCTTGCTTTATGCAAGATATAGTAGAGATAATCTTAAATCATATTACATATTTATTTTCATTTTGGACAATCATTTGAATCAGGCTTATAGGATTCATATGCCTAATGCATGGGAAATAAGAATATGGGCCAAAATCAGTGAGAAGGGAGGAGGTGTGTTTCCACGATGGCTTTCAAAGGTCAAGCCAAGTTCTTTGGCATGGGTGGAAGCTCTCTAATCATGAGTGAAATAAGATGTCATTGTGCATGATGTTATAAAAGAAATACTCATCCAGCTAAAGGGTTACTAATTCATTTATCTTGATTTTTAGCTTAGGCTTTAAGTGAGGGGGTTATGATTTATTTAATTTGTAGAATGATTTATTTTTCCAAATCATATTACATGTTATTTTCTTTTGGATGGTTGGAAGGTGGTTACTCTAAAGGCTTCACATGGTACATGAGACATAGTCTTATGACCAATGCTCATTCTAATCCCCCATAACAATCATTCCAAAATCCTAATTGCAAAAGTACATGAAAAGGAAAAGTATATCTAACTAACACCTGCAAAATAAAGATTAGCTAAACAAACCATACAAATCCTAAGCATGTATATTAGACTTAGAACCCCATACATAGGTAACCAAATCCACCTAGCCTATTAGATTATGCTTAGGGGTATAAGCACTTGCACAGCAAAAGCATTTATATTTTTATCTATTACAACACATTTTAAGAACAATACCCTGCAAAAAATAATGATTAAACTAAATTTCCCTATCATTCATTCTACGCACATACACCCTAACATCCAGACTAAAATATCACATCACAAAATAAAAATAAACATCAAACCATGCACCGCCCTAACATAAGACTAGAAGTGGTAACTTAGCCTAATGTGTGTGCCATGTAAGGTTTGTGTGGTAAGCTAGCTACTTGGTTAGATTTTTAAGTGTGAAAAGGTTCAACTTAGAAGGGTGATCTCATTTAAGTTGTTTAGTTGATTGGGTTGATTTTATTTGATGATTTTTAAGTATGAAATGGTTCAACTTAGAAGGGTGATCTCATTTAAGTTGTTTAGTTGATTTGGGTTGATTTTATTTGATGACTTGATTTGGTTTGAATGAACCTACCATTAATTACTAAGTGTTGTAAAGAGAGGAAAAGAGAAGAGAACTTCTCTTTCCTCCCTACCTTAAGTGATTTCTAAGGTAGATTCATTAAGGATTTTTTTTGTTTAGTGAATATTTTATTATGTACTTTAATTAATCCTAAGTCTATATTTTCACTAAACAAACATATTCAAAAAGAAAGGCATTTTAAGATTAAATAAAGTGAATTACTATCACAAAACACAACATTTTATTTCTTTCCCACATGTGTATAACATGCATATGAATGGATCCTAAGCATATCTATACATACAAATGGGAATGTTTAGCATACTTTATAATGAATGCTAAGAGAGGTTGCTTAAGGAAACTTGGAATGTTTCATGTATGCATTATTTTGTTTTAGTAGGAGAGAGTGATTCTTTTATCCATGTGTAAGTGTAAGGATTTTTCTTAAATCATAATATAGAAGAGGATAAGAATAGATTTAAGCAAGTGTTATGTTCTTTTAAAAGAACTATACACTTTGCAAATCTTATTCAAATCCATATTAAGAGGAAAGAAAGGAAGCAAACATAAGACACATTTTTATATTCACATGCAAGCTTATAAATAAACTATAAGTAGCACATTTTCAATTTCAGGTATTTGATTTATAGATTTTGAAAATAATTTTGAATTTAATAGTGATAATAGCCACTCATATTTTTATTTTACCCAAAACATGCAATTTGACATAAAGAAAATATTTCATTTTGAATTTGATTTTAGAAAAGCATGAAAGCCTGATTTTCATATGACATATACATTTAGCATACTAGGAAAGAAATAAAATGATATAAGCATGTAATTTCATTCACTCTAATTAATTCTTAAAGACGATCTTATGAAGTAAGATCATTTAAAGAAAATTAAAAGTTCTTTAAAGAGACTTTCATTTTATTTTGAGTTTGATTTGAATTAGGAAAGTGTGAAAAGGTTTGTTGGTCCTTACCTTTTTCCACATGTGTGTATTGTTTTAATTTAATTTTTAGGTGATTAGATTAATTTTGTTCTTTAGTTAGATTAAGGTGTAGATTAAGTTCATTAATTACCCCTTTCCTATACCACTTTAACATATTTAATCAAATAATTATGAGCCAATGTATGACATAAAACCACAAGGAATTTAAATCAGTAATGCATCCTAGGAAAGAAATGTACCTAATGTAATTGGCTCATAATTAATAATTAATTAAGCTAAAGGATTTAATTTCAGTACTTTCATAACCCCTCCCACACATATGGGTCAGGTATAATTTCCTTAAGTTACTTAGGTTATTGAATACCTAAGTATCTAGCCAAGAAGGATTGATTAAGTTTTTGGATTAATTTTAGTTTTGAGAATTTGATTTGATTAATTAAGTAGATCATTAGTGGATTAACCCTTAATTAGATTTAGATTAAGGAAGAAAGGGGATTTAGGGAATAGCTTAAGAAAAATATCTCAAAATCATTCCTTAAACCTCTTAATCACTTAACCAAAGTTTAATTATCTTAATCAAGGAATTAAACTACTGTTCACATGCTTAATTAACCTTAATTACATTAAAAGGGTGATTAGGGGTTCATTAATTAATTTCCCTAACTGACTCATTAATAAATTCCAAGAAAATTAAGGGAGGCAGACATCATCCCCCTAAACATGCTTGAGAAGTTTGGAATTAATTAATGAGGTCATTAGGGAGTAATTAGGGTTATTTAATTTTTATAAAAACCCTAATTAAGGAATATTTACTATTCAAATTCAATTAAAAATAATTTTATTAGATTCTCCTCTGAATTATCTTTAAAATGAGTCCTCATTCATATTTTTTTTATTTTTGACATTTTTTTATGTATTTTTGAAATTTCAATTGATTTAATTAATTTTTAAGAATTCTGCTAATTTATTTTATTAAAATAAACCATTTGACACTCAAAATTTAATTTCTTTTAATCAAGAGGTCATTTTGACTTGAAATTTTATGCAAGTGTATTTTAAAATTAATTTTAATCTCTAAAAATTTTAACTTAATCTGACAATTATTTTTGATTTAATTAAAGAAATTTTATTTTAACTAAAACTTAAATTAAGCTCAAAATACTTAGTGAAATTTAAGGATTTTGGGTTTATTGGATTTCTCTCAGAAAGATGAATCCAACAAGCCTTTGTTTGCAATTTTTAATTAAGTATTTTATTTTCTATGAATTTTTGAATTTTTAGGTATTTTTAATTAATTTTTTAAATCGGAAAAACCGCGCGGCGCTGACGTGGCAATGCGGTGCCATGTGGCACCGCCCGTTGACAATAGCGCGCGGGTACACGCCGCATCATGTAGCATGATTCGCGTGGTGTCACGCCGCCCATCGGCGGAAAGACGTCACGCGGAAACGCACACTGGACCGTCCAATCGCCGATCAGACGGTCTAGATCAAATCGTGAGATCGGATGGTCCATATCGCATCAGGCCATCCGAAGGCCCAGATCGCGCGATCCACAAGTGATCTGAGCCATCCATCCCATGAACCATGGATCGGACGAGCCGCCGCAAGCGGAACAAAGGATTTCGAGCTATGGAAGAAAAAAATAATTTTTAAGTGAAAACTTGTCCAAATGGACCCATTTTTGCATCGATTCACACCAAAAAAATTCTATTTTCTAATTGGGATGATTTAAAGTAAAAAATGCAGGATTATCTAGAGTAGATTCCTAAAATCATGCAAAATCCATCATAAAATGAAAGATCCTAAGGCCGGCTACGATTTTTGAAGGTAACCTCATCGAGGATGATTTCCAGTGGTGATGGTGACTCGAGCGTGTTGTAGAGTGAGGGAAGAAGCCTTAGACTGAGCTTATATCCTCGCCTTCACGTCGAAACAAAGTTCCTCCAGTGATCATCATTTCCTCACCGAAATACCCTTAATTTTCGTGTATTTCTCTCCAAAATGAAGTGGATGATTGCTAATGGCTTTTGGGAGCTCTAGGAGATGGAGAATGAAAGGAATGAATATTTTCTTCAGCCACTAAAGCTTTAGAATCAAAAGTGAAGTGAAATGAACCTTTTTTCACCTTTTGTTTAAAATTTTAGCTTCAAACTCATGTCACCTGGTTTGGGGTGGTTGGGAATGGAATAGAATCATCCAAGGTGGCTCCCTATGGTTGACTAAAGCATGGAAATTGGCTACCATGAAGGACAAGTGGGTGTCCAATCCAAGGGGAGGTGAGTGTCCTTCATGCCAAGTGTTCCAATGGGAGAGGTGAGGTGATTTCACCTCCCCATAAGAAATGGCTGCCCCAACCACTCCTTGGGTCAGAAAATTAGTGTTTTGGTGCCTATGTGGACCAATGGATGAGTGCCAAGTGGCCAAGGAAGAGAAATGACCACTTGGGAAAGTGCTTTTTCTCATGGGATGCCCTTGACCCAAGGGCAAAATAGTCATTTGGCTTTGAATTTGATTTGGACAGAATTGAAATGAGTAAAAAGTAAGTTGGACTAAATTTCATGTCATTTGAAGTTCATTTGGTTTAATTTGGTTAATTTGACCCATTTAGGTCAAAATGGGTTAGGTTGACCAATTGGTCAAATTGGGTCAAACCAAGAGTTGGGCCAAGTTCAAATGACTATTTGGAGCATATTAGTTTAATTGGTTTCAATTAAATTAATTTAATTTGGATTTAATTTGGATTGTGGCCAATTTAATCATTTAGGTCAATTTGGGCTAAGTTCACCAAATTGACCCAATTGACCAAATTGGCTTGAATTATTTCTTGGTTTGGTTGATCATTTGAAATGGATTGGTATCTTTGTTTCCAATCAATTTAGTTTATATTTGATTTTGGCTTGATTTGACCTTTTAGGTCAAGTTGGGTTAAAGGGTTGACTTGGTCGACGGGCTAGGTTGACTTGGTTTGACCCAATTCATGATAATTGATTAACCTATGATGATCAACAAATATGACATGAAGTTTTGGATTGGCTTAATTCACTTTGATTTGGATTGAATTGAATTTTGATTCATGTAGGTCAAATTGGCTACTTTGGGTCAAGTGAGCCAATTGGGTTTAGTTGGCTTGATCAAGGCTTGATTCAAGTTTGGTTGAACTCACATATGGACTTATGATTGAAATATAAATCCATTTGCAAGTGATTTGGAGTCCAATGAGTTTTGATTCATTTAAGATTTCTTGGATCTATTGTTCAAAATGATGGTGAAATAGATGGAGATTTTATTTGTAGAGTACAAGTTGGATAGTTCAAGTGGAGGAATGCATCAAGTTAATTGTATGATAGAAAAGTACTACGTAGACTTAAGAAAAAAATTTATGAGATGATAGTGAGACCTGCAATTATTTATGATATAGAATGTTGGCTACTAAAAGAGAAGCATAAAATTAAGTGTTGAAGAGATTGGTATGCTCAAATGGGTGAGTGACTTTATACTTAGAGACAAAATGTGATATGAATATACAATTGAAAAAGTTGGAGTAGCTCTAGTGGCATATAAGATTAGAGAGTCGCCTTAAATGATTTAGTCACATAAAATATCAGTCATCTGATAACCTAGTTAGGAGAATAGATGTATTAAATTTGACCTATGATAAGAAAGGTAGAGGTAGACCATAAAAGACTTGGTTAGAAAGTATAAAAAATTATCTAATTTTCTTAAAATTAATTGAGAATTTCACACTAAATAGGACACAATGGAAAGGAACATGTAGCCAACCTCACGTAGTGGGATAAAGGCTTATTGTTGTTTTGTTATTGTATAATGTATAATATGTAATTGTACTACATGATATGCATGATATTTTTGGTAATTCTAATAGATCAATCTTGAATTATTTAATGAATGTGATCTTTCCTAAAATATCTTTATCAAAATAATGCATTTTTTTTTTGTTTTGGCAAAATTTTACTTAGAAATCATTTTATTTTTGTCATAATTCAAATATATATTTTTTATTCAAATAATTCCTACCATGCATTAAATTAACTCCTATTTAATCCAATTATTAACCTAGGCCACATATTCTTCATTTGCCATAATTTTGATGATTTTTGGATGTCTAATTCCTCACAATATTGATCTAAAATGCACATCCAAGTCTACTCTCTCTTTTTTCGTATAAATCGAAGAAAACAATCATAGCTCTTCCTTGCAAAATTCGGTGTTTTCTCCTCTATATTTCAGCAAAATCAAGTATTATTGGTGACTTTTTTCAATGATTGGTTTCATAAAATTATTGTAAGCAATTCAAAAACACTTTCGCTTGATTCTTTTTATATCTTGAATGAATTTTTTGGAGTTCATATCTTCATGTCATGACCTTGATTTTTATTTTTGAAAATTATTTTTCGAAGTGCTAAATTTCTTTATTATAATCTATCATTTATATGAAGCTAACCACTTATGTATTCATGAGATCAATCCTATTATTTGCATAAATTATTGAATCAAGTTGCCACTTGTTGATATCTATCAAATCGCATTAAATTTTCATTAGTTTACTTTTATTCGTATATATATATATATATATATATATATATATATATATATATATATATATATATATATATATATATATATATATATATATATATATATATATATATATATTGTTGAACTATTATTTACATTTAATAAAATTAGTTTGATATATATTTAGAATTTATTTTGTTGAAATTTGTTTGAGTCTGTTTTGCGTTTTTTTTTTCTTTTTATTGAAATCTGAAATTATTTTGTTTTATATTGATTATTGTAAGACCCATTTAGATAATTGCAAGAATTTATTTAGATATTTGTTAAAGTCTATTTGTATTTAGATATTTGACATATTATTAAAAATTATTTAAGTATTTGCAAAAAAATTACTTAGATATTTGGTTAAATCAATCTAAATATTTTCTAAAACTTATTGTAGTGTTTGCAAAAAATATATTTTTTTTTTTAATATTTTGTAACGTTAGTTTAAGTATTTGGTGAAATTAAGAATTAATTATTTGCTAAATTTTTTATTTTATACTTATAAAAAATATAGTTTTCAGTGATTTAATTATTATAAATAATATTTATTATAAGCACACTTATAAATATTTCAAATTAAATTTATAAGTTGTTAAACTTGAAATTTTGACATCAAAAAATTCAATTTGAGCATTATATTATAATTAATCATTTGCTTGCTTCATTATATATTAAAATATATTGCAAGTATCATTTCAATAAATTAAACTTCATTTTAATAACTCCTATAAGCTTATCATTTGTCACTCTATTGCAAGGTTGATTATAGTATAAGCTAATCATTTTAGGAGTTATAAGATTAATATTGGGGTTGAGTGATTAGCAAAATATTTTAAATCTTTTATTATTTTAAATTAATTTTTTTTATTTTAAATTTGAATGCATTATCACTTGACATTGTACTCGCTTCATTGTAGAAGAGTATATTATTCTATTTGTGAGATATAAGATAGTGGAATCTTAGTCGACAGGAGTAAATGTAAACTATTTTAGAGTTTGCCCAAACTACATTAAAAATAATGTGTTTGTTGTCTCTCTTAATTTTTTTCACTTAGATGATTAAATTTAAATTTGAAATCATTTAATTTTATTAATTTATAAGCTGTTAAATTAAGGCTTCGATATTACAAAAATCAATTTGAGCATTAATCATTTGCTTACTTCATTATATATATATTGAAATTCATTACAAGTATTATTTTGATAAATTATACGATATTTTAATAACTCTTATAAGCTTATCATTTGTCACTATATTGCTACGTTGATTAAATTGTAACATATTCATTTTTGATGTTGTAAGATTGATATTGGGGTTGAGTGATTATAAAAATGTTTTAGATTTTTTTTATTGTAAATTATAATTTATTTTTGTCTTTATTTATAATTTGATTCCAGTATTGCTTGACATTGTCTCGCTTCATTATATAAGAATATATTATTGAATTTGTGATTTAAGATAGTGAAATACTAGCCAAGGTTGGCTAAGAATTAATGTAAATCATTTTTGAGATTTGATCAAACTACATAAAAATTATTTTACATGTTGTTTCTTGTTATTTTTTCAATTCTTGTATTTTTAATTTTGTGATACCATAGGTGATTTAAATTTAAATTTAAAATCATTTAATTTTATTTGGTACTATTTTAAAATTATTTTTTATTATTTTTTATTATTTTTTATAATACACTGAATATTTTTGGAAACAATTTGATAGTCGATTTAATCAGCAATAAAAGAATTTCTCAAATCATTTCTAAACACTCGAAGCTTAAAAGACCACGTACATTCATGTCAGAATTTGACCACAACTTCCTTTTTTTTATAAAAATGTGTTTATGATCAGACATCTTTTGCCCAATGGCTCTTTTCTTCCTTTTGAACATGATCTTGCGACAAGTGCTTAGCTCCTCTTCTAACTTGGAACATAAAGCTCTGAAGAAGTTATCTTATCATTACTATGACAGTTTATCATATTTGGAAGAAACGGAATCGAATGTATCATCTTCGTGACGCTATCCCCACTTCTGGTTTGGTTTCTCAAATCAAATCCCAGATTGCTTTTAAGTTGAGAAGATGGAAGTTTAAATCAAATTGGCCGGCTCCTGTCCGATTACTTTTGGAGCAGTGGAAGAATTTTGAATCCTAGTGCCCTTATTCTGCTGTTGGTTGCTTCTCTGATTATTTTGTGCATTTTTTTCATAGTGGATTTTTGGTTTCCCTAGATAATGATTTTTGGTTTTAACTGAGTTGATCCTCGCAACTGCTTGAAGTATTCTTCTTCCAGACGAAGCTTCATCCTGCTGACCTACTCAGCAACCTTGGTTTCCTTTATTGGTCCTGGTTTTGCATCCTTGTCGATTCTGGAGTCTTTGTTGCCTTTATTTTTTGAATTCTTGGATGGCAGTGTAGGTCATCGTTAAAGAGTCATATTTTATTATATTGGGCTTAGGTGGCTGTGTTGTTCTGGCCATAGATGTTGGCTGGCCTTCCCTTTTTCGGAGTCCAAGGGGAGTCTCATTGACTCTGATCTCATTTTCTTTTTTCTTTTTTTTTTTTTTGGTCTTTTGTTGTAAATTTGCTTCACTTTACTGTACTTATTCTTCTTTTTTGGAATGAAATTGGGCTATCACTCTTAAACTTTTTTCCCAAAAAAAAAAGAAGTCTCATGTGTTCACTCTATATGAAAATAGGTAGTGGACCATTATCTTAAAAAAAATAATAATAATAAATTAAAAATGTTGGTATTTGTCCCTACGACAAAGACAATAACATTATGTAAGAACCTTTTTTAAAGCATAGGATTTTCAATATTTTAAAGCAAAGTGGCAAACATATTGGTCCTCTTATGATTGATTTCCAGCTATAAGATATAATAATCAATGCGAAAACATTAAAACATAGGGTACCAACAAGGTTGTCGATTCTCGCTCGTGAATCTTTCTCTTTCTTATATGTGAATATTTTTTTTATCTTTTATTTTTCTCTCTTGATAGCAAGTGACTTTCATCAATACAAATATATCACTTAAGCCGTTAGAGATCTAAAATTTGCTTCATACTTTTGTGCAGTTTAGTTAAGTAGGAATCCTTTTCTATACTAAAGGGATCTGAATATTTGTCAATTAGTGATGTGACTAATAAATTAATTCATGTCAATGTGGATGAACCAAAAATTTAGATTGAAATCGGATAATTCTAACATCTGTCAGTCCAAATATTTATCAATTATTTCTTGTATTTCTAATCTCTAACAAGCACATAACTTAGAACATGGTTAACTAATTTATGTTATGTTTTTGTAGTCATTGCAAAGAAAATCTCTAATTACTTGGGCTATGATTCATATAACATTAGTGTAATTGATATAGTTTTTTGTCCTTGTCTCTCATAAAATACAATTTTAACATACTGGCATTCTATGTCATGCTATGTAAGGTCCCACCAATCATGACCTTTAGACAACATGCAATATTAGAATCTTTTACAATCACAAATATCATAGTAATATAATTGTATAACGATACATTTTTCTCAATTCTAGCTATTTCAACAAAGCTTATAAAAAATTTTATAAGACAACGGCCTCTTGTGCACATTCTATGTAGTTAGCTTCTATGATAAAATAAAGAAATGCATGATTACTTGTTAGCTAATGAGAAATCCTCACCAACATAAGGGGAATTTAGATCATGATAGCACATATATATAAGTGGAATTTAGATCATTAAGCATGGGACACTTTGATGATGATTGATCAATCCTTTAACAAATATAATATTTAGTTGAGTACACATCATAACATACATCAAACATCATATTGCATTTCTATAAGGATTCATGAACATATATACCATTTACTTTGATTTTGGACTATCATTGTCTCAAGATGCATTCCTTTTTGTTGGAGTATATATGGATTTATAACACAATAACAGCAATAAAGACAACAACAATGATGACGACGACGATGATGACAACAACAACAAGCCTTTATCCCACTACATAAGGGTCGGCTACATAAATCCTTTTTCTCTAATGTGTCCTATTAAGTGTCATATTCTCATATAATCCTAATAAACTAAGTTCATTTTTATACTTTCTAACAATGTCTTATATACACTATTTATTTTATTTTGATTATAATGACTAACTCAATTCTCTAATTTTATTTTTGAAATATATCATGTATTTTTCATTTCTCATTTAGTCTCTAACTATAAAGCCACTCATCCACTGAGCATCCTCATCTCTATAACACTAAATTTTATGTTTCTCTTTTACTATGTTGACTCCATGAGCTTCATTGCTTATGAATTTAATTTTGATAATAACAAACATATAATTAGAAGAAACTAATGATTTATTTTAATCTTTTTTCAGGAAGCTCATCAGACACTGTTTGTTTAATCAAATTTAAAAAGTCAAGATCAGTCGAGACTATGGCAGTTTGAGAATTTTTCTTAAGTTTAGCAATATAAGAAAAATAGGAGCTCAATAACATGAAAATATTAGCTAAAATATTTTCTTATCATTTATTTTTAGTTTTTTTGCATATTTTTCTATATTTTATTTACATCAATTTTTAATATTCTTGAAATAATTATTTTTGGATAATTTGACTAATCGCATGAGTTTTGGTCTCATCTATTACATCTTAAAGTGAGTTAAATTTATTTAACACTTCATTAACTTATTTTCATATTTACATCAATTTTTGTTCGTTTTCTTCCATAGAGAGAATTAAATTATTCTTTCATTATCCAAATTATTCATTTTCTCTCTTCCATCATTTATTTTCTCTCTCCTATCAATAATTCCTTTTTATTTTTATCCTTGGCCGAATTTTTGTTGTCTTTGGCATATAAATTTTGTGGGAAGTATTTAAATTAATGCCATATTACTTTTCCCTCATTTTATGTCTATTTAAATTTCAAAATTATTTGAATTTAAATGTGAACTTTCTTTAAATTATTTTCAAATTTTATTCATTCCATTTTAGCAAGTTTGGCTAGCCCCATATGTTTAAATTAATTGATTTAAAATTTATATTAATTGATATAATTTAATTCAAATTCAAAAGTGCTCATTACCCACTCCCCCGCACACTCACACACGCACACGCACAAATAATTAATTTTTAAATTAATTTAAGTTGAGTTTAAATTTCAAATGCTTTTCCATTTAATCTCTCTTGATTGAATTTAAATTGATTTACATTTATTGGATCTAATCCATACATAGAACATTCTTGGCCAAAAATCCCATTTAAATAATTATTTAATCTCATATATATATATATATATATATATATATATATTTCATTAAATCATGATTGAACTCCATATGACAATTTCTTGGCCATCCCATGTGCATGAAGGATTAGTGGATCTATTTTATTTCAATTTAATTTAAAACCCTTGTTTATTTTCTCTCCCTTCCCTCTTCATGCTTGGCCATCCACTTAAGCTTGAATTAATTGGATTCAAATGTTTAAATTATTTATTTCCTTAATTTCCTTTCCCCTTTTCTTGCTTGGACGAACCTTAATTGGTTCAATTTAATTCATTGATTGCTTAATTATGTTAAGCAATCTCCTTCTCTCTTTCTCCCATGCTTGATTGTCATCCATCTCATTTGATTTGAAAGTATTTGAATTCCAATCAATTGATTTGAATTTCAATAAGCAATCTCCTTCTCACTTTCTCCCATGCTTAATCGGCATCCATCACATTTTATTTGAAAGTATTTGAATTCAAATCAATTGATTTGAATTTCAAATGTTAAAATTTTCCTTATTAATTTTTCTTCTCACTCTTTCTCTCTTTTTTCTCTTGCTTTGGCCAACCACTCCATGAACCAAATGTTATTTACTGAGTTGCTCTCATGACCTCTTTTCTCTCTTAATTCTCTCCACCTTAGTCGAACCTATGCTGGTGAATTTCTTGGAGTCAAAGTGCTAAAGCTCATCTCTCTTCTTCACTCTTACAACAACATTCAAGTAAAGATCTTCTTCAACATTTCCAAGATTCATTCAAGCATTGAAAATTCACATCATGTCTTACTTTTCATTTCTCATACATATAAAAAAATTTGAGTAAGGGTGTTAAATTTATTTCAATCTTTTGATCATTTGTTTTCATTTGTTTGATTTGAATGAAAATATTTATATGTTTCATTATTAATGCTTTTCTCAAAAGTTCTTTTTATTCACATTCCAAGTGATTTGAAAGGCTCTTTCTTTATTTGATTGGATTGAAATAATATTCATAAGGTTTTTACAAAGATTGTTTCTTGTTTTTCATATTTTCAGAATCTTTTAGCTTTCACTTCATGCAAGCTTTTATAAAGTTATTTTAAATCTTGCATTTGATTAAAGTTGATTTAAATTCTTATATTTAATTTAACTTAGCTTGTATTTCATTTCAGTACACTTTTTAAAGTTAACTTGAAGATCATTTCTTAGCATACCTTTAAAGACATAAAATACAAAATATTAGTTGAGCTCTTTCTTTTTTGTCTTAATATTATTTAGTGGGCTTAAGTGAAAAATTATTTTTAAAATTGAATGTTAGATATTCAAATTGTATCTTTTCTTTTTTTTTTTTTTTTTTTGACATTTGCTATAATATTATTTTGAATAGTTCCTAGTGAGGGAGGCTAGGCATGGATATAGGCTAGTTTGTGGATTTGGCCAAACCATATAAAAAACTTTGTGTATTCTATCTTAACTTTTCTAAGTTGATCCGTAATGTAATCCAACTTAAATAGAAAGATTGGTAAATATTCATTGTGTTTGAACACAAGTGACAGTTCCAATATGTAGATCTTTAATAACTTGAATATATGCAATATTAACTCCTTGCATTCCTAAAACTCTCTAAAGTACTTATCTTAAAATTTTATTGCATGCCTTCTAAATCTTATTATATATATATATATATATATATATATATATATATATATATATATATATATATATATATATATATATATATATATATATATCCTCTCTCTCTCTCTCTCTCTCTCTCTCTCACTCACTCTCTCATTCTATCTATACTTTTTGATAAAATCTCTCAACAAATGTATAGCATCCATAGTAGACTACCCAACATAAATTCAAACTAGTTTTGTGATACTTTTGTATCACTTTGTAATCTTTGCTCAATTACTCTCTCCCATAATATGACACTTTAACTTAATTCCTCTATAATTTGCACACTCTTGTGCATAACCTTTATTCTTAAAAATAGAAAACAACAAACATTTTCTCCACTCAACTCATTTCTTTTAGTCTTTAAAATAATATTAAAAAAATTAGTATGCCGAAAATTTGCTTGATCATCTAAGCATTTTTACACTTCTATTGGAATATCATCAGGTCTTATTAATTCATACTTGATTTTCTAAGGTCTCTTCAACCTAACTTTTACTAATACGATGATAAAAAATTTAGGTTACTAAGATCACTAAGATCACTAAGATCAATCATATTTTTACAACTTTTATTAAAAAAATCTATAAAAATATCTCATCCACTTATGTTTAATATCCTCTTCTAAAAAAGCACTTTATGATCATCATCCTTAGTGCATTTTAGTTGAATCAAATCTTTACTTCTTCTATTTATATGGTTGGCTAACTTATATATGCATCTTTCACCCTCTTTACTATCTAATTTATTATATAAATCACTAAATGCTAACTTACTCTTAAAAATATTTTATTTGTATTCTTTAAGTATCCCTATCTAACCTTAGGATAATGCTTTAATTCCATTAATTTACTTGTAAGAGTGCCTATATTTATGTTTCTATCCTAATTCTTATTTCATGGACTAAATTATTTGACTACATCTATCAATAATGTGAGAATACTTGTATATTTAACACTGCACCTTGGCATTAGTGCAGTAGCCCTTGCATGTTATTCACAATATCTAGGCCATACAATATGTCACTTTCACGGAAGACCCAAGCATTTATGCAATGTATTAAAAGATTCATGTCAAGACTTTTTGACAAATTTTACACTAATTGTCAACTACTTAATGCAATCTTTCACTTTTCTCATTCAGTACTTAGAACCTTGTAATGACAATGAAGGGACCAATCCTCAAAAACTAAAATATTTTAATATTAGTCCCTTAAGACAAAAATGTGTATTTTTAGTCGATTTCACGTAACTTTTATACATAATACTGAGCCAATTTTAGCAATGTCTTCCATTTCAAATGTGAAGGGTAACCAATCCTTTTGGTGATAACTATTTTTATGTCAATTTCAGCTATTAGCATTTCATTTAAATATATTTTAATAATGTATTACAAAATTGATAAAAAAAAAAAAAATCAACATTCTACCTAATATATTAGAGTAAAAAAATTAGATATGTTCAGTCATAATCATCATGTGATTATAAAATTCAAATAAAAACTTTAAAAACGAATTTAAAATACTTAAAATCAATAATTCTGAAATCAATTAATTTCAACATAAATAAATTATGTACAAAAATTAAATAAAACATAAAAAAAGGAGTTCAAGTTATAGTAATTAAAATTTTGAGAAATTATTTTCTTTTGGTTAGAGCAGTTAGCCATTGATCTTTCTTGGTGGAAAAAGATGGTGGACACAATGTTTTTTTTTTAATTTGAATTCGTAACCACTACCCTAAACCTCTTTCACTTATTCTCAACGTTTTGATAACCGAACTGGACCGGCCGGTTCGACCGGTTCGATCGTGAACCGGTCACTGTGCCGGTCCAAAGAACTAAAAAAAATTGGCTTTCGCAAAAACCGGGAGTTTTTTCTGAATATCTTTTACGAATCTACAAGTTCATGACTAAATTGATTTAAAATACGTATATAATTTAATTTATTAGTTCATACATTTAACATATGAAAGTTCATCAAAATTTATATTTAGCAGAGTATATATGAGTAAATTGTATTTGTTAGTTTATATTTAGCAATTTTTTAATTTAATTTTTATATTTTTCTCAATATCTCCCACGAATCCCTTCATAAATATGATTATGTATATATTATTCTCTTATACAAGTTCATAAGTGAATTGATTTGAAAAATATATATCATTTGATTTGTTAGTTCATAAGCGAATTGTATTTTTTCAAGTTCATAAATATGCTAAGTTTGATCTTCTTATGGGATGTATTTTGACAATTTTTTTATTGACATTCTCTTTAATTTATTCAACATTTATTTTCTTTTTTATATTTAGGATTGAGCCTTCTGAAAATCAAAATTATATTTTTTTCTCATAATGTTCGTGAAAAAATAGATCCAGCTTGGAATCATTTTAGTGAATCTAGATGTCCTGATGGGAAAAAGCAATATAAGTGTTTGTACTGTGGATTAATATATAAGGGTGGAGGCATAAATAAAGAACATTTAGCAGGAGTTAAAGGAAATATAGCTTCATGCAAAAAAGTTTCATATAATATTCGCTTTCAAATGCAAGAAAATTTAAAAGCAATATCTCAGAAAAAAAAAACAAGATACCCAAGAGGATAGAGAGAGTGTACATCCTTATAATCAGCATATTATTGAAGAAGAGAGAGGCTCTTATCTATCAAAATTACAATCATCAACTACACATAATAAAGAATTATATAAAGGAAAAAAGAAAAGTAGATGAAATTGATGCTTACTTTGCTCCAAGAACAAAACCCGGTCACAACCATCTTTAAAAGTATTTTGATCTAAGAAGTATATAAAGATCCGACATGGCCATCTTAGATGATTTTTTTGACAGTTGTATTCCATTCATTGCTTTAAATTTATCATTTGCTTAGAAAGCTATAGATGTAATACTTGTTATTGGACCAGATTATGAACTTCCATCATATCAGAGGATGAGAATTAATCTATGAAAAGTAGGGGAATATATGTTGGTCTCCTTGTGCGGCACATTGTTTGAATTTGATTCTAAAAGATATTGGTAGCTTGCCTCATGTGGTAGATCTTGCTAAGAAGGCATCGAAGATAATAATATTAATTTACAATCATATTTTCCTATTATCTTGGTTGAGGAAAAGACAAGGTAATCAAATAGTATGTTCGGAGCTACTCGCTTTGCAACAACTTTTATTATTACTAAAAGTGTATATGATCATAAACATGATTCTGCACTTACAAAATAAGGATTCAAAGTTAGCAAAAACTATTGAAGGAAAAGAAGCATCTTCTATTGTCATGAATAACAAATTTTGGAATGATTGTTTAATCATGTCAAAAATAACAAGACCATTAATAAGATTATTGCAAGTTGTTGATTCAGATGAAAACTCATCTCTTGGTTATGTTTATGATGGCATGTATAGAACAAGAAAGGCACTTAAAATAATATTTAGAGGTGTGAAAAGATTGTATAAGCCATATACTTATATTATTAAGAAAAGATCGCCAAGGTATCCACTCAGCTGCTTATTTCTTAAATCTATATTTTCAGTATGATCAAGAGAATTACTGTCAAAAACCAGAAGTTATGCAAGGATTGATTGAAATTATTGGAAATAAAGATATATGTCCCAAGCCTAAATTGGCAATTAATGAAGTTAGAATATATCGGGATAATTTAAAAAATTTTGGGAAGCCGATTGCACTCACCATGGCCAAAGAAATGCAACCTGGTAAGTAAATTTTTTATAATTTCATTTATTTTTCATTGTATCTCATTATCTTTTTGATATATTTTATATTTTTGAAGCTAATTAAAATTTTATATGCAGATGAATGGTGGAAGATGTTTGGTTCTAATGCTCTAATTTAGAAAATTGGCTATTACAATTTTTAAACTTCTTCTTCCAAAGAAACCTGGAGTATTTTCAAATTCATACAAAAAAGAAATAATTTGGAATAATGTAGGTTAAATGATCTCATTACGTTTGACAATCTTAATTTGAGGAACATGTATACTTTTTTTTTATTATTATTAATTTATTATGCTATTATTCTTAAGTTCTTAATATTGATATTTATCTAAAATTTTATGTTTATTTGATAGGTTTCATATTAAAAAAAAAGAAATTATGATCCATTAGATTATTCAAGTATCGAGACAATAGATTTTTGGATAGTTGATGAAGAACACACTCCTGAATTAAATTATGATGATTTAGAGAATAAAATATATAAAGATGATGATTCCTATTATTGAAGAATATATCATCCAATATAACAACTAATAGTAAGTTAATTAAATTATACTTATTGATTATAAAGATGAAGAAGTAATTTATTTTGAATGTGTGATTTGTAGATAGATGTAAAGAATCGACGAATAGATGAAATACGAAACACCAATACGATATTTTAGAAGCTTTTGGAGTTGATTGAGAGACAAACTTTGAAGAGTTAACTTTTGATGCAGGATCCTTTGAAGAGACAACATTTAGAGATGAATTTTAATATATTTGATTAGAATCTATTTCTTTTGAACTTATTTTAGAGATAAATTTTAATATGTATTTGATGTTTTTATTTTAAGCAAAAATTTTCGGATAAAAAATACAAATTATTGATACGTCATATATCATCTTTATTGAATTATTAATATCTCAAATTTATTATGACTTATTATTTATTAATTTTAATTATTAAGTGTTAAAAATCATAATTTATAATGTCATTCTGTAGTTAGTTTCATTTATATTTTACTTGTATATTTTATTTAATTGATGCAAAATTACTAAATTTTTATTTAATTTCAATTCCTTTTTAGATAAGTAATTTCTAGAAGCTCTACAATGAGTTATTTCAAAAAATTATCATGACTACAAAAAAGGTTAGTATTTATATATTAATATATTTAACTTTAAAATTATAGGAGATTTTTTTGCATATGATTTGTATTTTATAATTTATTTCACTCAAATTACATATATTGTATGATTTATTTGATCATTTAAATCTCATTTAGATAATTTTAATATTTATTAATATCATCCAATTGCCATTTTAAACTCAACCTCTCATTTTCTACCTACGTCCGATCCGATTTTCACAACCTTGCTTATTCTTATACATCTTAATATCCTTGTAGACAAATTTTTCATCACTTACAATATAATCATGATCAAGACCACTTTAGCTAGTCATGATCTCCTTTCCCCTACAATCTCTTAAACTCCTTAAAACTTCACAAAAACTCTAAATCTTATCTATATATCACAATCTACCTAATCATTTCCCACCATTTAGTCCCCTCCTAAGAGAGCTAAAATAAATTTGCCCAAGTAAGGCATTGTTAAGCTAATCTTAGTATCTCAACCTTTATGCCTCTATAAAAAGTACACATGCCCATCATCTACTCCAAAACCCACACCCACATCCAAAACTAATTCTTCATATCCATTTTAGCCAGCACTCCAAAAATAGAACCTACCACCACCATCCACCATTATTAATATGTCAAGTAAAGATTCAAGAGAGATCCTTATATCCAACTCCTTTGATTATACACTATGATCCTCACTTGCATGCTTCTTTGAAAGTATTTACACATATCCTTAGATTGAGATTTCTCAACCCTAAATGACATAAATTCTATTAAGATTTTGTATCTCTAGCCAAAGATTTGATCTAGTGGAATCCCAAAATTTGATCTAATTAGCATGATATCTTAATCCATAGATAATATTTCAACTTTATTAATGATTCTTACCGTATTATCCTAAATAAAAAATACAATAATTCTCACCCTTGGCTTAATATTATAGCATAATATTTCTTGATGTTAGCTATAGATCTAACCCAATATAGTCTTAATCACATTATTATATATAAAATATAGATGTCAAGGCCAACAATCATACACGTTCTATTACTTTCTATATAACATGTGATGAAGATAATGGGTCAAAATCAACTAATCACAACAGTTGGCTCATGCGTTATCATGTTCTCATGAATTAATCATATTGCTCTTGTAGATCCTGATATCATTAAAATGTCTGTAAAAAGACGATAAAAAGCCACAACAATGATAAAATTCGATTCTCATCTTCTCATGAATCTTTGTAATAATTAATCAACCAAAAAAATTATAATCACCAAGAGGATATATCTATATACATATAATCAAACTTAAAAGAGATTTTACATCCAAAACCTAGCAAAAAATCCACCTCACATAGAGGCCCCCATCACAATCATTTTTTGCAATAATTGATTTCATTAATCCGTACGTACACAGAAAACTACATTAGTCATGGCTTTATTGCCCTCTCCAGCAAGACTTTAAAATAACAAATTCCGATCTTACAAGGGCTTCCTAGCCCATCATCTTAATTTATCCAACATACCATATACACAACTTTTGAATATTTTTGCTGGTCTACAGGTGTATTAATTAAAAAGAAAAAACATTTTAAAACAAAATATATCAAAAAAAACAAAAAGCACTGTAGACTTCCACCAAAGCTCTCAACTAAGAACAATTCTGAGTAACGGTCACTTAATCACATATAAAACAACACAACAAAGCAAAGCAACGTTACCTAAAGATGGTTAAATTGACTGCTTAAAAAGATTTCAACTAAGCCAGTTTAATAGAAAGAAGGAAAATAAGACTGACCTACACCATCCGTTCAGATATTACAGTCAATAAACTTATATACAGCGAGGAATCATATCAAGAGAATACGTCCCATGAATAGAGCAAACAAGAAAAAAAAAACATTTAAAACCTACCACTGCTGGAACTCTGGGTTGAATGCCAGGGCCTCACGATATATAAGCTCTTTCATCTGTCCTTCAGATAGTGCATGCTGTTCGAAGTCAAAGCTGAAGGGCGCTACGCAGGTAGGCTCATCACTGATGTCATGCAATGATGCAAGGTATGGGTGAGCAAGGGCTTCTTCCACTGCATGGAGAAGGGTATTGAAATAAATTTATTTTATACTTTGGTGAATTTATGATAGAATAACTACATAAATAACTCTAATAATAACTATGAACTAATAATCCACCCTTAGAACACCCAGAAATAGTAATTACTTGCAAGGAATCAGTTCATTTCACCATACAGCCACATGAAAAAACACTGGAAGAGCAGTTTGTAGACATTCTAGTTCAAATTTTCTGATTCTGACAATTACTTTTTTTTAACAGTTCAAAAAAAAAACATGGAGAAAACAGAACAAAAAGAAAACTTCTCTAAGATAGCTTTCGATTGACTTGAAAATAGAAACCCAAATAAGCACAGGAAAACATGGTCTCAATCATTAATGAAGCGATCAAGTGGCAGCAACGACTCACATGGCTTGAAAATTCTTCTTTTTAGCTACAGATCGGACCAAATGCAAAACCCCACAAAAACCACTGCAACCTCAGTGAGTCCCCCAAGGATAGGGGTGCAATTAACGCGAACAAAATTATAAAAACAATTGAAATATTCAGTTCAGCTCACTTCAGATTTAGTTCAAAAAGTTTTTTGAATTCTCAGCCTAAGCAGCGATCAGCATTATTCAAGGCTCCAATAAAAAATTGAGCACAAAGAATAAAAAGAACTACAGTTTCTAGAGAATTTTCTAATGCCAAGTGAACGCCAATATTCACAAACAATCCAAAAAATAATAAACCATTTGCAAAGCCTTTTCTTTGACAGGCCAAGCAATACTTAAAATGATTTTCCCTTGGTGGTAGTGCGAATCTGAGGAAGCAACTTGAATCTAATTAACAGTCAAAGCTTTATACTAATAACTTTAATCCGTTTATAATCAGGAAATAACCAAAATCTTAGCATTCCAATCAGTGCTGTCAAGTACCTAGGTTTTAATGAGGCTACTGATGTCTGTAGAAAAATCATGCGAGCGAGGCTTTGCTTATTAGTGTAATAAGGTTCTGAACACTACAGCAACATCAAACTCTACATGTGAGCTATTTCCATCACCGTGGTTCTCATAGCATAGATATTTGCATTGCATGAAATTCCGACGTAATAGGCGTTCATTATTAATTGACTTGTTTCTTAAATTTTTATATAAGGTAAAAAGGAAAATATTCTGCAAGATTATTTTCATATTTTATTAGCTACCATAAATTGCTGACCGGCATAGTGGGTTAGAGACTTGTTATTGTTGTTGTTTATTACCTACCATAAATTCAGGCTAAACAATTTTGCAATTACAGGTATAAATTCTCATCAGTTTCTAGCAGTGTTGTGTCAAAGAGGAAAACCTGAAAACAGAGAATAAACTTACCACTAATTCTTTTTCTGGGATCAAACGTTAGCATCTTTTCGACAAGATCAATGGCTAAGGGATGAACATGTGGAAACTTCTCCGGAAATGACTGCCGTATTTGACGAGGAAGCTGTTGAATGTATCTTCTTGCATTTTCATTAACATATCCCAAATCAATTTCATCGGGAGTGCCTATGAGCTGGCATGGTAAAACCGTGAGTTCCTAGAATTAGGCATGGAAGTATATAAACAAAAAAATTATTTAAAAATTCTGCATCAGTACATATGTTCTTTAGCATAAAGTAATTCAGCAATATCACGGGGGAAAACTCAAGGCGCAAAATCACTCCAAAAACATTGAGTTAAATATTCAAATTAGCAAAAGTGAGTTAAATATTCTTATATTTATTAAGAAAAAATATTTAATTAATCGATTTAAAGTCCAACACATATTGTCAATAAGAAAGGTAATCATACTTAAGTTGGTATGACTTTAATACTTTGAACGAAACCTTAAAAGAATTTCGTTGACCTCAACACTTCCATGAGTTAATTCGACCAGATATAATGAAAGCAATAAATGATGAAGGTGAACAATGCAAACAATATGCATGGCTAGCCACCATAATTTGTTCAATTAAAGTTCAAAAAATAAAACCAACCAACATTATATCAACAGAATTAGAGTCCAAGTACTTTGTTCACCATCGAAGTTAATCAAACGACCTCTAATTGCAAAATCAATAACATCAATGCATCAAAAATGTCCAAATCCTCATAGAAGAATTTTTCGAGATCGATCTCATCAAGTATAACAATATCAATAGACTATGGATAAGACATCGTGTGAAATTTAACTAAAACTTTCAATCAGCATTGGAATTATTCAACCAGACTCTAATTACGAAACAAATAGAGTCGATATGCCCAAGACATCAAAATTGTCTGAAATAGATGCCCATATTGTTTAGGCTTCTACACGAGCAAAACACAAAAATTATCTGCGCTAGAGATGAGACACATAATTTGGGATGTAAGAGGTGACGATATGAAATTGATATGTGAGCAACAAAATTTCCAATGCAAAAAAAGAAGAAAAATAACTTTATTTTATATCGATTCAAATCAATAATATAAATATTCAAATGGTAATAATCAATCATAATTTTATATACAATTAATATTCTTTAGCTATATATCATTAATATTATTACTCAAATTAATATACACATATATAAGAACTGTTATTTCTACAATAAAAAAATTCACTGTTAATTAAAATCAAAATTATATATATTCAAATTATTATATATCCATAATTATATAATTTTTAAGATTAAAAAAAATCAATTAAAAAAAAAGAAGTCAAAAAAATCTTATTAAATTTTTCATCTAATCTTATATTGAGGTCATCTCGTCATCACTGCCATCTCATTTCCTGTAGTCTACGTACGTCATTGTATCAAAGCTAAGAAAATATATTAAAAAAACCTAATCTCTAAGCCCCATGCCCCCTGCGCCCTTCAAAATGACAATCTCTACTCTTTGTCCCTTCACTCGATTTTACTCCAAGCCACCCACTGCTCGCTCTCATCTCTCCCCTCTTCTCTCACTCTCAATCTCCCCACATTCTCCTTAAAAACCCAACATGCAAAACCCCATCTTGAGTTCTCTAGTTTGCATAAAGGTGCCTGTCTCTGTTTTCATCCCTTTGAGGTTCTCCTCCGACCATGTTCCTTCTTGACTAACCATCTAACCTCTCGATTCTCTTTTCTCTTCTCTCTCTCTCTCTCTCTCTCTCTCTCTCCTCCTCCTTGCTACTACATGATGATGATAGTCTGAATTTCCAAACCGGTCAACACTCATTTCTCTCTTCCCTGAGCAAGTCCACATGAATTCCTCCTCCTCGCACCACCTCTCCATCCTCTCTCCTCGCCTCTGTCCTATACTTTTCCCTAAGATGCAAATTGACCCTCTTCTCTCTTTGTCGCACCCAGCACCCAAGGCCACAACAATTTCTTTGCTCTCACCTTCATCACCGTTCCTCCTAAACGGTGAAACTCCCCTCTATCCCTTTCTCTCTTTGTAATAGTAATAAAAAATCAACAAAAAAGGAGTTTATTGTTGGTAATAGAATAATATTAACCAAAAAATTATTCATCATTTCGCATTATCTACATTTGAAGATATAATACAAATATTTAATTAGGGAAACTACCTCGACCCTTTAGGTACCCATTTGCATTGTTCAACATGATAGAAAAAAAAAGCCTACTTTAAGTACTTATTTGTATTGTTTCAACGTGGAGGAGAAATTTTCTAGATTTTAAGAACTCATTCGCATTGCTTCAACACGAAGAGAAAAATAAGAGTGCTTTCACATCCAAGTTTTGAAGGCCTATGGACATTTATTATAAGCGTAATAAGTGTGAAGACCCCCTGATCATGATGTAGCAAGACACCGATCATGCATTCTTCGCATAAGCGTGGTGGAATGCCTAGCACTTCCAAAGTCTCCCGCCCTCTACGCAACGGAGATGCCAAAAGGCTGATGGACTTTAAATTAAGTGATTGTTCGAAACCAAACCTAAAGGACCTCTAAAATTTAAAATAATTCAAAATGAGCAACAAAAATGAAATGCTAAGTGAATGACGATGAAAAATTATATAAAAATGAGTTCAAAAAAGCTAACTTGAAGAATAGAAGACTCGACAAAACTTCTTTCTCTGAACTCAAAACTCACGCATTCAAGACTAAAGTGAATAGAGGTGATGGGAATGAGCCACCCCACCCTTCTATTTATAGATAAAGAAGGCCCTTATGAGTTCGACTGCTTTAAATGATATTCAATGGTCATTAATGAAGATAAGAGAGCTCATTAAATGGCAACTTGTAAAGATAAGAACATCATAAAGGAGAATCTTATCATCTAATTCAGATGCTTTGAAATTTGTGCAAATATTGAATGAATTTCTTGTTTTCATTACAAGACAGTTCTTCGTTTAAAAACAATACAACGAGATATGTGCTAATAATTTAAAAAGATATATGGTGCATGCTTCTCATGATAATTATATATCTAGAATTATCACATAAAAATACATGCAAGTAACTTAAAAGTTTGAGTTATGCACGCATCTCAAAATAAGTACATTGGGATGTGTGTAAATAATCAAAGCTTTTTTTTGTTACTACCTCCTTTTTTTGTTACTACCTCCTCTTACTTAATCGAGCATGTCAACATTTCCCCCACCAAGTGCTTAAGTTAAAAAATGATGCATTTCATAACTTCAACATAAATCATTGTTGATATGCTAAGCAATTAGCGAACTAACAACAAGTCTTAATTGAAAGTTCTCTCTAATCATCGGGAGGAGTAATTAATTATAGGTGTCTGCACTTATAGAAAATCATAAACAAAATATAAAGTCCTCACAAAATAAAGGTGAAATCTCTAGTAAGTAGTGTGTCACGACCCGACCCGAGGCTTGAAATTTTCAATACAGGAACGGACGATCAGACGGTGGAATATTTTATAATTGCTAATAATAACTAACGACTAATTACAAATTGAAAGAGCCACTAAAAGTTGAAAAAAGAAAATAAGAAAATGTTAAATATACCTTTCACTATTTTGAACTCGCCTTCTATAGACGTTTTCTTCTCTATTACTCATTTCTATAACAAGTTTTTAACCTACAATTATTAGGTTAAAAGCCATAATGAGCTATAATCAATGAATGCTCATATCTCTAAATTACAATAATTCAATGAAATAGAAATATTATGCATGCTAATTGAACAATATAAATCAGTATACGATCAAGTGATGATTTATATTCAATTAAAAGTCTTCCAAGATTTAACACATTCTAAATTATAGTGCAATATCCTATCTTATCTATATCGTTTATACTCGTCACAAGAGCCAACCTGTAAAGATGTATCATTCAAGACACTTCAACATCAATCCTTTTTCATAACCTTTTTCATATACGTGCACGGATAACTTAGCATCTCCAATTAGTGTCATAAAGGGATAAAACTTCATTAGTCAACATACACAAACAAGAATCTACATATATTTTATGTCATTCACGTGGTTCATTTGCAATCATTGTATTCTATAAAATGTAAAACTTGAGTAAACATTTAACAATGAAAATTTTGATACAAATATTTCAATATGACCAATCATTCGAAGAACAGTGAAAACATTGCAATTAAAATCAATAAAAATATATCTATGACATTTCAAACAAATAGTTTAGAAGAAAGCAATGAGATTACTATAAGTTAAAATATGAGTACTCACCTTAAAATTTAAAAAACCCAAAACTTCGACCACCCTACTTAGATTTCATCTCTTAAACTTGACATGTAGAAATAAAGGAAGACATATTATTTGATTTATGTAGATTTACTTGTAAAAATAAATTGATTTCTTAAACCAAAATTAATCCATCTTTTATTTAGTCGTATTAATTACCATCATATCTTAAATCATTTAGTTATCTAACAACTTTATTAATGAAATTTACATTAAACTATCATATTTAACCTTATAATTAAATATCATTACTACCTTTCATTTAATTCTATAAGGTTAATATCTAAAATACAATATAATAAATTTTATAAAATATTTCAATATATAAATGCAAGTATGTGAGTATAATGTATATATATATATATATATATATATATATATATATATATATATATATATATATATATATATATATATATATATATATATATATATATACTTTTTCAGCTTTAGATCTTCTTTTTTATCCTATTTTACTCTCTTTTAATTTGATTATACTTCTTATCCAAATATATTTAATTAATAGCATACTTTTTATTTCAAATTTCAAAGCCATTATTACTATTAGTAAATCTTCTACTTAATTCTTGTTAATTAGTCATTATATAAATTATATATATGAAAATATTTTTCCCTAAAACTGCTATTATTATTTTTTCTCCTAAGAAAATTCTATCATAGAGATATTTATAGTACAATATATAAATGTCACGTAAATCAAAATATGTTGTTCTTATATATTCAAAATAATATTTCATTTTATCTTTTCTTAAAAATTTATTTAATATATAACCATACAGATTATTTTTTATCATTTATAACATTTTTTTACAAGAAACCCTAATCTTTAAACACTTAAATCATACCAAGCTTTATATCCTCATTTACTATGTGCTCTTTTCCCACAAAATAAAATGTGGTTAATTATTTATATTTTCTAATCTAAAGAGATTTTCAATAAAAACATTATTTTAGATATAAATCAAACATATGATTTGAAAAAAAAAAATTTTTAAGACAAACATATACATATTATATTCTAACAAAAATCATGAGAAAGAAAACCTAGATTTATAATGTGAAAGTCATACCTAGCTTATTTTTACTGTCAAGTTCATCGTCGGTAACTCAATAATGCTAGTGATTTGATTTAGGGCATAAATTGTTTAGATCAGCACAAGAAACACCACGCATTGCCCGTCGAACGACTCAAAATCCTTCATCACCGTCAGCCTGCTAGCCACTACTGTCGGGCTTGCCGCCGTTGGCACACTCGCCGACATTACCGTTGTCATCATCCCTAGCACTTCTCTGTCTTGACTTCACTCGCTCGCGTAAACACAAGAATATGCCCGCGCCCACTTATAGTCAAACTTATTGATACCCGTTCAGTTGAACCAGTATCAGTCAGTTTAATTTCCTTTTTTTTTAAATCATGAGACATCATAGTGTCTTATCTATAAATTATCTGTTTTCTGAAAATTTAATTGGTAAATATAATTTATCTTTATCGAGAGGTAGAGCATAATTTTTTGAAACCCATAAATTTCTAGCGACTTCGTTGAGAATGTTTCTTTCAATCTTTGACTAGACATATCTGAGTTATAATAGCAATGGATTATAATAAAATGAAAACTTAAAATTAATTGCAAAATGACACTCTTAATAAATCTAAGTGTTTATTGGGTGCATTTCTAGACCATTTACGACTTTACATAGAGTCTATTATTTTATTATGTTAAATTTGTTCTGTTGTATCTCTGTATTTTAAAAGTATAGAGTGAAATATCAATTATTGATTATTAATCGTTATCTTTCATTTATACAGAAAAGATCTTCAAAATATGTCGCTCCCTATGAAGCTAGGTTATGGAGCTAACATTTGTCTAGCCAATGATATTAATAACATTAGAGATATTAAAGCTACCATACAATTTAATAATATAGACTTTCATGTGATTGTAACTAGGGCTAATGTTGCACCTAGCTAAGAAATGATTGCATGTCATGCACACCACCCCGTGCAATAGAGGAAATCAATTGCAGCAACTATTGTCATCGAGTCTCCTTGAAAGAGGGTCTCCGTGCTTGGAAGGTTAAGCCACCTTGAAGCCCCAACTTTGAAGAGAGCCATCACCAAAGCAAAAAATCTCAATGATATCTGCAAATATCACCACCTTGTAAACTAAGACTTTACAATAGGAAGGTGTAGTGTTGAAGCCTCCTAATCTAGGAAAAATTTGACAAGAAGATAGAGAAAGAGAAGGAATGCTAAGTTACAAGATCAACAATTATTACTCGAACAATATATTGTGAACTTCAGTGCCAGAAGCAAGTGTTCATATCCAAAATAAATTTGAAAACTTAAAGTAGATGAAATGGAATAACTCTACTAGCGAGCTAAAGCAATCTATTAAGCCCAACAACAACATTAAGCTCCAATACCTCAATAGAAGGATCTTAAAACCTAATCTACTAGAGTGCATAGAGTATTAAAAGTGACCAAAGAGAATGTTCTGATGAAAAAAAATTTCAACGGCCTATAATGATCGAAGCTTATCTGATTATGGTAGCTTGAGATCAATCCAAATAAGCCATGCACGATGAACATCAGGACATGACACTTAGACCTCGAATTCAAGAATCTATCACCAAAAGATCCCGATAAAAAAATAAATAAATTTGGAGACCAAAACCTCAAAAAAAAAAAAAAACTAATCGTGGAGAAAGATAAAGGCATGACATTCAATTTGCACACTCAAAATTTCTCCATTAACAAAACTCGACAAGAATGTGTCCCAGAGAAGGTTCATATTTATGGAATTGATGAATCCACAAGTATTCCAAAAAAGTGACAATTATTACAATTAAGGGCCTTGAATATGTCAGATGCAGGCATCATGAAAGCACCTGCTATGTAATAATAAAGAATGAGATTGAAATTGAAACTAAAGGTGAAGATTTTTATAAAATTAACCTCACTAGTGACCAAAATGTAAAAGTCAAGTCGCACCAAAAGAACTTGAAGATAGTGGGCAAATTATTATGAATGAATTTAAGAAAATTAATTCAAAAATTGAAGAGCTCCCTTGCCCAATCTTCATCATTACTCTTTCACCTGACAATATGGTTGAAATGATAATAGTGTTGCTCTGTGAATTAAAAATTATTTTGCTTTGACATATGCTAAAATGTCTAGCTTATCCCAAGATGTGACGATTCACAAGCTGACTATTAACCTCAATGTAATGTTTGTTAAGCAAGCCCCAAGATGAATGAGATTGGAGATTAGAGATTCAAGAACAGGCGCTTGCAAAAACTAAAAAACTCATTAAAGTAACTTTATCTAAGAGGAGAAATATGTCGATTAGATAGCTAATACACTGCCCTTGAAAAATAAAAATGGTCAAATCCGCATTTGTATTGACTTCCAGGACCTTAATAAGATATGCCCAAAAAATAACTTTTCGCACCCCATGTCAATATTACTGGTGGACAATACTTTGAATTATGACATGTTTCATCTATAGA
This sequence comes from Cymbidium sinense, assembly GCA_021442155.1. Classification (NCBI taxonomy): domain Eukaryota; kingdom Viridiplantae; phylum Streptophyta; class Magnoliopsida; order Asparagales; family Orchidaceae; genus Cymbidium; species Cymbidium sinense. The sequence continues at coordinate 60,334,393 of CM038226.1, read as the reverse complement.
CATTTAGGATATAATCAAATTAAAATGACTCATAAAGACGAGAAGCATACATTATTCAAGATACCAATTGGCATATATTGTTACACAATCATACCCTTCAGTCTAAAGAATGTCAGGCAAATGTATCATAGGGCAATGACATGTATTTTCGATGAAATATTTCATCAAAAACTAATAATGCTATGTTGATGGCATCGTTGTTAAAAGCATGAACTACAAAGATCACCTTTACAATTTGAGGATTGCCTGATAAAATCAAAAAATAAGATGTCAAGATGAATCCTCTCAAATGAGCTTTCAAGCTTTCTTCAAGAATGTTCCTCAACTATGTGGTGTGGCATAGAGGAATTGAAATCAACGATCATTGAGATGCATCCACTAAAAACCTCCGTCAACTTCATTATTTGCAAAGACAACTTACATTCAATCAATAATTTATATCAAATCTATCAAGCAAATGTTAACCTTTTGAAAAGTTGATGAAGAACCCTCCTTTTAAATAAAACAAAGAATGTCAACAAGCGCTCGAGAGTATTAAAAGGTACTTATTGAATCTGTCTATCCTCATTGCACTAATCCTATGGAAGCCACTTATTTTATACATAGCAGCACTAGAAGAGTCTCTTGAGGCATTGCTCACACAACACAATGAGAAAGAAAAAGGAATGTAGTTTATGACATTAGTCAGAGATTAATAAGAGCTGAGATACAATACTCTCCAATCGAGAAGCTTGTTTAGAGCTGATATTCATGGTATAAGATCTTCACCATTACATGTTCTCATAAAATCACACTCATCTCAAAGATTGATCCGTTAAATTCTAGATGGCAAGATCAACGTTGACAAATTGTTTGACCAAAAAGGCGATGCTTCTCTTACAATTTGATATTACATATGTTTGCCAAAAAATAGTAAAGGGGAAAATCCTAGCAAACTTGTTGCACATCCTATCCCAGCAGATTCCCACTTAATGATAACTCATTCATGAAAAAAAAACTACAAATTTGATAAATGTATTTTGATGTGGTCTCATCAATCAAGCTTACCCAACCTCTAAATCTCACAAGAGTAAAAACCGACATTAGCCTCATCTTCATTACACCCGAAGAGGCATAATGAGACATTTATATAGATTGACTGAACCTCGAACAAATAAAAATGTTGAATATGAGGCATTGATGGTAGACCTTGAAAAAGTTAGTTTCAAAGTTTTTCATGTTATTAGCAATCAAGTATTAAGTATCTACAAGATTAACAAACTTGGAGTAGCATATTATCACAAGCGAGTTCTTAAACTCATGATGCAAATACCAAATATTAGTTAACTAAAATCTTTCAAGTCAAGAATAATAAAACAAAAAACTAAAATCTTTCAAGTCAGGGATTATAAAACAAATTGTTTGGCCAAGTTGGCTAAAAAAAATGATAACATGAATGGCTACTAATTTGATGATTGGGGTTCTCAATCATCAAATTTTATACCTAATAAATTCACAATCTCTGCTGAAAGAGAGATCATCAAACGTAAGTAAACAGGATGCAACTTCGATTGATCCTTACACTCCTTCACAAATCATCTCTCAAAACCACGATGAGAAGCTCAATCCGTAGAAGTCTAACTCAAAAGAGTTTCTAGAAGTACAAAAAAAGTTTCAAATTAGAATAACCTAATGATATAAGGCAACCATTCATTTACTTTAAGGAAGGCAAATTGCAGTTAGTAAAGCATTAGCCACTCAAATTGGGAAAATAATTCTATGATATGCCTATGTTAATGATATCATGTATTCTAGATATTTTGAACAAATGTGACTGCAATGTCTAGGAATAGATGCAGCCAACAAAGTTATGCTTGAGATCCATGAAGAACTCTATGGCATACAACAATCAATCTCCAAAATGACAATAAAGATCAAAAGGATGTATTATAATTGGTCGTTAATGGTAAAAGACTGAATTGATCATGCCAAAAAGTGCCATGAATGTCGAATCTATGGTAACATCAACTACCAAATCACCTACATCGAACAATAGCAACATGATCATTTGTATGTTGGAACATGAATATAATTGGGTCAATTGATCCGTTATCATCTACTGGTCACTATTTCATTCTAGTAAAGACCAAATATTTCTCTAAATGATTTGACGCCGCTCCATTCAAAGAAGTAAATATTGAATGAATTATCAACTTTTTTACCAATAATATTATCAATAAATAAGGCATGTCATGTCAAATTATCTCAAACAATGTCCTAGCCTTTAAGAGGTGAAGATTTATAAAATCACTGATCAATATAAATAAATTGGTGATACTCATCAATTTACAATCCAAAAACAAATGATTTACAAAGGCCTTCAATAAAACACTAGTAAAACTATGCAAGATGATCCTCACAAAGAACAAAAGAGAATGACATAGTAAAATGATACAAGCATTGTGGGTAAATAGAACCACATCTAAGGCACCGACTAAAATCAGCCCTGATACATTAACATTTGGGGTTGAAGCAAATTTATTGTTGGAGGTTGAGCTATCATCACAAATAACTATCCAATTCAACCTCACTCAAGATGACAATGTTTGTCTACATATAGGGGAGCTTTATATACTTGATGAAATTAAATTTCAAGCCTAGAAAATCTAGAAATTTATGAAGCAAGGATGTCTAAAGCTTTTGATGATACGATGCATCCTCCAATATTCTAAAAAGAAGAGTTGGTCTTAACACTGAGAAGACTACTTATCTCTCATCAAAAAGTTGGTGGTAAATTTAAAGCCAATTAACAAGGTCCTTATGTTATTAAAAAAAATGTACAAAGAAAGAGCCTACCAACTTATTGGCCAAATTGATCAACAACCGATACCACCAATCAATGCTCGTTACTTGAAGAAATATTATATGATTATATATAATCATATATTTGAATAAATGATGCACTCAAAGCTCTCCAATCAAATGTACTTGAATGTCACTTGAAAATTCTCTTATAACCCAAGAATACATTTTCAAGTTACTATGACTTAGAAGATGCCTTCTTTTACATGTTTAGGTAGACATTATATTTTATGCTAAGATCCCTAAATAGATATATATATGATTGATGATAAAAAGTCTCATCTACCTTTATAAATGGCAAGAAAGAAAATCAAATCCTGCACAAGATATACACAAAATCTCTATGTTAATCCAAAAATTCCACTATTAGATAGGAGCATTTTAAATTTTTATATCCAAAAATTAACAACCCCCCTTGCTTAACAGGGGGCATTTTCAATTTTCATACATCAAAAAAAGTAAAGCATCCGCCTAAAGATATGGAGCATTTTTTTATTATTTGAGTTGACAGCAAAAAAATACCTGAATAAGTGCTCAAAGTTATTTTATTAAACCTCTAGTCAATCATAAAGATAAAAAGAGCAAAAGCATATTCAAAACACAAACAAGACAATTTCAAAATGGAGGTTCGTTTCTCATGTGTGTTAAAATCTTCTAGGTTCAATAAGAAGACTCTCAGTCCTACAAGCTCAAATTAACTAAGTTGGAACAGCATAAAACCCTACATATTTGAGACTAAGACTAGGACGGATTCAAAAGGGAGAATTTAACAAGCTCAAATATAGTCGAATCGTTAACGCTCTCCTCACTTAATAAGTCATAAGAAGAGTTCGCAATAAAAGAATCCCTGCTCATCAATCTAATGGCAACAACTATCCAACTTAAAAGTTTATCCAATTTCACGATTACAAGAATATCAAATCCAAGAGGTCTTCTGAATAGACTAATGGATTAAGAAAAAATTTGAAGAAATGATCCTCACTTCAGAAAAGTATCAAACCAAGCTCTATATCAACAACAAAGTAAAATTTCACAGACCAAAGAGCATCTTTAAGAAGTCTGAGAAAGCAACAAGTACAAGATCAATAAAGTTATACCAAAGTCCATATAAAGTCTGTGGCTATAAAGAAACCAAGTCATACCCAGTACGTTAAAGCACCGAGGGTTTGACTGAGGACTTCTTGTCATTTGACCTAACAACTGCGCATCGACATCAATCCTAGCTATATCAATATTGCTCTCGCCTCACATTTGAGATATCTCAATTCTATTATCCTATACAAATTCTCATTTAATTAAAGTACTAAGATCATTTTATACAACTTAATCAAGTCTTTTTAGGTCTACCTCTACCTTTCTTAAAGGCAAATCTAATGCATCTACTCTCCTAATTGGTCATCTGACTGACGCTTTATGTGGTCAAACCATCTAAGGCGACTCTCCCTAATCTTATCTACCACTGGAGCAACTCCAACTTTTTCCCGAACATACTCATTTTGCATTCTATCTCTAAGAGTAAAGCTACTCATCCACCTGAGCATCCTCTCTATCACTTGGAGACCAATCGTGTAAAATATCAAGCTTGTAAACTCCCTCCAAAGGCCTCTAAGCCTATAAAACTGTCCATCTCAGCCACAATGTCAATAGATCTCTATCAGTACCTTCTAATAACCTCTATATTCCACTCAAACTCACTACGAGCTAAGTCAATAGCCTCAAGTCGAATCCTTACCTACTTACGAAGTTCTAATAGTAATGCTCTGGCTCATGCAATGGAAAGGGATCTCGTCTATCAAATCAAAAAATCAGTCTCTTGCCAAAATGCTTCCCAATATCGGAGGGCATCCTCCTCCAAATAAATACGAGCCAAAAGATCCAAAATAGTATTAGTATAGGACGTAAAATGATTCAATGAGTCTGGCGACCAAGAGTCCGCATAGAAATCATATCTCACAAAAACATCAAACTGCTATTTTGTACCCTCAGTTGTGTGGGTCGAGGGTTGAAAGATGTCTATAGTAGATCTCTAACTAATAATTGTTGTCTAGCACACTACACAAGAAAATTTTGAATGAAAATATTATTAGAAATTATTAACAATAAAACAAAGGCAAGTAAAAAAATAAAAATGATAAAAATACCTAAAGAGGGTGTATCATGATGACTAAAGGGAGCGAGAGCATCTAACGGCGATAACATGGGTGCATTTGCCTGCAAAAGCAATCAATGCGGCAATGAACATCTCCCCTATGGCGGATGTCTTGCCAAGCCAACACTTAGTGGAAGGGTCTGTAGGGAGAGTCGTGTCCGCTTAAGAGGTCACTATGTAAGGGGCAATAATTTCTACAACACAAGGTATCAAATATCTCCTCATCCAAATCCTCAAAATTGTGGGCCCAAGTCCAACTGATAACATAGGTCTTAACGACATCACATTGGGTATCAAAAGCTAACAAGAAGTTGGGTTCGCTAACCAATATGTGGAGGCTCTAAGTGTCTCCATCTAATGAAATCGTCTAAACTCCCCCATCACAACTAAATCATCTTCGCTCCTACCTTTTAAAGTAACGAAGAAAAAAATATCAAATATATGTATTAAAATTGACAAAATATATATATAATAGAAAGAGCATGTAAATGAAAAGAATATACTACCACCATCTTCACTACTATTAGGCCGTCAAGTGCTACAATGGGGCCTCTAACCTTGAGAAACCTCTAACGATCTCACTTTATGCTCATAACTCCGAGCACCATGCCCTATAAAAAAATCGAAAGACAAGCACACTCAAGTCAATCGAGTATAGTTGATCTCGATGTCACTATGTTGAAGAGCCAAATGAAACTTAGAACCAATACCTAGCCTGAGTAGATAAAGCCACATCACTGAAGTAACATAAAACCTGATCTCTATTGATATTGAATTTATCTGTCATGAATCAACTATTAGTATAAATGGTCATCCATCATAAGTTGTTGCTTGAAAGAACCTAAACTGATGGGCCATTCTATGAGCTGATATCCTCCTAAAATAAATAAGCAACCAAATCAATGACAACTAGCTAAGCCACATATTGATAAAATACTCTGCTACTCGCAATGACCACTGTTTGAGAAATAAAGTGAACCTGCTCCAGGGGAAGCTGCATATATATGATTGATGAACAAAAGAGAACTTGTCACCCACTAAATAAGGTGTAAACAAGTATAAACATATTTGCTCTCACTCTAAAGTGGATGATACCTAACATAACTGAATAATTATGGGAAATCCCCTCTTTATGAAGTAAGCGTGATACACTAAGTAGAAAAAATATTGTGAACTTGAAGATAGATCCACGCATATAAATATTATCAAGACAAAGTGATACCTCGAAGTTCAAGAGAAGTAAACCCTGAAATGATTTTGCATGGCTTCGTGCATTCAAACAAGCACCATTGTCACCAACGAGAGATGCTCCACTCGTGAAATCTGACTGGCAACTAAATACATGCTAAACCGCACATTCCCTTCTTGATAGGTAACACAAAGATGCACAACCATGTAGCTAAAATGTCCTCTAAAAAGGTATTTATCCATACTAGGTATAGCTGGAAATAAATGTTCAACTAGTAAAGAAGGCTTAACACTCTTCTCAAACAAATAGTCACCATGTTGTAACCCTAACTCATAAGGTCACTCAACTATGTTGGATAACATGGTAGACTATCCTCTCATAGAAAACTGTGAATCCATACACCAATTAGGATGGCAATCCGAGACTGCATGAATAGACGTGTTGTTATGTAAGTTCACTGATAGTGTCTCAAAAGCTCAAAGTAAATTGATGGAAGGATGGATCTACCTTGATAATCGCCATCATTTGATGACTGTCTACAAAAAAGTTTCTTATCAGGAAGAATGCACTCTTTATAGCAGTGACCGAAGACCAAAAGTCCTGATATTATATGTAGATCCCATAAAATAATCAACTCATTCAAGCCAACCCAATAGGTGCTATTATCAAAATCTCAGAACTCAATAACAACGAACCCAATGAATGATACTTGAAAAGTCAAATAATGATGCATAAATGGCCTCGTAAATCTCAACCAACCATAGTCTCTTGCTCAAGTCCCATATCCATGTGTTGGGCTAAGAATCTACCCTATGGTAGAGTTTCATGATCACTCCAATGTACTCGACTAAAGCTGACAGTGGCTCAACAACCTCAATTGCCCTATTGGCTCAACTGCCATATCGGCTTAGCTGTATCACTAATTGGCAATTAAATATCGCACATCTCATAATTCATCTGGTCTATAAAGCCATCTAAAGGGTAGTACTTCTCGCATTTTAACATGATAGTGGACACCCAATCTAAAGGTCCTCGAAAGCAAGAGAATCTAAAGAATAGTCTGAAAGCATGGGAGAACGTGCAAATAAATCATGAAAAATATTACATCCCCTCAACATATCCCCACGCTGCTTAAGCCTATCTCTAATGTCGAGATATGTTCAAGGGTCATGTCTATCAACAGTAGACCAGATAGCCTCATCACTAGGCTCATAAGTGACATGTCAACAAGCCTCCTCCAAATGAACATCTCTTGTAAAAGACAAAAAGATAAGGGGCTCAGTACAATAAAAAAAATACATATAAGTGATACAAAAATACTCATCTAAATTAAATAAGTAATAAACATGATTCGCTCTAAAAATGCACCACATTTGTAAGAAAGCATTTGTTGGCCTCTACATTTCTTCCACAAGTTAATTCAAGCAAATATAATGAAATCAACAAATGATGAAGGTGAATGAATACCAACAATGCGCATGATTGGCTACCATAATTGGCTTGATTAAAGTATGATGAAAATGACAAGCATCTATATCGACTGAATTAGAGTCCACGTGCTTTGATCACAATCAAAGTTAATCAAACGATCTCGGATCGCAAAATCAATAACATCAACGCCTCAGAAACATCCAAATCCTCTTCGAAGAATCTTTCAGGATCAATTTGGTCACCCATAACAAAATTGATAGGCTAGGGATAAGACATCATGTAAAATTTGACTTAAACTTTCAATCAACATAGAAATTATTCAAGCAATTTTCAATCATAAAACAAATAGTGTCGATATGTCCGAAACATCAAAATTGACAGACATAGATGTTCATATTATTTAAGCTTCTCCACAAGAGTGAAACAAGAAAATTACTTACACTAGAAATGTGGCACATAATTCGAGATGAACATGGCAACAACATGAAATTGATAAGTGACAAATTTTTCAATACAAAAAAGCAAAAAAAATAACTTTAATTAAAATTAATAATAAAAATATTCCAATGGTAATAATCAATCATTATTTTATATATAATTAATATTCTTAAGTTATATATTATTCTTAAGTTATATATCATTAATATTAGTACTCATAAATTAATATACACATATATAAAAATTATTATTTTTACAATTACAGAAAAATTTTACCATTAATTAAAATCAAAATTATATAATTCAAACTATTATATATCCATACTTATAAAATAAATTAGGTTATAAAAATCAAATAGAAAAAAATTCAAAAAAATCTTATCATATTTTCCATCTAATCCTATACCAAGGCCATCTCGCATCGCTACTATCCCATTTCTTGCAGTCTGGGCTGACCCATGTTATCAAGATAAAGAAACTAAAAAAAACAAATATACAAAGCCCAAGGCGATCCCTACTCTTCATCACCTCTCTCAAATTTACTCCAAGCTGCCCATTGCTCGCTCCCCTCTCTCACCTCTTACTCTCACTCTTGCTCTCTTCCCATTCTCCCTTAAAACCCAACACGTAAAACCCAGCATGCAAAACCCCATCTGAAGTTCACTAGTTTTCCTTCATTGGCATCACATGAACAACCCCAATATCCTCTCTTAATCCTCTCTCTCTCTTGCTCGACACAATGCCACACCCTCCCAACTCACCAACCTCTCCTCCGCATGACCAATTGTTGAACCCAAATCTGAACCTCATATTCTTCCTTTGTCCTTGCCACCAGCCAACACCAAAGCCTCACGCCACTCACAACCTCTCTCCCTGCACTCTGTCATGTACAATGAGCAATACAAGTTGAAATCCATCTCGCTTACAGACCTCAACTTGACTAACACTAGTTTCTCTGTTCTTCGAGTCGGTGCACGTGAGTTCCTCCTCCCATCTCTCCACCTCTCAATCCTCCCTCCTCACCTTTGTCCTACACTTCTATCTGAGCCACGAACGGACCCATCTTCTCTCTTTGTCGCACCCAACATCCTACTCAAGCCCACACATCAATCTCCCTACCCACACTTTTTTTCATCATTGTTCTTCCTAAACAATGAAACTCCCATCAATCCCTTCCTCCCTTTTCTAATGGTAACAAAAAATAGCAAAAAAAGTGGTTTATTCCTTGTAATAAAAAAGATCAGCTAAAAAATTATTTGTCACCTCCACATCACCCGCAATTGAAAATATATAATACAAAGATCTTTAATTACCCATTTTTGTTGTTTCAAAGCAATGGAGAAACTCGCTTAACTCTTTAGGTACTACTCATTCGTGTTGTTTCAACATAGCAGGATAAAGAACCTTCTTTAAGTACCCATTCGTATTATTTCAATGTGGCGGAAAAATTTATTAGATTTTTAAATATCATGTTTCAAAGAAGAAATTTAAATTAGAGTAAACTTTCATCTGTAAGTTTTAAAAGCCTGTGCGACGCTTCTCATTCTGACTGCAATATCACAAGATATTAATCATGCATGCTTTGCATAAGCACGGTGGTAATGCCTAGCTCTCCTTCAGTCACCTCTTATGCAGGTGAGATGTTGGAAAACTGCTAAATTTTAAACTAAAGTGAATGCAAAGAACCAAACCTAAAGGACCGCAATGACTCAAAATAAGCAAAAATTAACTAAAAAAATGAAATGCTAAGTGAATGAAGATGAAAAATTATATAAAAATGAATTCAAAAAAGCTTATTTGAAAAATAGAACACCCAAAACCCAAACATAACTCTTTCTCAGAACTCAAAACCCATGCATTTAACACTCAAGTGAATAGAGGTGATGAAAGTGAGCCAACCTAGCCCTTTATTTATAAGTAAAAAAAGCACTTGTGAGATTCACTGCATTAAATGATATTCAATGGTCATCAATGAATATAAGAAAGCTCATTAAATGACAACTCATAAAGATCAAGAATATCATAAAAGAGAATATTACCATCCAATTCAAATGCTTTGAAATTTGTACGAACAATTGAATGAATTTCTTGTTTTCATTACAAAATGATTCTATGTTTAAGAAACATTACAACGAGATGGATTCTAATAATTTCAAAGATATGTTGTGCATCCTTATCGAGATAATTACATAACAAGAATTATTACATCAAAATACATGTAAGTCACTTAAAGGTTTAAATTATGCATGCAATTAATCAAATCTTTCCAATCTTTAACTATGCAAGCATCACAAGGTGATTGATGTTTTGAAACTAATGCCTTAATATTTGTGCGAACAAAATGAATTATATACTCCCATCGTGAAGTGGTATCAGTGTAAATCTAATGATTCGTAGAATGTGAACCTGTTGTTGAATGATTTACATGTTCTATGAAAAAATTTTAAAGCCCAATTTCAAATGCCTCAAAAAGCGTGCAAATCCCCTAAAACCACACAAATTAATAAGTGAAAATTACCCGCATGTTTCCCAACACATGTGCTAAACTTCTAAACCTAGTATCATGGGCCAAATATAAAAAATCAATTTAAATTAACCTTGCATTGAGAAGCATGCATATTTTGATAAATTAGTTATTTTTATAAAATATATGTTTTTTCAAATCAAAATTTTAAAATTAAAGTGTGCACATGCTCTTGAATAAACCACTTCACCTATACAATGGAATTGTAAGTCACACTAAATCAATCCTATCGTCCTCCTAATAATAACAAGAGTTGACAAAATTAGTCATAAATTATGTGTTCAACCATTAAAAAAATTTAATTTTTACATTTGCATATGGCCTTCAATGACCTTAATCAAGAAATTTCATATTCAAAATCACAAACCTATTATTTCAAGCTCAAATATTCAATCACAAATTTTAACTCAAACCCAATCCTTTATCAACAAAGATAGAATCAACATGATCTACAATGAAATGAATATTTAAATTAACATAAGTGATATTTAAACAAGCACTATGGACTTGATTCTATATGAGTGAGCACACAAAGTTGATAAAATTTACATCCTAATGATGTCTGTGTTGAACTAATATCTCAACTGAGAGAAATATTACTATCAAAATGTGCTCAAAATACTAAATCAAATTTGACCTAAATCAAATCTTAATAAGGATACAAAACTTCATAAGTTACTAAGTTCATATGCTCAGTTGGAATTCATCATTCAAGTATTTAAAGCAAAATCTATTCACCCTCCATAACCATTTATTGAGGGTGCAATTTAAAAAATTTTAGCTTACAAAAGAGCCAATATTTGATCAAATGAGATACTATATTCACTCTCAAAAAATTTCAAACCAATAAGGATGTGACATTTTGTACTCTAATTGGGTGGTTTGGCAACTCAATGGCCTCACAAAATCACAATCACAACAGGGCCTTCAAACCGGGTAGTTTTCCCCTCAATGCCTTTGCTATATTATGGTAGTGATCATTAGCTTGCAAGTTCCCCAATGGCTTGGTCCCTTGAGTTGTGAATCATAAGGTGCATTTGGTTAGACGTACTTGTTAGCTAAGGTGAACTTAAGAATATTCCCTTAAACAAACAACTCCTTAGATCTACAAAGTTTTCTTGGCGAAGCAACTCACGGCTAGCCCTAAAGATCTTTTAGTCATATTAGGTTGACTATCTCCTTTAACTAAAAAGACAAAGGACCATGACAGCTTAGGATGATAGAGGCATGGGATCTTGATTGGGCAATCATTTTTCCCACCAACCACTTTAAGTTAACTGCTACTATGCTAAGCAATTTGTGACCTGATTACTAGATTTAATCAAAAGTTCTCTCATCACTTAGAGGGACAATTAACTCTAGGTGCTTGAGCCTGTATGAAACCTGAAACTAAATCTAAAGTCTTCACAAAATGAGAACGAAATCTCTAGTTAGTGTCTTATCTACAAATTCATGACTTATGAATATTTACAGATAAACATAAACTCTCTTAATCGAGAGGCCGAGCATGAATTCTTGGAGCCCACAAATCTCATAATATGGCATATAGCTTTTCCCAACAGTCTTCCAACTCAACTCCAATGAAAAGATTTGGTTTGTAGAAATACAATATATTAAACTTTTACAAAATTATATAATAATAAAACAATTAAATATAGAATATTATTTATATCATCAAAAAGTACTTCAGATAACCACAAAATGATATATTCTTGAGTAAGAAATTTTTGAAATTAAATTCAAGATCATCCGTTTGTTGATTTCAACAATTTTATAATCAAACTAAATGTTTAAACTAGATAGACCTAACGACACCACAAGTTGTCCAATCTGAAGCTAGATGGAACTAAATCAAGCACATAAAATATAACAAAAAACTTCAAAGCATTAATTGAAAGGTTCAAGTTCAACATGGTTATAGTTAAATCAAGCAGCTCAATGAAAAGAATATAATGAGCCTAAGATCACTCAATTTCGAGGTTATTAAGGTACTTAAATACTAAAATAATGATCTATGATAAAAAAATTGAATACAAACTATCCAATGAAGTGTTATGATGAGATTTTAACTAATTTATAAAACTACCTCTCTCAAAACTCTATAAATAGGATATCATTCTCAACATAAAAGAGAAAGACGGACTAAGAGCTATAAACTAGAAGATTGAAATTGAACACCACTAACAATCACCATCTACCACCACCAACAACTATTGTAGCTCAACCACCACGATATGAATGTTGCAGCCTTATTATTTTTATGATTGTTATCTAACTTTTATTTTAACTAGGAATCCCCATGGTTTAATCCCTTTTTTGCTTTTTCATAAAAAATTCTAGTGTTGTATTCTTTTTAATTATGTAGATGTGTGTTAAATCTCCGTGCAAAACAAAAGAATAAAATTTTTTACTCCATGAATTTTCTAACATGCAATAGTTTGACACTTTGTAAGAAAAATTTTCAATATCACAAACTCTGCAAACAAATATTCTATAGTCAACAGGCATAATATCCAAAACAATAGAGCCTCCCACTCCAACACAAACCTCTCTCAAGGCTAGTCCTTAAACTTAAGGAATTATATTTTTTCTCTTTTCTCTTGAATAAATGTTACCTGTAGAGGGTGCATTAAGCCCCATCTGAAAGATTGCATTCATAGGATGGAAAAATCTCATAATAAGATCCTTTAGTTGTGGGAAGGTCGAAAGCCAACACTAGTGTGGCATGAGAGAACACACACTTCTCATAGGATTGACTACTATTCATGATAATTTAGCCTGAGCATACCATCAATTAGAGTGCCCTCCATGCAAGAACACAATGTTGACTCCTTGACACAAACTCATCTATCCTGTGTGGCCTAATTACCTTATAATTTATTAATAGCTATTGAGGATTTGGATAACTCACTTTGCTAACACCCCTCATCACGTCATAAGTGATGAATTATGATGTCTGATGCTAAGAAATAACTCCCCATAAGAGATAAGAATTACCTTCCACCTCATTGTAAATTTTAAAATTCTCACATCTAGCTAAAGCAATCCTTCAACACCACCTTTCAATGAATTTCAAGCTTTAGAGCATAAACTCCTAAGAGAGTAACTAATCCTTACAAACACATCAACCATTATTAATTATTATGCACATTTAATTAACAACTAATACAATCCTCTGTCAATTCTTTTATGTCATCCTCTATATATCTACTAAAATATGAATTTTGATGTATTTCTTTAGTAGAAATTTTCTAAAAATAAATTTAGGATCATCAATCCATCGATTTCGACAATTTTTTTGTCAAACAAAACATTCAAACGAGATGGACCTAACGACACCAAAAGCTGTCTAATCAAAGTTCAATTGTGCCCAAATTAAACATTTAAAATATAATGGGAAGCATGAAGTATTAATTGAAGTGTCAAACAATCTCCGAATTTAATAAACTCCTTGTTCAAAATTGCATAATAAAAAATCTGCCTTGTCACATCACTTTTTTGAAAAAATCATAATGAGGCTTATGCCTCATTAGTGTTATGTGAGGCTTACACCTCACATAATGTAAGGCATGCCTCAAAGACTATCTCGCTTTAGTATTTGTGAGAGGTACACTTTTAGATCTAATTATTATTTTTAAATAAAGTTAAGTTTTAATTATCCAAATAACACATAAACCTTAACATCCACGCAACCACTCCTGAGATATGCATTACCCAAATGCCTCTCCTCTCATATTTTCTCTACTTCTTACACACAATGCTGGCCACCGCCGCCACCATCATTACTTGTGAGATTCTTAGATATTGGATAATCATAGTAAGAAGAAAAAATAATATTAAATTATTTTGAATTGTTATATCATTAGTTCTTACTTTAATATTATATAATACTTTTTATTTCATGATGTCATTATATTGATATGTTATTTAATAGTTTGTGCAATTTATTATTTTATATTATATTAAATGATAATGTGTTACATTTTCATATGTCAAAAGGTAGGGTATTAATATCTTACTTTTGATTTATAATTTGATGTGTACAACTTCATACGGCATAATTTGTTGATTCTAAGATTTACATCTCAAAACACCTTGAGATTTACACCTTGCCTCAAAAGAAAAATGTCACAATATCAAAATGCACAATTTTAAACTTTGGGTGTGATTATAATAGAATTGAGCAACTCAAAAAGAGAAATATAATAAGCCTAAAATCACTCAATTTTAAAATCATTAAGACACCTAAATGCTAAAAAAAACGATCTACAATCACATGATTCAATATAGATCGTTCGATGAAGTATTTTTAAATTTTGACTAGATTTATCATTCCTCCCAAAACTCTATAATTAAAACCTCATTCTCAACATAAAGACAAAAGAGAAAGCTATAAGCTAAACTTGAGTGCTTGAAATAAACCACTATTAGCAATAATCACTGAGCACATCAGCAACTATTGTAGCCCAACAAC
Organism: Cymbidium sinense; assembly: GCA_021442155.1. Classification (NCBI taxonomy): domain Eukaryota; kingdom Viridiplantae; phylum Streptophyta; class Magnoliopsida; order Asparagales; family Orchidaceae; genus Cymbidium; species Cymbidium sinense. The sequence goes on along the minus strand of CM038226.1, from coordinate 60,319,347 downwards.
CATCATATAATTATTGTAGTCATGTTATTTATATGATATTTTGGCTTAACTTTTATACAATAGAAGAAATAACAACTCAACTTTGTGACACTATTTTTTCTAGTTGGGGAGAGTGAAACTTTGTAACTTCAAATACATGATTATTTTGGTAGGGTCAAGCCCGTGATTTTTCATCCTTTTTATAGGTTTTTCACATAAAAATTTTAGTGTTTTCTGCATTTCTCTATTATTGGTGTGCAGGGGCGGACCCAGGCACAGTTCAGGAGGGACAATTGCCCCCCCTAAACTTTATAATTTCTCTTATATGAGGTGTCAAATTAATCATTTGCCCTCCCTAAAAAATTTTTTTGCCCTTTATTTTTATCCTAGAATATAAATTTACCCCTGCTGAAAAATGAGGCTGGTTCCGCCCCTGTTGGTGTGTGTATTAGATCTTCATGCAAAATTAAGAAATTTTTTTGGGAGATTTACATACATAGCAACAATTCTTATATATTTATATATTTAACACCTAAAGTTTGATATTTACAAATATAATACCTTTCCTATGCATGAAAAATTACATTTTTAAAAAGTGAATGATGTCGGAATTTTTGATATAATATTAAAGATTTAAGTATTAATTATATTAATATATAAGAATTGTGTGCTATGTATATAAATGCTCTTAAAATTTTTTTCTTCGAACACCACTAATTTTCAAACATGCAATAAATATATAAATATTATTAATTATAGTATTTCAAATTAATCAATAAGTAACTTAATATTTCCTTTCTCAATAAATAATAAAAAATTAAGTAAAAATTTAACTTCACTTTTCTACAACAACAACAACAACAACAAGCCTTAATCCCACTAGGTGGTCATTTCATGAATCCTTTCTCCATTGTGTCTGTGTCAAATTCTCATTTAAATCAAGTATACTAAGATCATTTTTTATACATCTTAGCCAAGTCTTTTTTAGGTCTCTACCTTTCTTAACATAAGGCAAATCTAATGCATCTCTCCTGTCGGATCATCAGGGCACGCTTTATGTGTGGCCAAACCATCTAAGGCGACTCTCCTAATCTTATCTACCATACTTCAACTTTTTCCCAAATATACTCATTTTGCATTCTATCTCTAAGAGTAAAACCACTCATCCACCTAAGCATCCTCATCTCAGTAACACTTAACTTAGTCTTTCTCTTTTATTGTGACATTCTACACCATAAGTTATTGGTCTTACCACCATCTTATAAAATTTTCCTTAAGTTTAATTGAAACTTCTATCACATAATAGGCGGATGCATTCCTCCACTTCAACCATCCAACTTGAATTCTACTCATAACTCATCTATTTCACCATCATTTTGAACAATAGAGCCTAAATATCTAAACGCTCACTCTTATTAATGATTTGTTCACCTAATGTGTGTCTCTAGAACTTTACAACTAAAATTACACTCCATATATTCGGTTTAGATCTACTTAACGAAAACCTTTAGACTCTGAGTTGACCTCCATAATTCAAGTTTCGTTGGACTCCCTCTCTAGTCTTATCAACAAGAAGAATGTCATAAGCAAAAAGCATACACCAAGGTACATCTTCTTGTAAATGCCTAGTAAGAACATCCATAACTAAAGTAAAAAGATAAGGGCTTAAAGCTAATCTTTGATGTAATCCAACTGAAATAGGGAAATATTTTGTCAATCCTCCTTGTGTTTGGACAAAAGTACTTTCTATACATATCCTTAATATAACCAATATTAACTCATTTCTATTCTAGAACTCTCCAAAGAACATCTCTTGAAACTTTATCATAAGCTTTCTCTAAATCAATAAATATCATATAGAGATCCTTACTTTCTCTATGCTTCTCCATCAAACCCCTTAACAAATGTATAGCTTCCATAGTAGATCTACCTGGCATGAAACCAAACTGATTGTGAGAAACTTTTGTATCACATCGTAACATATGCTCAATTACTCTCTCCCAAAATTTTAATGTATGTCGCATTAACTTAATTCCTCTATAATTTGCACACTCTTGTGCATCACCTTTATTCTTAAATATAGGAACCAACAAATTCTTTCTCCACTCATCTGGCATCTTTTTAGTCTTTAAAATGACATTAAAAAGTCCATTTAAATCTCCTCCAATAAATATTTTTTCTTCAAGAGGTATCTTTTAACTTCACTTTCCTAATTTTGCAAATTTTAATATTCATTCTATGTAATTATATAGATTATATTGAATAAATACTATAAAACTATTTATAACATAATACCATATAAATATTATAATACTATCTTATTTTTAATATAATAAAAAATATGAAAATAAGACATTAATTTTAGAAAATAAGAAAATTAGAAAGGTTGTTGAACAGACTTTAAATCATCACCCGTGATTGACCAGAAGTCCATTTAACAAGCAACTTAACTCCTTAAATTAAAACAAAAAAGAGCTCCGCTCTACTAAATTATATATTTTAATACTCATTCTAAAAAAGTTGCCCAAGTTTATCTAACCTCCATGAGCAGACGCAACTGATGCACGTGATCTCTCCCTGGAAATAATGGCTTCCGATCAATCAGTTCCATAAATATGCAACCGACTGACCAAACATCAATTGCCGCAGTATACTCTGAAGAATTCAGTAGCAGTTCAGGTGCGCGGTACCATCTTGTAACAACATATTCTGTCATAAAATCAGTTTCTGAAGTAGTACGGGCAAGCCCAAAATCACAAATCTTTAAATCACAATTAGCATTCAATAAGAGGTTGCTAGGCTTCAAATCCCTATGAAGAACATTTGCTGAATGAATGTATTTCAGGCCACGGAGAAGCTGATAAAAGAAATACTGCAGAGATGGAGAAAACAGAAAAAAAAAATGTTAGATTTAGCCATGCAAATTCTTAACAGAAGATGCCAAAATAGTGAAAAGCAAGCAAAAGACATGTAATACATCTTTCAAGTAGGCTTAATATCATTTCCGAGATACATATATATGCCCGTAATACAAGAGCATGCACTGAGATATAAAAATGTCAACATGTTCTCCAAGCAAATCACAGTGAAGAGGTTTAGAGCCTATGGTTTCATTTCACAATACATTAATAATAGAATAAATTTGCGGATGATTCATGATGAAATTACAATCTAAAGGCGTAACAAGAGTGTAGACAATGCCATATAGATGCCAACCTAAAGAGAATGTACAAAATTCTACAAAGCTGCATGGCAGCACTTTATGCACCTAATTAGAATATTGATGGGAGGACTATAAAATTGATAGAAGAATAATAAGTCAAAGATCTTAGACTTTTATTAATACAGCGAGGGAGGATCACTTTTCCCTAAATCTGAATTCACAGTTATGGATAAAAAGATAAGTGGACAGCAGCTGGACGCTTATGTCCTCTGTACTTGCTGTAAGCCAATAGTATAGATATGCTGGATAGGGTGAAGGAAGGACGCTAGCTGTTGTAAACAGAAGGAAAAAATAAAAAGAAAAAGAAAAAGAAAAACTTTCAGTGCTGCAGATTGGAACAGAGGGGCGCCGTGCAGAGAAGCCTAGCGGGTATTGTAGGAGAGGAGCTTATGGGAGACTAAGAATAAATTTAGAATTCAAACCTCATCTCTATTTAGATAGACCTTAAAAATAGGCAACAACCTAAATATTCTCTCCCTAAAAATTGATCTGTCCTCAGGACAAGGGGAGAAATTGGAAGCCAATTTGGATAATTTTCTTGACCCTCTTCACATGCATTTCTCTACTCTCTCCTTGGTCACCCCCTTGAAAATTTAAATTACAATTTTCAATTAAAACTCCTTTGATTTCATTTTTGTAATATTGTCCTACAAGATTTATTTTGCAATTGCTCTAATAACCTCCTGGATCAAGTAAAATATATTATTAATTTTTGGTAATTTGCTTAATTATATTTTCAAAACATGAATTAAATATACATGGCATCATGGATATTATAATACCCAAAGATTGAATATCAAAAAATAACACACAATCACATATATATCTCTATATATCTATATATATATATATATATATCCCTATAAAAATATAACGTGCTACAAAATAAAAGCCTTTGTACCATACATAAAACAACATTAATTAAAAAAAAAATACTTACTATACTTGCTAGACATAAATAACAAGTCAAGTCGCCTCCTCTCAAAAGGGAAACAAATGCATAGGACTCATGGCCACAAACATAGCAGCGTAGCAGATTATTATAGTAAGCACATATCTTGAAACAGGCTGCAATAAATGCTTGATAGACACCACATGTTTCTGAATAGCATATGTAAAAATATAAAAAGAAAAAAAAAATTGAACTATCACTAATATAATACTGAAGGATAGTTCTTGGTGTGTTTTTCCAAAATTCTATATGTATGCAACACTATGTAAAAAAAGTATTTACTTTATATCAAACAAATCTTTTTCTATGAATAAAAAATTATCTAAGGTGGATATAAGAGAAATCTTCTTTGATAATAATTCACAACCTGACAATGTTCCTCAGACAGAGTTTGATTTGAGCGAATTATCTGATGGAGATCAGTATCCATAAGCTCATACACAATGTATACATCATTAAATAGTTCCCTCTGGGATGGTGGTATTATATCCCTGATTGCAACTACCTGCACAGAATAAAATGTGTGCACCATAAATAAGGAACAGATCCTAACTCTAAATGTTGAAATGTGGCATAAAATTTGAATAAACATACTCTCCATGTTAAAAACAAAGAAAGAAGGGTACCCCAGGAAAAGGAGCCTAACACATAGCTATAAAGCATTAAATATGCGAACAAATGGGATAAGATAAAATATCCATATGGTGGAAACAAATGTTGGGATATACAAACGACCCTGACTCAAGTGGCATAAGTGTTGCACTGTTGTGAGTGTGAAGAGAGAAAGATAGAGAGAGGCATATGCACATCTAGTATACTCATATTTCAACGTTAGCACGTACAAGAAAACAATTAATTACACTCATATGCAGGAGGCTTTTACACACATGATATGCATGGTTTGCAGGACATGAATACAATATCGAATGGTGAATAGCAGCAAACTTGTAACATACCACAATATCATTTAACCAAATAGAAAGTTTAGTTCTACCCAATTTAAATTCCTGATTACTGTATTTTGAAATTTCAATCAAATAAGCCAAAAGGTATAAAACCAATGCAAAATTAATAGAATATCTTAAGACTAAAATATTGCACGGCAATATGATTATTGAAACCCTTCAGAAACATCCTTAGTTGATAAATCTGAAGTCTAAAATACAAGTTTTCTTCAAGGACAGCTCGGCCTTCTGTCAGTAGGATAATTCGGAGCAATTATGATACGTATGTCATAAAAAATAAAATATATATATTCATGCAATATTGGTCAGCTGAAATCTCAGCATAGGGAACACCTCCTTTCTTTCATCACTTTCAAGGACCCGTGAAAATCACTAGCTTATTCCAGAAGAAGTTGCATAAAATTATAAAGCTACAAAAAATACTGTAATACTAAGTTACACGCAGGCAGTTTGAGTCCATCTTTCTTGTGAATGCTGCTTCCACCATATTTGTTTCCTTAAAATCATGATTTAATAGTACTATAAAAATAGGAAATAATAAACATAATTATTACTCTTCTCAATAATCGCATCTATCACTCCACAATTCTGTGACAAGGTCTATAAGGGTGGTATAACTTAATTTTCGTAAGCGTAGTATAATTTAAGTCTTCTAAGTAATAATATCATATATCTAGTTTGGTGAAATACCATTTGGCCAAGCATTTTATAGAATCTTCTCAACAATGCTTGTAAATGCAAACGGAGCCACAAAAGTACTAGGGCCAAAAATTGCTTGAAATTAAAAAGTACTTAATGCAATCCAGGTCTCATAAACCATCCAAACAGCAGATGTGGGTTAGGCTCCATTAAGCTGACAATTGAAAACAAATCTATATAAAACTATAAAGTCTTAATGAGAGAGAAAATTCACTCCAGAACTCCGAAATAACAAAAGAGAATCACTTCAAAATGAAACCCACTCAAAAATTATGGATTTTTTATCCTTTTAATGAAAAAGAAAGTATTCCTTATTTAAGATTATCATTAAAAAAATCAAATTACATTTATCAAATCTATCTATAAACATATTATTAAAGCCATAACAAGATAATGCGTTGTGGCCAACGTGTTAAGATGTAATGGAATGGTTAATGATGTGAGGATAGGGTATATTAGGTTTTGGAGTTTAGGAAGGGCAAGGATTCACTTGGGGGATGTGAGCCCTAGAAGATGAAGACTAAGAGTCCTTTAAAAAGAAATACAAAACATTAAAGACTCTTCTTTATGTGGTTTTTTTTTTCTTGGAGAGCCGAAGGTAGACATAAGGGGATAAAAAATTATAGATGGAAGATAAAGTATTTCCATGGTTGCACAATAACCATAATCATAAAAGAATCTAGCATCTATTAAATGTTCTTCACCACCAATAGTGGAGAAAGATGCATATCACCACCACAAGATGGAAGAAAAAATAAAGCATACCTTAACAAAAATCGAAAATGTATTCGCATGATATCTCACTAAAAATTCATATGGGTAAGGAATAAAGATTATCAAATGTTCATGAAATCTACTAGCACAAGTAGAGGGGAGAGAAACCTAATTTAGGATAAAAGGCAACCAAAGCATCTTTTACATTCATTTGTTCACAAACTGATATAAAACTTACAACATTCAAAATAGAGTTAGAAAATCTAGAATTCAAATTGAAAATTGGAGGAAAGGTGGCAATTTTCATGTGAAGGTATCCATGTAAGAAGGCATCTATTCATTTGAATTTCCATTGGAGAGGGGGGGAGGAACTGACCACTTGATCATCAACTTTACATCACCTTTGGGATGTGGATAAGGAGACACCTCTTGGCTTGATTTCGCAAGAAAAGTTAGCCACATGAATATATGTTACATGATGTTAAACAACAATGCTCATGTTCAATTCTTCTAATAAACTAAAATTTTAAATTTCAAAATTGATAAATTTTCTTTCTATTTAAATTCTTTGTTCTGCGTCAATTAAATTACAAATTTTCCTTATTTTGCATCAAAAAGCATTTCCATTTTAAAATTAACATAAAAAGAAAGTCAAATACCTATCAAATCAATCAAGCTATCTAATATCTAGTAAAATATATAACATGTGCTCTTCAAATTATTGCAATCTCTCTCAATTATTTGATATAAACAATTAACTGAAAATCACTTTATCTCTAATTATTAAAAATTTAAATCAATTTTAAATTTAATTTAAATAAGTAACAGAAAAAATAACTAGCATTTCCATCAGTAAAGTTCTACATAATGTCAGAAATTAATTAGAAAATGGAGCACTTTACCATATCTAATAATATATGGTTAATTAATACAAATAATCAAATTGAAAATGCAACAACAACAACAACAACAAGCCTTAATCCCAGGTGGGGTCATTTCATGAATCCTTAGTCTCCATTGTGTCTATTATGTGTCATTTAATTCAAGTATACTAAGATCATTTTTTATACATCTTAACCAAGTCTTTTAGGTCTACCTCTACCTTTCTTAACATAAGGCAAATCTAATGCATCTTTCTCTTAATCGGGTCATGACGATGGCCTTTATGTGGCCATCTAAGGCGACTCCTAATCTTATCTACGGCTACTCCAACTTTTCCCGAACATACTCATTTTGCATTCTATCTCTAAGGGTGAAGCCACTCATCCACCTAAGCATCCTCATCTCTTCACTTAACTTAGTCTTATGTTTCTCTTTCTTGGCCATTACATAAGTCATTGCGTCTTACCACCATCTTATAAAATTTTCCTTAAATTTAAGTGGAACTTTTTTATCACATAATAATAGGATGCATTCCTCCACTTCAACCATCCAACTTGAATTCTACTAATAACATCTCCATCTATTTCACCATCATTTTGAACAATGAGCCTAAATATTTGAATCGCTCACTCTTATTGACTTGATCACCTAAAGTCACAACACTATCACTAAAACTTCTACAACTAAAATTACACTCCATATATTCGCTTTTAGATCTACTTAAACGAAAACCTTTAGACTCTAAAGTTGACCTCCATAATTCAAGTTTCGTTGGACTCCCTCTCAGTCTTATCAACAAGAAGAATGTCATCAACAAAAGCATACACCAAGATACATCTTCTTGTAAATGCCTCGTAAGAACATCCATAACTAAAGTAAAAGATAAGGGCTTAATGTTGATCCTTGATGTAATCCAACCTGAAATAGGAAAATATTTTGTCAATCCTCCTTGTGTTTGGACACAAGTATATACATATCCTTAATGACTTGAATATAACCAATATTAACTTCTTTTAGACTGTCCAGAACATCTCTTGAGACTTTATCATAAGCTTTCTCTAAATCAATAAATATCATATGTAGATTCTTCTTATTTTCTCTATGCTAATCAAACCTCTTAACAAATGTATAGCATCCATAATAGATCTACCGCATGAAACCAGCTTGTATCGTAACTTTGTGCTCGATTACTCTCTCCCATAATTTTAATGTATGGTTAACAATTCCTCTATAATTTGCACTCTTGTGCATCACCTTTATTCTTAAATATAGGAACCAACAAACTCTTTCTCCACTCATCGACATCTTTTAGTCTTTAAAATAACATTAAAAGATTTGTAAGAGAAATTCCTTGATCTCCTAAACAGTTCCACACTTATTGGAATATTATCCGTCCTATTGCTTTTCCACATTTCATTTTCTTTAAAGCTTCTCACTAACTTGATTACTAATATGATAAAATGAAATTCTTTATTTTTTGTTTAGGGTATTAAGGTTCTAAAATCAATCGTCTTCAGATCCGTTGAAAAGTTTATTAAAATACCTCATTATTTTAATATCTTTTTTTTAAGAAAAGACTTTATTATTTTCATTAATCCACCCAATACTCTTATCTTCTCCTCTTTGGTTATTTATCATACATCTTTCACATTCTTTTGGTATCTGTCATTGTATAAATTCTAAAATTTAAATTTTCGTCGTATATTCGCTTCTTGAATCTCTGGTAGTTTTATATCTTTCCCGATTCTCAGTTTTCATCTAAACCAAGTTTTATAACAATCTTATTTCTTATCTTTCTCTTTTCGACTCACCACCAACTATTCTTATTAAAAGTTTTCCTTTTGATTAAGCACATCTTTAGAAACTTAATTTCACTTGATATTTTTCATGCGTTAACTTAACATCCCAAACTCTAATTTCTTTGTCTTCTAAAATATTTTTATTTGTGTTCTTTAAGTATCATCTAATCCTGGATGATAATTTATTTATTTTTTTTCTTCATCTTAAATCTAAAATCTACTAATAGTCGATGTTGGTCTTAAAATTTCACTTGGAATGGCTGATCTTTTCTGATCTAACGATCTATTTTTCTTATCAAAAATAATCAATCTGTGTTTTACTAGATCCATTTTTATAAGTAATAATATGTTCATCTCTTTTCTTAAATAATTCTCAATTAATTATTAAAAGTTATAGTAGAACCTAAAATTAATTTAACAATTCTTGACATAAAAATAAGATGTGATTTAATTATTGTTCTAATACATAATATAATAACTTTTCAATCCATTGAAGTATTTATTTATGTGAGGCATTATAAATATAAATATTAATAATATGATGTACCATATTATTAAAATAACATTAATTTACCAATGTTAAACTTTTAAACTAAGCCCATATGGTGAATATAGAAAGCATTATATAACACATACTATCTAAAATACAACAATAACAAGCCTTCATCCCACTATGTGGGGCGGCTACATGAATTCTTCTCAATTGTGTCCTATTAAGTGTCAAATTCTCATTTAATTCTAATAAAATAAGATCACTTTTATGCTACCTAATCAAGCCTTCTTAGGTCTACCTCTCCCCCTTTCTTAACATAGGTCGAATCTAATACATCTACTCTTCTATCTGGGTCCACAGATGGCCGAAATATTATGTGATCAAACCATCTAATGAGACTCTCTTGAATCTTATCTACCATTGGAGCTACTCCAACCTTTTTATGTATATATTCATTTTGCATTTTGTCTCTAAGTATAAAGTCACTCATCCATCTGAGCATCCTCATCTTTGCAACACTTAATTTTATGCTTCTCTTTTATAGGCCAACATTGTGCTCCATAAATCATTGCATGTATTACCACAACCTTATAAAATTCCCCTTAAACCTAAGTGAAACTTTTCTATCACACAATAGGCCAAATGCATTCCTCCACTTCAACCATCCAACTTCAATTCTACTAGTAACATCCTCATCTATTTCACCATCATTTTGAACAATCAACCCGAGATCTAAAGCATTCATTCTTTTTAATCACTCGATCACCCAATGTCACAACCTAGCACTAGATCTTTAACAACTAAAATTACACTCCATATATTCAATTTTAGATCTACTTATACAAAAGCCTTTAGATTCTAAGGTTGACCTCCATAACTCAAGTTTCTCTTAAACTCCCTCTCTAATCTTATCAACAAGAAGAATATCATCAGCTAAAAGCATACACTAAGGTATATCCTCCTATAAATGTGCAGTAAGAACATCCATAACAAGGCAAAAAGATATGGCCTTAAAGTCAATCCTTGATGAAATCCGACTGAAATAGGAAAATACTTGGTCAATCCTCTTTGAGTTTGAACACAAGTAATAGCTCCAATATGCATATCCTTAATGACTTCAACATAAACAATATTAACTCATTTCTTTTTTAGAATTCTCCAAAGCACTTTTCTTAGAACTTTAGCATATGCTTTTTTAAATCAACAAATATCATATGTAGATCCTCCTTCCTCTCTCTATACTTCTCTATCAAATCTCTCAACAAATGTATAGCACTCATAGTAGACCTACCCAGCATGAAATTAAACTGATTTTGAGAAACTTTCGTATCGCATCTAAGATAATATAATTATTAAAATAACTTTAAAAAATATAATTTTTTGTATCTCATGCATTGCATGGGAATACTTTCTTATTAGATTTTAATTAGAGATTTTTAATATTTTCTACCATTTCCATCCATGTAAAGTAAATCATATCATCTAGTTGCATAAACATGTAATTTTTCATTTATTATGGACTTTCATTTGATAATGCATGATCCTTCATAAAAATGGGTCATTGGACTTTCAGAGAATAAATTGAATTCCATTTGCATTGAAATTATGCCCTCATATTCTCTCTCCCCTTCTCTCAAATTGCCTGATTCTCTCTCACAATTTCTAACCCTAATCATGAATATCTTCTAATCCCTTCTTAAAATTTATGTATTATCTTTATCAATTTTCATTGAAATTAGGTAATTCAAAGTTCTTTATCATTCAAGTCCACACAAAATTGATGTTCAAAACTTTTACAAATTCAGTTTAAATTATCTCCAGATTTCTGCTTAAGCCAGCGATTTAGAACATCCCATCCTCATCAAATCATATTAGATCCTTTTTTTTTTACCAACGTTTGTAATAAAGCTGCTATGTTGAGCTATGTGTATTCCCTATTACCCTTAAATTATAATTTAAGATTTCCTAGTATTCATGGCTAGGATTTTCTCAGATCTATGGGAATCCCATATTAGGTTTATTGTCCCCTCCTTGATTCCATGAGCAAACATGCAAATTAGACTTGGGATCAGTGTCTACAGATTCACTTTTGGGAATCATTGGACAGCGAGTAAACAATCAGATCTCTCTCATTCCTTGCATGCCCTCTCAATAGCTAAGGTTCTTAAAGGATTTGGAGTCCTCAATAATGCATCCAAGATGGAGATAATGTCTTCGTGTGAAATTCAAGTGTGATTTCTTCTCCCTTCTCTTTGTACATGGATGTACATAAAAATTGGAAAAAGATTGATAAGTATTCTTTATTTATACACCATGATCAAGGCTTTCATTTTCTAACAAAGGTCTGGTCTGGAGGGTTCATATTCCTATAGTGACCTATTGCACCTTGGCGCATTCTCCTTTTTTATTGTATGTGTTCCTAAGAAAAGGGCAAGAGATTTTTGCATAAAACTTTGCATAAAATGAATCATAATAAGGGCTTGGAGTCTCAGGGAAGGAGGGACTTCCGGGCTCTCTTGCTTCACTGATTCAATCTTTCCCGGATCGGAAGGAGGATAATTTGCTTATGTCCATGGGAGGCCAAAAAAAGGGGAATGAATAGGGTCAGTCTGCGACCTCATGGAGGAATAAGAAGCTAAATGTGCCTCTGCTATACTTCTGAAGTGCAATTAGAAAGTAAATAGCCAGAGGATGAAATACCTTCTTTTCCAACCACAAAAAACATTCTTTTTCTACGGAAATGTCTTTCGAACCTGTTGAATTTCAATTATTCCATTTCACCATCTGATTTCCCCACTCAACTCCCCAGCAGGAAACCTCATCCTCCAGGATGTGCACTATGAATGGAAACCAAATGTTTGCAAAAAGTGTCAAACCTTTCTCCATGATGATGACCATTGCCCCAAACAAAAAAACAACCAGGAACCTCAAAAGAAAATATAGAAAATGAAGGAGCATGAAAATTTGGCTACCCTTTCAACCAATGCTGATGATACTCAACCTGAAAATGCTTGTAATCAGCGGGCTGCAGCATATGGTACAGGAAAATGCTGAAGAGAAAAAACTATTGAAGCAAGTGTTGAACCCAGTCCTTTTGTCTAGAAAAAAACCTAATTATCTTTCCTTTCCCATGGATGTACATAAAAATTGGAAAAAGATTGATAAGTATTCTTTATTTATACAAGGCTTTCATTTTCTAACAAATCAAATTATCTTTCCTTTCCCATGGATGTAGGCATAGTTGAATCCAAACCATAAATCTTGGTGTCCTGTTATGCTGTGCTTTCTTTCCCTTCTATTTTATGTTGTGGCAAACCAATCTCAATTCCAATAATGCTCCCATCAATTCATTTGTTTACTTGTTTTAAAAAAACTAGTATTAGAGCGCAGGTTGAGAATAATAGTTATGGACTTCGAGATCAAAAATTTTGACAAGTCAATGAATTTTGGCCTTGGAAAACCAATATGTGTGGTGCTCACATTCGCCAACGCCTTGTTAAGGCACTCATGAATATTCAAAGTTGTCAACATGAACAAGTAAAGATTGATGAAAGAGCACAATATGAATATTCAATTGTATTTAGTGCATGAGGTTTTGATAGAGGTTTTGAAAAAATATATGGCAAAAGTTTATGGCTCATATTGGAGCTATTATTCATGAGCAAAAGACTTTCCATGTAAGGAGGTACACTAATCAAATGACCCATATTTAGATCAATCATTTGTGATTTATGTAGCATTCATGTGAATGTTGATGATCAGGATCAAGAAGTATTACTCTTAAGCACTTTATCTCCCTCTTATAGGCACTCTCATAATACCATATTGTACAAAAGAGAGATTATATTTTTTTTAAAATATTAACAGCTAATTTTTGTTAAAAGTAATAAATTTTTAACTTAAGAGTGCAGATAAAAAAAAGTTGAGAGATTGTTTGTGAGAGGGAGACCAATGTAGATAAAATCTACATCTAAAGCTAAGTATGTTAGCGTGAACAAAACTTTATTTTTATTGCAAGAAATAAGAGCACATCAAAAGAAATTATATAGCAATGAAGAACTTGGAGCAGCAAAATAGGAAACAACCATCATGAGAATAGAACATTGAAAATAGAAGATCACATCAAATGAGATTATATAGCACATCAAAAGAGATTATATAGCAATGAAGAAAATGGAACAGCAAATAGGAGACAACCATCATGAGAATAGAACATTGAAAATAAACATGAGTAACATAGGGTCTGATTATGCCCTAAAAAAGCACAATGTTTGGTAGGTTATAGACTTAACATGTTCTTCATATATGTATCATGATAGGTCATTATTTTATGGTTATAAACCATGTAACAAACTTCTGTATATGGAAAACAACAATGTGTAAACTATAGGTATTGAAACTATTTGTATAAAGACACATTATGGTATGACAAGAACTTTGATTGGTGTGAGACATATTTGATCTAAGAGCAAATTTTGTACCTACGAGTACTTCGACTGATGTAGAATATAACCTTTTTTGGGGCATTGACATCTACAAAAATTTCTAGAATTTTTTGGCTATTAAAAGAGCCAAAAGAGTTATAAAACTATATTTATACCAAAGTGCAACTTCAATAATTATAACATCATTTATTTCTTTGATTTCAATAAAGCATCTCACTTTAAGGACAAGAAGGCAAAAAGACTTTAAATGATCAGATGGATACATTTGCATTACATAAACTGTCCCAATGTCAAGTCACACCATTACATCATTCAAGGTGATGAGACAACCACTTCAGGAGTATAAAAATTTGATGACAAATGTATGTTCAAGTTTAGTGGTACAACTTCGAAGTGCAATAATTATATTATAAAGGACTCTCAAAAATGTTTAATTCATTTAATACTTGGGCCTAATGAGATTGTGCAATGTACTTCCCTAATAGCACTATTTTATAATGAATCAAATCATCATTTTTGAGAATGTAGAGAACCTTTATAGCCCCATATAAATCTATAAGATGGACTTTATTATGGTTTAAATGATATTTGAACCCAAGAACTTTTCAACAACTTTCAAGGCCTTTATCAACTAGACTAACACTAACAAAAAAACTACAAATTGTTATATTAACTCATGTATATTCCCCTTATAACCATTGTATTATGCATTAAAATTTACTAAAACTCTCAATTGGATTTCTTAGGATCTATGAGAATCTCTTCTCAATAATCTCTTCTTCACCATAGGCTATACGCAAATAAACCTCAATATTTGTGCCTGAAGATTCCTCATTAGAAATACAGCAGAGGGGAGGAAAAGAGAGAGGGCGACTATATCTAGAAGTAGTTTTTAGGTTTTAAGATGAAGCAATCAAAGAGAACTACCTCTTTCCTTATAAAACTCAAGAAGGATAGGGTTCTAAGAGAATTTTGTGCCTTTTAAAAGTACATGCATGAAAAAGGTGATCATTTTATGTGAGATTTTAGGGTGTTATTTTCTTCAAGTGTGAGTATATTTAGGAATTCTGAAAATGTTGATGAGTGCTCTTAATCTGTATATCATAATTATGGCCTTTATTAGATTTTCTATCCTCTCCCATATATGTAGATTTAATTGAAACCAAACCACATAAATTTTGGTGATAATTGTGATGTATTTTTTGTTCTTTTATTTTACTTTTATACACATTATTCTTTATATTAGTAATGCTTCTAATTCCAGTCATTTGACAACCTTCTTAATGGAAGAAATTTCGAGGGCGAGTAGAGAAAAGCAATAGCTTCATGACAGTGAACCTCTCATCTAAACCACTTTCTATCAATATTTATTCAACTATATTCTATAATACATCATAGTCTTTGTTAATTCCGAATAATATTTTTTTCATGGTAATTCATGATTTATGCACATATCAACATGTTTTATTGTCATCCTTGCAAACTCTAACTTGAATGTACAAGTGATTTAGAATCCTGATGATTATGTGCAACAATTTTGACTAAAATGATGACTTATTTGTCATTTTACAAATTATTACTTGTAAGAAATCATCACCTCCTTTTGTTGATTTTTCACTAAAAGCATGCCAAAAAGCTTCAAGAATATAACTACCTACACATATATTAACTCTGTTGAATAATTGCTTAGGTTATGTGATGATGTTAAGTGCTTAAGTTTTTTTATTTTAGTTTACACTTCGCAATAACATGTCAAGTATGAACAATATCTCATACTAGTTTTTCTCTATAGGTTGCATTCATTTGTTTAAATCAATATTAATACATCATGACTATGATAAAAAATACCATCGTATCAATACTTCCATCATCTAGATATTCTACTACAATCATAAGGCTCATCAACAACAATTCATTAATTTCTAAGGACTACAAGAAATCTCACATCTTCCATTCATATACTACTAGCAATAACAAATGTTGCAACTTAATCATCAATAAAGAGAGCACTATGAACTTAATATTTAAGCTTGCAATAACAAAATGCATTCTCAAAACTAATCCTCAACCCAAGCCTTATTCATTTACATGGACCGATGAGACATCTTTACCTATCACTCAGAGATACCTTATACTTATTTATCCAATTGGATACTTATTCGAACATGAATTGATGTTACTTGCACATGAATGTAATTGTTATCCTATTAGTATGCCTTTGGTTCCATACCAAGAATGTCATTCATAAGAGAAGAGCCAACATTTCAAATTTTTAAATAAAAAGCACTAAAATTAGGTTGCTTCTATCGAACATATGGTGTGTACAAAAACCTCTACATCATTGAAATCTTAAAGCATGAACAATACATTGACAACACTAATGCAACTATTGTCCCCCTCAAGATCTATTAAAAGTCATTCAATATAACAACAACAGCAAGCCTTTATCCCATTACATACAGTAGGCTACATGAATCTTCTTTCTCCATTGTGTCCTATCAATGCCATATTCTCATTTAATTCTAATAAAATAAAGTTATTTTTATACTTTCTAACTAAGTCTTTTTAGGTCTCCCTATACCTTTTTTAACATAGGCTAAGTCTAATATATCTACTCCTAATTAGGTCACCAGACGGCCAACGTACTATGTGACCAAATTATCTAAGCCGACAAATTCAATATAACAAACAATATCATATCATTATCGCAGCATCACAGATTCTAACCACAATTCTTGCAACACCCTACCAATTATTGTATGCTCTTTAATAAAACAAAAAGTATGATATCGCAGCAAATGAGTCGTCTACCACAATGCCTAACTCATATGAAAATCAAAGAACATTTAATTCAACTCCTATTGGCACTTAACTGCACATTGAATCAAAAGTGTCTTTCTCTGATATTGTTTGTCAGAGAATTGTTTGTGGCATGCACCCCATAACGCCTACAGATATTCCCTCAACATTATACAAGTTCACATCCCCATGCATCTTTGCATGCTAACAATAATCTGCAAAGTGAAGATGTTAACAAATTGGAAGCAATAGCAGATTTAAAAAAGAAATGCATGATTTTAGTGATAAATTTTTTGTGCTTGATTACTTTGAATAAAATTGCTATCCAAATTGCACCAATATGAAACCCCATAAAAGGTCTCTCATCATTTCAAATTTCTAAAAACTCTAATATCAGATGCATTTGTATGAAATTGCCTCCTTGAATGCAAATTAGCTTTGTTTTTAACCCAGAAAATCTAAAGCCTTGTTCACTTTGGTCCTTTTGTACTTTCAAACAATTTCTGTAGGTGGAGCTTCCACTACGCCAGCTTTGTTGTTATTCATACAATATTGACTTCACATTCTGACACTTCAAAGCAAGTAGAGGCATTCAACATCAATGACAAGTACTTCGGGTTGTACTGCATATTTGGCATGTTTGAAAGAAAAGCGCTGTCTGGAGATAATTCTTACACTGACCATTGACAATCTAAGGCAACTAACACCATATACTGGATGATTACCATAGCAAAAACTCTCCAGAGGTGATTTCTTCAAAACCCTGAAGCATTCATACAGAACAGATCTAACAGGCCAGGCTCAGATATTCAATTAGGCTTTAAATTGTACTGATCCAGAGTCAAAAGAAAACTAAGATTTATTGAACAATAATCAATATTTTATATCATTTATATTCATTTAAAGTAAGTTTTACCTTCTCTTTGAGTACAACAACAACAACAACAACAACAAGCCTTAATCCCACTAGGTGGGTATGAATCCTTCTCTCCATTGTGTCCTATTATGTGTCAAATTCTCATTTAATTCAAGTATACTAAGATCCTTTTTTATACATCTTAACCAAGTCTTTTAGGTCTCTACCTTTCTTAACATAAGAAAATCTAATCATCTACTCTCTCAATCTGGGTCAGACGCTTTATGTGGCCAAACCATCTAAGGACTCTCTAATCTTATCTACCACCTGAGTACTCCAACTTTTTCCCGAATATACTCATTTTGCATTCTATCTCTAAGGGTAAAACCACTCATCCACAGCATCCTCATCTCTGTAACATAACTTAGTCTTATGTTTCTCTTTTATTGGCCAACATTCTGTAAATCATTGCGGGTCTTACCACCATCTTATAAAATTTTCCCTGAAGTTTAAGTGGAACTTTTCTATCATAATAGGATGCATTCCTCCACTTCAACCATCCAACTTGAATTCTACTAATAATATCTCCATCTATTTCACCATCATTTTGAACAATAGAGCCTAAATATCACGATCGCTCACTCTTATTAATGACTTGATCACCTAAAGCCACAACACTACCTAAAACTTCTACAACTAAAATTACACTCATATATTCAGTTTTAGATCTTAGCGAAAACCTTTAGACTCTAAAGTTAACCTCCATAATTCAAATTTACGTTGGACTCCCTCTCAAGTCTTATCAACAAGAAGAATGTCATCGACAAAAGCATACACCGGGGTACATCTTCTTGTAAATGCCTCGTAAGAACATCCATAACTAAAGTAAAAGATAAGGGCTTAATGTTGATCCTTGATGTAATCCAAGCTGAAATAGGAAAATAGTTTGTCAATCCTCCTTGTGTTTGGACACAAGTGGCGACTCTAGTATACATATCCTTAATGACTTGAATATATAACCAATAACTTAACTTCGTTCTAGAACTCTCCAAAGAACATCTCTTGAGACTTTATCATAAGCTTTCTCTAAATCAATAAATATCATATGTAGATCCTTTTTATTTTCTCTTCTCTCTCAAACCTCTTAACAAATGTATAGCATCCATAGTAGATCTACGGCATGAAACCAAGCGATTGTGAGAAACTTACGTATCATCCTATGCTCAATTACTCTCTCCCATAATTTTAATGTATGGCACATTAACTTAATTCCTCATAATTTGCACAATCTTGTGCATCACCTTTATTCTTAAATATAGGAACCAACAAACTCTTTCTCCACTCATCGGCATCTTTTAGTCTTTAAAATAACATTAAAAGATTTGTAAGCCAAGAAATTCCTTGATCTCCTAAACATTTCCACACTTCTATTGGAATATTATCCGGTCCTACTGCTTTTTCACATTTCATTTTCTTTAAAGCCAAGAAATTCTCTTTGAGTAAATACATAAATTTGCTTCTATTAGAAACTTTCTTATAATAAGTCATTATCATGTTCTATTAAAAAAAGGCTATGAGGATTTTTGGAGAAAAAATTGAACTTGACCTCCCCCCTCTGAATTTTCCTATTCTCTACCCTAATCCCAAAACCATACTCTTGAATCTCTTCTACTGCCCTCTCAAAATAACAAGCATATCTATCTAATTGTCATCAAAATTGAGTGATTTAAATTTACAAACTCGGAATTCAAAACTTTAGCAAATTCAGAAAATGTTAACTCTAATTTGCTTTACATGCCCGATGGTTTCAAAAGGTCTCATCCTGTATCAATTAGTATTAAATCATTTTTATCTCCACCAAAACTTACCTTGTTAAGACGCATGAGAGTAGTGTGTTTAGTCTCATATTAGGATAGTTAAAATATATGTGGGTGTAGAAATATCAAATGGTTCTTGTTGGCATAGAAATAGAAGATAAAGAGCTAGATTGAATAAGAAGAGTTTTCTTTCAATGCAACAATAAAAGTAGAATAAGAGATAATAGAAATAAATTGAAATAATAATATTTAGGCTACCCCCATTGCTTGATTATTCTCTTTACAAATATGTTATAACAACCTCTTAAAGGAAGGCTAGTTGAAACAACTATATGTGGGAAGGAGCGTGTAAAGTAAATAATAGTGCTAATTCACTAGTATAGTAGAAAAAATATTAATTCATAATATAGATGTAGAAAAAATGAAGTATATTAAGTTCTCCATGGGTAACTAGATCTCGGCTTGGGCAATCCTGCATCAATTTTCCTTAGGAGCCTTTTGGGATCAATTTTGTTTTTTATTTTTTATTTTGAGTTTTTTGTTTTTGTTTTTTTGTAACAATATATAACTTTTAAATATTATTCGTTTTGAAATAAATATAAAATATATTCATTAAAATAAAATAAAAGAAAAAAATTGATCCCAAACAACCTTAGCTATAATAACCAAAAAAAAAAAAAAACAAAAAATTTCAACCGCCGCATCTAAGAAAAAAAAAACATCAAGGGGGTGTCGGTTTCGACAAATCGAAATAGAACCCTCAAAAACACGTGAGAGTGGGAAAAAGGAAGGGAGAAGAAGAGGAGACTCACCTGCGTGCCCTAGACGTGCGTCGGCGACCGAGGAGGAAGGAGGAGTCGTGAACCTGTGTCATCACCGAGGAAGAAGAAGAGGCGTCTAGCCAGTCTAGCGTGTCGTCGAGGAAGGAGGAAAGAAGGCTAGTGTCTTGTCGAGGAAGAAGAGGGAACGCATTGTGCGTCGCGTGAGTGAGGTGTGAGGGCGCGTCTGCGTCTTGTCTTAAGGTAAAACTCAAAACTAAGAGATATTAAGTAAATATAAGTATATGTTTATTTAAAAATTTATTTAATGTTATTAGCTTTGATTTTAATGTTATTTTAAGTTTAATTTAGGGTTCATAATTTTGACTTAGGGTTTATAAATTTTAGCAAGGAATGTAAATTGGAATATGTATGATAAATCAAAGTTAAGTAATTTAAGTATTAAACCCAGCATATGAAATATGATTTAAATTTAATAAAACTTTGACGCATCTTGGTTATATCATCGTTAATTAAATTAGAATCATTTTAAAGGTATGATAAACATTTAAATATATTAAGTGTTTATAGCATTTAATATTTATTTTATTATAGAATTTCATTAAGAAAGGAAAGCGTTAAAGGAAAGGAGGTTGAGGAAAGCGTAAATTAAATTGGGTAATTATGTTCTTACATTTATGGTAAACTATCTTTAATTTCTTTGTGATGAAATCGTGTTATATGATTATGACTTTTTTTCTGAGTTGTGATGATTTTCCGCTTCTAAATTGTGATATAGTTTCTTGTTTTCTTACGTGTTGGATAATAACGAATCTTAAATCGTATTAATCGTAAATCATATTATAAAGTTAACTAATTTAATTAGTTATGAATTAATATACGCGTAATTGTATGTTATGAATGCGTGTTGAAAGTGGAGTTATCCTTTATGAATATATTTGGCGGGGCTGATAAATGCGAAATGATGAAAAATGAATTGATATTAGAATGATAATTACTTTGTCCTTTGGATGAGTATTGATAAAAGTTTAGGCGGTGACTAAAGACGGATGATAAATGTAAAAGTAAAAAGTTCAAAATGTTTATGTATCTACCCTATATTTGATTGTTTGAGAATTTCTGTACGTATGATAAAAAAAAATTGGTATGATATTAGTTCTACTTTTCTTGTTTCTTATAGTGTAGCAATAATTCAGAATTTTATTATATATATATATACTAACAGTTGAGAAATATATATATATATATATATATATATATATATATATATATATATATATATATATATATATATATGGATAAATTGTTAAATCATTTGTGGATTGTAGTGGCTCTTGTATGATTAGAGATTTTATTTAAGATTGGAATTATTATGTAAGTTTCTTTCCGTCCAAATAGTTTATTCGCTTTGGTATTAGCTCCGTGGGTAGTGTCATAATCAAATAGTCATTAGGAAGATGATAAATTTTATGAAGAGAGTTACATATAATTATATTGATTGATGTGTAACGGTTATAATAAATTTGTTCCGGTATGGAATCAATTGAAGATGATATGTAGAAAATAGAGAGGCACTACTCAGAATTTGGTGCGCCTAGCGATATATGCATTTACACAAATGATGGAAGAATGACTGAATGATAAAATCGATACATAAAATTTAGTGGAAGTGGTGGGTTTTATTGACAAATACGAAATTATTTCAAGATATGAGCCTCTTTCTCGGGGGACGGGAGGACTATAGAATCGAAAACGGTTGATCTGGATAGAGAAAATTTTAGTCACTGCCCTCAGAAAGAATAGTTGCTTTGCTTCTTTTGCTTTTGAGGCGGCGAAGATGGTGGCGAGGGCATTCAGAGAAGTTTGAAGACTTGCAATCTTATTTCATGGGAAGACTTTGTGAAGACTTTTAGAGATTGGTTTATACCCCTCTCAGCTAGGAGCCAGATGCAGGACAAGTTTATCAAATTATCTGGAGATCGCTTTATCATGCATATGAAGTTGGGTTGATCTTTCAAGGTATGCAATGGATACCAAATACTGAAAAATGTAGGTTTTATCCTGGGTGAAGGATGTAGTCACGCTGATTCCTTTGAGTATTGATAGTATCTTTGTCTTGATGGGCTAGAAGGATAGAATTGGATGTACAAATCTCGAGAGAGGAGATATTGAAGAATGATGAAAGCCAAAATGCGAATGTTCGAAAAATCAAAGCTGGAAGAAGCTTAAGTCGATACAAATGCAGCCGGTAGCGATACATGCCCAAAATGTGGAATACATAAAGGATAGTGTTCCAACTGACAACACTACTTTGGTGTATATAGACATATGGCAAAATCTTGCCCTCTTGAGTTAGAAATCTTCAATGGATGATAAGACAAGTATTCAATCTCCCCAGTGGACTGTTGGTAAACAAAGGATGGGAATCGACGTCATTTAAATCTCGACAAACAAACCCGAGTTTATACACTTCTTGCGCGAAGAAAGAGCTGATGTTATTACGTATGTCGTTATTTAAAATTAGCATTGTTACAATTTTTGTATGTAGATATATTTCTTTATATGTCTACTCATTTATAGGTATCATCTTTATTGAAAATATCGGTTAGAGTTTTATTTGACAAAGCGTATTCATTTATATCGAGGAATTGAAAATTTTGGGATTACAAGTTATCAAAATGTTTGTAGTACTTTCGTGCGAATGAATGGGACTCGATGAATCTTTAGAAATGTTTGTAGTGAACCGAATATTTGTGAAAAAAGCTTGGATCTGATTTAATAGTCTGTCGATATATGAATTTGATGTGATTTTAGGAATGATTATTTAAACATTATCTATTATAGATTATTGTAAAAGATAGTCAAAAAATCAATATTCCGGAAGAATTTGATAGTGTCTTTATAAGTGTTAGCTAAGATAGTGTTTGCATAAAAGTTGAAAGATCTTGAAAATCTATGAAAGTTTTCTTGCTCAGTCACGATGTTCTTAAAGAGGTAAATAAGTTAAAGGATATACCGAGTAGTAAAGCGTCAGAAGTAAGTGCTACGGATGATTTTCAGGTTTACCTCAGAGAGAGATGATTTCTCATTGATTTAATTGAGTGCAAAACACAGCAAAGTATCATATAGAATGGCGAAAATTACAAGTTGAAGAATCAGTTGAAGAATTGTTAGAGAAGGATTTATCGGGACTGCTCCTTGGGAGCTCTGTGTTGTGAAGAAGAAAGATGGGAGCTTAAACACATCGATTATAGAGAACTTAATAACTCACATTGAAGAATAAATATCCTTCGAATTGATGATCTTTTGATGTAGAAGGAAACTGATTATTTTAGATTGATTTAAGATCGGGTTATCATCGGTTGAGAATAAAGAAGATATACCAAAACGCATTGGTCTGAATAGGCATTATGAGTTTGTGGTGATGTCTTTTGGCTTAACAAATCTTTATTTGTATTTATGGATCTCATGAATAGAATCTTTAAACCTTTTATATTCATTTGTGATTGTATTCATAGATGATATTAATTTATTAGAGATGAAACGACTTGAAAACTATCTTCACATTATTTTCAAGCTCAAAAGGAAATGAATTATACAAAATTTTTAAAGTGTAATTTTGGTTAAATAGTATCATATTCTTGGGGCACATGATTAGTAGTGAAGGGGTTTGATGGATGAGTAAATCGAGAAAATAGTGAATGGCAAACCAGCTCATCTGAAGTCAAGTTTTTTTTAGGGTTGGCGGGGATATTACGGAGATTGTTGAAGGGTTTTATGTGTCTGCATTGCTAATTTCGAGCGATCAGTTTGAATAGTCGGATCAATGTGAAGAGAGCTTTTCAAAATTGAAGAATTGTTTAATATTTGTAGGTATTATTATGAGGGCGAAGGATTTCAAATTTATAGTGATGCATCATTAAGAGGCTTGGGATGTGTCTTATCGAATGGAAGAGTGATTTGTATGCTTGAAACAATTGAAAAATCATTAAAAGAATTATCCCATGATAGCTTGCGGTGATATTTATTTGAAAATATGGAGGCATTATCATATGGGTAAGGTGTGAAGTTTTTAGTCGTTTGAAATATATCTTTCGAGAATGAGCTAAATTTAAATGTAAAGCAAAGAAGATGGTTGGAACTCTTTAAAGATTATGATTTGGATATTCAATATCATCCAAGGAAAGCAAATGTAATTGTTGATGCTTTAAGTAGAAAAAATATCGGTAGTGTATTGGTTGATCTCTCAGCGGGAGGAGTTGTTAAAGATTTAAAAAAATTGAAAATTTCAATTATTAAATCTACAAACGACATGCTTTATTATTAAATCAAATACTATACAATCAAATTTGAAAGATAATACGAGATGTTTTACCTCAAGATGATGACTTTAAAATTTTAGATTTGATAAAAATAAAGCCAAATAAGATTTTGAAATCGAAAGATGATTATCAAGATCGTAAGGATTTGATTTCGATGGGAGATTTGAAAGACATCTTACATGAAGACATCATTCTAATTATACAATTCATCCAAAGAAGAAGAAATGTATCAAGATTTTAAAGAAATATTTTGCCACGAATGAAAAGAAGGTGAATTAATTTGTCTATAAATGTCAATCATGCCGATTAATACAACATCGAAGCGCTTTTACTTTTACCAATACTGAGGAAATGACGATATCATATGGATTTTGTAATGGCTTACCTAGATCCGTAAGAGGCTACAATGCTATTTGTATCATTGATAGACTAAATCGCACACTTTATACCTATAAAAAACTGATAAGGAAGAAGGAAGTATGTGATAAATCGTTATGTGTGCTAAAATCTAAATGTCCGATCGAGATGGCCGATTTACATCTGGGATCAGAGAAAAATTCAAGAGTTTTTTAGACAAAGTTTTACTTTCAAGATCGATTTCATCCTCAAACTGACAATGAAAGAACAATTCAAACACTCAAGATTTACTTGAGACTTTATATCCTCGATCAGAGGAAAAAAAATTCATTTAATTGATTGAGTTTGCCTACAATAATAAATTTTTAAACAAGTATTGGTATACTCCGGAAGCATTGTATGGAAAGAAATGCGAACACCGCTTTATTGGTAAACAGATGAAAAGAAACATTGACGCAGATGTAGTAGATGAAGCCACCGAAAAGATCGATTGATGATAGATTAAAGTTGTTCAAGATATGAGAAAATACTATGATGCTAAACACCCAAGAGAGTTTTGAGAATTTGTATTTGCCCCCTACGAAAGGATAAAACGATTTGAAAAGTTGAAAGTTGAGCCCATTATATTGGTCCATATGAAATATTAGAAAGAATTGGGAAAGGCTTATACGCTTTTACCTTCTCACATGCAAAAGAGTGCACAATGTGTTTCATATTTCTTTTCAAGCGAAAATATAATCAATGAGTTCAACAAAATTATTGTGGATTCTATTGATATTCAACCGGATATCACTTTTGTGGAGGAGCCAGAAAGAATTATAAATTATGATATTAAGTATCTCAGGAATAGGGAAATTCCATTTGTCCGTGTACTATGAAAACATGGATCAGATCTAGAAGCTACGTGGAAAAAGTAATCAAAAATGCGAGAACTTTATCCTCAATTGTTTAATTAAAGGCATGTTCATTTCTATTAATGTCATTTAATTTCGAGGACGAAATTTTTATAAGAGAGAGAGAATTGTAATAACCGAAAAAAAATAAAAAAATAAAAAGTTCAATATACCAAAGAAAAAAGAAAAAAACATCGAGGGTGTCTGGCCGACAAATCGAAATAAAACCCCCAAAAACACGCGAGGGAAAGAGGAAGGGAGAAGAAGAGGAGACTCACCCATGCCCTGACGCAAGGCCGACAACCGAGGAGGAAGGAGGAGGCGTGAACCCTTTGTGTCGTCAATCGAGGAAGAAGAAGAGGAGGAGTGCCCCAAATGAGTCTGGTTTCGTACCGAGGAAGAAGGAGGAGAGAAGCACGTGGTGCCATCTATCGAGGAAGAGGAACCGCTGCGCGTATGAGGAGGACTGAAAGGCGAGCCGATGCTTGTCTTAGGGTAAAACTCAAAACCAAGAGGTATTAAGTAAATATAAGTATAAGTTTATTTGAAAATTTATTTAATGTTATTAGCTTTGATTTTAATGTTATTTCAAGTTTAATTTAGGATTCATAATTTTGACTTAAGATTTATAAATTTCAGCAAGAAATGTAAATTGAGAATATGTATGATAAATTAAAGTTAAATAATTTAAGTATTAAACCCTCACATATGAAATTTGATTGCAAATTTAATAAAACTTTGAACCTATGCTAAGTTATATCATCGTTAATTAAATTAGATCATTTTAAAGATGATAAACATTTAATGAAATATATTAAGTCACCAGAACACTTAATATTTTATTTTATGAATTTCACCAAGAAAGGAAGAAAAGGAAGGAGGTCAAGAGAACCGCAAAATTAAAGTGGATAATTATATTCTTACATTTACAGAAAATATCTTTAATTTCTGTGATGAAATACACGTTCATATACGATTATTTCTTTCTATACCGCAGGTGATGATTTTCGCTTCTTCATAAATTGTGATATAAGATATCGCTTTCTTCACGTTAAATAATAATAACGCTAGATCATATCATCAATCACGTTAAAGTTTAACGATTAGTTATGAATTAAAGATAATGCGATAATCAGACGCTATGAACGCGACGTGAAAAGAAATTAATTTACTGATACGGACGAATCAGACGAACGACAAAAACCAAATGAAATCAAGAAATTAGAATAATACTATCTTATTCGGATGAAGATTTGGTAAAGGCTAGACGGTGACTCCAAAGACGGATAATAAATGTAAGTAAAAGTCATACAAAATATTTATGATACCTACCACATATGTTTGATCGCTTGAGAAATTTCTTTTATATACACGTGATAACAAAAAAATGGCGATACTAATTCTACCTTCTTATTTACTATAGAAGATAATCAATTCAATCAATTTTATTCGTTAGCTTAATTTTTTCTGAACCATCCTAACTAAACTACCGAAAGGAAAGTCAGCATCAGAGACTTCGAGATAGATAATTAATATGCCGAAAAAGTATATTTCTAATAAACTTTGTTAGTATATATATATATATATGAGGATAAATTGTTAAATCATTTGTGAATCAGAATTACTTCAGATGGAGATTTTATTTAAGATTGGAATTGTTATGTAAGGTTTTCTTTTATCCGTCCGACCATTTGTTCCCCTTGGTATTCCAAGCTCCTGGGTCGGGTCGTGACATTAGCTTTTGGAGAACTCGACTCAGAGTTTGATTCAATGCCATTAGCTGCATCAGGCAGATAGTGTTCAAAAATATCTTTAACGTTGAAAACTTTTGGGCTTTTCATGGCCTAGTAGATAACCTAAAGCATTATCGTTTAATATCATAAGTATCAAAGATAGTACCATTATTAAGTAAATAATTTGTTATATGTATGAGAGAGAGCAATTTTTATAGAGATAATCATAACAAAATCTCCTTTAAAAGCTTTGTGGCATTGATGACAATCAACATATTTTCTATATTAATCATTGGAGGCTTCTTATCTTTTGTTTAAACTCATGTTGTAATTGAATAATATGATCATCTAACGCCTTGGCATTCCAATATGTAACTTCGAAGGAAATACCCTAAGATTAATCATTGCATTCGACACTTTATTATATATAAAAGAAAATGAAGGCTTGTGGACCAATTAGCCATATTGATAAAGACAAACTCAATTTAGGTAAAAACTTGGTCCCACAATCTTAATCTATTTCATATTATGCTTCAAATCGTAGAACAACGAGTTAGATTTATAACATCAGCATGCCCATCAATTTGGGGATCATAAGTAATGTTGAATGTCAAAGCAGTGTCAAAATTTTTTCATAAAGCACACCAAAAATGACTTATGAACTGAACATGACAATCTAAAGTAATAGTGTTAAGCACACCATATAAGCTAAAAATTTCATGAAAGAATAAATTGGCATTGTTCATAACATTAGTAATTTTTCGATAAAGAATAAAATGAGCCATCTTTGAGCAGCTATCAACAACAACAAAAACAAAGTCTTATCATTGAGTCACCAATATACCCTATATAAATTCCATGATGATATCTTCTTATATGATACTTGTAGTAGGCAATGGAGCATAGAGGCCATTGTTTTAAGAGTTTCCTTCGGCAAATTGACACATTTAACTTTACATGAATGTAGTAATGACTCAATGCACTCATAGACAAATGCAATGCTCCCCAATAGCAACTATTATCTTGTCACAACTAGCATGTGTGACTAATCCGCTAGTGTGTAAATCTGTAGTGGAAATTCATGGAAGGAAGTATATGGGAGGCAAAGTTAAATTCCTTTAAACAAAAAATCCTTGTTATGTAATATGATCACCAAATAGGTTCATCGACTTCAAATTGATATTTGATGCACTTGAAGCTCAATAGTAAGTAGTGTAGCTCGGCATCATTAAGCGTTATTGAGGTGACCAGATCAATATTTGAATAAAATATAAATTTTGCAAGCAAAGAGCCCATCAAGCATGACTATAACAAACATTTCATAAAAGAGATGATACTTCAAATTTTGAAACAGAGGAAGGATTGCTTAAAATTTTCTGTTCACACATCATCTATTTTGTAACATGTCTTGGAAAGCTTCTTGCTAAAACATTTGAACGTCATCCCACATGAAAAAAGATTGCACTAATCTTCATGGCACACTCATCAACCTCTACTTCAAACATAAGTTGAAATTTGGTGCCAAAACTCGAGCGAAGCTAAGCTTTTATTTCAACATCTTGAAACTCCTCTGAGCAAATTTTCTTTGTAAGAGAATTTGTGATTGGTGGAACATGGATACTAAAATTGCAGGTGAATCAATAATAAAATGTAGAAAGTCCATGAGAGCTTCATACTAGTGGATATTGGTCAGAGTCGGCCACTCCATGATGCTACAAATCTTACCTAGATCCTATCACTTCAACTACATAGCCAAGGAAGACAACCCGAATGGTTAGATAGATGCTTTTTTTTTAATTCAAGAATATATTATTTTCATCCAACACCACCAGGACTGTTTAAGGATGTTTGCGGTTTCCTTACATCATCTTACTGTGTTCAGGAAAGTGTTCAGCACAGGTCACAAGTTCCCCTACATCCCTTTCAACCAATTCGACCTCCATAGAATCCTCTTCATCACTATACTCATCTACTCCTAATCTTCATTGTATTTACAATCAAGGCTTTCTGCTACAGACATTCATTATATTTGGGGTTTGTTTGGTTGCATGGATAGTAGCAAATGACTGAAGGTGCTCATGGCAGATTGTAGTTGAGTTCATTTTTTTTATTCTAGGAAGGTTATGGCAAGTTTATAGTAAGTTGGCGGAGTTCTGCTTTGTCATTTGATGGTTCCCTAAGAGCCTTTTAATTTGAGGAATACCAATTAAAACTTTGGGACTAATTACTCATAGCCTTATATAATAAATTGATGACCTCAAATAATTGCCAAATGGATTGGACAGACAGTTAATCATAGATAATTACTTTAACCCTTTGAGATGATGTGACCCTTAATGACATTTCGATTCAAGGAGAGCAGCTTAGCATTCAAACAATAAAACTATTTTGTATATTCATCTATTGAACACCCTAACTGCTAATATTATTGATATTGTTTGTATAAGAAATGTTCATAATCAATGGGAAGAAATCACTCCCTAATTAGTTTGTGCATCCTAGACCACAATCAAACTGGCCACTTACCATCTTGTCATTGTTACATTTGTATTTGTTCCCACCAAGTAGCAACTCCACCTTTGAGTTACAGGCCCATAATTTGGCATTTTTTTTTAAATGATCTACATGCATTCAAAAGAGATTTCTGCAAACTTAAAGCAATCTAAACAATCCCCAATGCACATGCATGGTATATCAAACTTAAGTTTAAAGTCTCGTAGATATTAATGTTGCTTATGGAAATGTTGACTATGTCCTGGTTGCTGTACGACCATTCTTCCATTTCTTCATTTGTCTCATATATAGAAAATTCGCTCCTTAGAGCTCAACGTGAGAAAAGATCGAAACTCAACGTGAGAAAAAATTGAAATCAAAACTAGTTAAGTCATTGAATTTCCCTCCATGTTGCAACCTTTGTTGGATCGGAATTTTTTGCAGAGATGCTCATTGAGTGATCTCACACATGTTATGTAGTTTTTTCACATGAAAAAAAAGATTCAAAAAGATCTATAGACTATTTATAAGAACAATTTTGAAATAGCCTATTAACTCCTCAAATCTGATCTAAATAAACAAAGAACTATTTAAATCGTATTTGAGGAGTAAAAAGCTAAATTGAACATATATAATATTAGACAAAAATGACCTGATATAATAGTCTTATAAACCGTTTTAACCTATTTTTCAATCTCTTACCATTATAATTAAAATCTTTTGTACATCCAAAGAGAGGTTGTTACGTGGTTGCCCTAGTGAGTCAATGGATGTCCATAGTGACTACACAATAAATCTACTTTTACATCGTGATGTTCACCTCTCCACCACTGAATATAAGCTTAGGCTCTCTAAGTTCTAATACCACCTAGCAATGGGAAAGATGACAAAGAGCTGAAATGAAAGAGAAGAGTGCTCCCTCAATGGAGCAATAAAATAAAGAACAAGAAATAAAAGAAATGAAATGAAATAATAATATTTAGGCTACCTCCATTCCTCCACTATGCTCCCTGCATATAAACAACAACAACCTTCTACAGGTGGGACAAATGAGGCAGCCATATGGAGGAAAGAATGTATAAAGCAAATAATAGTGCTAACTCACTAACACAATAAAGAAAAAGGTATTAATTCATGATATCAAAGTAGAAATTAAAATACAGTAGATTAAGATCTCCATGGGTGACTTAATCATGGCTTAGGTAAGGTACCACATCAATCGCCACCAATAGGCTTAAGCTTAAGTAAAATATGTTTCATGTGATTGGTGGCTCCCATAAGTGTTAGTCATCTTATACCATGATTGAGCAAAATTCAATAATTGGGGAATCTCACAACATATCAACATAGTTGAGTGGGTTTCTGATATATAACATTTAATGGTTTTAAAAACTTTTCATTTAAGCAATGTTGATGGTGTACATGGAGCTCTCATATGACAAGATAATTATTAAGGTATGTGAGAGCATTAAGTCTAGTTCCACATGAAGATAATTGAAAATATTTTAACAAAGAAATAATAAGTATTTGGCCCTCGACATATACTTAAGCTTTTGGGTTAAAAATGAGTTTGCCCATTGATGTATCTAACATTTGTCCCCATTTGATTGACACTTAATAGCATGCCTAAGATGCATGTCGCTAAGTTACAAAGGCTCTCAAAAGAACTCACCTTCTAAAACGAATGTCTCAAAAACATATAAGGTTCCTAGATGGAATCTCACTTCAATGAAGCACCTGAGACATTTTCATATTGCCTTGATACATATGTTCTAAGAGTTCATCCATTTAAAGGACAAGTAGAAATGAAAGTATCTCAAAGATGTGGAGCACACATACTAGTGAAAACTCAAAAAATGGTCACAAAAATGGTGGAGAGGTAAAAGTAGATCTATTGTGTCCACAAGAATAAGGACAAGATGGATCAATTGCCGAATAAGCTAAAATGGCAAAGGTAGAAATGTGATGTAAAAATAAATGGAGCAAAAGAAACTTCATCCTGACAACAACACATACAGACAAGAAAAGGACAACTATAAACAAATAAAAGCTCTTGTTCATAAAATAAGAGAAAGCGATGGAAATAAAACTAAAAAAACTAAAACAAATGCAGAATTCAAAGCATATGCTTTTAATCAATCAGCACTCTCCCATTTCCGTACATATTCCTTTCAGGAATAAATTTTGGATATCTAAATTAAATTTGGCAGGATGAGCTTCCATGCCACGCATTAAGGATTGGAGTAAACCACGATAGTCAAAGACCTTAACTCAAATAAATAGCTAAGTTCTTCCCGAAAGCCAGCAACCGCATCATTACGAAAAAAAATCAAAATTGAATTGCATAACCCAATATGAGCTTTCACGCTACACATTCTCACAATAAAGGAAACACAAGAAAGCTCTACTCACGTTTTCATGATCCATATGCCGAAGCAGCTTAATCTCCCGCAGAGTCCTCTTGGCATCAATTTTATTATCAAAAGCATTACCAATCTTCTTAATTGCTACCTGCTCCCCTGTCTCTGAATTCAACGCCGAGCTGAACCACGGAAAATAGCCAACTTTATCCAATCCAAGCGACTAAATGCAACAAAGGACACCAAAAAATAGCAAAGGCATAAGATAGAAGGTGCAAATAAAAAAATGAAGAAATAGAAATTGCACCAGACGATCCCATATGCTCCCTTCCCGATTGGCATGATGGGTGGCTTGTACTTGGACGTGACCTCGAAAACGTTGCCGAAGATGTTGTACTGGATGAACCGACCGCCATAACTGAGCGTGGCCTGGATGCTCTCCAGCCCCGGCGGCTGCAACAAACCCGCGGCGGCCTGATGCATGACAGGAGCCCGCGCCTCCGCCATTTCCGCATCCGCCGAGTGGGCCGCGGCGTCCATTCCTCTTGCCCTCTACACCAGAAAGAATAAACCCTAGATACTGTAGAGAGCGAGAGACGGAGAAAGAAGTGCAAAAGCACAAGAGACGCTGTTTCCGTCGTCCATATACTGGCTAAAATTTATTCGATCCGAACGTTGATCCTCGCTTCTAATAAAAATAGTAACTGCAGGAAGAGATCAGATAAGAAGTTAATGTTAATCAAGCTCCGTTCAGCTGTGATTTTCAGAAAAAAAAATAATAATAATAATAATAAATAATTAAACAGAATGAAATAAAGGAAGGAAGACAATATTCATATTTAGAGCTAGAGTGAAATAAAGGAAGGAAGACATATTTTGCATTTTCATTATTTTTTACTTGAAAATATTTATTTTTAAAGTAATAATCATATTATAAATATTCATAGACATGTCAAAATCCGGTAGAATGCTTTAGATGTTTAATTGTGATCTACTTATAAAAAATTAAATTGAAAGGTATTTTTACTTTGCACATGATACATGCATGATATCATTAAGCAAATATGTGGTTTTATCATAACTCATCAATTAGCTATTGATTATAAAACATTATCTCACAACAATGAAAAAATATAGTATAAATTAGATTAGAAATTAAGGAAATATTAGCATGCAATGGATATATATATATATATATATAACTAGTTCAATATCAAACATAATACTTATATAATATTTTAAATTAACTTATATATTTATATCATAGCTTATCATTTGATTATTGATTATGTAAGATACATAATTATAGTGATGAAATATTATATAACTTAAATTAAGTTTTTATTAAGTATTAATATGCCATTCTTAGACATATAACATCAATTTTCTTATAGAGATAAAAACTAATTAAATATGAAGAAAATATTTTCCTCCAAAGAATAAGTTTTTAATAACCATAAATAAATTCACATAAAAAAGTTTCTTTTCTAGCCTATATCATCTTTTAAAATTTCATGCAAGAAAACAAATTTAAATGAATTCTTAGATAAGAAACTAATATCCAACCACTTAAAGCACAAATTTCTTAAGAAAATTTTCCTTATAAGTTTGCTAAAATAGAACCCCGAGTCTTGCTCTCTTTTTCTTTTCTCTATATGAGCACTTTCCAACAATTTTTTATGGTATTTTTCTTAAAGAAGAGGCTTTCTTTAGTTAGTTTTTCTTAACTATTCCCTTACCACCCAAAGTAGTTATGGAATTTACATTTAGGTTTTTTTATGCAACATGCCACACTCTCATATAATAATCATATATTGATCTTGATAGTAATTAATAATAAGTATTGACTTATATTAAAAATATTACTTACCATTAATCTTCATTAAATATTTTAATTATAATTTGAATAATGTCATCATATTTTAGTTCAAATTTACTAACTATCTCTTAATATTTTAATCAGTACTTATTATTTCTTATCTAAATGTGAAGTTCTTATATATTCTAAATGCTAATGAATTCATTAAATTCGATCTCAAGTACTTCAAAAATATTCAAAATAAATAATATAATTTTAAATTCAACATCTAAATACTTTGATGAATTAACTTCTTCATGTCATGATTTGTACAATTCATGATAAATTACATGTTATCTTATTATTATATTTATTTTGTAAAATATGTACATAAATTGTAAAAAATTTATCATTTATTTTTTTTATAAATTATTATAGTCATTAATCCTAACAAAAAATTTCCCCCTAAAATTTAAGAATTTTATAATGTTATTCAAAATCAATATAATTGAGGGTATAATTGTTTAATCTTAGATTTCTTTTTATAAGTTGCATTCCTTTCATATCCATGTTTTTACATAATGTTTACAAAGGGGATCCTCATACTCTTAAGTTCTTTTACATTTATAAGAATAAAATGTTAGCGAAATTGTTGTGTTTAAATATCTATTTTGTGCCTTAAAAAATGATATAATGTGTTATTTTCAATTTATTTTTGATATTTTGACATAAAATTCTGATATGAAGTAAAAGGTACAAAAATGCTAAGTTTCGGGACTATCACTTCATCAATGTACAAGGAAATACCATGCAATAGAGATAGAGAAGACAACGCCTAGGCATTGAGAAACTAGCACTTTCGCACTTTCGCAGAAGGATTTTGGATTACCAAATAGAGAGTATGGCGCTAAAGTGGTGAAATGGCTTCATAGTGCTTAAGAAGCCTTCATTTTGATCAAAGATAGAGAGCATAATGCTTAAGTGCTAGGAAGCTTGCACCATAACACTAGATTCCTTCAGAAATTTTATCTATACATAGAGAGTTCAGTGCCTTGGCGCTAAAAAGTTGGTGCCACGACACTAGGGATTTAAAAAAAAATTTCATTATGGAAAAAAGAGTGGGTTGGCATTGAAGAAGCGGTGCCACAGCACCAAAATATTCACATTAAAGTAGAAGACAGAGAGTAGAGTGCCTTGACGTTGAAGAATCAGCTCTACACTAACGCCATGGTACGATAGCCTGACATATTTAATTCATGCTATTTCAGCGACCGGTTTAGGCTATTTTGGGGTAGATTAGAGGAGTTGTTGGTAGGACTGGTGATTACTATTAAAGGAGACTTCGGGCTATAAAATGGAAAGAAAATGTAAGTAGAAAATTTGTTGGCAATGTGTGAAGTTCAAGTGTTTTGAGTGTGAGTGTAACACTTGGAGAGTGAGACTCTTAAGTACTGTCTATAATCTATTGCTTGTGATCATGTCGAGATGTTCATGTGTTTTTTGTGTTAAAGATTGAAGAAGGAAAAGATATATTAGAAGGTGATTACATTAAAAGAGGCAAAAGAACTTGGATTAAGAGCAAAATTAGAAGACATGCTCAATTTACTCTTCCTTTCTTTTGATTTTGTTTAGAATGATTCCATACATATATGGATGCCAATATTTTTATCCTTCTATAATATGAGCAACTAAAGTATTAGTGCTCTAAATTTATGTTGATCTTGTGTTGATTGTTGTGTATTATTGTTGATGTAAGTAATATAAAAGAAAATTTTTTGTGCATCCAATATGAATTTATTTTACTTTTCTTTATGCTTCATTTACTTGTGATCTGGCCAATCATAAACTTAAAATTAAGAGTAATCTTGAGATATTGGTGGAGTCGTAGTGAAATAATTAAAAAAAAAAGAAAATGGATTTACTATATATATATATATATATATATATATATATATATATATATATATATACGATATTTATGATTTATGATTTACAATCATATAAAGGAGATGAATCTATTAAAATCACTTATTTTTATTTGATTATAAAAATATAACTAATTAGTTTTAGTGATTATGTTGTATTGATCTAGGCATAGATAATGTGACACTTAAGCCTCTAGTTGACAACTACAAATTTTAAAAACTCACATTAATTTAGTACATAAAATCAACTAAGAATTTTATAAATTAATAGTACATTTTTAAAAATAAGAAATATCACATTCTCTAAAAATCATCTTTATAATTTTAAACTCTTTTAAAATTTCTGCAATTTGTCTTGATTGTATAAAAAATAGGCTAGTAAGAGAATAGTAATTAACATAATTGAAAATTATGCAATAGATTCTCATGAGAATGATACTTGTTTTATCACTATATTATTTAAACAACATGTTGTTGACATAACTTATAGTGAGGTTGACACTTATTACTCATTAGACCTAGGATCCAATCTTGGCATTGAGGTCATCCTTCACTTAGACACTATGCCACATCTAATGGTTAGGTGGAACCCTAAACAAACCCAAAATCTCATTGGAGTCAACCTCAAGGCCAAACCCATTTGGCAAGTGGACCCCATATAGCCTAATTAATCAAAGTCCTCATATATTACACTCCATTGATCCTAAATAAAATTTAACAACAATCGCAATCACCCAAGTATAAAATGAAATCCAATTATCCCCAAATAAGTTATTCGGCCCACTTAACCCAAGCTAGCCCAAATAGAACCTATATGACCAAATTTTGATCAACCTTAAGTTATGTTAAGTTTGGTTGACCCAACACTTCAAAATCACCCCCAAACACATAACTAAGTATATCCCATGCCAAAGTGCAACCTATCTTAACCTAAGTTGACTCAACTAGACCCATTAAAGATCAAAACTCAATTTCAACTCTTTGACAAAAATTGAACTAAACTAATTAGTCCAAAACATTACAGGTACATTATCAAGCATAACCCAGCCTCAAATAAAACTCAATTTGGTCAATTAACCAAGTGACCTATTTAACCCTATATGACCCAATTAAGCTAACACTCAACCTAAATCAAATTCAACCAAGACAACGCTTAAAATTGATCTCAAATTGATTGTTGAACATAATTTAATGATTAATTGAACTCAATTTGGCCAACCCAACTAATTGACTTCACTTAGCCCAATTTGACTTAAAAGTTCAATTGAATTAAAACTCAATCTATCCCAAATTCAACCAAACTAAAGCTTACAATCATTCCTAAATTCATCACCAAATATGTCCCAACTCTTGATTGAATCCAATTTGACTAGATTGACCAAGTTGGTTTACTTATCCCAATTTGACCTCAAATTGAGCTAAATCTTAATCGAATCCAAATTAAATCAAACTAAAACTTACAATCATTCCCAAATTGATGATTAAGCATATCCTAGCCTTCATTTGCAATCAATTTAAATAATTTGATCAAATAAGTTAACTTGACCCATTTGAGCTAAATTACAATCCATTCCAAATTGGATTAAACTAATTAGACCAATATGTTCCAAATCGTCATTTGAACATGACTCAATAGCCTATTGGGCCAAATTTGACCAATTGGCCAACTTGACTCAATTGAACCTAAATTGGCCTATAAGAGTTCAAATAAGCCAAATTGAACCAAACTTTACATGACTC
This sequence comes from Cymbidium sinense, assembly GCA_021442155.1. Classification (NCBI taxonomy): domain Eukaryota; kingdom Viridiplantae; phylum Streptophyta; class Magnoliopsida; order Asparagales; family Orchidaceae; genus Cymbidium; species Cymbidium sinense. The sequence goes on along the minus strand of CM038226.1, from coordinate 60,281,324 downwards.
ATCTTTGGACTACCCCACACATACCTAAGTGGATCCAACCCTTGGTGAACCCGGTTCAATTCAAACCAAGCGAACCAATAGTTCCAAATATAAAAAAAAAAAAATCTAAGAATAATAAAGTCCAACCCCTCCCTTTGGCCAAAGTAGCACTCTTAGCATACCTTGAGTTCACCCATATTAACTAAGCTTGACCCAAGGCTGTTTGGTTCGACCATTGACCAAGGTGAAGTCACCTTTACCTTGGCCAACTCATGGATTGTCCATTTCACTATTGGCCACCAAACTCCTCTAGCTACCAAGGGAGGGCCAACTCAAAAGTACCATGCTAATTCTGGCCACTCTTATTGCCTGGCTGGCTGGCTAAAGCTAAAGCAACCCATTTTGGTGGATCATATGTGGAAAGAGATATACCTCTTCCCACTTATTTAAACTTAACAAACACCTTCACTTGACCCCAAAGCTAGTCTTGAGCATACCCTAAAGACTCTCGAGTATCCCATCACTAGTGAGAACAACCCTTTGTTCTCACATCTGTACCACACACCCAACCTCAACAAAACTCCACCTTGGCTTAATTCCTTCTTCCTCATCTGTAACATACTCCAACAAACTCAAATGAATCGAGAAATACACAATTTGAACACCAGAGATAGGATTTAGATCAAACTCCTGGGAGAACTAGCGGAGCTTAATCACTGGAATAATCGACAAGGAGGCAAAAAACCATCTTTTGAGTAAGGACAATCATTCAATCAAATTAATTCATAATTTAACTTTTGAATCTCTTCAATGAATAAAGGGATGGTGTGGAAAAATTTTTAGTAAATTTTCTCTCTTCAAATGAGTTAAACTCATTTAAAGTCAAGCATGTTAAGTAAAGGAAGCCTAATTAAGTTTAAGTGTCTTATTTTTATAATTTTGTCTTTATAATTAATGGCTTAAGTAAATATCCTTATGGCACTTAGTCATCTCCTTCATTATCTTCAATTTGTATGTTGCTTATTAGTCATGTACACCTCATATGTAAAAAAAAATAATGTACTATGTTAATTTTATTCAAGACTATTATCTCTAATAAATTCTAAATGTTATTTTCCTTACACATAAATCATGCATGCATATATTTGTTTAAGTGAAATGACCAAGAATGTTTCAAACATGTCAATCATATGTATAATCAACTCTTTCTTAAGGTATATAGTCTAGAAATCCAATGTTGGAGGGTTATTGGTTTAATGGATGTCTTGATTGACTTCATACCTCTAGTATAATAATGACACATACCTATAGAAATGTAAAGCGAAGTGCATATATTGAATGAAATTAATTTCAAATGCATCATTTAAGAATTTCATCTTTTGGATGTTTACATCTACAAACATGTATACATGGTATAGCAAGTATATAGTCTAGACACTCAAGATCGTAGGGCTATTGGTTCGAAGAAGGTTTTGACCTCAAATTTTTTATTTAATAATGACACATACTTGCAAATATCAAATTGTACATGCAGATATATGCATATGCATGGATAATCAATCCTCTTTGCTTTACAAAAAGAATGCATCCATATTCATACACATAACTTAATTAAATTCCCTCATTTAAAAAAAACACACATATATGAACTCATATTTAGATTGTGTGCTCCATTAAATCATGCATAAAAAAAATATGTTTTCTTAAAATCTCGTTGAAATATTCTCTAAGCTATAATAACACAAAGATGGCATTCATGAAATGAACATCAAAGTGATGAAATAAGTTGGATAAGTGCCGTGGGGAAGATTATGACTTTTGTCCTTAATTTCAAGATGTCTTTTTAATGATCATAATTTCATTTAAGCCTTTCCAAACTTAGGATTTAATAAAACTCATAATGCTTCATTAAGAATATTAAAAGTCATAAAATTCACCTCTAAAATGAACATAAGTTTAGGATGTAAGGAAGAGTTAGCCTTATCATAAGTGGGGCCCATTATTTCCTCATAATCTTCAAAATATTAAATTGAACTCAAACTTAAAATAAATTAAAATTTAAAATCCATCATTAAATCATTAATCATTTTAGTTAGAACCATCCAAAGGTAACAAAGTAAATCTAAATTGTAATTCAAACATTAAAGACTAACTTTGTCTCACCAAACTAGCCTCCACAAACACATTAGATTGATATGTCACTGATCTTAGAACTAGGTTAAGCCGATAGTTGATTATGGGTTACTTTCTTATTTTGTAGTGTACTATTATAGACTAGATGTTAGGATTATTTGTACACCAGTCTGGATGGTAGGGCATTATTTATTAGATAAATGATGTCTTTTGCATGGGGTTGTTCCTGATAAAAGGGATCAATGTAATAATAAAAATTAAAATTAAATACTTTTGCTTGTAAATGATACTTACCTCTTAAGCATAACTCATTATGACAGGTATGACAGGTGGGTTTGGCACCCGCTAATGCTAAGTCTAATTATGTGATATATAATAATTTGATGTGTAGTTGTGTTATAGCTAACTTTTATTTTGTAGGTTTAGTTAGGATTTTATTTTTAAAATTTTTATATTAGTAATTAGGTTAGAGCCATGAGGTTTAGGATGAGCATCAGCTAAAAGGTATAAACCTCAGTGACTAAGTGAAGCCTATGGTACACAACACTTCGAGGTGAAGAAATGAAGATTCCTATAAGCTTCCTTTAATTTGTTTTTACATTTATTGTAATTTGGTCTATATAAGGGCAAAGCTCTATAGTCTATCTTTTTTTCTTGGGTGTATAGCAAAACCCAATTGCACCAGCTTTTCTTAATTATTCTTTTAGTTTGATATTATTTGGTATGTTTACTTTATTTATGCACTAGAAATTGCATTTTTTTCTTAGGCTTCTTAAAGTGTGATTATTATTATATAGAATAGATTTTAATAAGTTATTTAATATTTAAATTATCTACCCCAATTTAAAATCAACTTGAATAAAAAAAATTAATATAATTTATAACCTCATCTTAAAGCTTAAGAATTAATCAATTAAGAGATTTAAGAACAATTAAGTCTATGATGGATATATAGTCATATCATATGCATCTTGCCTTTCCTCTCTTGAATAAAGAAGATCTTCACTCATTACATGATAAAGGAAGTGCAAGAGCATTGATAGTAGTCCCCTTGAGTGAAGAACACATTCTTCATGGATTGACATAACTTGATTTCATCAGGCATATAAGTATACTTGCCTACTCAAGCTTGAGTCAAATTTAAGACTTTAAAATATATAAAAAATATAAAATTTTTCTTACATTAGCATAATACATTACTCATACAATTCACGATCTATAATTCTACGGAGTGAATTTAGGCTCATAGGCTTGCAATCTTAATAAATAGTAACTTAGAGATATTACCTACATAAGACTTAGCCACATGATTTTAACTTATAAGAGGTGTTAGTTGGCAACCCTTCCAAGCAATTGTAAGTCCATAAGAGTTGAGATGGATTCATTCTCTCTAGTGAAACTGAACCAACATATCCCAATTTTTTTCTCGTTAGATTGGGCTGATCTCTTAGCTTGTGCTTGAGCATTACAGATTCAAGATCAAAGAAGCTTATTTTTCCTTTGCTACTCGCATATATTCTCACCTCTTCAGTTTTTCTATAATCTAATGTTATTGGGATTCAAGTCATAGCTTTTTAATAAAGTATTAAATAAATAATAATAATTCTCCATTTCTAAATCATAATGCCTCACCATAGGGTAGACTAAGGTACTCATAAGGCTTCCTAGTATCATGAGTGTCTTATAGTTATCTTCCCTTGGGCTTTATTAAGAACTCTTCCCAATTGAGCTTTCCCATTTGGTTCCAAAAATTCCTAATCCTTCACTTAAGCTTTGAAATTCACAGGGATGTTAATCGACCACTTTAATTGAGTGTTTTTCTAGGAGATCTGTATCTCATAAGATGTAATTAACTATGTGGGCTTGCACTTTTAAGGAACTTATAACCCAGCTTAAATAAACCAAATATAATTTCATCCATATAAAGAGGGGAAAAAATCTCTAATATACATAGATCCATTAGCCTTAAGAGTCCTTATTAGATGATTGAGTCCATCGTAGGGTGACATTTCTAACTTTCAAGATAGTATATCATTCCTTGATGAAGTACTTGCTCATTTCAATAAGTGTCCCTAAGTTTTGTATGATGTCCTCATCACACATTTTTAAACACCTTGAATTTTATGGTGACTCTATTGGGGAAAATTTATCTCTCCCTCTTTAGTGATTGGTTAACATCCCTATTCATCGATAGTATGTTTGTACCGCTTGTAGACTTAGATTACCTTTGATTCTATTTGGCACTTCACCCATTTCTACCTTTGGTAATGGGCTAACATCTTTGTTTTTTGGTCCTAAAACATCTCATTTATTATTGACAGACAGGTAGGTTCTAGGACCACCCTATTGGACCCCTAATGGGATTTCACTATCCTAAAATATAGTAAGCCTTAAACTTTGCTAAATACTTAACAAAATAATCTCTTTGGAATCTTCTACTCTCTAAGTTTAAAGGTTTTCCATCAAAACCTATCGTCATGCTCAAACACAGTGGATGAAGTTTTCAAATCTACAAACATTGAACCTACTTTATATGGGGGTTCAAAATAAAAAAGAAAACCTCTATAAAGTTCTTCCAATAATTAAACCCCATCCATCATAATTAAATTTGATTAATTGTTTCTTTACATAATAGGAGAAAGGAACCTAAGATAAAAAATCTCTATATTCTCCAACCAACAATCATGTCTTATAGCAAATTGATCTTTCCTTATTACTGGGTTAGACTTGGCTATAGATTAAGCCTAGTTAACCAACAAGCATGTAATCAAGTTTGGAATGAGCTTCGAGGATCTCAAGATGACATATGATGGTCACACCTTTATCATAGTGGACCACAAGGGGGTGATTGATATAAATATGTTACTACAATTTGACTTGAGGTCTAAGGTAGAGTTCCTCTCACTAAAAAGGAAGTCCATTGGGGTTCCCACTATGTCACTTATATCTATTATCTTCACCATTAGTAGGGTTTTCACATTTGAAGCAACATTTAAGATATCCCCAACCTTTGAGGGGAAGGCCAAAGCTGAGCCGATGGTTATGTCATTTGTGATGTACCACATCAAAGGAGGAATGGACTTATAACGTGGTCCAAACCAAAAGCATAAATTATGAGAATTTTTATTTTACTTTATGTGTTATGGTATTTTTATGTTTATGTCCAATGTGTTATATTATGTAGTAGTGGACATATTTAATCATGTTTAAGTGTTGTATAAGAGTTGTGAATAAAATTATTTAGTATTTAGTGTCAAAAGTGCATCAATGGAGTAGCACTTATGTGCTAACTTTCTAGCACTTTGGCACTATGGCCAATTCCTTATAAGGTGTCTGAACAAAGAAGTCAGTGCCTAGGCACTAGCTTGTGGTGCCTTGGCTCTACGAAATGACAAGTTTAGACTTTTTAGTTTTCAATAGTTTTTTCGAAGGCACACATCTCTTATGTTGTTGTAACTTATTTAAACTCTTATTTTGACTTAATGAAAAATATTAGACTATTTTGAAAAACTTGAGTAAAGACTCTTTGGTTGGAGATTGGTGGCTAACAGTTCGAGGGATTTAGTGATCTCTCGCTAACATTCTACTTGGGTGAGTAAGATTTTCTCATTTTTACCACTTTGGTGAGTGGAAGTTCTAGAGCACACCTTCTTCCTCCATTCGCTATGATGTTCTCTCCAATTGCTCAAATTTTAGTATCAGAGCAAATAGTTTGGAGGCTTGGAGAAAGTGTTCATAAATAATTCATATCAAATCTAAACAAGATTGGCTCTATATTTTGGATTTTGTGTAATTTTCTTTATATATTTAGTGGTTTTGCATGGAAACACATGCTAAATTCAAGTGGTAAGCAATCCTATAAACATTTATTTTACTACAAACTAGTTGTCTCCACTCATAAATCCTATCCTTTCCCTATTTAACCTAACCACAAGCCATAATACTTAAGTGACAACTTGAGTAAGAGAGTTAACTAAAATAGACAAACATAATATACATATTTTACATAAAAATTGAACTCATATCCTTAAAGATCTTATGTTTATTTCTTTGTATATTTATTTAATGTTTTGTAGTATCTTCAAATTATTTTGTTCCTATTAAAGGCTAATCATTTCTAAAATTGTGCATCTCATTATGTTAAATCTAGATTACTTAACGAATATTTAAAATTTCATTTGAAGTGACAGTTGTATTTTTATGTTTATGTTATGTCACCCAAATTTGTTAGCTTGGACCAACTAGAAGACTAAAGCAGGAGGATAGATGAGATCACTATGTGAAGTAAAGAGAAACTGACAAGTCTAGAAGACCTTCTCATGAACCTAGCCAAAAAAGTTTAAACTTTGAGTATTAGGCTTTAAACCCCACCAACTATCCTACACCCGGATGACACAGAATTTGTAAAAGGGGAAAATATTGAACTTCTTAAGATGACTATCCTGTGAGAAGGCCAAACTTGAGAGCATCCTTAGATAAGATCATCTTAGGGTCCACGAAACTTTACTTGAACCTACAAAATAAGTTAAGATAGAAGCTCTAATGTATGATGGTGTTCATGATCCCAATAAATAATTAGATTGGTTAACATAAATGGATGATTTATTTGATTAGTATTATATTGATGATTATCAACAAACTATGTTTACCAAAATGAAATTGGTAGGTCATATGAAAATATATTGGAATAATATTTTAGCTAAAAAAAAAGAGTTTTGGTAGAAACCTCATGACATGAGTAAAAATAAAGAAAATTTTAAGGGCTAAATATTATCCTAGAAATCATGGTAAAAGGCTCCACAAATAATTGACTTATTTTAAATAAATAAATATGATAGTAGTGAAATATATGAATACATTTGAAGACTTAATAGCTAGAACACACTACACTGATCTAGAGTATATATAGCTAATAAATTTGTCACTGATTTAAAAAAAGACATTTGAAATGAGGTAGAGCTTCATGATCCCCATATCTTAGAAGATGCTTTTTACTATGCTTTACTCATAGAAAAGTATAAGAAAGCTGCATCCACTTCCAAGATGAAAGCTCAAATATCCTTTAAATATCTAACTACATCTCAATCTCAAAAGGCTATTATTAGACCCAATCCTTCTACATCAAATAACCATTCTTATATGACCCCCACTAAATATACTTCTAAAAATATGTGAGAAATAATTTGTTTCAAATGTCATAAGAAGGGTCATATGCAAAATTAATGTAGAGCTAAAACCATGTTCTTAGATAAATTGAAAGATTTAGAAAAAGAAGAGAATATTGAAGAGATACATTGTGATACACCACTGTTAGATGAAAATATGGATCCAAATATACATAATTCAATGCTAATTATGAGGTGTATGACTACTTCTATGGAAGAAGAAGACTAGAGAAGTAGGAATATTTTCTCAATGTATATCTTATGCAAATAAATGAGATGTAAGCTAGTAATATACAAAAGTAGTTCTATGAATGTTGTATCAACCCATGCTATCATTAGAGCCAACCTTATGACTGAACCTCACTTAGAACCATTCCAAGTCAATTGGGTAAATCACTCATCCCTTAAAAAAACAAACAAGCAAATGTCTTGTTCTAATTAAGATAGATAACTATATTGATCAAATTTGGTGTGATATTCTCCCAATAGAAATAACTCATATCTTGTTAGGAAGATCATGGCTTTATGATTTGAATGCAATACATTATGGTTGTGAAAAAAATTATATATTCAAAAATAATGAGATAATAATTAAATTATTCCCCATAAAACTTAATGAAAATAGGTCAATTACACCCCCACATAGAATTCTTCTTGCGTCTCCTCGTAAACCTAATTCTGAACTACAGCCTAAACTAAACTAAGAGAAAAATGCAAAACTCTAGTTAATAGTGATATCACCATCTAACAATAGGGATGATACTTCTCATATACATTTCATACGTGCAAATCTCTTAAAATGCAAACCATAAACTTAGGGTATAGACACTTAGTTAGAGAGTTCAATGATCCTACTTTTTATTTATCTTGCACCTTTGGGAATTCTCTATTGATAATAATAATCACCACATATCTACTGTGGTTTTAGATCTATTATCTGAATTTACATATTTGATCCTTGATGACTTGCCCAATAAACTACTACCATTAAGGGATATACAATATGCTATGGACCTAATTCTTGGTTCACAAATGTCTAACTTACCTTATTATAAAATGAATCTAATTGAGCATGTAGAATTAAAATGAAAAGTAGATGAACTCCTGAAGAAGGGTTTTATTAAATAAAGCCTTAGTCCTTGTGCTATACCACCTCTTTTAACTCCTAGGAAAGATGGAACTTGAAGGATGTGTATTGATAGTAGAGTAGTAAATAACATCACAATAAAATATAGGTTTCTAATATCTTGGTTGGATGACATGTTAAATCTTATTTTAGGTTCATCTTTATTTTCTAAAATTGATTTGAGAAGTGAAAAGCATCATATAAGGATTATATATAGTGATTAATGGAAGATAGAGTTTAAATCTTCTAGTGGTATTTATGATTAGTTAGTCATGACATTTGGTCTTTCATATGCACCTAATGCATTCTTAAGACTAATGAACATTGTACTGAAATCACTTATTAGTAAATTCCTAGTAGTCTATTTTCATTATATTCTTATTTATAGTCAAGATGACACATCTACATCATTTAAGAATGATCTTAGAAAAATTATGAATAGGAAAATTATAAGTAAAACTTAAGAAATATTTTTTCTATTAAAGTAAAGTCATCTTCTTAGGTTTCATTATACCTGCTGATGAATCAAAAATAAAAATTAAGTCTATTATAGATTGGCCAACTTTGAAGTCTTTTATGGATGTTAGAAGTTTTCTTGGATTAGCTACTTTTTTATATGTGATTTATAAGAAAATTTAGCACTATTGCAGCCTCTATCATGGACATCTTAAGAAAGATAAATTTATGTGGACCATAGATGCTGAAAGAGCCATGAAATAAATTAAAATATTTTTGAGTTCTTCACATGTCTTAAGACTTTTTGGCTTCAACAAAGTATTTGAGGTGACTTGTGAGGCGCCAGGTATTAGAGTTGGTGGAATATTAAGTCAAGAAAACCATCTAATTACTTTTTTTTACTGAGAAATTAAATAACTCTAGATAAAAATATTCTATATATGATCAAGAGTTTTATGTGATTATTCAAACTCTTAAGCATTGAAGACATTATATATTACATAAAGAGATTATTCTGAATAGAAATCACCAAGCTTTAAACTTTATTAACTCTTAAAAAAAGCTAAATTATAAACATTGTAAATGAGTCGAATACCTTAAAAAGTTTTCTATTATGCTAAAAAATAAAACTAGAATAGAAAATAAACCAGTAGATGCTCTATATAGAGTATCTTTAATAGTTTCATCCTTCGAATTTTAAATCCCTAGATTTAAGACTTTAAAGAAAGATTACAAAATTTACCCTAATTTTTATTTGATATACTTGGAACATGAATTGAAGTCCTCGACTTTTGATAGTTCTTTTATCATTCTTGATCGACATCTTTATAAAGGTAAGAGGTTATGCATTCCTAAAACATCCTTAATGGAATTTCTTATTTCTGAACTTCATTAGTGAGGTATATTAGAATATTTTGATAAATTAAAGACCTAAATATTAGTTGAACAAAAGTTTCACTAGGTATCTCTACAAAAGAAAGTTGTACATATTGTAGCCAAGTGTTACACTTATCATCAAGCTAAAACTATCAAATAGAAAGTGAGTCATTACACATCACTACCTATTCCTTCTAGACTATGGGAAGATAGTATATTTATAGTTGAACAAAATTATAGATTTCATATTAAGTTTACCTTGGATGTATCATGACATGATAGTATATTTATAGTTATAAATAGATTTTTTAATGCACATTTAATACTTTGTTCAAAATCAAATGATGCATCTCACATAACAAGATTGTTCTTTAAAAATTATCAAGTTACACAAAGTCTTGTCCATTATAGTTTTTGATAGAGATGCCAAATTTATATCTTATATTTTAAAAACTTTGTGAAAACAAATGAAAACACAACTAAAACTCTCCTATATATTTCATCCACAAACTAATGGACAAACAAAAAATCATAAATAAAATATTAGAAAAATTGCTAAGATATTTAGTTGAAAAAAACTTAAGAATCTAGGATTTAATATTACCTACATACGAATTTGTGTATAATAGTTCCATTCTTGATTGACCACAAATTACCTTTTGAGATAGTTTATAGATATAATTTTAAAATGCCTATTAATCTAGCTAATACACATATTCATGTATTTTCTGATTCAACATATACATTTTCATGTGATTTTTATAGCCTTCATGAAGACATTAAAAATAATCAAAAAATTTAAAATGCTAAGTATGTTGAATAAAATAATAAAGATAAAATTTTTATAAAATATGAGATAAGTGATTATGTATTCGTTCATATCCATTCTGAGAGATTTCATTCCACAAAATATAGGAAATTATAAGTGAAAGTATGTGGGCCATTTAAAATTATTTAGAAACTTGGTACTAATGCTTATGTTCTTTAATTATCTCCTCACATATTTATTAGCCTTGTTTTTAATATGGAAGATCTAATATCTTTTAAAGGAGTTACCCGACCTCCAAATTTGCAGAATGGTATTATTATAGGAGGAGATAGAAATTATTTGTAGGTACATATCCAACTAATATTCTTTAAAGTAAAGAACATTATGACACCTGAAACACTAATAGATAATAACACCATTTAAAGATTCTTAGTTAAGAGAAAAGACAAGCCACTGAATAAGGATACTTAGATGAACTTAGAAGAATTACAAAGTTTGCCCTTAAACTTCTTGAAAATATTTAGAATTCTAACTCTTCAGAGAAGAGTTCTTTGGGGTTCGAGAGAGTTGATGTATCACATTAAAGCAAGAAAGGACTTGTCACAATGTCCTAAACAAAAAGATTAAAATTATGAGGACTTTTATTATAATTTTTGTGCTATGGTATTTTATGTTTCTATCTTATGTATTGTATTTTATAATAGTTGATGTATTTGATCATGTTTGAGTATTGTGATTGAAATCATTTAGTATTTTTGTGTCAATTATGCAATAGTAGTATAACATCTAGTCGCTAGCTTTTTGGCGCCTTAGCACTATGGTCGACTCCCTATAGGGTGTCTAGATAGAGAAGCTAGTGATTTGGTGTTGGCCTGTGGCACTACAAAATGATAAGTTTTGACTACTTTTTAATTTTTAAGTAGTTTTTTTTCCAAGGGACACATCTTTTAGGTTGTTGTAACTTATATAAACTCTTATTCTGACTTAATGGAAGAGATTAGATAGTTGTGTTAAAAACTTGAGTGAAGACTCTCCATTGTCTGTTAAGGGATTCAGTAATCTCTTGCTACCATTCTACTTGGGTGACTAGAACTTTTGCATCTCTTCCACTTTAGTGATTGGAAGATTTGGAGCACACCTTCTACCTCCATCCATTGTGACGTTTTCTCTATGACTTCTCCATCAGTTTATCTTCAAAGTGGGTTTTACCTCTTATCAGGCTCCTCTCACTAAGACAAAGGATGAATAAGAATAGAAAATTGAAGAAATGATATGATAGGATGTTTCAGAAGAGATAAACCTCATCTCAGATGGATGAAGATGGGTCCTTGTGTGAGACCTCTCCCCTCCTTGGGGGTAGTAGATTTCAATCATTCCTCACAGCTGAGGGAGAAGAAGACATCACCGCATAACAGCATCACCACCATGCCCCTTTGAGCATGAGACACTGCCTAAGGAGAGGAAAAAGCCATATACAAGTTTAAAGTCAAATCTCAAAAGGGTTAAGAGAGTCCATGGATGATCTAAGTTTACAATAGTGATTCCTAAATAATACTTAGTGGAAATAACTTCTACTCCCATCAAAGTAAGCTTTGGAGAATAATTTGATGTTATAAAAAGTAAGAGAATGTTGGAATACTTCTCTATCCTGAACCTCCAAAAAAATTTCTCTGTAAGTTTGGAAACTTTCTCGATAGGTGCATGAACTAACACAAACCTCCCACCCATTGACAAGCCTGCAAGTTGCAAAGGTTAACTCGTTGAGTGTGGAATTTAGATAGGAGCCATTAGTGTAGGTTTATGATATAATATCCTCATCATCTGCCATCACTACTACTACCACTAGGGCCATGGTATTTGTGGATGGGGGTGTCAAGCCACTCATGATGCTCACTTTGTACGAATTTTATTTTACCTCAATTGGGGATAAGAAATTAATATAAAAGATCCCACTTACATCTCATCCCTTCATGATTAAGATAACTCTAATGCTTATAATATTCTCGATCTAAATAAAGATAACTCTTCAAATCAAAATAACTTAAAGCAAAATGATTCTGATCATTATCTTTCTTATGATGACTTCACTTCTGATAGTGATGTCCTTATCTTAAGCCTCTAGTGTGCCCTTGTTGAGAGAAAGTTGGAGTCTTCTAATTTAGAAGATCCAATAGGAGAAACTTCAAGAGCCCCCAATAAGCAAGAAGACACCACTGCAATTCCATGAAAAGAAATTGTTCAAGTCAACCTTCATAGTAATAAAGCCTTACCTCTTAGGATGACACCTTAGAAAAGGTAAATAGGTCATTTTCTCTAGTGAATAGATATCCCCTCAACAAGATGTAATTCATAGCATAAGTTTGTGGATAATTAGTCCAAAGTTGACTACCATGTCCTAGCCCATCTTAGAAAGCTACCAACTATGTTAAGTATATTTGACACCCTAATCCTATCCAAAGGAATGAGGGAGTCTTTGTTCAAATTATTGTTAGACCTTGAAATATGTTTAGCCCAACTGATCCCTACTTCCACAACTAAAGAAGAAGCCTGCTACTTCAAAGAGGTTTTGGGGTCACTTTTTTAAATGAAGACTTGCTTTTAGGAACTTGATCATAATTGTCCACTCTACATTTTAGTAAACATGGAAAACTTTAGATTGACTAGAGTACTATTGATCTAAGTACACTGGTCAATATCATGAGTCTACGAACCCTTGCCTACTTGAGGATTGACATCATTAGACTTAATTTTGATAAGATGATGTTGAAAAAAAATTAATGAATAAGGCGAGAGAGCCTTAGGCTCAATCACATTACTACTGCAAATCGATAACTTGAAGACCAAAGAAAAATTTCTCATCATAGACTCAGACACATCTTTCAATGCTTTACTATGAATACCCTAGTAATATGAAAATAATATTGCACCATTTCTCCTCCATCAATTTATCAAATTCATGCATAGTGGTTTAGAGTATCGCATCAAGAGGGATTTAAAACACTTCTCAGTGCATTAACTTAGGATATATGAAGATGCAATTTACTATCTCCCCCAAAAATAAATGATATACTCTTATGATGTTTAGAATAATATAAACAAAAAAAGAGAAACAAAAAGAAAAGGAAAATCAAAAGGAAAAGAAAAGAGAAAGAAAGGAAGACTTGAGAAAGGAGGTAGAGTTTGATATCTCTTACAAACTATATCTTACCTCTTCTTTCTAATGATCAAGTGAGATGTCCTAACCTCTCATAGGGAGGGGATGAGGAAGGCTCTGAAGAGGAATTAGAAAAGGGAGACCATTCTACATAACACCGACTCAAAGCCCTCCTACTCTCTAAATAGGCTTATAATATAGCTTAGAGGATGAGTCCTGTGCATTTAGCTCACTAATTATCGCCTGATATTTGAAGACAAAGTTAGAAGTGATAGTGGAGCCAAATAGTGATGAATACAAGGTCCTCAAACAAAGTAGCAAGAAATAAGTAAGTGAGAATCACTGTGGTGATGCATATGAATTTTCTTTGTATAAGAAGAATAACAAGTATGTGAGCACTTTAACTCTAACTCTACTTTCTGTAGAGAATGTTAGGGGTTTTGGTAGGTAAAGTTGCACTACAACTGAGCTAGGATACTAAGACTTAGAAGCTTTATTTAAGAGCATCATCCATAGGTTTTGGAGTGGATGTAGAACATAAGGATAAAACTTTTAAAGAAATAATAAAATTATCTTTTGATTAGTATTCACATTATGTTCAAAATTTAGTAAAGCAGGGATTGATACCTCATACATTGTGTAAGCATAAATCAAATTACTTTAAAAATTTATGGAAAAACAAAAGTAAGAAAGCTTAATCAAAATTAAAGCTAGGATTTAGTACAATCGAGATCTACCAGATGATGGCGAATATTGTCTAATTATTGCTAAACATCAAGAATTTGATAGAATCTTTATAGGTAAACTCAATTCATTTAAAGGAATCTGTTTAGAAACTTCTAATAGTTTGGATGACTTCCAAGTTTGAGATGAATATCTAAAACTAGAAGAAGAGATAATTCAATAGTTGAAGAGTTGAAAGAAATCAATTTGGGTACTGAAGATTATTTACGCTCAACATTCATAAGTTAACTACTAATTGAGGTCAAAACTAATGACCTAATTAGGCTACTCTCAGAGTTTATGGATTATTTTACTAGGATTTATAAGGAGATGATTTTGTTAGCTCCAAATGTTGTAGTCCATAAGCTAGAGATTCAGCCTAAGGCAATCCTCATAAGCAACCTCTTAGATGCATGCGAATAGACATTGAATATACATCATTTTGGAAGTTAAGAAACTAGCTTTATTTGAAAGGAAAAGTGTCCTACCTTGTTTTCTAGTGTCGTACTGATTAAATAGAAAAATGATCAAATTCATATATACATCAATTTTAAACATCTAAATAAAGCATGTTCCAAAGACAAGTTTCTGTCACTCATATTAGAGCTAATGGTTGACATAACCTCATTGCATGCTATCTTATCAATCATGGATGGGTCATCTAGTTATGACCAAATGAAAATAATGCTTGAAGATGAAAAGAGTATATCATTTAGAACTATAATCAAAATATATTGATAGAGTCTTTTGGCCTTAAAAATATTGGTGCCACATACCAACAAGCCATTACCTGAATCATTGATAAACTCATTCACCATGAAGTTGAATGCTCTACTAATGATCTTGTGGTTTAGAGTAAATAAAAGGATGACCATCTACATGATTTGAGAGTTATTTTTGAGTGATTAAAATGGTACAACCTAAAGATGAACCCTCTAATGTGCACATTTGGGATAGCTTTAAAAAAGTTTCTAGGGTTCATTGTATAACTCTATGGGATATATTCAAAAGGTGTTAACCCTTTGTTACACTTACAATGAAGGATGCTAAATTTTAATGGGATGATAAGTTTTAACAAACTTTTGAAAACATTAAGCAATACCTCATGGCAACTCAGGTATTAGCTGCTCCTATCTCGATTAAGCCAATTATTGTCTACATTGTAAAGTTGGACGACCCTCTTAGTACACTACTATCTTAAACTAATGTCGAAGGGAAAGAGAATTGCCTATATTACTTGAATCGATGGCTTATTCCTACTAAATAGAACTACCCACCTATTGAGAAGCATTTCCTAGCTCCAATGTACATGGCACAAAAGCTAAGGTATAACATGCTCTCTCATAAAGTTAAATTGATCTCAAGAGTGGACCATTTGCAATATCTCATAATGCGGTTGACACTATCTAGATAGTTGGCATGATGATCCATGATATTATTGCAATTTGATATAACTTTTATCCTAAAACATACTATGAAAGATCAAACATTGCTTGACTTCTTAGCACACATCCACTCCCTGCTGACTTGCCTCTAAATGATGACCTCCTTAATGAGCAACTCATGAGTCTAGAGAGCATGACTGCCCATTAATGGGAGCTATATTTTGATTGAGCAGCCTCTTCCTAAAGAAGAATCAAACCATAGCTTATTTTCCAAAGTAAGGCAGAAATTGGTTTCATCTTTTTAAGTTTTGACTTAGAAATGATGCAGCTCATATATCACCTATCAAAATTATGCATCAACAATGAAGTTGTGTACGAGGTTTTGATTACCAGTCTTGAGTTAGCCATCTCTTTAAGAGTGAAAGGCATTCACATCTATAGAGATTCATTGTTAGAAGTGAATCAATATTTTGGGTCTTACAAAGTCTCTAAATCAATACTTCATTGATACCACAAATATATAATGGGGTTGCTAAAGTAAATACCAGAGGTCACCTTGTACATAATTTATTGTAAGGAAACTACATAGTAAATGCACTAGCAAAGCTTACTATGAGATGGCATGTCCGGGTGATGGTTCCATGTCCATAGAAATATGAAATTTCTAGGCTTTATCTCCAATCAATGTAGAAGTTAGGAACAAAAAAATCCTTGAAGGGGAGGTTGCCTTTGCCAAGATGATGAAGAGGTTGACTAGTGAAAGCACTTCTTTTATTATTTGTGTGAAGGCAAATTATCTTAAGAGAAGTCCTAAACTCATCAAATCAAGAAAAGTGCCCTATTGTAGGCCCTGATTGATGACACCTTATATCGATGATCCTTTGATCAGATGTGGTTATGATATTTAAACAAACACGAAGCCAAAAAAAAAATTATGACTAAGATACATTCGAGACTACATGGAACACACCCATCGGGTCTAAAAATGAAAGCAAAAATCAAATGACTGGGTACTATTGGCCAACCATGATCATAAATTATATGGAGGTTGCCCATTACTGTCACTAGTGTTAGGTACATGGGGTGGTCTTATATCAACCATTAAATGTCTGCCTCCCAACTATAGCCTTATAGCTGTTTGAGAGCTGGGGCATTGACATCGTGGGTCTGATCAACCCCCATTCTTCAAATTGTCATCAGTTCATCCTAGTGGCCATAGATTATTTCTCTAAAAGGGCTGAAGTAATCTCATTAAGAGAATTAAAAACTAACCACATCTCCCAGTTCTTCTAGAACCATATTATATATAGATTAAGTATGCTACAATGAATCATATATAATAATAATATTGCATTCAAAAGCACAAAAAAATGACAACTTCGCTAAGCAGCATGACATAGATTAGAGTACTCAACCATATATTAATCCCATGATAATGGTATGGCCAAAGCCTTCAACAAAACTCTCATCCATATCTTAAAAAGGGCACTCGACAACAACAAACGATGATGACATGAGTAGTTAGTTTAAGACTTGTGGGTCTATCACACCAAATATTGAACTTTGACTCAGTCCACTCCATTATCATTAGTGTACTAGTTTGAGACATGAGAAGAGCTATATATCATAAAAAAGGCCTATCATGGAGAGTCATATCAATTGATTGACTACAAAAGAAGAACACTTGGGATGCTTCCTATCAACAGGCATTATTTGAAGAAATATTACCCCTAATTATTCTTGAAAGCAAGTTTCTTTAATTAAATTATATTTTCATGCTCACAATTAGTTGGGTCCAAAATTTCCACAAAATAAAAATATATATAAATATATGATAGTCATTGAACATTTTCTTAAATCCTCTATGAACTTGAGCTTCACTTTAAGTTGATATTCACTACTTCAGAACTTCAACCATAAATTCTATTTCAAGTCCCTCAAATTAAAAATTTGAAATCTCTCTACAAAATTATGTTCTAGTGCTGACTAAGCTAAGTGTAAGAGAACCCAAGAGGCATCCTTTCTTAACCAAGCTTAGAATACTTTAGACTGTGATTAAGCCCTCGTGACTCCATCCTAATAGTCGACCTTAGGTTGGGTATAACATTTTGTGTGATCAATAAGTTACCCTGATGGCTTATTTGACTTAGAAAGATGTGAATCTTTATTCTTTCTTCTTAGGTTAATCGTCATATATCGATGGGATATATACAGTTATGGGTTAGGATAAAGCCTTCACGACCCCTTTCCCTATAAGAATCTTATTTGGACTTAGCCCTTACGACCCCACTTAGGCATGAATTTGAATATTTTAGGTTGGGAATAAGCCCTTGTGGCCTGCTCTTCATAGTAACCCTTAGGTCGGGTACAACTTAATATGTAATTGGTAGGCTACCTCGATGGCTAGTTCTATTTAGGAAGATGTGAGACCCATGCTTTCTTTCAAGGCTAGCTACCATAAAATGATGAGACATACATAGTTAGGGATTAGAATAAAGCTTTCATAGTCTCTTTCCCTATAGGCATCCTATTTACATTAGCCCTTATGGCCCCATTTAGGCATGACCTAGACTACTTTAGGTTAAACTCTTCTGGCCCCCTCCTAGTACTGACTTTTAGGTTGAATACAACATTTTGCATGATTAATAAGCTACCTTGATAGCTTATTTCACTTAATAAGATATGAGGTCTTGTGCTTTCTTCCTAGGTTGGCCATCATAAATTAGTGAGGCATACATAAGGATTAGGATAAAGCCTTCATGGCCCTTTTTCCTATAGGCATCTTATTTGCATTAATCCCCCATGACCTCATTTAAAAATGACCTAAATTATTTCAAATTGGGATTAAGTCCTTGTAGCCTCCTCTTAGTAGTCACCCTAAGTTAGATAGCATTGTTCTGTTGATAATGGGCTGCCCTGATAGTTAATTCCAATTAGGAAGATGTGAGTCAAAGATGCTTTCTTTCTAAGCTAACCATCAAAAATTGATAGACACCTTTAAGTTGTATATTAATAACTCCACTGATAGTAGGTCACCTTGACAGCTTATTCTGCTTAGGGAGATGTGAGTCCCCATGCTTTCTTCCTAGGTTAGCCATTGTATGATGACAAAATGTATATTTTGGGGTTTTAATTAAGCCCTTGTGGCCCTTTAGGTAGTAGTCATCCATAGCTAGTGTCACTTTATAGATGATCCACTTACCCCTTTGGGCTAGTAAATCTAAGGTAGACCCTTGTGGCTCCTCCTTAGTGTGTCCCATCACACATCGTTATGGTCTATATATGATTAAGCCCTCACGACCCATTTTACCCTAAGAATATTATAGGCCGAATTAAGCTCTTATTGCCCCCTCTTAGTAGTCTCGTAAGTCATACAAAACCAACTGTGTAGCCAGAAGGTTAGCTTAGTGGTCAATTCCATATAAAAAAATGTGAAACCTAGAGCTTTCTTTTCATGTCAATTATTGCAAATTGATCAGCACCTAGGTCTAGGCACTTATGGAGTCTTCTTAGTGTGGCCAATTGCACACCAACAAGGTCCACACACATATTTAAGGTTAAGTTCATGCCATCATGGTCCATTTCCTAAGTGGCTATTTCATGTTTGGATTAAGCCTTCATGACCCCTCTTTTAGTAGCTTCCCTTTAGATTGGATGGTGTCCTTTTTGGATCAACGACTTATCACTTTGGGCTATTAAATCCAAGGTATGTCAAGGTCTATATGACTCCCCCTTAGTATATCCTATTGCACACTGACAAGGTCCATATACATGCATTTTATTAAGGGTTGGGATTAATCCCTTACAACCTGTTTCCCACGTGGATACCTTAGGTTTAGATTAAGTCCTCGTATCCACTCTCTTACTAGTTACCACTTAGGTTGGATGTGATCTATTACACAACTAGTTGGCTATATTGATGGCTGATTCAGCTTAGGGAGATGTGCATCCCTGTACCTTCTCTCGAAGCCCAACTGTCGCATACCGATAGGATCTGTAAACACCTTTAAAAATCTTGGTGTAGATCTCACCATTGAATCCTTTCTCCTCCAATACATACTCACAGTATTTAATAAAATATCTGAGGGATTATGTTACTCTAACCTTTCCTAGCTCAATTCTTTGTACTATTAAAAAATCAAATCAAATGAATCTATTTGTGGAGAGTATGCTTCCAAATATTCTATAACTCATATCCTAGTGGATTCAAATCATGAATCTCTAGGAAAATAATCTAAATCAATTCAATATTTATTTAAGAATCACCATCATGACCTTCAATGTTGGATCTATGGATGATATTCCTCAAATCAACCCATGTAGCAAAAATAGTACAAGAGTTCTTATTTGCCATCTATGTGATCCTTTTAACTAGATTTAGTCAACTCCAATATGTGCGATGTACATTGACCACTACATCACATCTGTTGGGGGTCCAATTGTTGACCTCGCCTTTAGTGAGGTTGACACTTATTACTCCATAGACCTAGGATCCGATTTAAGCACTAAGGAATCCATTCACTTAGACACTAGGACATCTTGTGGTTAGGTGGAAGCCCAAATAAACCTAATGACTTATTAGAGTCAACCTCAAGGCCAAACCTATTAGGCAAGTGGACCCCACCTAGCCTAATTAACTCTAGTCCTCATATACCACAATCAATTGTAATCTAACTTATTAAATTGGTCAACTTAATCTAAGTTGATTGTATTAGACCTTTTAAAGGCCAAAACTTAATTTTAACCCATTGAACAAAATTTAACCAAACAAATTTGTTCAAAATATTCTAAGTACATTATTAAGGATAACCCATCATCCAATTAAACTTAATTTAGTCAATTGACTCAAATTGACCAAGTGACCTATTTAACTATATGGCCCACTTAAGCTAACACTCAACCTAATTCAAATTCAACTAGGCCAACTACAATCAATCTAAAATTTATTGTTGAACATAATTTTATGATCAATTGAACCTAATTTGATCAACCCAACAAATTAACCTTTTTCAGTCAACACAACCAATTAACCCTTCTCAACCAAATTTGACCTAAAGGGTCCAACTGAACCAAAACTCAATCCAACCTAAATTCAACCAAACCAAAACTTACAATCATTCCTAAATTCATCACCAAACATGTCCCAACTCTTGATTGAATCAAATTTGTTCAAATTGGCTAAGTTGGTTCACTTAGCCTAACTTAACCTAAAGGGTCAAATTGAGCCAAATCTTAATCCAATCAAAATTATATCAAATCAAAACTTGCATTCATTTCTAAGTCAATGAACAAACAAGTCCCAACCTTTAACTGTACTTAATTTATCCAATTTCATCAAATTAGGTAACTTGACCAATATGAACCATATAAGCTAAATTATAATCCATTATAAATTGGACCAAACCAATTGCACTAATATTTTACAAGTCATCATCTACAAAATGACTAATAGCTCCTTAAGCTCAATTTGACCAATTGGTCAACTTGACTCAATTAAACCCAAAGTGATTTATAAGAGTCCAAATGATCAAAACCTTATCAAACCAAGTCCAAACCCAACCAAGGGTTCCAAACAAGACAAAATCCAAGAACAATAAAGTCCAACCCTTCTCTTTGGCTAGACCCTTAGCATGCCTTGAGCTCACCCATGTTGACGAAGCCTGACCCGAGGCTATTTTGTCCAACCATTGACTAAGGTAAAGTCATCTTCACCATGGTCGGCCCTTTATTCAACCCCCATGGATTGCCCATTTTAGCATTGACCACCAAACTTCTCCAGCCCTTAGGGGATGTCCAACTCAATAATCTTATGCTAATTTTAGCCATACTCACTTCCTAGCTAGTTAGCTAAGGTTGAACAAACCATTTAGGTGGTTCACATATGGAGTGGGATATATCCCTTCCCACTCATTCAAACTCAGTAGACACATTCACTCGACCACAAAGTTAGTCCCAAGAAAACTCAGAGCCTCTCGAGCACCCCATCATCAGCGAGAATAACCCTTTATTTTCTTGTATGTTCCATACATCCAATCTCACCAAAACTCCACCTTAACTTAATTCCTTCTTTCTTCAACTTCACCACACTATGATGAACTAAAATGAATCAAGAAAAATTCAATTTGAGCATCAAAGATAGGAGTTAGATCAAACTCTGATGAGTAGTAATGGAGTTTGATCTCGATAATAATCGGTGGGGAGGCAACTGACCACCTTCTTAGCATGGCTTCGCATCTTCAAGGTAAAATTAGCTCACATGCTAGGCCATCAATCTTTAGCTCTGATGAGATAAATTTCTTGATAACCTATAGATAGCCAAATAGATGTTGGTGTTTTGTAATATGGGTTTGAGTCTTGTGTAGATTTAACCATAGAAGCTCTTACATTTTAAATTTTTATCCTAATGGAGTCGATCTTGCTATGATTGGAGCTGCAGTTGGTTTGGATCAAGTGGTAAAAGATGAATGGTGTTTGTGTCTCACTAGAGGTTAGAGATGAATCATATGTTGTCCATCATATGACTAGTATGGACGTTTGAAATTAATCATGTTAAATTTTCTCTAATTTATTCTTTATTAACTGCAAGATTAATCAGAGCCATTTGATCCTCACAAATCACATCCCCCTAACATAGAGTTAACAACTAGAGAGGATGGTTTCAATAGATAATCCCTTAGTGTTATGTCTAAAGCATGGTTGACTCAATCATGGACTATGTAAATCCTTAATTGGGTTTAAAATGTCATATCATAATATCTTTCCTTTCTTTTTTTGAATATGAGGGATGTTCACTTATTGTAAGATAGGGGGAGTGCAAGACTATTGATATTAACTCCCTTTGAGTGAAGAGCACCTCCCTCGTGGATTGGCCCATAACTTGATTTCATCATGTATATCGACATACTTTCCCACCCAAGCTTAACTTAAATTTAAGATTCTAGAATTTATAAAGATTTCAAAAAAAAAATTATTAGATTAACTTATGACATTAAGCATGCTAATCATGATTTATAATCTTAAAAATTGAATTTACACTCTTAGGCTTCTAATCTTAATAAATAACAACCTAGCTATCTTGCATCCATAAGACTTGACCACATGATTTTAACTCATTGGAGGTGTTAGCTGGTAACCATTTCAGGTGATTGTAAGTTTCAAAGCCTTGGGATAGATTGATTCTCTCTAGTGGAAGTGAACCAATATATCTCAAATTTTCTCTCACTAGATTAGGTTGAGTTCTCAGTTTATGCTTGAGCACTATAGATTTAAGATCTAATGTAGTCTATTTCTCCTTTAACATAGGTCTAAATTATCATCTCTTAGTCATTTTTATAATCTTGTGTCATTGGGATTCAAGTTTTAGCTTTCTAATAAAGTGTCAAATAAACAATCATTATTCTCCATTTCTAAAACATAAATTCTCACCATAAGGTAAATTAAGGTACTTCATTAGCCTCAATTAGGAACTCTTCCCATTTGAGCTTTCTCATTTGCTTTGAAAAATTACTAATCATTTTACTCCAAGCTTTGAAATTTATAGGGATGTTAGTCAACTACTTTAATTAAGAGTTTTGTTAGGAGATCCATATTCCCTAAGAAGTAATTAACTATGGGGGTTGTCCTTGTAGGGAACTTATAACCATGTCTTACTTCATTCATGTGGGGAAAACAAAAAATCTCTAATACATGTAGACCAATTAGCCTTAGAAGTTCTTATTAGATGATTAAGTCTATCATTTCTATGTTTTGAGGTAGTATATTATTCTTTGATGTCATACTCAATTATTTCAATAAGTACACTCTAAAATCAATTTGTGGTCTCCATTTACCATTTTTAAACACCACACTGGTGCACTTGTGCACATCATTATAAGAAGGTCAAGTTTTTAGTGTCATTACCAAGATTTAACACTAATTTAAATTATGTTAATATTACATTAACTAAACTATTTTTTCATTTAGCTACTTTATGTTTGAGTTTGTGGTGTTTTTATTTGGAGTCATAGAGACATCAGTTAAAACTTTAGGGGAACTTATTGAAATGATCGAGTATAGCATCGATGAATGATATACTATCTCAAAAGGTAGAAATATCACCCTACAATAGACTCAATCATCTAGTAAAGACTTTTAAGGTAGATGGGTCTACATATACCAAAGATATTTTCCCTACTTTATATAGATAAGTAAAATAGAGTTTATTTTATGCAGGGTTCTTAAGTTCCTAAAGGTAGGCCTCCATAGTTAATTACTTCTTAAGAAGTGGGGATTTTTTTCAGAATACTCTCAATTAAGGTAGTCAATCGATGTCTTCAAAAATTTTATATATTTATGATCAGAGAATTAGTGATTATTAGAAATAAAATAGGAAGACTCAAATGGAGGGAGTTCTTTATGGATTTTAAAGGAGGATGAGTAGAAATCACCCATGATACTAGGAAGCCTAGTAAGTACTTTAGTTTGTCCTATAGTAAGGTTTTATATTTTGTTAGAGAGAATTATTTTTATTTGAGTTGATATTTTTATTAAAAAGCTAGGACTTGGATTCCAACAACACAGAATTATCGAAATGCTTAAGAGGTGAGGACTTATGCTCATAGAAAAAGAGAAACAAGTAGACTTTGAACTTATATCTAAAGATGCTTTAGTACAAACTAAGAGCTTGACCTAAATTTACTCAAGGAAGTGGAACATATTTGTTCATTTTTACTAGAGAGAGTGAACTGATTTTGATTCTTCTAGGCCTACAATTGCCTGGACTGGTCGCCAGCTAACACTTCCTACTATTCAAAATCATGTGGATAGATCTTATGTAAATGCAAGATGGCTAAGTTGTACTTATTAGGAAAGAATATATTGTCCTAACTCACTCCATAAGAGACTAGATCATGAATGGTATGAAAATCATGACTTCAGCTAATGCAATAAAATTTACAAATTTTAATCTCATTATTTTGGACTCAAGGCTTGAGAAAGTTTATACCTACATGCTTGATGAATCATGTTATGGGCTAAATCAGAGAGAGGGGATGCTCTCCACTTTAAGAGAACTACTCTCATAGGTCTAGCCCTATTCCTTATCATGCAAGAATGGAGACCGCCTATTTGCAAAGAAGAAAATAATATGCATGCATGATGTTAGAACATATAATCATATAAATAAGTGATTGCTAAATCTTTTTTTTTTTTTGATTAAACATCTAGGCTTTAAAGTGAGGTTATAAATTATTAAAATTTTGTTGAAGTTGTTTAATTATAGTAGAAAATTTAAGTTTTTAAAGAGTCTATCACATCTAGGCCACACATAAAAAAAATTTTAAGAAACTTATAAAAAGCATGTCATTTCTATTGTACAATCAAAGTAAACAAACCAAACAAATATCATCAATTAAAAGAATAAGAGGTCAGTATTGCCAGATATTGCTCTACATTCTAGAAAAAAAAGAAATGAGTAACTAAGCTCTATTCTTATATAGCTCAAATTATAACTAATTGATAATGAAAATATAGTTTTATGGGTTCTAAATATTCATCACCATCTTTACTTCTTTGATTTGGGCACTTCAAGCCTCATAAGGCCTCCTAAGTCTAAACCCACTTGCCATTGCTCGTCTTAAACTACATAGCTCTAATCCTAAGCCTATTACACAAATAACATTTTTTGAAACTTGAAATCTAACTACATCTGCAAAACAAAAGTTAGCTTAATATGCATTCACACCATGAAGTTATATTCGATATATTTGGGTTTAGTACCATGACTTTGGTCACCAAGCTCACCTGTTATAATAAATTATGCTTAAGGAATTTAAGCAGCACCTAAAAGCAAAATCATTTATAAATTTTTTTTATTATGATGGTTCCTTAAGCAAAATTTGTTGCAGAAAAAATCATCAATTTAATGTCCCCATAACCTTAAGACTGCTCAAATAATCCAAATATCCAGTCTAAAATAATATATCACAAAATAAAACATCAATTCACAACAAAGCACCATCCTAACCTAAGTCTAAGATTAGTGACTTAGCATTTTAAGTGTGTGCTTTTTGGCTTAGTGTGGCATGGCAAAATTAAGTCTAAATGTTTGAATTCATCTAAGGATGGATGTTTAAATTCTTTATCAGAGGATGATTATGCTTTAAGTGATTAATGATTGGCTTTTAGATTTTAATTTTAATTTCATTTGAATTTAGAATTTTAAATAGAGTGTGAGGATGGAACTCACCTCAATCTTAGCCTTAGGTTGAATCTAAATATGAATTTTATGATTTTTAGCCATCTTAGTGAACTGTTATAAAATTTTTTATTAAGCTACATATTTGGATTTGACTTAAGTGTTTTTATGTAAATATAAAAAGCATCTTAAGATTAATAAATTCAAACCATAATTAACTAATCAATATTTACTTGACTTTGCTTCATTATTTCTTAATAGCCATTTAATTAAATGATTAAATTTAATAAATATGTGTATATCATTTGAGTATTTCACACCTTGATGCACGAATAAATTAATATATTTTATTTATAAATATTTAATATAGGATCTAACTTTATGATGCATGAATTTTATAGAAAAGATGATTTAACTATTTTATTTACATATACATTCACATTCACATTAGTATATTGAATTTGTACAAGTATGTGCCATTGTTGCACCAGGGAAGTTAGGTAATCAGAGAGCCCTACTTAAAGTCGTGCTCTACTGGGATGTCTAGACAATATATTTGTTAATTAATATACATATGTATATGTTTGTAAATACAAGGATGAAATTGCAAAAGTTTTACGATGCTGAAGTATATGAGTGAAAATAATTTAAAAAGTAATTTAACCTTACCATGTATTTCACTATAAATCTCAAGGTATGTCATTATTATATTAGAGGTTCGAGGTATCATGACCTAATTATGACCAGTAGTACTACAAC
This sequence comes from Cymbidium sinense, assembly GCA_021442155.1. NCBI lineage: Eukaryota > Viridiplantae > Streptophyta > Magnoliopsida > Asparagales > Orchidaceae > Cymbidium > Cymbidium sinense. The sequence goes on along the minus strand of CM038226.1, from coordinate 60,254,625 downwards.
CTTGAGTTTTCATACTATATACCTTTCAAAATTGTAGATCATACATATATGCTTTAAATTTGCTTTTAATTCCTTAGGTTAATTTAGATTTATACTAATAAATTTATTTAATTTATTAAAAAATAATTTGAGATTTATTAATGATAGAACCACACTATTAATCCAAAGCATGCAATTAAATAAAATTCTTTATTTATTTTTAAAATATGAATGCATGAAACATATAGAATATAAATTTATAAATGATCAAAGCAAAGCAATTAAACATCCCCAAATAACTTATTGGAAGTCATTAACTCTTAAGGTCATTCATATGAAGTTAATACACTTAAGCCTAATTAAAGGTTGAATTTAAAATTTAAGTTATTTAATCTTAATGAACAGAAAAAATATTTAAAATTAACCCTTAATCCACTTATGCTCATTAAATGATTTAAAATTGATTTAGGTAATTTTTATGAATTAATTAGACTTAATTAAGTATTTAATAAATTAAACTCAAAGAGCCTAAAAATTTAATTAGGCTCTAAATATAAGTCCAAATATTATGAAAAATTACTAATCATGCATAAATATAAATAAACATGCCCTAAAAGTCTAATACAATTAGGCATATAATTAAGAGTTAATTAAAGAAATGAAGGAAAACCCAAAATCATCAATTACACTCAAAATACCCCAAACCAATTGGGGGTTTTGATTTCATTGGAAACCTCATTATTAGTTGAGCGCAAAGAGTGCTTGGTCAAAATTTTTAGAGCACTATGCTAATTACTATGAATTTTTTAAGCCCTAGGGTAATTATTGATTTAATTATTTAAATAAATCCCCTTTGGGATGATTTTAGGAAATAATTAGGACCATAGGTCCTAATTAATTTCTTTGGTCACAAATATTATTTTAAAACATATTTTTGCTTCCATGGAAAATTTCATCATTTTATTCATTTTATTTATTTATTAAATGTACAAAATGGCTTTTTTGAGTTTGAAAATTTGGATTTCCCAAATTACCCAACCAATTGACTTGAAATGATTATGAGAAGCAAATATCATCCTATGGGACAATTACCCCAAATTCTAAGTCAATTAGTCAAATAATTAAGACTTAATTACACTAATTAAGAAATATTTCAAACCTTAATTAGTCACTATTCACTTAAACAAAAATTAGGGCTTTTAATTTTCCTAGATTCTCATTTGTCTAAGCTTTCCAAAGTGGTTTTTTTAAATTTTTCTATAATTAGTTATAATTTTTAGAAGTTTTGGTTATTAAAAATGATTTTTAAACCTAATTGATAAATTTACACAATCAGTGCCACGTCAACACTAACACGGCAGCGCTTTCCACATAGTGATGTATGGTTTACTACTTAAATCATCTCATGTGGTAGCTAACTTAGTGGTGACAGACACAATTTTATCTTAGCCATTTGATCGTGTATTGAATGGTTGAGATTAATCATGTGGATTAAAATTAATAAAAAAATCTATAGTATTTAATCACAATCGTTCATCTTAATCACGTGAAATGAACGGTGGATGATCTATCATCGATATTCTGTGATAGAAGAACACCGTTTGTCTTTCATCGATCAGTCCGAGCATGCCAGAGCTCATTTGATTGTGGAATTGATTTAAAATTGACCAAGGAATGCATCTAATAGAATCTTACGATTAGATTCACATTAAACACTAAATTTATTCACAAAAGACCAACATCTCTATGATTAGCTAAGATTTACCTCATTAGAGCTCAAGATCAGTGGTTTAATGACTGAGATAGCTTTGCTTTGAAGAGCTGAAACCCTATTGAGGAAGCATTGAGCTAACTCCCTGCTGATTGTCCTATGGACTAAGCGTTGCCATAAGCCTCATCAAAGTTAGTCTTGGATTGCTTTCTGGTGCTCAAATTGAGTGGATCTTGATTTGTTTTGGTTCACTGGAGAATGTGTGGGAAGAGTTAATTTTAGGTTAGTGTTGATTTATTAGAGATGGGTGTGGGAGGTGCTCTGGCTGAGGAAGGTGTAGGTCTCACTAGTGCTGGGGTGCTCGAGAGGCTCTTGGGATTTTTGGGGATTGAGGGTCATGTCGTGTTATGTGTGTGTGAAATTTGAATGGAGGAGGAGGTGAATACCCTCCTCTTTGTGTGAACTAATCAAAGGAGTTAGTTCATACTGGTAGTCGGTTAGCTAGTGGGGGTGGACAGAAATAGCATAAGACTGGTGAGGTGGATGACCCTTAGTGATCAAAGAAATTTTCTGGGCAGAGCTGATGAGGATAGGCTTGGTGGCTGAACCAAGGTTTGGCCAAGGTCAGGGTGACCTCTCTTTGGTCAATGGCTGAGCCCAACAGCTTTGAGCAAGGTCTAGTCAACATGGGGGAGCTCAAGGTATGCTAAGATGTGATGCCTAAGGCAAAAAAGGGGTTGAACCTTCTTATTTTTGGTTTTTATTTGATTTAGGTGGCTTGGTTCACTTGGCTTGGGTTGAACTAGGTTCACCTTGGTTTAGGTCAAATTGGGTAGGTCAAGGGAGACCTAAAAATGAGTCATACTAAGTTTGGTTAGGTTTGACTCAATTTGACCCATATAGGTCAAATTGGATTCAAATGAGTTAGGTTAACCAATTGATCAGATTGGGTTAAGAGGGTTATTAGGTTAAGTTCAAATGATAATTTGGAACCTATTGGTGTAATCAATTTGAATTTGACTCATATGAGTTCATATGGGTCAAATGAACTAAGTTGACCAATTTGGTCAAATTGGCCTAGGGTTGGATGGGAGATTGAGTTATGTTTGATTGATTATTTGAAAGTGATTGGAGGCTTTGATTTGAACTGATTTGGTTTTGAATGAGTTTTGGTTCAATTTGACTCCTTTAGGTCAAATGGGGCTAAGTGGGTCATTTGAGTTGGTTTAATCATATTGGATTTAATTAATGGTTGGGATGTGTTCAAAAATTAATTTGGGATTGATTGTATGCATTGGTTCAATTCAATTTGGCTTAGATTAAGTTTTGGCTCAATTTGACTCTTTAGGTCAAATTGGGTCAACTTAGGTCAAAGAGCTAAATTGGCTCGGCTGGGTTGAATTGTTTGCAGCTAAGTGTTTGGACATGATCAATAAGTGATTTGGAATTGACTGGATGGATTGATTTGGTCCAATTTGGGTTGAATCAAGTTTTGAATCAATTTAGCCTTTTAGGTCAAATTGGGTCAAGTGGGCCAATTGGCTTGGTAGGATCAATTGAGATCATTTGAAGGTTGGGATATGTTTGATGATCATCTTGGAAGTGACTAATGGCTTTTATTGGATTTGATTTGGATTGAATTGAGTTTTGACTCAATTTGGACCTTTAGGCCAAATTGGGTTAAGTTAGGTTAAGTGGATCAATTGGTTAAATTGGATTGATTGGAATTGATTGGAATGTTCAATTAAGTTATTGAAATGATCATGAGGATTGGATTGGCTCAATTTGGTTTAAAGAATATTGAATTAAGTCTTGGCCTTATGGGGTTCAATTGGGTCAACTTGGGTTAAGGGCCAAACTGGTTCAATTTGATTCAATTAAATTGCAATTAAGTTTCCATCAAGTTCAATTGAGTTTTAAATGAGCTTAAATGAGTTTAATTTCAATTAGATTGGATTAATTTTAGATTAGCCATTTTAAGCTCAAATGGGTGAAGTTGGGCCAACCTAGCCAACTGGCCAAATTGAATCTGAATGGATTAAATAAGGTTTGAAACTATTTGGTCTTGGTCAATGTTTGATTTATAATCAATTGGTTTTGTTTGAGGAGTTGATTTGGTTTGGGTTTTAGATAGGTTGTCCCTATCTAACCTAGGTGAAGGTTTAACCATAGGGTTGTGCCCTATGAGTCTTCTAGGCTTAGGGGTTAGTGTTCACCTAGCCACTAGAAGTGTCTTAATTCTCAGAGAGCCTTAGTGCCTAGATTGAATCCTAGGTTTATGGAAGTGATTGTTAACCTCACTTGAAAGTGAGGTTAACAAAGTTTTATGAATTTGTGATTAGAACTTATTATTTGTTATTTTTTTTCTTTTACAAAAAGTGTTCACTATTGTTACATCGTAATGTGAAAATTGCAAAAATCTTATCATTGAAGTTAGTGATAGAAATGTTTTGCCAAAAACTTAGGAAGGAAAGGAAAAATCAACTTAGAAATTTTAAAATGACAAATAAATCTAGAGAAGTAGAGAGCCCTAACCACTTAAGGATTATTCTACACCTTTTATAGACGAAGTGAACCAAAGCATAGCTAGACCTATAATTCAAACTAACAATTTTAAGCTAAAACTTTCAATAATCCAAATGGTACAAAACTCACAATATATGGGTTCGCTATAGAAGATTTTAATATTGATATTACCAATTTTTTAGATGTTTGTGCATCGTTTAAGTATAATTGGGTTTATGATAATGCCATTAGACTTTGGTTATTCCTTTATCACTTAAAGATAAAGCTAAGGTTTGGTTGAATTCATTACCTCGAGGATTTATTATTAATTAAAATAAATCAGCTCAAAAATTTTTACTTAAAAATTTTCCCCTATGTAAGATTGTAAGTTTAAGAATGACATCACATCGTTTATTCAATTGGAGCAGTTAGATGTAAAAATTATTTAAACTTGTTTAATAGCTCTTGGCTTAGTCCAATTTTTTGCATGCCTAAAAAAGGCGGGATAACAATTGCAACAAATAAAAATAATGAAATCATCCACATTAGTATAGTTACAAGTCAGAGAATTTGCATAGATTATAGAAAAAATTAAACAATGCCACAAGACATGATCATTTCCCACTACCTTTCATAGATTAGATGTTAGAAAGACTACCACAACATCCATTTTATTACTTTTTAAATAGGTATTCAAGATATGATTTGATAGCCATAACACCTAAGGATCAAGTAAATACCACTTTCACTTGTCCTTATAGTACTTTTGCATTTAGAAGAATGTCCTTTAGTTTATGTAATGCACCTATTACTTTTCAACAGTGCCTGGTGGTTATATTTTCTATCTTATTGAAAGTTGTATAGAGGGATTATGGATGGTTTCTCTATTTTTGGTATGACATTTGGACATTATTTAAATAACTTAGAAATGATCTTTAAGGAGACGTGAAAAGAAAAATCTATTATTGTATTAGAAAATAATGTCATTTTATGGTGAAGGAAGGGATAGTGTTAGTTCATGGGATATTTGAGACAAGCATAGAAGTGGATAAAGTAAAGATTCAAATCATAGAAAAATTTTCACCTCTAATGAATGTTAAAGGGAATAAGAGTTTTTTAGGACATGCATGGTTTTATTGTTAAGAGGCTATGTCACCATAGAGGAAGGGTGACTTGGGCATTTAAAAATTTTCAAGTTAAAAATTAATTTTAAACTTTGTAGAAATGTTAGCTATAATTTTAAATTTATTTCTTATGAAAGAGAAAAGAAACAAACCAAACCAAGTGTAAAAAAAATAAATGTAAAGAAGTAAAGGACAATAAAAGCAAAAAAAGATAAGAGGCATAATGATTTTTATGTGGTCCAACCAAACCCAAAAATTGGCCAATATCCATGCCTAGACATCTTGACTAGGTATTCAATAACCAAAATAAGATTACAAAGAATCTCTTGTATGCTCTTACATCGGGTAAGCACAGCCCTAACAACATACTTTCCTACATCGAGCAAGTATAACCCCAAAACATTGTTTCCTACACTAAGCAAGTGCATCCCCAATAATGTACTTTTCTACACCAAGCAAGTACAACCCTAATAATGTACTTTACTATATTGGACAAAGTACAATCCTAATAATGTACTTTCATACATGGATAAGGACAATCCCAACAACATACTTTCCTACACCGGGCAAGTACAACCCCAACAACGTATATTTCTACATGGGAAAGTACAACCCAACAAATTTAAGAAATAAGAAAAAGAAAAATATAAAAATTATCTATCTCTCATTTTAAAAATAAATTTTGCACTCAAGCCCACTAATTAATAATAAGACAAATAAAAAGAGATCAAAGTATATTTGTAAAGATCACAAAACTTGCAATGTTATGAACTTAATGTAAAGTGATTACAATAAATTATCTTTGAAAAATAATTGCATAAAGTGAAATGATAATTTTAAAATATGAACTTGAAAATAATTTACTATGCAGTGTTTAAAATAATCTGACTATTAAGATAACTTGTATAAAGTAGAAATTAAATGATCTATTAAGTTAAAACTTTTAACTAATAAACAATTGTAAAAGTCTTATGAAGCTGATCCTAACTTAAATCAAATTTAAAACAAAGGCAAGAATAAAATAAATCTTTAAAACACTTGCTCAAAGTTAAATAAAAGATCTTAAAAATGAATACTTATAAAAAACAATATATCTAAAAACCTTAAGAGAATGATTTCACAAAACAAAACACTTATCAATGACAAGATGAACTATTCAATTCACTTAGAATATAAATGAAAGAACTTTTAGAAAATCTTCAACATTGTCAATAGCATTTTTTCTAAATCAAATTCAAAGAATGAAAATCAAGAACACAGTTGTTTAAAACAACTTCAAAGATGTATACTTTGAAAAGTAAGCCAAAAGAGTTCACCACAAAACCATGAAAACTTGTAGTTATTTAAACACTTAAAAATAAGAATAAGAAGAGATTATAATAACTTGGAAAACTCAAATCAAATCTTTCTTAGTCAACTTGAAAGATGAAAATATTAAACACACTAAGTTCTAAAAATCACAAAGATCTTAGTAATATAAACACAAGTACATAACAATATATAATATTCAGATCTCTTAATAAATGAATTAAAATGAACTTTTAAAAAAAATCTTTGCCAATATTAAAATAAATCATTTTCAATCAACATAACACATCAATATCATGAACACAATAAATTAAAGAAATTTTTTAAAAAAATCTTACTCAAGTCTTTTGAATGGATGAATGTATGAGCACAATACTTGAAGTAGAGTTCTCCAAAGCAAATTGAAGCCTTGATGGTGATTTAAAGAACTCCTCTTGAGAAAGATTGAAGATGAGAGCAAGAGAGGGGAGGGTAGCTTTGAACACTTAAATGATTTTTGCAATGTGTTCAGCCAAGAGAAAGTTTTTCCTTGAGGGAGTTAAGTCATGAAATTAACTTCTTAAATAGAGCTTAGTCCATGCAAATTTTGGCCAAGGAAAGAAAGACAGAGAGGGAAGAAAAAGAGGGAAAATACTTAATGGAAAGGGATTCAAATTAAAAATTTAAAAGTTAAATAAATAAATTTGAATTTAATCAATTCAAGCAAGTATGGGACATTCAAGCATGGAGGGAAGAGGTTTAAATGCACATAACATAATTAAATGAAATCTAATTAATTAATAAATCAATGAAAGAAGAGATTTGAAATAAAGTTAATAAAATAAATAAAATATTCTTCATTATAAGGGACAATCAAAAGTTTCCTTAAATAGACCAATCTCCAATTAATGATATTCAATTAATTAATAATCAAAAGAGATTAATTACGATGAATTTTAAAATTTAAACATATTTTTTATTTAAATAAAAAAGGGATAATGTGAGTTGACCAAATATTACCAAAAAAAGAATATAAAAAGATATTTACATTAACTCTAGGGTATTTCAAATTTTAATTTAAAATAATTTAAAATAATTGAAATAATATTAAACTAAATGAATAGAGGGCCTACCAAGACATTCCATGAAAGATGGAATAGTGTTTGGAAATAAGTTTATGGCATAATTCATATTTAAGATTCAAACTATTTAAAAGAAGAAAGTGAACTAAATCTAAAGCATTTAATTTTAAATTAAAACTAATTTAAATTAATTTAAATAAAATCAAATGAAACACACTTGGGGCGCCAAGTAATGCTAAAATTGAACTAAGCATATTTGGAAATAAATTCAGGTAATAATCAATTTGAAATTCAAATATTCAAACTCAAAATTAAAATAAATATGGATTTAAAAAAATATATTAAATGATGAAAAATAATATGGCAAATCACATTAAATTCTTCATTCCAATATCATTTAAAAATTGTCCAAATATAAAAGAAAATAAAAATAAAATATAATTATTGATATGAGAGAGAAAATAAATGATAAGAGAGCGAGAGAGAGAAATGATGAATTTGATAATTGAATGAGTAATTAAATTCATATACTAAATTAAATTGTTAAAAATTAAATAAAACATGAAAATTAATTAATGAAGAAGAAAAAAATTAAACTCACATTGAGATATGATGGATAAGACTTAAATCAATGCATGTAGTTAAATTATCCAAACCAAAATAAGTTCATGAATATTAGAAAAATGAGTCAAATAAAATATGAAAAATATGTAAAAAAATCCGAATAAATGATATGAAAATGTTTTAGCAATTATTTTTATGTTAATGATCTCTTATTTATCTTATATTGAAAATCCTAGGAAGATTCCCAAACTACCCTAGTCTAGGCTAATTTGACTTTCTTAATATGGCTGAGTAAGTTAAGTTTGGTGAATTTCTAAAGCACATAAAATAAACCATTAGTGGCTTTAAGAATATATGTTTGTCCTCAATAAAAATTCAAATTCTTAATGACAATCAAAATGATTTATGTGTATAATTTATCCTGTAAAGAAATTATTAGTCTTTATTACATAATGCTCCTCGTAGGGCTCTCTTTACTAAAGAATCTAAATTTGAGATTGGGGAGAGTTCACACACATTACCTTTTAGATCCCGATATTCTAAGACCATGAGTGAGCAGCTGTATACATGTGTGAGTGGGTCTCTCATGTGTAACATAGGTTAAAGAGAGCAACAGGTGGCTATAGAAAATGAGAAGGGAATTCGATCATGACATGTACCAACAATAATAGCAGTTCTTTTATACAGCTAAGTACAACACAACCTTAGTTCATATATTTACTAATTATCAGCTGAATATAAGTCCAAATCTTATCTTCTTTCTGGAAGTGCTAAAATTTCAGCCCTATGTGAGCCAGACAGTAGTAATAATAGTAGCAAAAGAAGAAGATGAGGAGGAAGAGGAAGAGGAAATTTTTCTTTTTGCTTTGTTTGTTTTTAGTTTTCATTGTTTGTGTTTGTTTGTTTATTTTGAAATATTTTTTTATTTTGTTTTTGCTTTTAATGCATGTAAAAAATGAGTTTGGGGGCATAATAGTTTAATTTTTGTTAAAAATCGTGTTCAATTTTGTTTTCGTATCCAGCACCAGCTCAGTGTTGTGTTAGGCAGTGGCATGGTTCTAGCTCTTGTTAGTTATAATTTTGTAATTTCTATTAATATTAATGAAATATTATTATCTCAACGTATTGTTTGCCTTATTGAACTTGTCTAGATTTTATATTTTATGTATAATGGCTCAGCGCTATGCTAGACAGTGCCGTGACGCAGGGTCCTATTATGTGTTTTTATATATTTTCTATCATTTTAATGAAATATCAATACTTGTTATATGTTCGATGTAATTGCATGTTATTTGCTGCAACTTGAAGTGTAATTGAAAAATAAAATGATGGAACAAAAATTAATTAAATAGTATAACTTAAATTAATAGGGAAATTAGAACTTGCAATAAATTTATTAAATAATGGTTTATAATTTAGGATGATAATTACTAAAATATCTTATAAGAACTAGTAGTTTTTGATAAGTTATTTTCTATCACATACATCACACATAGAGGATTCTTAAACTTAGTCAATCAATTTGTAATAAATAAAAATCTTTATTATTTTAATAATATAATTATGATTAGTATCAATAGAGATTAGTACATTTAACGATTCTAATAATTTATCTGAAATGACATTTTAAAATTAAGAGGATGAATGGCATGAAATCAATATAAAAAAAAATTGGCTAATATGACCATCTTTGTTAAGAGGCTATGGAATGCTTTAGAGAAATAAAATAACAGTCAACAATAGAATAGAAAAATTAAGTGTAGAAAAATAAAGAAAGAGAACACAATGATTTGTTACGTAGTTCGACCAAATCCTAAAATTAGCATACGTCCATGCCTAGCCACCCATGCTAGAAATTTAGTAAATCAAAGTTGAGATTATAATAAATCTCTCATACTCTCCTTCATGGGCAAGTACAATCCAACAGCATACTTTCCTTACCATAGTTTTTTTTATGGGCAAGTACAACCCAACCACGTACTTTCTTTAACGAGCAAGTACAACCCAACAGGAGAACAAGAAAGAGGAATATGAAATTATCTAACTCTCAATTTAAAATTATTTTGCTCTCATAATTCAACTAGAACAATATTAAGGAAAGTGAATTCAAAGGAAAGAAAGATGGCTCACTTTAATTGATATTTATATTTGAAAGCAATGATCAAACTTGAAAGATGTATATGATGCAAATGAATGTTTAAACTATTCAATATGAATATAATAACTTGAAATCAAGGTAATTTAATTTATGGTTTGAAATATAGCACAATAATGTTTTGAAACTTTTATCAATCACTTGTTAGAAAGAGACTTAGGGTTTTCCAAAAAATTAAATGAAAATGAAATCTTAAATCACATAAGCTCAAATGAAATATCTTTTTAAAAGGAATATCACTTATACAAAGTATGAGACTATTTAAGACAAAAGAAAACTTGCAACTTACATGTGCTCTTTATGAACTAATTATCACAACATAAGTTTCACTTTAGCATATATAAAAATAAAAAGAAGAAAGAAGTTTGCAAACACAAAACATTAATCAAAACCAAACAAAGTTTTCAGCCTACTTGAGAAAGTGTATAAATAGATTTGTAAAGCACAAATCAATTTGACCAAATACCAAAGAGTCTTAGCCCATGAAAGAAATCAAGGTCTCACACAAGAGGAGCAATGAAATAATTTAGAAAGAACCTTAGTAGCTTTCGGCTAAGAGGAATTTTCACCAATCCATCAACTTCTTTTATGCAATCTTCAAGCTAATAAATTGTAGGTTGGAAGATGGATAAAGGATGCAAAAAATAGCACTCAATTCACCAAAAAAAGTTCTCTAAGAGTTTTTGCAAGAATTCGGCCAAGAAAGGGTTTTTCTAAAAATGATTTTCCAAGAGAGATTAACCTAGTCTAAGGTACATTATTTATAAGACAAGGGGTTATGAGGGTTAGCCTAGAGAAGAACAAATAGGAGGGAAACTCATTTGGAATTAATTTAAACATAAACCAATCAAAATAAAAATAAATGCCATGAGATAAAAAATATGAGGGAATTTAATATGGAAGGTTGGCTTAATTTAAAAATCAATTTAAAATTCAAATTGCATGAGAGAAATTTCGGCCAAGGAAAAGAAGAGGGAAAATACACATGGTAAGTGATTTAAATTGAATTCAAATATTTTTATTTTTGTAAGATAAAAAAATTGACCAAGGAATCATGGAGCAAAAAAATAATTCAAAAAGAAATTTAAATTGAATCAATTCATCATATGGCCTAATTTTTAATATAATTTAGAAGTTAATGCTTATGTTGGCCAACTAAGAGAGAGAGAAGAGAGAAGAGTTAGAATTTTTATGAAAAAAGTGATGACACAATTAATTATCTAAGTTAAAAAAAGGAATGATTCAAATTTTTGATTAATTAGATTAAGCATGATATATAGTCGGGAAAAGGAAGTTTCCATGATAGGATTAAATTAATATTTAATGCAATATCATGGAATATTCAATCAATTCTTCTTGATTGAATGAGGGAAGGAAAGAGATAACATAGAAGCTTATTTAATAAAATCTAAGGAATATTAGAAAATTCAACTAAGCTTGTTTTTTAAAATAGATTAAATTTAATTTAATGCACTCAATTCAAATTAAATGATGATGAATAAGATCTCAGAGAATTAGAAGTGATATTCATCATGAGATTAATTTGAATACAATTAAGGGTATAGTTGGCCATGAGAAGTTTTTAGAAATGGAAATTATATAAAAGGAAAGAGGAAAATTTTATGGATTATTTTAATTGAATTTGAATTAACCCAAATAAATTCAAATTAATTCAAATTAGTTCAATTAGAGTAGCAAAAGATTAGCCACAAATATTCCATAAAAATCTAAGCTCAAATTTGCACATATAATCAATAGAATATTTAATTTGAATTCAAAATAATTCAAATTAAAGATTCAAATAGATGAATTATTTTATTTTAGAAAAATATGGGATAATTATGGAAATAATTTGAATAACTCATATTATTTATTTAGTAAATAATCATGAAAAAATTCGGTCAAAAAGGTTTAGGATGAAAAATATGATAGGAGAGAGAAAACTAGGATAATAGGAGAGAGAAAACTAGGATAATAGGAGAGAGAAAAATAATATAAAGAAAAATTTTAAGATTATTAAATTTAATGCATATAATAAATGGATAATGAATATATTTTAGCATAGAAATAGTTTTATGAAATGTGAGCTTAATTTAACTTGCATGGAAGCACAATGAATGGAGCAAGGTTTATGCATTTAGTTCATATTATCAAAAATGAATAATTTGAAGAATAATTGTAAATATGAAATGTAGAATTTATGAATAATTATAAAATAAATTATTTTGAAATGCATGAAAGATTTATTTTATTTTAGTGAGCTTTTCATTTGCCCTAATACAATTAATCCTAGAGAAATTCCCACCCAGTTGATGTCCAATAACTTATTATAAAATAAATTATTTTGAAATGCATGAAAGATTTATTTTATTTTAGTGAGCTTTTCATTTGCCCTAATACAATTAATCCTAGAGAAATTCCCACCCAGTTGATGTCCAATAACTTTAACATTTTGAATTGATTGAAAAACATAGAGTTGAAGAATTTTTCTTCACACTTGAATTTAACTTGATTAGTACATAAAAATATATATTTACCATCAAATGATATTCATGATGATTAATATAAATAATTTATCCTACAAAGAAATAATTAATACTAATTACACAAGATTTATTATCATCAAATCAAATGGTGAGATACACAAGTTGTATAGTCAACAATCTTCTTAAAATTAAAAAAAAAAGGAAGAAAACAAAATGACAAAAAAATTATGAAATTACAAAAAGGTAAAATAAAGGAAAAGAAATAAAGGAAGAATACATTGAGGTTGAGAATTATGTAATAGTACTAGAAATTCTCTTATATTCTAAGCAAATCAATGAACTTATTAAAATAAGTAATATGTTAAATTTAAGAGAGAAATCATAATGTGATTATTTAAATAGAATGTGAAAACTATTTATACATTCAATTCATTAAGGTTCATAGGAATCAACTATATTATTATTGAGCATATAAAAGTCTCAACTTAAGAACATATTAGTTTGAATAAGAACTTGGGCTATTATAATTTAATTATATTCCATATTTTATAACTTTAAATGTGAGCCTATGCTTCAACTAAAATTTTTAATTAATAATTTTAAAATTGAAAAAGTTTTATCATCAAATAATGACAAGGATTCATCAAGATTGCTTCGATGGCTCTCCGTCCGAGTATGTTTCTCCCTCTATCCATCATTACTATTCAATTGGATTCCTAGCTCTTCCATCCATTTCATCTCATGTTCTTCTCCCTCCCCATTGCCCATGGAGCCCCCCTCCTATGCTCATGTGGTGGTTGGGAGTTCAATGGTTGATGGTAGCCCCCCCAACCCAAATATCCCCCTTTTCTCACTGTCCTATCACGAGTCTTTTTGCTAAAGGCTCTAGCACCCCTTCTTAAAAAAGCTTCTAGGAAAAGTGAAAAACATACTATTCTGCTTACTAAATCAAAAACATGGAGCTTGTCTGAGCCTTTCAAGTTCACTAGTTGCAAAAGTTATTTACAAGCAAAATGGACACCATAAGAAACCTTTTCAATGAACTGAAACTTGTTGGAGATTGGAAGGTTAGCCTTTTGGATGGAAGGCATATCATGATTAAACTCTCTAAAGAAGAAGACTATGCTAGACTCTTCTCTAAAAAGCTTTACCATATTGATAATGTACCTGTTAAATTCCTAAAGTGGCTCCTTTATTTGGCTACATCATTGAACCTCCAATTGCCCCCATTTAGATTAGATTCCCTAGACTAATGATGCACCTATTCATTAAGGAAATATTTACTTAATAATGGTTATATATGGAAGACCCCTAAAACTTGACACACCCACCTTCAACCTAACTAGACCATCTACTACAAGAATCCTTATGGAAATGGACATAACAGCCATTTATAATGATGAAATTTAGATAAGCACACAATCCAATGGGTATTGGCAAAAAGTGAAAAGTGAACAAAAACAATTGTATTATTGAAAATGCATAATGTTTGGTCATAATGTGGAAAGAGCTTCATTGCACATCTTGAGTTGAGATTCAGCAAGAATGAGAGGAATAAGCAGACAATTGACACTCCTAATCAAGACAACTCAATCTCCTTTCAAGTTGATATAAGAATGGTTTATATCCATAGCAACCAAACCCTTTTACAACATGATAATGGAGATCCACAACACCTCCATTTAGATAATTCTAAAAATGCAATATTTGGAATTTGAAAGCAAATTGAATTCTGATCACTCAAGAGAAAACAATCTCCATGTTAAAATACCTCTTATAACTATACTATCCCTTATTTTGGAAACCCATTAGGATTGCCCAAATTCTAGAATTGACTACACACTTGCTATTGAAGTGAATATCAGTCATTTGAGCAGTGAAACACTTTTTGCTGAATTCTGATCCTCCTAATAGTAGTTCTACACCTTTCCGGCAAGCACAACCTGACCAGAATATTAAAATGGATATTGAAAATCAAAACAAAGTTAATCTATCAACTAAAGAACATTATGATGACATTATCAACTCAATTATGGAAGATTGGCACACCCACAAAAGTAAAAAATACATGCAAAAAAGAACCAAGGAACTGAAACATCTTTTGGCAAACAAATTTTAGAATGTAGGCAACAACTCAAGTGGAGATGATACTTATAGAAGACCCACTAGAAGTAACTCTACGCCTAAATGATAAATATTATGATTTGGAACATTAGAGGCATCGATAAGGCTAATGCCACTAATAGACTTAGAAGCCTTATGAGATCACACAAACTTGAGATATTTACCATATTAGAACCACTTGTACCTATACAAAACCTTCAAAAAATCAATATAAGATTTTCCAACTTCAACATTATTGCTAACATCTACGACAAAATTTTGCTCTTCTATAAGTCTAGATTCCAAATTCAAGTCCTTGTTAATTCCAATCAATACTTACACTTCCATTTGCAAGACACCAACTTCAGCATCTTTTCCATGTAATTTATGCTACTTGTAATTGTTAACATAAATTGGAGCTATGGAATGACACGAAGCAAATCAGTGTGCATACCTCTGGGCCATGGTTAATTGGGGGGGACCATAATATGATTGTTAGTCCTACTGAAAAGAAGGGAGGAAAAAGAAACCCAGCATATCCATCATTTCAGAGTTTCCTGAATGCATTGAGGAAGCCAACCTATTTGATGCTAGATTTAGAGGTAAACCATTTACATGAATGAAAGGGAGAACATGGGAAAGACTGGATAGAATTCTCACTATCCCAGATTGGCACACCTTTTTTTACACTTTGGAAGTTCAGCACCATGCTAGAATAGCTTCTGACTATTCCCCCTTGCTGGTTAGTTTCAATCAAATCATTAAACCAAAACACCATCCTTTCATATTTCTTAACATGAGGGCATCCCGCCAGATTTTATTAACTGCATTTCAAGTTTTGGCATAGTGGAGAACAACCCAACCATTGGATACGTCTATGGAACCTTCACAAGAGCATTACTCAAGGCCTAAAATAATGGAGGAACTTTTTGGTAACATCCATCACCAAATTAAAGTCTCTGAGGAAAGGATTAAAAAAAATAGAATAAGGGATGTCACATATGGACTACATTGGTAATTCTCACCTTGAAACCCAACTTGAAAGCCTTCAACTGAAACTTCCAGGATTTATTGATAGAGAGGGGGACTTCCTTAGGCAAAAAGTAGCTACTCAGAACTTCCTACATGGAGATAGAAACACCAAATTTTTTCATGCTTACATTAGAAAGAAGAGCGAGGAGAAGTTGGTCAACAAGATTAAGGAATCTAATGGTAACTAGATCATCAACTAAGATGGCATCTTGGATGACTATACTAATTACTTTGCCAACTCTCTAAGCTAGTCTCACAACAACAACACAAATTATCACCATAATAGAAATTTCTTTGACTTTGACAAGGTTCCACTCAATAATAATGATCTCACTTCAATTCTTAAAGAGGAGTAGATTTAGAATGCTCTTAACTCAATGGATGGCTATAAAACTACTGGCCCAGATGGTTTTACTGCCCTTTTTTACTAGAAAGCTTGGATGTCATTAAGGTGGAAGTCGTCAAAGCTATACAAACCTTCTTCAAAGATATGAGCTGCCACAAATACTTTACCACATTAGTTATCATCCTGATTCCAGAAGGAAACAAAATTACCACACATGGGAAAAATTGAAACCCATTTCTCTAACCCCTTTTGTTTACAAGATCATTAGCAAAATCATTGCCAATAGACTCCAAATGCTTCTCCCAGATCTCATCTCTCCAAATTAGGCAGCCTTTATAAAAGGTAGGAGCATTATTGACAACATATTGCTAGCTGAAGAATTGATCAAGGACATTGATAAAAAAAGGTAAGGGAGGGAATGTGATGACGAAGATTGGCATAAAGAAAGCTTTTGATACTATTAGTTGAGATTTATTACTCAATTCCCTTAAAGAGAGAGGTTTCTCCCATAAATTCACTAAGTTGGTGGAGAAACTTTTTTCCTATAGCAATTACTAGATCTTACTAAGTGGGCAATCAAGTGGCTTCTTCCAAGCTAATAGGGGTGTTAAGCAATGTGACTCCCTCTCCCCCACCCTCTTCATATTAACTTTGAATATCCTTTCTAGAAAGCTGAACAGTGTTTCTAACTCAACAGACAATATTAATTTCCACACCATTGAAAATATTAACATTACCCATCTGGCTTTTACTAATGATCTCCTATTATTAGCAATGAGAATAAAAAGCTAGCATTATATTTGGAAATTATCAAGGACTTCTTTAGAAGATAAGATTCACTCACTCTAAACTCCCTCTCACTTACCTTGGAATTGAGCTCTATAAAAGAAACTTAACATCTTCCCTATTCTATGATCTCATTGACAAAATATAAAGTAGAATCAACATTTGGGAAAACACATGCCTCTCATTTGGAGGGAGGACACCTTAGTTAAAACTATTCTCAATTTAATTCCACTATACACATCTCAAGTTCAACACATTTCCAAACTATTAAACTAAAATTGAGAGGATATTAAATAGATTTATTTGGAGTCATAAACATAAATCCATCCATTAGGCTAGTTGGAAAAGGCTGTGCAAACTGACCAGTAGAGGTGACTTGGGCTTCAAATAGTTGAGAAGAATATCAAATGTAATATTATCAAACTATGTATTAAACTTAAAGAGAACAACTTACTTTGGTCTAATTTCATGTTGAAGAAATACTGCATCAACTCACATCTAATGACTGTAAAAGGAAGTTTACAGACTCAGCAATCTGGAAACAAATGCTACTACAGGGAAGAAGGAAAAAATTGATTTTATGGGACCCGATGAGGAATTGATTGATATTTGGAATGATCGTTGGTTGGGTGACAAACCTATTTATGTGGAATTTGTTGGGAATAGGCCATTACACTCCTGTTGTATCAAGAATTTTTGGATTGAAGCAAAATGGGACATTAATAAGTTAAAAAAATGGTAAATAAATCCCAAAATACAACTCAAACAATGTTAAAAATTTTAGGGAAACAACTTATTGCAGTAATCTACTAGCCATAAAAATTTCACTCAATCAAATCCCTAGAGCAAAGGTTATGATTTTTAAGGCTCTTTTAAGATAATATAGATAAAATAATTAATGTTTTCAGAAAATATAAAAAATTTTATAAAAAAATCAAAATGATTGAAAGAATTTTACTAACATCAAAAGACTATAAAAATTAATTAGACTCTTTGGATTTGATAAAATCTGAAAAATAACTTAATTAAGGCTTAATAAATAATTACAAATTTTATTAGTTGAATTAATTGAGCTTGAACTTCAACATTGATAACAAATTAACCATTAAGCCATAAAATTATAAATAACTATTTGAATGGATATTCCAAAGAAGAATCCAACAAAACTTAAAAAAAAATTAAATTTTCAAAATATTTTGGGATCATTTAGAAATTATCAAATAATGATAATTTTTAATTAATTTTAAAATATATGCTTAATTAACTTGAATATTTTATTTTAGGTTAACCATGTCAATATACACTTCTGATAAAATTTTCATAAAATTTAGGTGATTAAATAAAAAGGTAGGAGTTTTGGAGCACTTAATCACCAAATTTACTTAATAATTAATAAAAAATTATAAAAATTATCAAATTTATATTTAAATGCAAAAATAAAATCAGCTAACATAAATACACCTAAGACAAATTTTTAAGATCTCTGATTATGGTTAAAACTAAAAGTCATTATTAGTATAATTAATTAGCAATTAATAATTCATTAAATGGCCTAAGACTTAGAAAATCCATAACTAATTATGTGGACATCCAAAAATTATGATCAACCCCTCTTCATGCTCAGTTATGAGAGAGGTATTCAATGAAATCAAAAGCCCCAATTGGTTTAGAGTATTTTGAGTATAATTGATAATTTGGGATATTCCTTATTTAATTAATTAGTCATCAATTCTGTGGCCAAATGCATTAGAATTTTTCAAGATGTGTTTTACTTAAGTTAATGCATGTTCTTTAATTTTTTTATTACAATTTTTGGGCTTATATTTCATGTCTAATTAATTTTTTGAGTTTCTTTGAGCTTAATTAGATTAAATGATTATCAAACTTTTGAATCACTTAATGAATAGAGATGGTTGTGAGATAATCTTAGAATGCTAATCCTCTCAAATGTGTCTAAATAGACTTAATTCAAATATCTTAAGTAAAAAAGCTTAATTTAGTTTAATTGGTGTTATTCTTATATGATTAGTTTAGAGATTAGTGGTTTAAATAAATTTCTTTATGACACTTTGTCATTCCTCTAGATCGACTTACATATGTGTGTTTCAGTACATATTCATGCATTCACATCTAAAAATTTCAAGTGATATGTTTATGTTACTGATGCTATTATTACTAGTAAATCTCAAAACTATTTTTTTGTATATATATATATATATATATAAACTTAAATTAATAAGTGAAGAAGATATGCAAAAAAATGTATTTATATCATAATCATATGTATCATTGATGCGACATTTAAAGTATATAGTCTAGACTCCCAAGGGCAGAGGGATACTAGTCTGTGTGCTGCTTAAAATTGATATGTGATGGGAGACACCACTCAGATCTTAGGGGGTACTTATTGAAATGATCGAGTACAATATCAAGGAAATATATACTACCTTGAGGGGTAGATATATCACCCTACAATGAACTTAATTATGTAATAAGAACTTCTAAGGTCGATGGGTCTATGTGTACTAGAGATTTTTCCTCTACTTAACATGGAGGAAGTAAAGCAGGGTTTATTTTAAGCTAGGTTATTAAGTTCCCCATAGAGGCAAGCCCCCATAGTTAATTAAATCTTGTGGGACATGAATCCCCTTAGAAAACTCTCGATTAAAGTGATTGGATAATATCTCTATGTATTTTAAAGCTTGATATTAAAGGTTTGGTAATTTTGGGAATCAAATGGGAGGACTCAATTAAGAAGAGTTCTTAATGAAATCTAATTTGGAATAAGTTGGAAATGCTTTTAGATATTGGAAAGCTTAGTAAGCATTCCAATTATGATATTATTAGTCTTTACATTTTTGAAGTAAAAAATTATAATTATTTAAGTTGTTATTTTATTAGAAAGCTAGGACTTATATTCCAACAACACAAGATTTTGAAAATTCTTAAGAGGTGAGGACTTATGCTCATAGCAAATGAGAAACAGGTGGCCTCTGAACCTATATCTAGAGTACTCTAGCATAAGCTAAGAGCTTAACTTAATTCTATTCAAGAAAGTGAGACACATTGGTTCACTTTTACTAGAGAAAGTGAACCAATCCCGACTCTTCTAGACTTACAACCACCTGGTATGGCTACCAGTTAACACCTCATATGATTCAAAATCATGTGGCCTAATCTCATGTAAATATAAGATCACTAGGATATTATTTATTAAGATGAATCTAAAGTTTAAACTCACTCCCTAAAAGACTAAATCATGACTGTTTTGAAAATCATGCCTTTGATTAATGCGACAAAATTTTATAAATTTTAATTCCATTTTGACTCATCATTCGGGACTCAAGTTTGATAAGGTTTTGTGCCTACATACATGATGAAACAAAGTCATGGGCTAAATCAAAGAGAAGGAGTGTCCTCCACTATGAGGGAACTGCTCTCACAGGTCAAGCCTTATCCCTTATCATGTAATAATAGAGACCCCTCATTTGCGAGAAATAAACCAAGATGTGTGTATGGTGTTATAACATACAACATACAACTAAGGGGTTACTAAATCTTTTAATTCTCTAATTAAAGTACTAGGCTTTAAGGTGAGATTATGAGTTATTAAATTTTAATTAAGTTGATTAATTAGAGTAGAAAATGTTATGTTTTTAAAGAGTCTATCGCATCCATATTATACAATAAATAATTAAGCTTTAAGAAACCTTTAAAAAGTATGTCATTTCTACTACACAATCAATATAAATAAGCCAAAGAAACATGATCAATTAGAAAAATAAAAGATTGGTGTCATCGGATACCATCATATTCTTCGAAAAAGAAAAGAGATGGGTAGCTGAGCTCTACCCTTATATAGCCTAGATTATAATTAATTATAATGAAAATAAAGCTATGGGGGTCTTCAATATTATCTTCATCTTCACTTCATGGATTGGGCACTGAAAGTATCACAGGGCCTCCCAAGTCTAAGCCTTCTAACCACTACTCTTCCTAAACCTCAAAGTCCGAATCCCAAATCTATTACAAAAATTACATTTTATGAAAATGAAAATCTAACTACACTTGTAAAATAGAAGTTAGCTTAACAAACATCCACACTAAGTAGTTATAGTTCTTATAATGGGGCTTACCACTCTGCCTTAGGTCACTAAGCCCACATATCCTAATGAATTGTGCTTAGAAATTTAAGTAGTGGCTACAATCAAAGATATTTATAAGTTTTTACTATTATAGCGAACCCTTAAGCACAATCCCCTATAAAAACTATTAATAGATTAATATCGCTGTAACATCCAGACTACACACAAATAATCCTACCTTTCAGTTTAAAATATTACGCCACAAAATGAAACATCACATCTTCTTAACAAACATCAGCCTAACCTAAGATTAGGATCGGTGACATAGTATTCTAATATTTGTGCTATGGCTTAGTGTGGTATGTCATAATTAGGTTTTAATATTCAAGATTATCTAATGATGAATGTTTAAGTCCCTTATTAATAATGATTTCATTTTATATGATTAATAATTTGAGAGGAGAATACTTTAATGCTGAAGAATTCACGCCACAACATTACACCCAATGCCTTGGCATTGCATTCATAGTGCTATGGTATGATGACCTGATAACTTTAACTCATCATTCTTTAGGTGGCACCTTGAGTGAATTTTTTGGTGATTTAGAAGAGTTAGTGGAAAGACGTGAGAACAAATGCTAGAGGTGACTTTAAGCTATAAAAAGAAGTGAAAATGCATGGAGAAAAGTTTTGGTAGTGTGTGTAGTTCAAGTGTTAAAAGTGTGAGTGTGGGTACAAAACTTAGAGAGTGAAACTCCAAGTGTTGTGTGTAGTCTATAATTGGTGATCAAGTCATGAAGTTAATGTTGAATATTGAATAAGGAAAAGATCCATTAAAATGAGATTTTATTTTTGAGAGACAGAAGAAATTGGATTAAGGGGAAACTTAGAAGTCCTTACTTGGTTTACTCTTTTGTATTTTTTAGATTTTTCTCAAAAGGATCTCATACATTTATGGATACGAATGTTCTTTTCCCTTTTATAACATGACCAACTAAAATATCAATGTCAATACTAAAGAAAAACACCTTTGTAAGTAAATCTCCATCTTATAGGATGATTAGGGAGTTTGTTCTTCATGAGGTAGATTTATTTATATTTAACAAGATTTGCTCTGATATTATGTTAGAGTTTATTTAGATCTAGATTTTACTTTCTATGAATGTAAGCATTCATAACTAATTACCTCTCTTATTATAGTAGAAGAGCACTCTCAATTAAGGCTAGAAATAAACATAGATCTTTGATATAAATTAATGTTTAGTGGTGTGGTGTGAATGGTTATCTAAAAAGGAGAATAATCCTGATCAAGATCCCATGGTTTCGTAATTCTAGGGCTACATTATTCTAGTCTACCAACATCAAAGGTTTATTAGCCATAATGTTCAGGAAGTTTGATTAGCACCCACGGGTTGCCTCATGTTAATTATTCCAAGTAAACTAGAGTTTTAGTGTAGATGTTGTGATGCAGGTGTTTATTGATTTATTCATGCTAGACTTAATTTATAAGTCTACCCAATAATTCAATTTTTATGGAGTAGTTGGTATTGCAAATGTATGCAGAGCTTATATCCATTTGAATGCAATGACTTAGGGGAGTTCACATGGGAAATAAATGACTGAGCCTACATCCATTGGAAAGCCAAATGGATTGAGGTTATGCTTGTATAGCAAACATATGTTGGGTTTAAGTTGTGGTTGCATCACAATAACATACCAGACTTACATCAATTAGAAAATCATTAAATTGGACTTACATCCCTTTGGAATGCCAGAGTTTTAGGTAAGTTTGCCTTACAAATGAGTAGGTTGGACTTATATCCCTTTGGAATACTAAAATTATATTTTTTAGGTGCAAGCATAAATCAGACATACATTGATTAGAAAACCATTAGATTAGACTTACATCTTTTTGGAATGCCAATTAGGGTTTTGAAGTTTGTATGATAAACATATAGATTAGATGTTTGAATTTGCAAACTTAGACTTTTGATTCTTACATTTGGTGGGTGAAGCCTCGATGCTAGAAAAGCAATGCTTATATGCTAAAAGTTCATTTTCTTGGTGCTATAGAAATAGTGCCTAGGTTCTAAAGGGGTAGTGCCTCATCACTAGAAAATAAGTGTCATAACACTGGAAGACAAAAATTTAGTCCTCAAAACTAAATTTTACGGTTCCTCAATGCCAGAAAACCACAATGCTTATGTATCATCTAGGATAAAAGAAAATAGGTTAACTAGTTGAGCGGTGCTTAGACGCTGACAAAGCAATGCTACAATGCCATTCAAAAAGTAGTTCAAAGCCTAGCAAACGGGTAGAGACACATTTAAAAAAAAGGATAGGATTTTTTGACCAACGTTATGGCACTATGTCGAAGCACCGAGGTGCTGCATAAATGTTTGGGGAATTTTTAGTATCTTGCAAGTTATGTAATTAATGGTAATTAATATTTATAAGTAATCTTTTGATAGGAATAATAACTATCTTAACCATCTGACCAATGCCTAAGCACTAGATGTGGAGTGCTGCGACGTTGGTCTCGCATTTTAAAAACTAAGAGGCCAACACTTCAGTGCTGCAAAATTGATGCCATGATGTTAGGTCTAGACATAAATATACTATGTTGTTATTCTAAAGCCTTTGTTCTGCCTTACAATAATTTTGCTTATTTCTAGAGGCAACCTTAGAATACCATATGCAGATGCTCATCCAGCAGCTAAGATTTTTGTGCATATAAAGCTAAGAACCGTATAACAAGCATCATTCGAGATTCTTCAGAGAAATACAAATGTTGTAAATGTGGGTATGGATAACAAAATTATGCATTTTTTTTCACTTTTTGATAAAATAAATTTTTTTTTTTTATTTTCAACTATTAATGAATAGTACGAAATTTTTCAATATTTTTATTACAATAAGTTGATCTTTTGATGTAAAATTTTATAATTCAATTTGTAATATGATTAAGGGTAGTACTACCCTAGTTTATGGTCTTCCTTCTCTTATTTATTCTTTGTGTGTTGCGAGTGGTGCACCGAGGGAGCCAGATAAAGAAGTCCTTATACAAAGGGCCCCCCCGACTAAAAAAAAAATTGAAGGGTTTGGATAAAAAATGAAAGTAGGAGAAAGCTCACACGCTCCTCAGTCCATGTCCAAATACTCCAAGACTTTAAATGAGCAACTCCAATAAATTGGAGGAGAAGTCTTAGAATTAAGAAATAGGGTTGGCCAAAGCAGCAAATGACAACATGAATTGAAAAATAAATTTGATCATCATATGGGTTAACCGTAACAATAATTTTTGTATATGACTGAATTCAATTCAACACTAGTTCAAATATTTGTAAATTATAACTTTAATGCAGCTAGAGTAGAGTTCCTTTTTCTATAGTGCCTTATTATTACCCTTTTGTTAGCACCCCACCAGAGCTAGAAGAAGAAGAGGAGGAGGATTATTACGACTACTAGGATAATTTTTCCTTTTTTTTCGTTTTATATCTCACATTATTTCTTTTCTTGTATTTTTTTGTAATTTCATTTAGTAGATCTTGTAATAAAATTTCATTTTATGATAAAAGTTTTATGTCATATTAATTATTTATTACTTTAAATATTGATTGACTATCCACAAGATTTAGTGACAATTTAGATCTAACTATAAGTTAAAAATTTAATCAAAGAAAATTTTAACTTATGATTAGCAAACTTAAGAAGTTAACTCCTCGACACTAGAAAGTCAGTGCCTTAGCTCTAGAAGATCAGTGTTTGGTGCTGAAAAGCTAGCATCTTGGTGCTAGATAGTGGAACTTGGGCTTAAAAATTAGAGAAGGTAGCGCTCAGGTGCTAGAAAAGTGGAGTTGTGGTGCTTTTGAAGCTTTTAGGATAGCGCTATAGCGCTGCAAGTGGGCATTTTGACCTCATAACCCGAGAAGGTTGCACTGCGGCACTAGGTAGTAGCACCATAATGTTGGTCATAGAACTTTGATGCTATAGGATAGTGTCGGAGCACTACAAAGTGGAGAGCCAGAGGTCCAAATTTTTAAGAGCTCAACACCTCAGCGCTACAAGAAGTGCCTTGGCACTACATGATGAGAAACTTTACTTTATGGTAATTT
Source organism: Cymbidium sinense (assembly GCA_021442155.1). Taxonomy (NCBI): domain Eukaryota; kingdom Viridiplantae; phylum Streptophyta; class Magnoliopsida; order Asparagales; family Orchidaceae; genus Cymbidium; species Cymbidium sinense. The sequence continues at coordinate 60,229,265 of CM038226.1, read as the reverse complement.
TCTTGTTTAGTTTGATGGCTCCCACAAAATTTAAATGGAATAATGGCTTAACAATGCTAGGTTTTAAAATTTTTTGGTGCAACACACACTCATCTCCTTTGTTCTAGATCCAAAATCAATATAGAGAGGGTTTTCAACTTATACCGGAACAAAGTTCAATAGCGAGGCTTTCATATTTTAAAACTCATGATTTATTGATATAAATTTTAAGTTAATTTTAGTTTTGATAGAGTTTTGTCTTAAAAATTCCTAATATTTTGTAATTAATGCAATCATGCTCTTTTCGCTTTCTTCGAATCAAAAATCCATAGAGGGAGGATTATTATCTCACATCGGATCCAAGATCAATGGTGGAGGTATTAAGAAATTCATGGTTATTTGTTATAAAAAATATATATATATATATAATAAATAAAAAATAAAAAAAATGAACATCCTATCTCTAGTGCCGTGACATTGCAAACCCGATGCCTAGGTTGCAGCTTCGCTTCCCCTAAGTTTAAAGAGTCTAAAAAAATACTAACCTCTCCCATCAACAGTCATCCCATCAATGATAATCATTCGAGTGGAGTATGGGAGTGGTTTGGAGAGCAGGAGTGGTTGATAGGGGAGTGGGGGTGGTTGAGAACTGACTCCTATAAGAAGAGAAGGGCTGACCCTCCTCCTCCTTCTTCTTTCCTTTCTCGTCACATTCCCTTCCCCTCTTAGAAATTCACATTACTTATAATTTGAATTTCTTTGCATATAGTCTTTCCCTTGTTCCTCTTTATTTTTTGAATCAACCATTCATCCTCAAAATCATGAATGGTGTTAGAAAGCTACTCTTAAGTGTCTATATGTTGTTGGGCTTGGAATGAAAAGAGTTCCTCAGGTTGAGTGTGTTCTGATTGTTGAATTTTAGTCTCAATTTTAGGGATGTTATGCTCTCTTGCATCCTTTGACTGGTTTCCAGAAATCTCCCTTTATGAGTTGTTGTTCAACATCATTTGTAGGGGTGGTGTAGGGATTAAAAATACACATATTCATCTATGTATTAGAATCAACATTTTGGGGGAAAGGATTTCAACAAGTCTGTCATTAAGAATAGGCTCTCTTCTTTCAGTTAAAGGGGCTAGTTCCGATGCAACATGGCTAGATGTGAGTCAACACTTAGATCAGGTTCAAATTCTCCAGTAGTTTTAGGTAGTTTAGTTTTTAGCTCAAGATTAGCCACATACGAGGAACCTTAGATGCTTCTATTCGAATGGGGGATAGTGGTCTATGATTCATGTAGTATGATGGTGATCGCATTGGCTGCAGCTTCTACATACACTCTCCTCCCTTCTATTTAAAATGTCTTCTTTCTCAAGATCATCATCTTCAAATAACATTTGTGTGAGATTTATGTTTCACTCTTCTGTCTTATAGAAAAAGATATCATATTCATTATTGCCTCTATTATGAGAGATATGGAAAATTTTCAACTATGATATTTCCTCATTTTTGAAAGCTATTAAAGTTTTAATTTATGTATTTGGTATTGTAGTTTTTTTATATACTTATTGGAAATTTGAGATTTAAGTACCCGTATTTAAGAAATATGAGTTTTCTTTATTATTTTATTATATCCTCAATACTATATTCTTCCTTCCTTTGGGTGGCCGAGGCTTTCTTTGGTTGATAAAGTTGCAATTCTTTTTCATCATCCTCAATATCACTGCCAATATGTGGAATTAATTTAGGTTATTTTGATTCATTAATACTTTTGCTTCTTGAATCATCCTCTTTTAGGTTTATCTTAATAGGCGGAGCCTCTTATTTTTGTGCATTGACTTCTCCTACTTTCATAGGAATAAAGTACTTGACATCATCATAAATCTTGGTTTCATGTATTAAGAATGGATTTATGCCACCATCAATTTGACACTTCACCATTTTGAATGTATTTTATACATTGATAGAGAGTTGAAGGCATTATATCATATTTTAAATCCATGGCCTACCAAGCAATGCTTTGTATGAAACACTGGCTTCAATCACATGGAATTTAGCTTATGTATATAGTTTTCTAAAGAATATAGGTAGAACAAGAGACCCTAAGGTTTTTAATTCTAGTTTAATGAATCTTTGTTTGAATGTTGTACTTTTATCTAGGTAACGAGCATCCAAAGCTAATGCTTGGAGCTTTTAAGTCATTAAAAGATTGATGAAGCACCTGGATCAGTCAATATTCATATGGGTGAAATTTCATTCAGCTATGACAAAAGGGCTGATTATATTCGATCATCCCTAATAATAGGTCATGATCACTAAATATGATGGTTGCTGACTTTTGAGAGGTTAAGTCCTCCTTTATCCTCTCTTCACAATAGAAAGTTTTTATATTATTTTAGATTTTGCAAGGCTTTAATTTATGTCTTACGTATATCTTGAGATATAATGAGAGCATCATAGATACTTAATAAAATTGGTAGCTTGCATAAATGGGCTAGAACGTTATAGTCCACTCCCATTTTGGTGACCTTTTGAGGTTTAGCTGGGGAGGGGGGGAGGGGCAGGTAAGGCATCTTCATTAATTTGAACTTTTTTGTCCCTAGCTTTCCTCAATGATGTTGGAGAAATTCAGTTTCCACTTCTTAATTATATTTAAGTTAATCCTTCTACGAACTCTTCTTTATCAAAGGAAGTTTCTGAACTCTATACTTTTTTAGAATTTTTAGAGCTTTCAAAACTTTTAGAACTATCACCCAGTTTAGGACATAGCTTCTTTGAGCTTGATTTAACCTTTATTTTGATAGAATTTTCTTTGGAAAAGCATAGCCCTTCCTTAAATTAAGTTAATATTGCAATCATAGAGCATGCTTCTCTTTAGGTTTGAAAATTAGAATTTTTATGTTTGCTTATAACCCAACACATGTCTATTGAAACCTCTTCTCAAAGATTTATTGTGTCAAGTTATAAGTGGAGCATATATTCCTCCAACTTAATTTATTTTCATGGAGGTTGCTCATATTCATCCAAAGAGTAAATCATATTTTGTGTTTTAGACTTTAATTTTCAAGATTTTCTCATCTTTCTTGATTTAACCTTGGTTAATTTTCTTCTACTTCTTTGCATTATATAAAAATCACCCCCTATTGGGCAGGAGTATTCTTAGATCTATTTTAAATTCCATAAAGTTCTTCCATTGAATACCTTTTATGGCTAGAAGGATGTTGATCATTCATTTAGTCTTTTTTGAGATGTAGGTATCCCAACAACCTTTTTATTATGTCAATGTGGATTTACCTCTATTATTATTTATATTCTATGTTCCAATTAGCTCGACCTTTTTATAATTTGTATTTTGATTAGAGGTACTATGATAAAATTCACCTTCTCCTTTTGGGATGTACTAATACGTTGTCAGATAAGGTGAGCTCTCATTTTGATAACTCCTTTCTATCCAATTTTTGAAGACAAAATAGTCTTTAATTTGGTACTTATAAGTCTATGGAATGGACAATAATTGGGATCATTCACTTTGTCTACTTGGTTAGGTCGACGTTGTTCTAGCAATTATAATCTTGACTTTAGGGCATGCTTGAAAATTTTAGCAATACATTCTCTTTTAAATGAATATTGCTTGGTCATTTTCTCTTGGAGGGTAGGACCTTTCTTCTTATCCCCCATGGGTTTTGCCACTTATTGTGAGGTAATTGCACCTCAATTTCCTTTTTTATAAACTATAAATGTGAATATTTTATTCACATCATTTTTCATCAAATCATAGGACTTAGGTTTCTTTCCTTTCCCAAAGAAATTATTATAGCTAGTGTTAAGTATATTTTTCTTGGGAAGCCTCTCAAACATGGCTACATGATTCAACAATTCTTAGAATGTATTAATTGTGGCCATGGCTAAGTATGGAACCATTTGATCATCAATGTTTCCTATTAAGAGTTCTACTACATGCTTTTTTGTAAGTCGTTGGTCACATTTTATGCTAAGCTTCCTCAATCTTGTACTATATTTTGTGAAACTCTCATCATTTCTTCTCTTTTCAAAGTCAAGACTTGTAATTATCACTTTCATAGTTGCTCCTACAAATCTCTTAACAAAGAGTGTTTCTAACTTAGTAAAGATTTTTACTAAGTCATTGGGCAACTCAACATACCATTCAAAGGTTATATTGGTAAGACTGTTGATGAATTATTAAAGCAGTTAAGGCATCATTTCCTCTTGAATTCCCATAAGTAGCTTTAAACTAGGTTAAATATTGTTATGGATTTTTCATGCCTGAAAAGGTGTTAAATTTTAGCACCTTGGCTTACTATACTTGGTCAAATTTAGCCGGATATGGTCGACCATTTCCAACTAATTGTTCAATAGTTTCTGAAGTAATGATTGCTTTGACTTGTTGGATGATAAGATCCTTCACTTGGGATTTAATAATAATATCAACCTCTTGGTGAGCACTTAGTGTAGCTTTTCCAAGAGGTTCTTACATTTGCATTGAAGTTGTTAGCAAATTGGGTGAAGTATTTTTGCATGCCCTCAGTTTTAGCTATTGGATTGAGTGTCTCCTAAGGATTTCTTAGAGGCACTTATTGTGTTATTATGAATGCACTTGATAGTGAAGGAGTTCTTCACCAATGCGAAGGATCACCAGGACAACCAGGTTTTTATGTGGGAGAAATGGGTATGTTTCGATAGTACTTCCAGTAATGCATATTACATTTTACCAAATTTTGCATATGATTAGTATCTTTCCTAGTACAATAACCACCTCAATCTTAATGAAATCCTTATTTTCCTCACTATTAAATATTTAAATGTTTAGTGAAAATGGTGTGAGAAAAAAATTATCAATTTTCCTGCCGCTGGTCTAGTAGCTGAGGCTAAAGTTTGGCACTATTTTATTTGGCAATATCACTGAGGTAATTAAGGATAAATCCATTTTGAATTATGTGATTCAAAAGAGCTTTACCATAGATGTTGAAAAGATTATTTATAATTAAATTTGTTATATCCTTATGGGTAGTACTACTTATGGTACGGTTACCCTTCTCTCATTTATTCTTTATGTATTGTGTCCAATGCGTCAAGGGACTTAGATGAAAAACTTCTTATACAAAGGGCTCCCCTCATTAAAGAGCAATTGAAGGGTTTGGATCAAAAATGGAAGTAGGAGAAAGCTCATGTGCTCCTCAGTCTAGATCCAAATCATTCAAGACATTAACTAAGTAACTCCAAGATATTGGAGGAGAAGTCTCAAAATTAAGGAAAAGGGTGGGAAAAAGTAGCCAGTGGCAGCAGGAATTAGAGAAGAAATTTGATTATCATATAACAACAACTTAGATGAATGAGTTCAACTCAGCACTCATTCAAATGTTTGAAAATTACAACTTTAATGCTGGCCTGAGTAGAATTCCATTCATGCAGCACCTCACTATATCACCCCTATGTTCGCACAACACTAGAGCTAGACAAAAATGAAGAGGGTGATGATTATGATTTCTAAGATAGTCTTTTCCCCCTTTTTTATATTTGTATTTGTATTTGTATTCTCTTCTATTTTTTCTATCATTGTAATTTTATTAGGGCCATTTCTATAATAAAATTTTATTTCATATTATTTATATATTATTTGGCTATCCCCTGAATTTAATTGTAATTTGGATATTTCATATAAGTTAGAAATTTAATTAAATAAAAATTTTGTCTTTAAAAAAATTTGACTGAAAAGTCAACGCCTCGGCGCTTGGGATCCAATGCCTCCACGCTAGTTGGTGGGACTTAGGCTTAAAATCAAAGAAGGCAGCGCCTAGGCACTAGCAAAGTAACACTACAATGCTATTAGAATGTCTCAGCAGTTTCAAGATTGCACTGCGGTGCTACAGGTGGGCACTTTGGCCTCATTTCTCGAGAAGGTGACACTATGGTACCAAGATACAGTGTCGCGGAGCCGTGATGTAATGTCGTGGTGCCAAGATGTAGCACTGCAACATTGGGGATTGGACATTTTTGACTTTACAACTTGAGAAGGCGGTCCTGTGACACCCAGATTTGGCACCACAGTGCCTCAACGCCAACAACAACATTGCAGCGCTATGAAATAGAGTGCCAAGGCTCAAAATCTTGATAGCTTAGCACCACAACACTTGGTATTTGTGTTGTGGTGTTACAAGTCAAAAGACTCAATTCTAAGGAAATATTCCTAGTTGATTTGACTATTTTCAAAAAAAAAATTTCACCATGATGACTTATCAATGCTAGGTTTATAAATATTTTAGTGCAAAAATACTCCTTTCTCCTTTATTTCAAATTTAAGATTGATGGAGGGAGATTCTTTTCATCTCATAGTATCGAACTTGGAGATTCTTTTCATCTCATGCCATAATCAAGTTGATGGTAGAGGTCTTGAACTTTTAAATTTGTATTTTAGTAAATTAAAGCCTGATTTAACTTTGATTTGGATAACATTTTATCTTGGCAATGCCTAAAATTTTATTTTAAAGGCAATTATATTCTTCTCCCTTGCTCCAAATCTAAGATCGATGAAAGGTGAATCTTTATTTTGCATCAAATCCAAGATCAATGGCAGAATTCTTCAAGATTTTTTTTGTAGAGTGAGGAATTATTTAAAAAAAAAATTTCATCTAGACTTTTACCTAGAATCTTTCCTTGCACAAGAAGAAGAGCATGTAATAGAGAGAAAGTTGTTGTAGAGTCTATAATAGAGAGATGAAAGGGAATGTGATTATAAAGGAAAAAAAGAAGAAGAAGAAGATGAAGGAGGAGGAGGAGGAAGAGGAGGAGGAGGAGGAGGGTCAGCTCTTATCTTTATATAGGAGTCGGTTCTCAACCACTCCCACTCTCCACTTGGATGATTATCACTGAGGGGATGACTGTTGATGGGAGATGTTGGTGTTTTTTAGACTCTTTAAACTTAGTGGAAGCAGAGCCACAACCTTGGCTTCAGGTTTGCGATGCCATGGTGCTGGTGTTAGGATGTTCATTTTTTATTTATTATTTATTATTTATTATATATGTTTTTTTGGTAATAAATACACATGAAATTTTTGAATACCTCCACCATTGATCTTGGATACGATGTGAGATAATAATCCTCCCTATGTTGATTTTAGATTCAGAGTAAGAGAAAAGAGCATGATTGCATTAATTACAAAATATTAGAAATTTTTAAGACAAAACTCTATAAAAACTAAAATTAACTTAAAATTTATATCACTAAATCATATGTTTGAAAATATGAAAGCCTTTGCTGTCGAACTTAGTTTCAGCATGAGGTGAAAATCATCTCTCTCTATTGAAAATTTTCCATGTCTCTCATAGAAGCAGCGACAATGAACATGATATCCTTTTCTATAAAATAGAAGATAGAATAATAAATCCCACACAAATGTTGTTTGAAGAGGGTGATCTTAAGAAAGAAGACATTTTGAATAGAAGGGAGGAGAGTGTCTGTAGAAGCTACAGCCAGTGCGATCACCATCATACTACTCAACTCACAGACCATAATCCCACATTCTAATAGAAGCATCTAAGGTTCCTTGTATGTGGTTAATCTTGAGCTAAGAACTAAACTACCTAAAACTACTAGAGAATATGAACCTAATCCAAAAGTTGACTCTCATCCAGTCATTGTTGCATCAAAACTAGCCCCTCCAACTGAAACAAGAGAGTAGATTCTTAATGATAAACTTGCTGAAATCCTTTCTCCCAAAAATGTTGATTTTGATACATAGATGAATCTCTGCCTTTATAATCCCCCTCCTTCTACAAATCAGATGCCAAATAATTCACAAAGGGAGAATTCTAAAAACTAGTTAGAGGTTGGAAGAGAGCAGAACATCCCAGAAATTGAATATGAAATCCAGCAATGAGATCACACTCAACATGAGGAACTCTTTTCATTCCAAGCCCAACAACATATAAACACTCAAGATAAGCCTACTAACACCATTCATGATATTGAAGATGAGTGGTGATTTAAAATTCAAAGAGGAACAAGCATAAGGGCATACGAGAGCTGAAATAAATAAACCCAAATGTTGCCAATCATATTAGAGGTTCTTCAAATGCTGAAATTCTTGCCAATTTGGAATGATGGAATTGATTGGATGACAACAAGAGCCTCTAGGTCCTCTAAGTTTTCCAAACATAACTAGCATTATCTTCTAGAACATTAGAGGTATTACTGATAAAGCATCCTACAAGAGGCTCCATTTCCTCATTAGATACCACAAACTCAACCTATTTGCTATTCTTGAACCCCTTATTCACACATCTAGCTTTGAAAAGCTTCAAAAAAAAATTCAGGAGATTTCAGATAATGCATGTTGACCTCACTTTTGGAGTGAGTTCTCAATCTTCCATTTTAGATTTTAGGAGTCTTCTAGACACTAAGATTTCCTTAGTCATAAGACACTTCTAGAAATTAGGTGAGCACTTAACCTAAGCCTAGAGACTTAGAAGGGTTAATCATAGGACTAGGTTATACCTTAGGGATTAGGTTGATCTACCTATCCCATGACTTAAGCCCAACCTATGTTTACCTTCTTAAACTAGAACCAAATTCAATTCATACCAAATTAAAGCTAAATCTTCATTCAAATCACTTCAAACTCAATTGATTTTCTCATAAATCTATCATATATTCAATCATCTCCATAAATTTAAATAAAATATACATTCATATTGTCAAACTATATTGAACAAAATCAAACTCTTCTCTAGGCCCTATGACCTACCTTCATGAGCTTAGCCAAATTTGTCTTCAAATCACTTCAAACTCAATTGATTTTCTTATAAATAAATTATACCTTCAATCATCTTCATAAATATAAATGAAATATACATTTAAATCATCAAAACCAAATCAAACTAAATCAAACCCTTCCTAAGCCACATGATCCAACTCCATGGACTTAGCCAAATTCCTTCACTCCAACCCCCAAATTCAATCAATTATTTTCATGAATTAAGCATATCTTCAGTCATGTTCACAAATATAAATGAAATCTACTATCATCAAACCAAACCAAAATTAACCCAAGTCAAACCCAACTTAGCCCTTTTGACTTGGAATATCCAAATGAACAAAAAACTCATCCAAACACAAATCAATTGCAATTGAATTTATATATCAATCTTAAACACATATGTAAACTCAACTAAATCCATTTCAACCCAAAATCAAGCCAACTAAACCCACTTAAGTTCACTTGACCCAAAGTAACCTAAAGGACCCATTTGCGCCAAACTTCAATTCAACCCAAATTGGATTGAACCAAGCCCACCGAGACCTCTTACCATGATTGTTGATCACCCTAGGATGATAAATTGTTATAAATTGGGTCAAACTAAGTCAACTTGGTCATTTGACCAAGTCAACTCTCTTAACCCATATGAACCCAAACTAGCCAAATTGCAACCTAAGCCAAATCCATTGAAACCAATGATTCATGCTAACTCAAAATCAATATTGGAACATGACTTGACCCTCAATGGAGCTAAACCAAACCTAATTGGCCCTCTTGACTTAAGTTGACCCAAATTGACCTTAAAGGCCAAATTGAGTCAAATCAAAATATAAATCAAATTGATTGCAACCAATAGCTCAAGTTCATTCTAAATTGATTTTTGAACTTGACCAAAGCACCAATTGAACCCAATTTGGCCAATTTAATCAAATGACCTATTTAACCCAAATTGACCTAAAATGACAATTTGGTCTAAGCCTTAATCAAATCCAAATTAATTCAAACCAAAGCCTAAAATCATCTTAAATTAGTCAATCAAACCCAAACCAACACCTAACCCAAGATAATTTGGCCAATTTGGTCAAATTGGTGAACTTGGCCCATTTGACTCAAATGAGCCAAAATAAAATCTAAATCAAACTAAACCAAATCAATGGCACCAACACATCCCAAATGATCATATAAACTTGACCCAACCCTTTGGTTTGACCCAACTTGACCAATTGGTCAACTTGACCCAACCTAACCCAATTTGACCCATTTGAGTCAATTTGAGCCAAATTTAATCAAATCAACTCCAAATCACTTGATATTTTGGCTGAACCATTTTTGACTCATTTCAAATTTTCCCAAATCAAATCTAATGCCAAATGACCATTCTACCATTGGGTCAAGGGTATCACTTTAAAGGAATCACCCATGTAAGTGGCCATTTCCATTCCTCGACCACTTGACACTCTCCTATTGGTCCACCTAAGCACCTAGGACACCACCCAACCTGACCCAAGAGGTGGTTGAGTCAGCCTTGACCCATGAGGAGCTGAACTCATCTCACCTCCCCCATTAACACATTGGAAACCCAAGGACAATCACTATCCCACCTTGGCAGCCACTCTCTTGCCCTTGGCCACTCAAATCGATCCACTTAGGATGATTCCTTATGACCAACAATCACCATCGGTGGCCAAATTGCCATTAGAATCTAAACAAATCTATATCGTCTGATCCAAGGGAGGAAGGGGTATACCCCCTCCAATTCAATCCAAATCAAAGAGACTCACTCTCAAAAACTCTTTAGAGAACATTTCGAAAACTCTAGAGCCCTTCCTGAAGCAAATTGAGCTCCCCATTGTTGAATTTCTTCAAGTTGAAATAGGGCATCCATTCCTTTGATCCAACTCCTTTGTTTCTCCACCAAACTCAAATTAACTTCACACACACCATCCCCACACCTCATCTAGCAAGAACAAATCACTTCCTAAGCTTCTTGATGACCAGTGGTAGGAGTTTGATCAAGATAGACCTTCATAGTGATGGATTGTCCTTCCGAGTGAATGGTGAGGAATTGATCTAATTGTTGGTCAACAGGGTTTTTCTCCACTAGAAGAAGCTTCCTCAATCAAATGCATTGCTGGTCTTGAGCTTCGATGAGATAATTCCATTAAAATTGAGCTTTGGTGAAAATTGGTTGGAGCGTTTTAAAAGAAGCATGCATGCCATGTGATCTTGACCGTTAGATCCCTTCAGATCCTTTGTGTGAAGTTGTGGGATCCATTTGGAGTAATTCCAAGCTCAGGTGAGCTCGGATCGATCGAGGAATGGTGGATGTCCTCCATCTCCCATCCCCGAGGGGACGATCGATCATGCACCGTCCATTCCACATGATTAGAATGAATGCCATGATTATTCACTAGTTAAATCTCAATGTAATCCCTTAAGGAACCACTTGTTTAATCTGTGCCGTCCGATTTGAGATTGGATAGCAGAGATTGAACCGTGTCCATCGCCAGGCATGTCAGTGCTGAGTTGGACACGTTTAAGTGACCAATCTCATGGTGCCACTTGGAAAGCATGCCACGTTAGTGGACCGCATGATGTCGTTAGGATTAGGCTTAATTAGACTTAATGAGATAGTTTTAATGGATGAAACTTCCATAATTTATAACAAATCATAGAAAATAAAAAATGTAAATAAATATTCATTTTAAAGGTATTTCAAAGGAGAATCATTTAAAATTAACTGTAAGTGATTTTGAACAGTAACCAAGGCTTAATTTAGGCTTAATTTAAAACTTAATTAACTTTATTACTCCTTAATTACTTAAGTAATTAATCCCAAACTTTGTGGTTTAGTTTAATGGGATGACCTCTACCTGTCATAATTTTCTAAAATTTTATTGTTTAGTTAATTGGGATAATTGACTATCTAAGCCCTAATCGCTCTCTTAATTAGTCTAATTAATTAATTAACCTCTCAAACAGTAAAGAAATAATTATTTAATCTTGATAATCATTATGAATAGTAAATCGGCAAGGGGAATAAGTTTAAGACCCTTTTCCTAATCTTTTCCCTAAGTCGATGTCATTTAAAAGAAATGTTAATTAATTTGGGATTAGTTAAAGGTTTAATTAATTAATTACTAATTAACTAAATCATTATCATGTTGAATCTTAACTAATTAATTCATGGGTAAATCTTTAGGTGTTTAATAAGCTAAAGTTATTTAAGAAAATTATGGTTAACCCACATGTGTGGGGAAACCATAAAAGTATTTAATTACGTTCCTTAATTTAATTAACTACTAATTGTGAGCCAATTGCATTAGGCCCTTTTATTGCTTAGGACCATTGCTAATTTAATTTTCAATTCATATGCATATCTTGTTGGCTCATAATTATTTGGATAATTATGTTAAGGTAACATAGAAAAGGGTTAATTAATGTATTTAATGAATACCACAACTTAATTAACTCAAAAAATCAACTTAAGTACCTTTTCTTAAACCAAATCAAATCACTAATATGGGGATGCATTTATAGTAGTAAATGATGAGTTCTCTTCCTCTTTAAGTTTAATCTAAAAAAAATCAAAATTAATAAAGGAACTTTAGTTTTCTTTAAATGGGTTTATTTATTGTGATTGTATTTAGGAATTAGTTTAATTGAATGAATCATATGTTTATATTAAATTGTTCTTTTCTAAGCACATTAAATGTTGTATGTCATTTGATTCCATACATTCATACTTTCAAATTCAAATAAATTAAATGAATTTCCTTTATGTAATCTCGCATGTGTTGGCTTAATTAAATATATGTGTGGCTATTATCAGTAATAAACCCAAAACTATTTTCTAAAGCTTATGAATCAATTATAATACTTAAAAGTGTTGATAATTATGAATACACATAGAATTTGCATGTGTTTATAGCTTAAGCATATTAAATAAAGCTCGCTTTCTTGTAATTCATATATAGATTTACATGAGTTTGAATAATAATGAGTATATAGTCTGGACATCCCGGGAGTACGAGGCTTTAGTTTGCCCAAGGAGGTCATTTTATTACCTCACTTCCCCAGTTTAACAGTAACACATACTCATTTGGTTATATTCTTATGTATTTTGATATTAGAATTTAGATAGAGCTTTAATTCATATGCTTAAATGGCTTAATTAAAGAAAATACAACTTTTGCATGATTCTCATCTTTCTAGTTGTGTATACATTCATATGTATTTTAGATAGAAAGTGTTTGGTCTAGACATCCAAGGAATATGAGGCTTTAGTTAGCCCCAAGGAGGTCATTTGATTACCTCACTTCCCTGGTTTAACAATGGCATGTACTTGATCACATCTTTTATACATGTGTATGTGTGCTTAATTAAATGATGAAGATCCCCTTTATTACTAAAAATACATGCATTCATATTCACCTAAGTCATTAGCATGTGTAATGTATAAATTAGTGTTCTCTTTTCCTTATTCATATATAGATTTGGAATGTTAATAAGTATATAGTATGGATATCCTAGGAATATGAAGCTTTAGTTAGTCCCAAAGAGGTCATTTGATTACCTCACTACCCTAGTTAACAATGACACATACTTATGTGATTCTATCCTTATGTATTTTGGTTTTAGAATTTGGATAGAGCTTTGATTTATATATTCATATAATTCAATGAAAATAAATTCCAAACATACACATTCATTATCATTTAAGTGTGCCAAAATATAATGTATGTATAGGTGTGCTAAGTATTAAATCATATGCATGTCACAGGCGATGGAAAAAAATAATTTAATAAATGTCATGTGGTAGTTGTGCAATCAAATTAATCTTAAGATGCCTTTCATATTGGATAAGGTCATTTATTTAATAAGCTATTCATTAAAGAGAACTAAATTAATTTAATATGCTTTAGAAAGTGGCTTAAGGTAGGGATGAAAAAGGGCAATCCTTAGATGCTAAGTGTAAATCATATGAAATAAAATATAATATAAATTAAAATTCTCAAATTAAATAAAAAACAACTTGAAGCAAAACCAACATTTTATACTAAATTAAATCCTTCCAAACTTAGAAAAAAATACAACTCTAATACTTAATTAAGAGATACCACACAAAGCCTTAACACACACATTAGAATTAAGTCACCACTTCTAGCTCTATGTTAGGGCAGCGTATGATGTGATGTATGTTTTGTTTTGTGATGTACTATTTTAAATTAGATCTTAGGGTGTATGCTTCGTAGACTGGATATTAAGCCTTTGCTAGCCTAATTATATTTTTTGCAGGGAATTGTACTTAAGGGAATGCTTAAAAATAAATATAAATGCTCTCTTTGCAGGTTGCTTAAACCCTATAAGAATAATCCAAGTTAGAACAGGTGGGCATGGTTACCCATGTGCAGGCTACTAAGTGCCAATTATACATATAACTGCTTGGGATTATATGTGTGCTTAGTTAACACTTATCTTTTAGGTGTAGTTAGATTTAATTTTCTATTCTTAATGTAATTTAATAATAGGAATTAGGATTAGTGCTATGAGGGATTAGGATGAGCATTGGCTAGTAGGCTTTGTCCTGGGGTGCCCTGTGATGCCTTTGAAGCAAGCACATCCAAATCAAAGAAGGGACAAATCGAATCCAAGAAATGAAGATGGAAGAGTGAAGAATGAAGACTGCCATAGAATGTATTCATTCTAATTCTAATTATTCTTTTTATGGTAGTTATAAAATTGTTTGATGATTTGTTTAGTTTATGCATTAAGAATGGCATGCTTTTCTTAGTTTCTTAAATGACTAATGCTTTAATATGTGTCATGGATGCATTAGACTTTTAAGATAAAAATAAATTTTCTATCCAATTAATCACTCATAAGTAAATTTTAAATAACACATAACCTCACCATAAAGCCTATGCTATAAATGAGATAATTAAAAGCTTTTATAACCCCTTAGCTCTATGGTTGTATGTTTCACATCATGCATGCATCTTGAATTACTCTTGCAAAATGAGGGTCTCCATCCTTACATATGGACCGCTTGACCCATGAGAGAAACCCCTACTGATGGAGCTTCACCCTCTCTCTCTTAATTTGGCCAATAATTTACTTTATCATGCATTTAAGCATATAAAAATTTCAAAGATTTTGTCTAAATGATGTGTAAAAAAATGAAATAAAATTTGAAAAGATTTTGCATTCATAGATTAAGTCATTTGCTCATACCACTCATGCTCTAGTCTCTTAGGGAGTGGGTTTAGGAGTTAGTCTCTTTCTAATTAAATAACTATTGTAGCTATCTTACAATTCATATAGACTAGACTGCATGGTTTTAAAATTATAGGAGGAGTTAGCTAGGGCCACTCCAGGCAGTTATAAGTCTAGAAGTCAGAGTTTATTCTCTCTTATGGAGGTAAACCCTTTTGTCCACATGTCACTTAGATTTAGGTCATGCTTTAGCTCTTACTAAAGCTCACTAGATTTATGATCCAAGGTAGCTATTTCCTTCATTCTACAAGCATAAATTCTCACCTCTTAGGCATCACCACAACCTTGTGTTGATAGATTATAAGCCCTAATAATCTATTTAAAAATTGAACTCAAATAAATAAATCTCTTTACTTTTAAGTATATAAAGCCCAATTGTAAGATATATTTGAATGCTCACCAGGCTTCTTATTATCATGAGCATTCTCTATTTTCTCCCTCTAGATTCTAAAAATAAGTCTTCTACTTGAACTTTCCCAATTGATTTTCCAAACATAACCAATCATTTGATAGTCTAACCTTAAAATCTTTGGAGATGATAATTATCTACCTTGAACGAGAGTATTCATAAGAAAATTTATTTCCTAAGATGTAATTAACTATAGAGGCTTGCCTCTATAGGGAACTTTAGAACTTGATTTAATATAAACCCTACTTTATTCATCCATGTAAAGCAGGGGAAAAAACCTCTGCTATATTCGAAGACCCATCATTTCTTAGGAGTCCTTATTAGGTGATGCCTCTATCTTTCAAGATATTACATCATACCTCAATGTTATTCTCGATCACTTCAATAAGTACTCCTATAATCTGCGTGGTGTCCTTCCCTAACCTCCATACATCCAAAAAAAAACACCACAATGCAAAATTACATCAATAAGATTCTTTTATTATGGAAACATAGCTTTCAAGTTGATCACATTTTGGATGATCCCTAATTCTTACATACTAGAATCACTTGTAGCAATTATTCCATCCTAGCCACCATAGTCTATGCAGCTTAGACAAGGGACTCTAGAAGATTGCTTTAGTCCAATATCCATAACATCAACATAACTTATTTTGATTGTTGGATAGTTAGTGGGGATTTCAATATGATCACTTGCGCCAATGAAAAGAAGAAGGTAAAAATCCAAATGCATTTGTTTTGAATGAATTTGCTGAATAAATTGAGGATGCTTAACTTTTTGAAGCTGGCTTTATTAGATCTCCTTTTACTTGGAATAAGGGAGAGTTTTTGAAAGATTGGATATAATACTTCTTAACACTCATTGGTTTGACACCTTCGACAACACTATTGTTTAGCACCTTAACAAATCTTGTTCTAACCTTGCTCCCCTCCTCCTTACTATCCACCAGCTTCAAAAACCAAAAAAATTGGCCTTTCAAGTTTTGGAACATGCGGACCCAACATGAGCTGTTCACTTATTATCTGCAGGATGCTTGGAAGTTTGATATAGCTAACCCTTGGATAAGGCTATAGAATCCCGATAAAAACCTGATGAAGGCATTAAAACATTGGAACTGGAATATGTTTGGTGATATTCACCAATTGGTGGGAAACTAAGATGTCAAAGTTACTGATTTAAAATTGAAGCACATTGACAACTCTTCACTCCTTGCTAAAAAAAATCTTCAAGAAGCCAAAATTAATCTAAACCTTTTAAATGCTATGGAGAAGGATTTCCTAACTCAAAAAATTTCCACTATAGATCTAAAGGAAAGTAATAGAAATACAAGGTACTACTATACATGCATTAAACATAAAAGAGAAACCAAGGCTATAACCAAAATTAAATCCAATCAAAATTTGCCAATCAAGAAGGATGACATAGTCAGTGATGGTATAAACTAATTCAAAACACTTTTTTAAGCACAACAAGTGAATGTTGATTCCTTTAAGGAGGACCTCTTAAATTCCTATGGCTTGGAGATTGATTTACTTAATCCTACTCAGTTTCCTCTAGAAATTAAAATTTGGGATTGTCTCAACACATTAAATGGGTCTAAAATAGTAGGCCCTGATTGTTTTACAACACACTTTTATCAATTCTCTTGGAACCGGGTTAAGGATGATATCATAGCAGCTATTCAAGCCTTCTTCAATGGCAAGGACATCCATAAACTCTTCCGCCCTACTACTCTAACTCTCATTCCCAAAAATATTAAGAAATTTGATTGGGATGATTTTAGGCCTATTAGCCAATCAAGTGTTATCAGTAAGATTATCAGTAAAATCTTAACCATCAGAATTCAGCCCATTCTTCCATTACTCATCCTTCTAAATCAAGCTACTTTTGTGAAAGGTAGAAATATTGATTAAAATATCTTGTTAGCCCATGAGCTACTTCTAAACATTCATAAAAATGTAGGGGGGGGGGGGGATGGAACCTAATTATCAAACTTGACTTTAAGAAGGCTTTTGACACTATAAATTGGAGATTTATCTTGGCCAATCTTAAAGCAAGAGGATTCTCTGATGATTTATGTTCTCTCATCCAAAGAGTGTTATCCAACAACCACTATTCTCTTCTCATTAATGGTGAATCACATGGCTTCTTTCAAAGCCTCTAGAGGAATTAAACAGGGGGACCCTCCCTCTCACCTTATCTCTTCATCCTTGCCATTGCTACCTTTCCAGAATGATTGAAGATGCACACTCTAAATAGAAAACATTAAGATACCATACCAAAAGCAAAGTTAATGTAAGTCATCTTGCATTTGTAGATGATTTAATTATATTTTGTAATGGATATAAAACATCCACCAAATGCATCAATATAATCTTGAATAAATTAGAATCCATCTCTGGACTGACCTTCAACAATGCTAAATGCATTTTCTTTAAAGGAAAATTTGCAGCTCTAAACAAACTTGGATCAAAGTTACTATAGGTTTCACTCCTTCTCAACTTCCTCTTCACTACCTTGGAGTCCAAATCTTCAAGGGTAAATCCGAGGCTTGCTATTTTGATGGGATGATCAACAAAATTCAAAATTGAAAATCCTCTTAGAATAATTCTTTCTTATTTACTGGTGGTAGAATATCATTGTTTCAAAGAATTTTTAGCTCCATTCCACTTTCATATTACAAACCATGAGTATTCCAACCATTGTGCCAAAGAAAATTGAAAGAATTTTCAGCAGGTTTCTTTGGAGTGGTTAGAAAAGATCAGTTTATTAGCTTAGCTAGAAGAAAATCTATAAGCTAAAATTTGATGGTGGTCTGGGGTCTAGATCCATTTCGAAAACCTTCACTATCAACCAAATAAAGCTATGGTTTAAGTTTAGGAAAAAATGATTCTCTCTAGGCTAATTACCTTCATAACAAATACTGTACAAATAGACATCCTTCCATGGTGCCACCGAAGCAGTTGGACTACAATCACTAGAAACTCTTGCTGAAGCATAAAGATGTTGCAGAGGAGCAAAGTTTTTGAAATCTAAGAGTAGGGAAATTAGCTTTTCCTATGACCAATGGCTTCCCTCTAGTATTATATCTAAATCTTGCTCTTACCCCATCTCCACTCTCTCACCATTTCAATTTTTTGGGAGGAACATAATTGGAACTTACATAAGCTAAAGAGCAACCTCAATCTACCTAGATGAACTTGATGTTCCCCTTGTAAAATGCCACAAGAGAATTTCTTCCATCTTTAAAGTATACCAACCTGCATTAGTCCACCCCAAATAGATTCAACAAAATTCCCTACTTTTTGGAGTCCTACCATAAAACCAAGCATTTCTTTCATTTGTTGGAGAGCATGGCATTGCCTCTCTCCTACAGATGATATCTTGAAGCTAAAAGGTTTAAGATTGGCATCCATCTACCATTTATGCAAACTTGAAGAAGAGAGCATTCAACCTTTGTTCATTACCTACAAAACCAGTTCCTTTATATGGATGGATCTCCAACCCACCTATAAGATTGTACCTCTTTATTATGAAGCACTAAAAGACTATTTCAAATCATGGGAAAACTTCTTGAAGCATAAATATGATTCAATGTATGTCCTTCCTCTCATTCTTTTGTCTTTTATTTGGATGGCTAGAAATACAATTAAAAATGAAGGCAAGGATCTCAACCCAAAGCAGATTTTATCTCACATTGAAAGCCATATATCCAAGCTATTTGCAGTTCAACTTCTTTGCAATTCTTCCATTAATGCTTCTATGGTTACTCTTAAACATTAGAAAAAGACAGACCAGGGATCTATCAATGTCAACATGGATGGGAGTTTCTCATCTCCAACGATAGCTGGCATTGGTGCAATTTTCACGGATTTTCAAGGAAACTACATTTATAACTTCTCCTCTCCAACATTAGCTAATAATGCCATCTGTGCTAAAACCCAGGCTTGCCTCACTACTCTCAGAATTGCTACTGCCTTGCACATTACTAATATATGGACATAAATGAACTCCTTAAACCTTTGTAAGTACGTTAGTAAGGAATCTCTTCCTCCATGGTATCTTACTTACACTATTAGATATATCCACCTTTTGATACTATCAATAAATTTACAAATCATTCAATTAAAAGAAAAGGCAATAGACTTGCAAATTCCTTAAGCTAAATTGGGGGCTTCTCTAGAAGAGCCACTCTTCTCATCAACTCTATTAAGCATCATTGCAAATGCTCTTCATGGAGACCTCCTTGATTTGCCTTATATTAGAAGTTCATAATTTTCTTTTCCCCCCTTTTGGACTTCTAACTCTTATCATGGAATTTTGTTGCTTAAAAAAATGTAAATGAGATATTATATCGCCACTTGTGATTACGATGCCTAGGAACAAACGAAGCCAAAATGGTAATGGCTGAAGTTCATGAAGGGATATAAGGTGCACACAAATCCAGTCCAAAGATGAACATTTAAATCAAATAAATTAGATATTATAGGCCTAGTATGGTTCAGGACTGCATTGAACATGCTAAAAGATATCATCAGTGTCAAATACATGTAGACACATTACATTTAGAGGACACTACTTCATTTTGACTGCCCCTGATTACTTCTCAAAATAGGTAGAAGCAATTCCCTTAAGAGTAGTTAAAGTAGACACTAAAATAAAATTCTTTTGAGCCCACATCGTATATTGATTTGGAGTATTTCGATGAATTATATCTGATAATGACATTATCTTTAATAATATCAAAATCTATCGCTTGATTAGAAAATATAAGATATATTGGTGATATTCTTCAATATATAATCTAGGATCCAATGGTCTCACAAAGGCATTCAACAAAATATTGGTCAAGCTTTTTAAGAAAATTCTCTCTAAAATAAAAGAGAATGGAATGATAAGTTAATAGAGGTCTTGCGGGCATATCACACTACATATAAAATGGCTATACTAGAAACATCATACTCATTGGTCTTTAGGGTAGAAGCCATACTTCCTCTTGAAGTAGAATTTTCTTCACTCCGTGTTATAGTCCAAAATAGGCTTACAATGGAGGAAAATGCTCGAATAGGATTCAAAAAAGTTGAAGTTTTAGATGAAGTTTGACTACAAGCTCAATAAAATTTAAAAACATATAGAGCAAGGATCACCCAAGCTTATGATCATATGGTTCACCCAAGAAGCTTCAAAATAAGTGAACTGGTGTTGGTGCATAGAAGGCTTATCATTCCCCATTTCTAGATTAGTGAAAAGTTTGACCCAAATTTGGAAGGACCTTATATTATCGAAAAAGTATATGAAGTAGGAGCTTATTAACTAATTAATGCAAAAGGTGTAAGGCCTATGCCACCTATAAATGGATAATATCTAAATATATATTATGCATAACTATTAAAGACATTATGCTTTATAAACAGAAGAGTGAAAATTGATTTTAAAATAATCAGTCAAAATGATATGACATTATCAACTTTTAAGATAGAGAAGAATACTTCCATCCTAAGAAGAAATTCCTCTGTTAATAGAGGGAAATTTGAAGTAAAGAAAAATTTTCATTAAAGAGAAATCCCATCTAATAAAAGGAAACTTAGATCTATCATGTCCAAAGGGGCCAGATCTAAATCAAAATTTAGATCTATCGTGTCTAAAGGGGGCAAGGTCTAAATCTAAATTTAAATTTGTAGTGTCCAAAAGGGTTGAACCTAAACTTAAATTTAGATCTATCATGTCGAAAGAGACCGAATCTATACCTAAAACTTAGATCTATCATGTCCATAAAGACTAGATCTAAACCTAATTTTAGATCTATTATGTCCAAAAGTGCCAGAAATAAACCTAAATTTAGATCTATCATGTCCAAAGGGGCCAGATCTAAACCTAAATTTAGACCCATCATATCTAAAGGGATCAGATCTAAACCTAAACTTAGATCTATCATGTCCAAAGGGGCCAGATCTAAACCTAAAACTTAAATTTATCATGTCCAAAAGAACCAGATCTAAACCTAAATTTAGATCTATCATATCCAAAGGGACTAGATCTAAACCTAAACTTAGATCTATCATGTCAAATGGGGCCGAATATAAACCTAAAAATAGATCTACCATGTCCAAAGAATTAGATCTAAATCTAAACTTAGATCTACCATGCCTAAATGGACTGAATTTAAATCAAACATAGGTCCAACCTGTCTAAAAATAATGAATTTAAGTTTAAACACACCCAACATGCCTAAAAGTGTTGAGATTAAATATAAATATAGATTTAACACATTCAACATAAAGTAAATCTAAATACAAATCTAAATCTATCAAGTCCAAAAAGGATTGAAAATTATATCTAAAAGGATGATGTTGTAAAAGTCTAAAAGACTAAATAAAAGCCCATAAGTACAGCTCACAAACAGATTTATATGTTATTATTTTTTATGATGCCTATAAAATTTATTTGATTTTGTCTTTCAGATTTGCTACAATGTTTAATTGGAAAAGGCTTGACTATATGACTCCTGCTAGCCCATTGAAGAGCAGATATGGGGCAGTTATTGAAACTTATGATTTGCACTATTCAGCCAAACTACTAGATCATTTATTATGGCATCAGGATATGTGATGGGCAAGGACATTTATGAAGATTTATTTGCTCGATCATCTCATATTCAACTCTTTCATTCATAGCTCCCATCAGGGTATGATCCTTCTAATTGGGTGATTAATTTAAAGCAGAGACACATTCATGATGTCCCTCTAGAGTGAGTTATAGATCATCTTAGCTTTGGTGATCAGGACATAATTCAACTAGTTGCAAATAGTGCTCATTCTATAGGTACAATCCAACTTTTGGGACACTATATACTGCTACATCATAGGTAGAGGATTGGGATCCAAGGTCAATGTTCGACATGCCTTTGTCAACTGTCAGTGGATACATATACTAGGCCTATCATCATTTATAAATGCATGAAAATATTCTCAGGAGAGCTGACATATATCATGTAATCTATGCATCACTCTTTGACTATAGCTATCTTCCTTTCACTTAAATCTATTGCATAGTAGAGAAATGGGATAGGACCATGAATACTTGTTGGATTGGTCTACACAAGATGATGATTACTTAGACATATATATGTTGACCTCACTTTTGGAGTGAGGATCCAATCTACCCATCATAGGTCTAGGGGTCTTCTAGACACTAAGAGCTCTTTAGTCATAAGATACTTCTAGTGACTAAGTGAACACCTAATCTAAACCTAGAGACTTAGAAAGGTTAGCCATAGGATTAAGCTATGCCTTAGGACTCAGGGAAACTTATCTAGCCTATAGACTAACCAACTCTATGAGTATCCCCTTAGCCAAAATTCAACATCAAACCAATATATCCAATTACAATTAGATCCGTACTCAAATTCAAGCCTCCAAACCAAAACCAAATCCACCATAACCCAAACCTAAGCCTATGATTTGATCCTATGGTCTTAGCCAAATTTTTCCTACAATCCAAATAAAACTTAATTGATTTTCTCATGGATCAATTCAATCCTTCAATTATCATTCCAAACCAAATCAAATCTACAATCAAATTAACCAAGCCAAAATCAATTCAGTCAAACCTAACCTAACCCATTTGACTTGAAATACTCAAATATGCCAAAACTCATTTGAATCCAAATCAATTGCAACCAATACTATAAATCAATCCCAAATCAATATCCAAACTCAACTAAACTCAATTCAACCCAAAATTGATCTAATTGACCCATTAGGCTCACTTGACCCAAAGTGACCTAAAGGACCTATGTAAAGCAAATATCAATTAAACCAAAATTGGATTGAACCAAACCACCCAAAACCCTCAATGATGATTGTTGATCATCCTTGATTGATCAATTGCAATTAATTTTGTCAAACCAAAGTCAATTTTGTCATTTGACCAACTCAACCCGCTTAACCTACATGAGTCAATTGAACTAAATCTCATCCTAAGCCAAATCAATTAAAACTAATGATTCATACCAACCTAAAATCAATCCTTGAACATGAAACGACCATCAATTGAGCCAAACCAAACCCAATTGGCCCTTTGACCCAATTTGACCTAATTTGACCTAAAAGGCCAAATTGGGTCAAATCAAAATCTAATCCAAATTGATTGCAACCAACAGCTCAAGTTCATTCCAAATTAATTAATAAACATGATCAATGCCTTGATTGAACATAATTTGATCAATTTAACCCAATTAACCCATTTAGCCCTATTTGATCTAAAGGGTCAATTTGGCCTAAATCATTCGCAAATCCAAATTGATCAAAATCAAAGCTTACAATCATCTTCAAATGATTAGTTGAACCTAAACCAATGCCTAACCTAAGCCAATTTGGCCAATTTGGCCAAATTGACCAACTTGACCTATTTGACCCATATGAATTCATATGAGCCAAAATCAAATCCAAGCCAAATTAAGCCAAACCAGTTGAACCAAAACCTTCCAAATACTCATTTGAACTTGACACAACCCTTAGTTTGACCTAATTTGACCAATTGGTCAACTTGACCCAACTTAGCCTTATTTCAACTACATGGGTGAAATTGAGCCAAACCCATTCAGACCAAGCCCAAATCCAATGAAACTTGGCATGGTCCTTCCTTAGGTCACCATTGGTCAGTACAAATCCAACCCAACCCATGCTTGATTTGAATTAAGCCAAAACTTAGGTAAAGATTGCCAAACCTCAGGACAAATACCTCATTTGAATGGTCAAACCCACCCTCCTCCACATGGCTACCTCTTAGGCCTCCACCTAAGGAAGAGGGACACTAGCTCACCTAACCCAAAGGTGATTAAGTTAGCCATGAGCCAAGTGGAGGTGAGGTAACCCCTTTACTCCCATTGGAACACTTGAAAACCAAAGACTCCCACTTCTCCTCTCATGGTTGCCACTTCCCCTCACTTACCCATTCAAAATGAGCCAACTCAACACCTCCCTGCTACCCATGACCACTTGCGGTGGCCAGACAACCACTAGAGGCCAAACCCATCTCTTCCATCTGATCCAAGGGATGAGGGGTATACCCCACTATAATTAGATCCAATTTGACACCAAGAATCCTCAGAGCCTTAGCCCACTGAGACAAGCCGCTAGAGCATTTCCCTGAGCTTCTTGAGCTTCCTCTTTGCAGAAAAACACCAACTTGAGATAGGAGAAGCTCCAACTCCTTCTAACTCCACAAAATCTCAACCAATCCTAAATTAACTTTACCCATAAGTTTTCCAAACTTCGGTGAGTCAAAACGAACCTTCCTCTAAGCAATTCGAGCATCGGAAGCCCTCCTAAGCATAACTCCGATGAGTTTTTTGATGATGGTTGATCCACTAAGCCACCGATGAGGAATCAAGGCACCATCTTCTCAACAAGGCTTTGCCTCTTCAAGGTGAACCTACCTCATCGATTAGCTGTTGGTCCAAAGCTCGGATGAGGTATTTTCTGGCAAACTGAGTATTTTCCAAATTTTTAGGCCTTTTTGAAGGAAATATGAATGCTGTATGAATCCAATAGTAGGATCCTTGTAGATCAACCTCATAAAGGTGTGGGATCAATCTTAGGCCTCTCTCAGCTCTGATGAGGTTGGATTGGGTGGAGGAAGGCAGACAATGTCTGTCTTCCATCTCTCAAGGAATGATAGTTCATTCGCTGTCCATTCCACATGATTAGAATGGATGGTCATGATCTCCCATTAGATTTAATCTTAATTTAATCCTTAGGAACCACGATATTACTCTCCACCATCTGATATTAGATTGAACAATGTGGATAAAAGTGCATCCACCACCGCCATCATGTAAGAGCTGAGTTAGATGGTTTTAAATATCCAATCCCTCAGCGTCACATGGAAAGTGTGCCACATTAGCGCTCTGTGTGGCACTAATGAGATTAAGCTTAATTAAGGCTTAATTATGGGTTTTAATCATTGAAACTTTGAGAAATAATAAAAAATTATAGAAAAATTAAAAAGATACAAATTAATACTCATTTTAAAGGAAAAATACAGGAGATTTAATTAAAAATATTTCCATTTAGTTTTGAATAGTAATTAAGACTTAATTAGAGTTTGAATGCATACTTAATTAGCTTGATAAAGCCGTAATTCCTTGGGTAATTAATTTTAAACTTAGAGATTTGATTTAATGGGATGACCTCTACCTCTCATGATTTTTTTGAAATATATTGCTTAGGTAATTGGGGGAATTGATGTTTCAAACCCTAATTACCCTCTTTAATTAATTTAATGACTAATTAACATTCTAAACATCAAAAAATTGATTAATTAATATTTATTAATCACCGATTAATAGTAAGTAAATGAGGGTGAGTGATTAGGACCTTTTTCTTAATTTCTTTCCCAAATATATTTCATTTTAAGAGGATTAATTAAGATGGTAATTAATTAAATGCTTAATTAATTAATTAAGTGGTTAAATTAAATAAAATTGAAATGAAAATCACATCAGATAATTAAAAATGAGATTAAGGGTTCCTCTTTATATGTTTAATATCATAAAGACCCTTTAAGAAAATCATGATTAATCTATGAGTGTGGGAAAATCATAAAAGTACTTAATTTGATTGTTTAACTTAATTAATCTCTAATTGTAAGCCAATTGCATTAGGTCCTTTGGGAGCATTACAATTTTATTTTATCACATGTTCACATCATTTGTGGCTCATGATTAACTGATTGATCAAATTAAAGAAGCATACGAAAGGATAATTAAGTGGTTTAATTGATGATTAAACCTAATTAATTCATAAAATTGATTTAACTACCTTTCCTTGAACTAATTAAGGTTACAAACATGGGAATGGGATTAAAATAGCAAATAATTTCTCTCTCTTTAAGTTCAACTCAAATCCAAAATCAAATTAATAATGATCTTTGGTTTTATTTAAATAATTTTATTTAATATGAGTGTCTTTAGGAATTAGCATATTTGAATGAACCATGTGTTTATATTTAGTGATTTCTTCCCAAGCACTTCTAAATATTATATGTCATATGATTCCATACATTCATGTTTTCAAATATAATTGAATCAGATAGATTTTATTTATGTAAGCTTGCATGTGTTATCTTAACTTAATGATATGTGTGGCTATTATCACTAATGAATTCAAATATATTTTCCAATGCTTATAAATTTATAGTAACATATGGAATGATGATAGTTATAAACTCATATAGGACTTGCATATGTGTATAGCTTAGTTATGTGAATGTGAAGCTCTCTTTCTTGAGTTCATATATAGATTTACATAGGTTTGAATGTTAATGGGTATATAATCTAAACATCCCGAGAATACGAGGCTTTAAGTAGCTCCAAGGAGATCACTTGATTATCTCAGTTCCCTAGTTAACAAAAGCACGTACTCATTTGATTTCATTCCTATGTATTTTGGTATTAGAATTTAGATAAAGCTTTAATTCATGTGCATAAATGATTCAACCAATGAAGAATATAATATTTTCATGGTATTTATTCCCCTAATTCATGCATACATTAATATATATTTAAGATAACAAGTATATAGTATGGACATTCTAGGAATATGAGGCTTTAAGTAGCCCCAAGGAGGTCATTTGATTATCTCACTTCCCTGGTTAACAATGACAGGTACTTGCTTACATATTTTATACATGTGTATGTGATTAAAAAGTGAGAAACCTCTTTTTTCTACTAAAAATACATGCATTCATAATTATATAAGTCACTAAAACATGTAGTATGTGGATGTAAAGCTTCAATCCTTTATTCATGTATATGCATCTATATATGATTGAATGTTAATAAGTATATAGTCTGGACATCTCAATAATATGAGGCTTTAAGTAGCCCTAAGGAGGTAATTTGATTACCTCACTTCCCTAGTTAACAAAGGCACATACTTATTTAATTTTCATTCCTATATATTTTTGTATTAGAATTTGGATAGAACTTTAATCCATATATATATATATATATATATATATATAGTTCAATTAAGGAAAATATCATCTCTTGCATGACTTTCATCTTTATAATTATGTATACATTAATATGTATTTAAGATAACAAGTATATTTTTTGGACATCCTGCGATTATGTGGCTTTAAGTATCCCTTAAAAGATCATTTGATTATCTCACTTCTCTGGTTAACAGTGACATGTACTTGTTTATATCTTTTATATATATGCATGTATACTTGCTTAATGAATGAAAGTCTTCTTTCCCCACTAAGTATGTATGTATCCTTCATCATTTAAGTGTGTGAA
This sequence comes from Cymbidium sinense, assembly GCA_021442155.1. Classification (NCBI taxonomy): domain Eukaryota; kingdom Viridiplantae; phylum Streptophyta; class Magnoliopsida; order Asparagales; family Orchidaceae; genus Cymbidium; species Cymbidium sinense. The sequence goes on along the minus strand of CM038226.1, from coordinate 60,201,525 downwards.
ATTATGTTGTATGTATAGATATGCTAAGTGTTAAATCATGTACATGTTACATGTGATGGAAAGGAATGACTTGATATATGCCATGTGATAGTAATTCAATTATATTAATCCTAAGATGCCTTTTATATTGAATAGAATTATTTAAAGTTAACCCAAACTTAGGATTTATAAGAAAATACTTAATAAGCCATTGAGAACTAAACTATATAAATGTGCTTTAGAAAATGGCTTAAGGTAGGGATGAAATATGTGAGCTTCTTTCCTCTCTTTATAACACTTAGATGTTCAGTGTAGACCAAATGAAATAAAACAAAACATAAACTAAAATTCACAAATCAACTAAGCAACTTGAAGTGGAACCAACCTTCATGTTAAACTAAATTCTTCCACACTTGGAAAATCATTACTCTAATGCTTAGTTAAGACATACTACACAAAGCCTTAACACACACACATTAGAATTAAGCCACTAGTTTTAGTCCTAAGTTAAAGCAGTGTATGTGTGATGCGTATTTTATTTTGTGATGTAATGCTTTAGACTGATTGTTAGGGTGTATGTTTCATAGACTGGATGTTAGACTGCTCTTAGCCTAATGTTATTTTGTGCAGGGGGTTATGCTTAAAGGGTTGCCTAAAAATAAGTATAAATGGTTTTCTTGTAGGTTGCTTAAACACCTAAGCATAATCCAAGTTAGGACAGGTGGGCTTGGTTATCCATGTGCGGGGTGCTAAGCCCAAATTATGAAATATAATTGCTTGGGATTGAATGTATATTTAGTTAACCTTTGCTTTGTAGGTGTAGTTAATTTACTTTTCCATAAAATGTAATTTTTGCAATAGGAATTAAGATTAGTTCTATCGGGGATTAAGATGAGTAGTGGCTGAAGGCTTAGTCCTGGAGTGCCCTATGATGCCTTGGAGCTAACCAAATCAAATGAAGAAAGGAGGAAATGAAAAAAATGAAGAAGTGAAGCCCCCATAGCATGTATTTATTTCTAATTGAAATTATTCTTTTATATTCCAGGTTGTATAAGGGTAGAGCTCGATTACCCATCTTTTCTTTTTTCTGGGGTGTGCGGTGGTATTTAGCCGCACCAGCCTCTTATTCTTTTGCATTAGTTTATAAAATTATTTGATGGTATGTTTCAATTGCACACTAGAATTGCATAACTTTCATAGTTTCTTTATGATTGATGTTTTAATGTGTGGCCTGGATGCAACAAGCTCTTAGGATAAAATTAATTTTGCCACTTAATGAATAACTCATAATTAAAATTTTAAACAACTCATGATCTCATTCTATAGTTTAGGTTCTAAATAAGATAATTAAAAGATTTAGCAACCCTATAGCTGTATGGTCATATGTCTCACATCTAGCATGCCATATTCTTTCTTCCTTGAATATGGGGGATCTCCATCCTTGCATGATAAAGGAATGCTAGACCTGTGAGGGCATCCCTTGTGGTGGAGAACACCTCTTCTTGCTGATTCAGCCAATAATCTAATTTCATCATGCATTTAGGCATAAGAAATCCCAAAGCATTTGTCCAAATGAATGTATCAAAATGGAATAAAATTTGAAAAGATTTTGCATTTTTAGACTAAGTCATATGTTCATACCACTCATGCTCTAGTCTCTTAGGGAGTGGGTTTAGGACTTTAATTTCTTTCCAATTAAATAATAAGCCTAACCAACTTGTAAATTCATAAGATCGGCCTACATGATTTTGAATAGTAGGAGGTGTTAGCTAGCGGCCACTCCAGGCTGTTGTAAGTCCAAAAGAGTCAGACAGTTTATCCTCTCTTATGGAGATAAGCCCTTATGCCTTCTTTCGCTTAGATTTAGGTCATATTTTAGCTTGTTCTAAAGCTCCCTAGATTTAAGATTTGAGGTAGCTATTTTCTTTGAGCTACAAGCATAAATTCTCACCTCTTAGGTATTTTCACAATCTTGTGTTGATGGATTATAAGCCCTACCAACTAATAAAATTTAACTCAAATAAATAAATCTCTTCACTTTCAAACATATAAAGCCCCACAATATGGTAGATTGGAATACTCACTAGGCTTCCTAGTATCATGAGCATTTCATACTTATCTCTTTTGGACTCCAAACTAGATCTTCCACTATCTTACTTGATTTTTCAAAATAACCAATCCTTTGATAATTTTTAATCTTGAAACCTTTACAGATAATAATTGCCTACTTTAATAAAGAGTGTTCTTAGGAAATCTCATTTCCTAGGATGTAATTAACTATGGAGGCTTGCCTCCATTGAGAACTATAGAACCCAGCTTAAAATAAACCCTACTTTACTTTTTCATGTAAAGTAGGGGAAACATCTCTAGTATATTTGAAGACCCATCATGCCTTAGAAGTCCTTATTAGGTGATTAGGTCCATTGTAGGGTGATCTTTCTATCTTTTGAGATAGTCCATCATACCTTAATATCATACCCAATCACCCCAACAAGTACCCCCTATGATCTACGTAGTGTTCACCCAGATCCAAAATTAAACACCATAATATATAAGATATAATAGGCCTCTTTATTTTAAGCATTCCATATGAGGAGTGCATCCCTCTAGATTATGAGCTCTTTTAGCATCAATCAGTTGGTCACTGGAGATGATGAGGTCATGTATATTCTTTAGCCTTAATTATGCTCTAGCTTACTATCAGACATTGTTCAGAGAGTAGAGATCAAATCATATATGACATAGTAATGTTACTCTTGATACATAGTCTGAGATTTTCCTTCATCTAATATTATGCTTACCTCATTTTGGACGATTGGATGATCCATTTAACATTAGCTTTTATTCACTTGAGGAGTCCTTCAGCATTAGATTTGAGCATGAAGGGAGAGCCAATGCTTGACATGTTTTAACATGAGACATCAATGAGGAGCTATCGTTAATGGCCTTCATTACCATGAGTCTATGCTACTTAATATTTTATGGTGTCAATAGTCTCTTTTTCCCTTCTACTCTCTTGATGGCTAGTCTACTTGCTCATGGCGAGACGATCACACTAGCACTTATAATATTAACCTACCTATATCATGGACTGTAATATTTTTAGAGTGATTCATGATGTCCCTTTAGAGCGAGTCATAGATCATCTTAGCTTTGGGGATAAGGACATAATTCAGCTAGTTGCAGATAGTGCTCTTTTTATAGGTACCACCAATACTTGTTGAATTGGTCAACATAAGATGATAATTACTTTGGCATATATATAAGATATAACAAGCCTCTCTATTTTAAGCATTCCATATAAGGAGTGCATCCCTCTAGACATGAGATCTTTTAGCGTCAGTTAGTTAGTCAGTGGAGGGAGGAGGTCATGTATTTTTCTTAGCTTTCATCATACTCTAGCTTATTATCAGATATTGTTCAAAGAGTAGATATCAAATCGTAGATGATGTAGTAATGTTACTCTTGATACATGGTCTTAGAGTTTCCTTCATCTGGTAGTATGATTACCTTATTCTGCATGATTGGATGATCCATTTAACACTAGCTTTCATTCATCTAAGGAGTCCTTCAGTATTAGATTTTAGCATGAAGGGAGAGCCAATGCTTGACATGTTTTAACATAAGGAGCTATCCTTAATGTCCTTCTTTACCATGTGGATATGTTACTTAATATTCCAGGGTCACAACAGACTCTTCCATCCTTTTACTCTCTTAATTGCTAGTTTGCTTGCTCATGAGAGAGGATTGCACTAGCACCTATAATATTAGCCTACTTATATCATGGATTGCAATGTTTTTGGAGCAAGTCATGATGTCCCTCTAGAGCAAGTCATAGATCATCTTAGCTTTGGAGATCAGGACATAATTCAGCTAGTTGCAGTACTCTTTTATAGGTATAATTCAACTTTTGGGGATACTCTATTCTACATCATAAGGCAGAGGATTGGGATCCAAAGTCAGTGTTCGACACACCTTTGCCAGCTATCAGTGGATACATATATTATGCCCATGATCATTTATAAATGCATGGTGGTATTCTTCGAAGAGATTACATACTCTGACTATAGATATATTCCTTTCACGTAGATCCATTGCATAGTAGAGCATTGGGATAGGACCACCAATACTTGTTGGATTGCTCTACATGAGATGATGATTACTTTGGTAGATATATAAGATATAACATGCCTCTCTATTTTAAGAAATCCATATGAAGAGTGCATCCCTCTAGATCATGAGCTCTTTTAGCATTTATTAGTTGGTCAGTGGAGGAGAGGAGGTCATGTATCTTCTTTAGCCTTTATCATGCTCTAGTTTACTATCACACGATGTTTAAAGAGTAGAGATCAAATCATAGATGATGTAGTAGTGTTACTCTTGATACATGGTTTGAGAGTTTTCTTCATCCAATAGTATGTTTACTTCATTTTGCACGATTGGATGATTTATTTGACATTAGCTTTTATTCATTTGGGGAGTCCTTCAGTATTAGGTTTGAGCTTGAAGGGAGAGCCAATGCTTGACATGTTTTAACATGAGGCATCAATGAGGAGCTATCCTTAATGGCCTTTATTACCAAGTGTCTATGCTACTTAATATTCTAGAGTCACAACAGTCTCTTCTGCCCTTCTACTCTCTTGATGGTTAGTCTGCTTGCTTAGGACAGAGGATCACACTAGCACTTATAATACTAGCCTACCTATATCATGGATTACAATATTTTTGGAGTGAGTCATGATGCTCCTCTAAAGTAAGTCATATATCATCTTAGCTTTAGGGATCAGGACATAATTAAGCTAGTTGCAGATAGTGCTCCTTCTCTAGGTATGATCTAACTTTTGGGATACTATATACTACATCATAAGGTAGAGGATTGGGATCCAAAGTGTTTAACACACCTTTGTTAGCTGTTAGTGGATATAAATAACACCATCATTTATAAATGCATGGTGATATTCTTAGGAGGGTCGACATATATCATGTAATCTATCTACAACCATCTTCCTATTACTTAGATCCATTGCATAGTGTAGCATTGGGATAGGACCACCAATACTTATTAGATTGGTCCACACGAGATGATAATTACTTTGGCAGATATATAAGGTATTACATGCATCTCTATTTTAAGCATTCCATATGAGGAATGCATCTCTCCGGATCATGTGCTCTTTCAATGTTAGCCAGTTGGTTAGTGGAAGAGAGGAGGTCATGTATATTCTTTAGACTTCATCATGATCTAGCTTACTATTAGAAGTATTCAGAGAGCAGAGATTGAATTGTAGATGATGTAGTAATGTTACCCTTGATACATGATTTGAGAGTTTCCTTCTTCTAGTAATATGCTTACCTCAATCTACATAATTGGATGATCCATTTGACATTATTTCATTCATATGAGGAGTCTTTTGGAATTATATTTGAGCATGAAGGGAGATCCAATGCTCGACATGTTTTAACATGAGACATCGATGAGGAGTCTTTAATGGGCTTCATTATCATGTGGCTATGCTACTTAATATTCCAGGGTCATAATAGACTCTTCCACTATTCTACTCTATTGATGGCTAGTTTTCTTACTCATGGTGAGAGGATCACACTAGCACCTACAATATTAGCCTACCTATATCATGGATTGGGCAGAGTGAGCATCATGTCTCACGCAACTATGATGAAGGCTCCTTGGCATTACGTGCATGGATGGATTCATGCACATATTTTTAGAGCCTTCAGCTTTCCAAAGACACTACTTCAGAGAGCATCATTTTCCATTGATTATGTAGTTGAGGAAAATGACAATTGCTTTAGATAGAGATCAGATCTAGACAATTATATTTGCGCCAGCACACATGATGGATCACTTTTAGATTATTCACCTATCATATATTTATAGCTTACCTGATTAGAGCTTGGGACAGAGATTCATAAATTATGTTATTGATAGAGATTCACACCTTTACTATTATCAAAACTAGGGAATAGAAGCATTGCAACATATCTCATTAGGCTGAGACCTGTTTGGCTTTGCTATTGCCATCATGAGTTTGTAATTTTGGAGGGATATAATCCCAATAGAGAAGCTCGATAGTATGGCTTTACTTAAGCATAAGTACTTGAATAGTAGATACATTCCCTAGGAATGTTATCACTATTTGTTCTTTTAGATGTAGCTTCTATGGCTTGGGCTATTTTGCTTCGTATGGGGATTGATTTCTGTGTGGCTCCACATGAGGTTAACACAAGAGTTAGCCACCTATGGTTCCTATGGGTTCGTCACACCTGCTCTTTTTTTTAGTGCTAGGATTTTACATATACAATCATAGACTCAAGAAAGCCAAACCAACATGTAGCTCATGTTTCTAAGGAATCATTAGATATATGAGACATTAGTAGAAAGCATCATCAAGAACCTTCACCTTTTCATATAAAGACTGAAAGGGATACCCGAGGTCCTCTTTCAGTTGACTATAATATGGGAGTAGTAGGAACACTCAACACTATTCATGCCCCCATCTCCACCAGTAATGGTTGAATCGTCAGTAGAGCAGGTAAAGAGTGGCGTCACTCTAGTATCATCGACAAACACTAGCGGGACTTGCTTTGTTTCTCATTCTATTGAACTTGTTAGTGATGACCATATATATATATCGAAGAAGATTCATGTATAAATAAATTTGGTGCTTTAAAAACTAGTTGTAAATCATTCCTATCAAGCTCAACTTGGGTGATAGTGAGTACCACCTAGGATGTGTCCTCAATAGAAGTTGACACCTATGTAGATAGTCACCCTACTTCCAATCTAAGGGATATAGCTCAGAAGCACTTATTTGGTCTTGAACTTTCATGCTTAATCTCTAGGATACACTCTAGACCTACAAAGAATCACATTACAACTCTTTAAAGAACTTATATCATATAGTGATGCCATTGTGTTACCAACTTCTAGATGTTGACTTAGAAGTTTTTCCTGAGCTTTTTAGCTTCTGTGTAGAGACAAACACTTTCATAGATTATGCTATTGCTTTGGACCTTGAAGTAGAAGAGATACAACTTTGGGAGTCCCTATGATAAGATATTGAGTTTGGACTATTCTTACTGTGTATAACTTACTAAGAGCTCTTATCTGACACACTCATTGAGGTTGAAAATTTGCTCAAGTCTCTCTAGTTTGTCAAAATCTTGAGCACAACATCATGGACTTAGGATCATATCAAAGAGAACTCTCTAGAGCACAAATTGAGCATCTCGACATATCTACTGAATTGATAGAGTTATAATAAAGAAGGCAACATTGATTAGAGAGAAGGTCTATGATGAGACATGCTGTCACAATCATAGAAGAAGGTTGCTCACAGAGGGATGCTCAGGTTTCTAAACTTGAGCAAGTTCTCTCTATATTAGTCCATAATTAGAAAGTAGCCTTCCAACATCTTCACAATGCACGAGAGTGATAGGCTACAATGCCTTATTCAGGTCATACTGCTTCAACTTGTATTAGAGAAATTTTAAACACAAGTAATTACTTGTGTCTAAAATTTCTTTTAGAAATTATCTCTTGTCATGATGCATGAATATTATGATTATTGACTTTTTAAATATTATACACTTTCTCTTTTTTATGATTTCAAATTTAATCACTAATAAATAAAGGAGAAAACAATGAATTCATTATGTCTAATCAACATGACACATTCATGGGGACAATTTATTTGCAACCAAATCTATTATATATATATATATATATATATATATATATATATAATGAACATCCTAACTCCAGTACTATGGAGCCGAAAACCCACAACCTAGTCATTCGTTTAACTACCCCTAAGTTTAATGAGTACAAAAAAATACCAACCACTCCCACCAACAGCCATCCCCCCTCAGTGATAATAGCCCAAGTGGAGAGTTGGAGCGATTGATATGAGTGTCGGAGTAGTTGAGAACTGACTTATATAAGAAGAGAAGGGTCGAACCTTAATCTTCTTCTTCTTTTCAGCCACACTCCCATCACAGTCTCTACTACAAACTCTACTGCATGTTTCTCTCTACTGCACATCCTTCTTCTTGTGCAATGCAAGATTCCAAGTAAAACTCAAGATGAAATGCTTATTTTATGTATGATTCCTCACTCTGCAAAAAAATCTTGAAAAATTTGACTATTGATCATGTAACTGGTGCAAAATAAAGATCTTTCCACCATTAATCTTAGATTCGGAGCAAGGGGGAAGAACACAATTGCATTAAAAATAAAATTTTAGGCATTATCAAGATAAAATGTGCAGAAATCAAGATTAAAATGGGCTTTAACTCACTAAAATAAAAATTTAAAAATTCAAGATCTCCGTCATCAAACTTGGTTCTAGGATGAGATGAAAAGAACCTCCCTCCATCTATCTTGGACCAGAACAAGGAAGAAGAGTGTAGTTTTCCACTAAAATATTTTGAAATCTTGCATTATCAAGATAAAATGTGCAGAAATCAAGATTAAAATGGGCTTTAACTCACTAAAATAAAATTTTAAAAATTCAAGATCTCCGTCATCAAACTTGGTTCTAGGATGAGATGAAAAGAACCTCCCTCCATCTATCTTGGACCAGAACGAGGAAGAAGAGTGTAGTTTTCCACTAAAATATTTTGAAATCTTGCATTGCTAAGTCGTTATGCTACTAAAATTTCTTAAAATTATCATAGAATAGAGTATTTTGCCTAGTAGCACTACAAAACTGATATCGAGTGCCGTGAGCTCTTATGATTTTTATCCTTGGTACTCCATTTCATAGTGCCGCAACATTACATCTTAGAAGTTGTAATCATGCTCCTCCTCCTCCTCTTCTGGCTTTGGCAGGGTGTTAACATAATTGTGATAGTGAGGCATTGCAAGAAAAGGAACTCTACTCAAGCCAGAACTAAAGTTGCAATTCTGTAAACATTTGAACTAGTGTTGAGTTGAACTCGTTCATGTAAGAATTTTCTACTACTATTGTCCCATATGATAATCAAATATCTTCTCTAGTTTTTGCTACCACTAGCTGCTTTCACCCACCCTTTTTTCTTAATTATGAGACTTCTCCTCCAATATTTTAGAGTTTCTTAGCTGACATCTTTGAGGATTTAGATCTGGACTGAGGAGTGCACGAGCTTTCTCCTACTTCCATTTTTAATCTAACCTTCACCCGTTCTTTTACTTAGGGGAGCCTTTTGTATAAGGACTTCTTCATCTGAGTCCCCTAACACACCAAACGTAAAACATAAAGAATAAATAAAAGAAGGGTGACCATACCTCAGGGTAGTACTACCCTTAAGCATATTACAAATTGAATTGTAAATCATCTTCCTACATTTATGGTAAAGCCCTTTTGAATCACATAATTCAAAATAGTTATATCCTTAGTTACCTCACTGATATTACCAATGGTAATCAACTTGGCTAAAATAAAATAGTGCCAAGCTTTAGCCTTGGCTATTAGGTTGACGGTAGGAAAACTGATAATCTTTTTCTCCACCAGTGTTTCCACTAACAATGACAAAACTAAAAATGTCATTAAGATAGAGGTGATTATTATAGAAGGAAACATACTGATCATATGCAAAAATTTTCAAATTATAATATGTATTAATGAAAGTACTATCAAAACCTAACCATTTCCCCTACATAAAAACTTGGTTGTCCTGGTGATCTTTTGCATTAAAGAAGAACTCCCTCAACATAGGGACAAGGCAAGTAGTGTTATCGTAGGTGAGATGCTCCCAGCCTCAGTTGTTGACAACACCCTCCATGCTCCCATATGCATTGTGAAAGATTATCTTTGGAATGAGGTGCTTGCTAATGAGCACGTGTTGGTACCTTGCCTCAGGGTCCACATTAATGAATCTGTTAGTGTCACTATAGGACACCCTCTTCTTCCCTTTTTGGGCAATCTTAAGCAACATGTTTGCTATTCTAGGGTTGAGAAAAAGCTAAGGTGCAAGATCACTCAAGAGAACAAAGGCTTTAGAATAAAAATTTTTGGCAGTCAAAAAGTTCTTTTAATAAACTAAACCTAGCGCTATGGTGCTATCTTGATAGTGCCAATGAACTAGCCTCTTAATTTCTGAGATCTAGGACTAGCACTGTGGTACTCCCTATGCAGTGCTTAGGTGTCAGTCAGCTTGTCAAGATGGTTACTGTGCCGGTCAAAAAGAGCACTTATTAATATTTATTACAATAAATTTTGTAATCAAATAGATATGAAAAGTGCGTCAGACATTAATGGAGTGTTGCCGTAATGTTGTGGTGTCACGGTGCTAGTCAAAATTTCTGTCTTTTTCTATTAAATGTGCCAGCCAGCCTATTAGACTTTGAATAATTTTTGGATTGGCATCACAACGCTACTTTGGCAGCATCGTGGCTCTGATCAAATAGTCAGCATGTTTTGTGTTATTCTTTATGAAACCTTAGCACTATGACATTGGATTTACAACACCGATGTGCTACCCTCTCCGATCTTGATGATGTTGGGTTACTAGCTCACCCACACTAAGGCATTGGGCTTTAGGCATTGAAGTACCAACTCCTTAGTGCCATGGCACTAAAATCCTAGCTTTACAACATCGTTTATATAGAACCGAAGTGCTGTCCTTTAGAAATAAGAAAAAAAAGCATTCACATTAAACACCTTTCTGTTTACCATGTGTTTTCATCGAAAATAAAATACAAATAATAAATTATTTGGCCATAGTGTCACAATGCTATGAGCGTGGCACCACGGTGCTAAAATGATCTTTCCAGAAAGGTAATTGTTAGTTTAGTTGGTGAGCTGATGGCTTGGCGTCGTGGTGCTGCCATGAAAGTGTTGAGGCACTACAACCATGACGTGCTATTTAAAGAAGCAAGAAAGGACTGTTGTTCCCTCCCCATGACTGCTAATCGCACAGGGGAGTAGGGGAATAGTTATGGGGAAGAAAACTACCCCAGTAATAGAAGAACTCTATAAAAAGGGGGAAAAACTACTCCCCCAATTTTTTGTCCCACTTCCCCTCTCCACTTTGACAGATTCTCTCTCATTTTTTCTAGCAGTTCTTACTTTCAGGAACCTGTGTTCGCTACAAGATTGACTCTCACTTTTACAAAATCCATCTCTCGCCTATTAAAGGTAAAAGATTTATTGTAATAATGCTTCTTACAATCTTTCATCTAGCTTTTCTCTCTTTGCATGAGTTTTTTTTATTAAAGAACTCCACCATTGAAGTTAGTTACGACATGAGAAGAAAAGAAACCTCCGCTGTTGATCTTTGATTTGGAACAAAGGAGATAGCAGCAAAATACGAAACTTAGCATTGTTAAAACATTATTCTATCCAAATTGTTTTACAAAAATTGCTAAATTTTACAAGAGTTTCTCTTCAAACTATGCATTCCCAACTTTAAGGCCATGGTGCCAAAAGCCTAGCATCATGCCATGCTCTTGGGAAATATAGTCACATGGCTCTGACCTATAGCACTACGTCACTGACAATATAGCATCGAGGTGCCATGCCGTCACATCACTTGCCCTTGATATAGAGTCGTGGTTCCATTCCTACAACATCGAAGTGCCACATTGTACAACATGTTCTGTCATCGAACTTAGTTTTGGCATGAAACAAAATCCTCCCTCCATTGATCTTAGATCTGGAATAAGGGAGAAGACTGCCTTGCATTGAATATGTAAAGAAATCTAGTATTACTAAGGCGTTATGTTGCTGAAATTTTTAATTTTAGGCATTAAGTGAACAACGCCTTGGCATTGTACCAGGAGCACCACAACACTATACACTTAGGTTTAGCCCTAAAAAATATTTTCAGTGCTTGAATACTATATATCGTGCATCGCGGTGCTGTGATATTAACACTTCTATAAAACATTGGACATCCAACTTAGAAAATATATGCCTAAATTTTGTTTAGGTCAACACTGTGATGCTAACAATGAAAACCAAGGTGCCGACCTCTCGGGTAGAATGACTAAAGTGAACATCGACCGAGCACCATGGTATGGTATAACGAGCGCTGAGGTGCCACCCTTTTAGGTTACAAGATTAAGTCTTGTACGATAACAACACCGAGGCATTGGAACTATAGCATTGAGGTGCTTCACTCTCTGTAAAAATAAAAAAATGGACTCTTTGACGGTGTTATGGCACAACATTATCAGCACCGAGGTGCTAGTAAAGAGATTAATAGGGTAAATGGTATCAGTACCATGGAACTGACCATGTAGTGCTACAACGCTAGAGTTACAGTGTCGAGGTGCCACATTTATAGCTCCAAGGTGCTATGCCTGAGATAAGCTTGAACAACCCACATGGCCCTAACTTAATTACAATCACTTAAATCTACTGCCTGAGGATGTTGCACCAGTTAAAAATAAGCCTGAATTTCTTGCATGTGTCCCAACATATGCATAAAAAATCTAACTCTAGTGTTTAAGGATGCTGCATGGATTAATCCCTAATTGGGTCCAAGTTACTAAAAACTTAATCTTTTCCCCAATGATGGCCATGCTGATTGTAAAATTCATCTAGAGGGGATATATATTTAAATTAAATTAAGTTTATCATTAAATATAATGAAAAGAAAATAGTCATCCATTCATCAATCATTATTTATCAGGGATGATAAGCTAAGAAAATAACCTTAAATAACTAATTATAATCGCCTAAATATCTAAAACCTTTATTTACAAAAGTGCTTATGTCAAAATAAATATATTTATGCTCATACTGAAATAGTCACATGTTAGTAAGAACGTGGCTTGTGTCCTCTATCTGCGTGATTATGTCATTAAATAATATTAAAAATAGTGGATATGACCAGAACCCTCTGATCGGGTGTCTTGGCATCTATATACTTCACTATATTTTGGTCACAATAATATCCCGTATGTTCCCTAATAGCTTTTCGCCTTGAGCTATGAATCATAAAATATATTTTATAGGAAAAAATACTTATGTTAGCTAAGGTTGACTTCAATTTGTCTCCTTAGATAAATATCACCCCAGGTCTACAAAAATATATTGGACTACACAATCCATGGCTGCTGATAAGGATTCTTCAGTCAGGAATAACTTCTTTGACTAGGTAGACTAGGGACTATGATAGCCCGGGATGATGGAACCATGGGATGTTGATCAAGCATATCATCATTTCCCCCAATAAATTCTTTAAGTTATATAATTGCTTCACTCATTATTCATTATATATTTTGCATTAAATTCTCATATTTTTCATTATGAGAATATTTAAAAGTATATTTTGGCACTCTAAAGGAATGTAAGTCCAATCTCTTTATTTTCTATGTGAATCATATATGACAGTCATCTATGTCACACAAACATCTAAAACACCATGACTAATAACAAAGATATGTCTATTTCCAACCTTAATCGAGAGTACTCTTTTGCTGTGGTAAGAGGGGTAATTAACTGTGGAGGCTTGTGTCCATAGAAAGCAGAGCCCAGATCTAAACAAACCCTAACATGATGTTAGGGGAAATTTAGTTGAATATATGTTGCCTCACAAAAGAATATGCTCTTACCCCATCTAAATAAAGAAGGCAGAGTGCATCCTCCAAGGTGTTCTTTCAGAGTGATCACCATGCAAACACACCTTACAATATGCTGGCATTCTTAAGGAATATAAGTACAATGTTTTCATTCACCATGCAATCGCCTAAACCTACTAACATTCAAAAGGGATGTAAGTCCAATCTTTTCATTTCCCATGCGAATACCTAAATCTAATGGCATTCTCGAGGGATGTAAGTCCAATTTATATGTTCTCCAAGCAAACTTTTAGATTTGTCATGAGAACTTTTAAACCATATGACATTCATTCTAAAGAGATGTAAGTTTAATCTTTCTATTCACTATGAAAACACCGTAACAACATTCTAAAAGGATGTAAGTCTAGTATAATGGCCTTCTAATAGATGTAAGTCCACCTTGTGTTTATAATTCAAGCACAATTTAAACCAACTTGCACCGTAACACCTAGATAAAACTTGGTCTACTCAGGACATCTGAGACGAGGCAATCCATCGTTGGTAATCAGACTCCCTAAACAATATAGCTAATAGCTCTCTAATATTGATAGATTAGAATAATAGCAGTCTCAGGATGATGGAACCATGGGATCTTGAGAGGGACTACCCTCCTATTTCACATAGACAGTCATTCACATCACACCTATAGACACCAATTCATATCAAAGATATGCTTATTTCTAACCTTAATCGTGGTAAGAGGGGTAATTAATTATGAATGCTTGTGTTCATAAAAAGTAGAACCTAGATCTAAATAAACCCTAACATAATGTTAGGGAAAATCTAGTTGGATATATATATCAATCTATCTCATGAAGAACAAACTCCTGAAAAATCATTTTTTCTAAAAAGATGACATGGAGGGTTAACAAAGGCTTTTTTCCTGAATGATCAATGTGAGGGAAAGGAATCAATAGCATAAAAAACTTTTATTTTCATATTTTACTTTACCTAAAATCAATATTCATAAAAGCCTTTTCTTTTGGCTTCCATTGTCTGCACAAGAAAAAGATTCTTCTTGTGAGAGGAGGGCACGACTAAGGGAATGATGATAAAGAGTGGTTGGAGAGAGTGCTGGAGAGGGTGTGTAGATTGGCTAGAGAGAGTGTGAAGTCAGCCCTCCACCCTTTTATAAGAAACTACTCTCCTAACCACTCTCACTCTTCCCTTTAGGTGGTTATCACTGATAGGGACAACTGTTGGGTGGAGTTATTAAGGCTCTCTTCTTATTTTTTATATAAAAAAATTTCTTTTAATTTTTTGGTCAAGTAACACAATGCTATGAATTTATGTTGATCTCATTTTGGTGTTTATTTTTTGGATGGACACCACTTGATCTTGGGGGGGGGGGTGCTTATTGAAGTGATTGGGTATGACATTAAGGTATATTATACTATCTCAAAAGATAGAAATATAACCCTATAATGTACTTAATTACCAAATAAGGACTCCTAAGACATGATGGGTCTTCATTTATACCAATGATTCTTCTCCTACTTTACATGGAAAAGTAAAGTAGGGTTTATTTTATGTCGAGTTCTTTAGTTCCATATGAAGGAAAGCCTCCATAGTTAATTACATCCTAGGGAATGTAATTTCCTAAGAATTATCTTGATTAAAGTAGTTAATTATTGTCTCCAAACATTTTGAGGCTAAGACTATCAATAAATTGGATATTTTGGAAAATCAAATGGGATTGTTTAATTAGAAGACTTATTTTGGAATCCAAAGAAAAGTAAGTAGGAAGTGCTCATGATACTAGGAAGCCTAGTGAGCACTCCAACCTGTCCTATGGTGAGGCTTTATATTTTTGAAAGTGAGAGGATTTATTTGTTTGAGTTAAAAGTTTATTAGATGGCTAGGGCTTATAATCCACCAACACAAGATTGTGGAAATGCTTAAGAGATGAGGATTTATACTCATATCCCAAGGGAAATAAGAAACCTCAAATTCTAAATCTAGGGAGCTTTAGCTCAATCTAAAAGCATGACCTAAATATAAGCAAAAAAGGAATATAATGGTTTACTTCCATAAGGGAGAATAAACCCGTCTGACTTTTATGAACTTACAACCGCATGGAGTGGCCACCAACTAACACCTCCTACAATTCAAAACCATGTAGGCTGGTCTTATGTTATTACAAGATGGTTAAGCTTTTATTTAATTTGGAAATTAGACAAGAGTCCTAAACTCACTCCCTAAGAGACTAGAGCGTGACTGACATGAGCACATGACTTAATCTAAATGCAAAAAATCTTTTCAAATTTTATACTATTTTTGATACAATATTTTGGACAAAAGCTTAGGATATTTTATGCCTAAATGCATGGTGAAATTTGGTTATTGTCCAAATCAAGAGAGAAAGAGGGTGAAGCTCCATCATAATATGTTGCTCTCATAGGTCAAGCGGTCCCTAAAGTATTAAAATGGAGGCCCTCATTTTTGTAAGAGTGATAGAAGATGCCATGCATGACGTGAGACATACAACATTCATCTAAGAGGTTGTTAAATCTTTTTGTTATCTTGATTAGAACTTAAGCTTTGAGATAATTTTCTGAATTATTTAAAATTTAATTATGAGTTGTTAATTGAGGTAAAAAATTTATTTTTTCCCTAAGAGCCTACTGCATCCAGGCCACACATTCAAACATCAACTTTAAGAAACTATGAAGAAGATGCAATTCTATTACATAATCTAAACATAACATTAATCAAACATGAATAGATTTCATAAAAGAATAAAAGGCTGGTGCAGCCCGGTATCACTGTATATCCTAAAAAAGAGAAAATTGGGTAGCCGAGCTCTACCCTTTTGCAACCAATATTACAAAAGAATATTATAATTGCAATTAAATTAGATGCTATGGGGGTCTTCATTCCTTGCTTTTCCTTCTTCCTTCTTTCTTCCATCTTTTGATTTGATTTTCTCTAAGGCATCACAGGGAACCCTAGGACTAAGCCTTCTAGCCAGTGCTCATCCTAATCACAAGAGCATTAATCTTAATTTCTATTGTAAAATTATATTTTATAAAAAAAGTAAATCTAACTACACCTGCAAAATAGTTATTAGCTAAACATACATACAATCGTAAACAATCATATTTTATAATTTGGACTTAGCACCCTACACATGGGTAACTAAGTACACCTATCCTAACTTAGATTATGCTTAGGGTAATAAGCAACATGCAGATAGAATATTTATATTCATTTTTAACTGGCCCCTTAAGCATAATCCTCTACAAAATATAATATTAGGCTACCAATGGCCTAACATCTAGTCTATGATCCACATTCCTAACATTCAGTCTAAAATATTATATCATAAAATAAAA
Source organism: Cymbidium sinense (assembly GCA_021442155.1). Taxonomy (NCBI): domain Eukaryota; kingdom Viridiplantae; phylum Streptophyta; class Magnoliopsida; order Asparagales; family Orchidaceae; genus Cymbidium; species Cymbidium sinense. Next base: position 60,184,644 of record CM038226.1, on the reverse strand, counting down.
CACATCATCCTTACATACACCATTCTAACCTAAAGCTAGAAGTGGTGACTTAGCATTCTGATGTGAGTGATTAGGCTTTATGAGGTATGTCTTAGTTATGCTTTTGAATTATAATTTTCTATGTTTAGAAAAGTTTAATTTAACATGTGGGATGGTTTCATTTCAAGTTTTTTTGGGAGTTTAGTGAGTTTTAATTTGAATTTTGTTTTGTTTCACTTGATTTACACTTAGTATCTAAGTGTTATAAAGAGAAGAAATAGGTTTAACCTCCTTCATCCATATCCTAAGTTTTTTCCTAAAGGCACATTTTTATGATTTAGTTTATTTTAGTGAATGATTTATTAAATATTTTATTAATCCTAAATTTAGGTTATCCTTAAAAAATCATATTTAACATGAAAGGAATCTTAAGATTATTGTGGTTGAATAACCATCACATAGAATATGTTAAACCATTCCTTTTCATCACCCATAACATGCATATGATGTAACACTTGGTATACCTACACATGCAATATATTTTTAGCACACTTAAATGATTATGGGTGCATAGGTTTTCAATAGAAAAGGGGATTTTTATTTACTAGTTAAGTACACATACACATGTATAAAAGATGTAAGCAAGTATGTGCCATTGTTAAATCGGGGAAGTGAGGTAATCAAATGACCTCCTTACTAAAAGCCTCAGATTCTCGTGGATGTCGGTATATGCCTATCTTAAATACATACGAATGTATATACAAATATAAGAACAAAAAGTATATAAAAGATTATATTTTATTTTATTAAATTATTTATACATTTAAATGAAAGCTCTATCCAAATTATAATATAAATATACATAAAATAAAATTAAATAAATACGTGCCATTGTTAAACCAAGGAAGTGAGGTAATCTAATGACCTCCTTGGGGCTACTTAAAGCCTCATATTCTTGAGATGTCTAGACTATATACTTATTATCATTCAAACATATGTGAATCCATATATGAACATAAGAAAGAAGGAACTACCTTTACATGTAATACATTTTTGGTAGGTTGCCTAAAAAAGGAATGTAGTGTAAAAGGAATGCAATATATTTGGATTACTTTAGGTTATTTGGTTGAGAGTTTTAGAAATTCACAAGTTTGTTTTTTTCTGTTTAGTTGAATAAATATAATGTGAAGTATTTTGAAGGTTTTGGACGACAGTGGTGGTGGTCAGTGGTGGTTGTAGGTGGTGGCCGCAAGGCGGGCACAACACTTTACATTGATGGTGTATTTGGAATTCACCTAAATTTGGGAGAATTCTAAATACACCAAAATATAACTATCTGGTGAATTTCAAATGCATTACATCACTTTGAAATTTTACATTACATTGTGCCAAATGCCAAAAAATCTAAAACCTCTGCATTTACTTTACTTTACCGTACTTTGGATTCCAACAAAATAGCCCATAAATGATTATGGGTGCATGTGTTTTCAGTAGACAAGGAGACTCTCATTCTTTAATGAAATACACATATGCATGCATAAAAGATGTGAGTAAGTATGTGACATTGTTAAACAAGGAAAGTGAGGTAATCAAATGACATTCTTGGGGCTACTTAAAGCCTCGTATTCTTGGGATGTCCAGAGTACATACTCATTATCTTAAATACTTATGAATGTATACATGATTAGATGAATGAAAATTATGCAAAAGATTGTATTTTATTTGATTGATTATTTATGTATGTGAATTAAAGCTCTAACCAAATTCTAATAAAACTAGGGAAGTAAGGTAATCAAATAACCTCCTTGGGGTTACTTAAAGCCTCGTATTATCGATATATCCAGACTATATACTTATTATCATTTTAATACATATAAATTCATACATGAATGTAGGAAAGAAAGCCAAATTTCAAATGTTTAAGCTATAAACACATGCAAATCCTATGTATATATTCATAACTAATATCACTCCAAAATTCATTATCAATTTATATCTTTTTGGAAAGTAACTTTGAATTTATTGGTGATAATAACCATACATATAATAAAATTTAAGCTAACACATGCAATTTTACATAAGTAAAATCATTTGATTATTTAATTTTGAAAGTATGAATGCTTGATATCATATGACATATAACATTTAAAGTGATTGAAGAGGATTGACCAAACATCTCCACATAATTCATTTAACTACATTAATTCCTATGGACAATCACATTAAATAAGATTATTTAAGGAAAAACCAAAGCTTCTTATTAGTTTTGACTTTATTGATTTTGATTGAACTTAAAGAAGAGAGACCACTTGTGATTTTTCATCCCATGTTGGTGATTTAATATGTTTAAGGAAGGTTAATTAAGTTGAATCATTAAGCAATCCATTTAATTACCCTTTCCTATGCTTATTTATTTTAATTAATCATTTAATCATGAGCCATAAATGATATGAACATAAGGGAAAATAAAAGTGCAATGCTCCTAAAGAACCTAATACAATTAACGCATGATTAGAGATTAATTAAATTAAGGAATCTAATTAAGTACTCTTATGATTTTCTCACACTTATGGGCTAATCATAATTTTCTTAAGGGTCTTTATATTATTGAACACATAAAGAGGAATCATTTATTTAAATGCTGATTATCTGAAGGGATTAGCAATTTAATTTGATTTGATTTAACCATTAATTAATGAATTTCTGAATTAGGCCATATATTTATTAACTCTCTTTAATGAAATGAATTAGGAAAGATAATTAGGAAAGATGTCCTAATCACTCACGTCATCATCCCACTATTAATTAATGATTGATGAACTTTAGTTAATTAATTTTTACTATTTTGAACTTTAATTAATCATTGAATTAATTAAGAGAGTAATTAAGGTTTGAACTTCAAATTTTCCTAATTGCATAGCCAATAAATTCCAAGAAACTCATAGGAGGCAGAGGTAATCCTATTGAATCAACATGCCAAGTTTGAGATTAATTACCCAAGTAATTAGGGCTCAATTAAGCTAATTAATAAAATATTCAAACCCTAATTAAGCCTTAATAACCATTCAAAATACATTGGAATCATTTTATTAAATTTTTCTCTATTTTACCTTTCCAAAATGTATTTATTTTGATTTTTTGATTTTTTTATAATTAGTTATGATTTTAGGAAGTTTCAGCCAATTAATTACATTTTAAAGCCTAATTAACCCCTAATCCCGTTGGTGCCATGCGGGCGGCTCACATTGCAGTGCTTTCCACATTTTGTTGTGAGATTGGCTACTTAAATGGTCCGACACGGCATTGACATGGCTATGACGGATGTGCTATTGTCCCTATCATCCGATCTAAGATCGGATGGTAAGGATTAATCCCATGGTTCCTATTAGGATTAAATCAAGATTGACTAGCAGGTAATCATGATCATCCATTCTAATCATGCTAAATGAGCAACATATGATCCTTCATCCTTCGAGCATCAGAAGATGGACACCATCAGCCCTCCCCCACTCGATCCGAGCTCATCAAAGCTCGTGAGGCCTCAAGATTAATCACAAAATGTTAACGGAGGAGATTTAAAGGGATCCTATAGTGAGATTCACACGAAATCACACTTTCCTTCATAAAAGCTTAAACAAATTTAAATTCTTATAGTTTGCCAAAATTTATCTCATCAGAGCTTAGGATCAGTGGTTAATCAACCAAGGTAGCTTCATCTTGAAGAGACAATGCCATATTGAGAAGCTCACATGTTGCTTCCCTATTAGTGGCTCTGTGGATCTAACACCACAGAAATCCTCACTGGAGTTAGGTTTGGAGTGATCTTCAATGCTCGCATCGATTGAGAATCGATTCATTTCTCCTTGCTAGAGCTTGGTGAACGTGTGGGTAGAGTTAATTTAAAAATGTCAGAGTTTGGAGGAGGTTGGATGGTGATTTTCTCTGTCCTATTTTGGGTTTGGTGTTTCTGACGATGGGGAGGCTTGGGGAACTCGATAAATCACTCTGGGAGTTCATCTCGGCTCTCTTGTGCTATAAGGAAACTCTGATTGTGAGTTTGAATCAAATGGGGAAGAGTATACTCTCCTCCCCATCCAAACGGATGGTTTGGATCAATTCTACCATGGGTAGTTATCCATCTAGTGCAGGCGGTCATGGGTGGCAGGGAATCAGTGAGGAGGCTCGGTTTGAGTGGAAGAGTGAAGGGGAGTGGGCTGCTAAAGTTGAGGTGGCTTATCCTTGGTTTCCAAGTATTCCAATGGGAAGAAGTGGGTTAGCTCACCTCCACTTAGCTCATGGCTGACCCAACCAGCTTTGGGTCAGGTGAGCTAGTGGTCTTGATGTCCATTTTGAGCATAGGGTGGCTGTCAAGGGTAGGAGAGTGGGTTTGACCATCCAAATGTGGGTTTTGTCCCATTTGGAAAGCTTTACCCAATGGGTAATGGGTCAATTCGGATTGAACTTGGGTTAAGTTTTGTTTGGGCTGACCCATGGTGACCCAAGGAAGGGTCATGCCAAGTTTGAATGGGTTTGGAGTTGGTTTGGTTGGGTTTGACTCAATTTGACCCATGTAGGTCAAATTGGGCTAGGTTAGGTTAAGTTGACCAATTGGTCAAATTGGGTCAAACTAAGGCTTGGGTCAAGTTCAAATGATGAGTTGGGATGTTTTGATTCAATTAGTTTGATTTGGTTTGGGTTGGATTTGAATTTGACTCATATGGATTCATATGGGTCAAATGGGCTAAGTTGACCAGTTTGGTCAAATTGGCCAAATTGGCTTGGGTTAGGTGTTGGATTAAGTTCAATCGATCATTTGAAGATGATTGTAGGTTTTTATTTTAATCAATTTGGATTTGGAAATGATTTAGACCAATTTGACCCTTTAGGTCCAATTAGGCTAAATGGGTCAATTGGGTTCAATTGACCAAGTTGGGTTTAATAGAGATTTTGGTCATGTTTAATAAAAAAATTTCAATGAATTTGAGTCATTTGTCACAATCAATGCTAATACTAATATTTGGTGTAACTTCTACAATGATAAAAATCATATATCATTTGATTGTCATGCACATATATCATAAGTATTTCCGAGATCTAATTTTATTTGGCTACATAAAAATAAAAATAAAATAACACACACTACACATCATACATTGAATCATATTTCTATAGGATGTGGACCAAAACATGTTTGGGTTCCAAAATTTGACCCTAATTTTCTTTTTTTTTTTAGGAATTCCTTTAGGGCAAAATAAAAGAAGACATATGGTACTTGAATAGTGGATTTTCAAGGCATATAATAAGGGATAAAACTAAATTTCTCATTGAGAACCATGTGTAGAAGGAAATATTATTTATGGTGATAATGCTAAACAAAAAAATTATTGATATTGGATCTATTTCTAAAAATTCAATTACTTTAGCTAAAGTGTTTCTTATTGATGGCTTGAAGCATAATCTAAATTCAATTAGAAAATTATGTCATAAAGGTTTAAATGCTGATATTTATACTTCCTTTTATATAATTAGAAATAAAGAAATTTTTTAATTGTAGGTCATAGACAAAAAATATTTATTTAATTGACCTTGAAAATTTATGTGATGCAAGTTTAAATTGACTTTGTTTCAAAAGCACTTTTAATGATATTTTGTTGTGGCACAAAAGAGCATGTCATATTAACATGCATTCTTTAAATAAGAATGCAAAACTTGATTTATTTGATGGCTTGTTTAAATTTTTTTTTTCAATTATGTTTATGACCCTAGTATACATGAATTAAATGAGAATTTGACACACAATAGGTCACAACGGAGATGAAGGATTCATGTAGCCAACCCCACTTAGTGGGATAAAGGCATGTTGTTGTTATTATTGTGTTGTTGTTATTGTTGTTGTTGTTGTTGTTGTTTTGTTTGTGATGCATTATATGATAAATATTCAAAATATATTTTTAGAAAACAAAAATATTATTTCTACTTCTATACCTTTAGAACTTTTGTATATAAAATTATTTGGACCCGTTAGCACTGCTAGCTTACAAGGTGAATTTTATGACTTTATTATTGTTAATGGTATCTCTAAATTTAATTGGGTTACATTTCTAAGGCATAATAAAGATGTATTTGATGTCTTTCAAAAATTTGAAAAAAATAAACAAAGAGATCAAGGTTATTTGATTAGTAGAATTCAAATAGACCATGAAGATGAATTAGAGAAAAAGTTATTTGAGGATTTTTATGTTCAAAATTAAGCATAATTTTTTCTCTTAGGACACTCGATAAAATGGTGTTGTAGAAAAGTTAGGATTTTGATTAAATTTAGTTGAGCTATGTAAAATGACTATTCTTTGCCTAAATATTTAAGGGTTAAAGTTTATAATATAGTTTGTTATGTTATAAATATAGTTTAGTTGAGACATATCTTGAATTAACCCCCTATGAGTTATTTTTTGGAAATCGAAGGGTAGTCATTTTCATATTTGTATTGTAAGCATTTTATCTTGAATAATGGAAAAGAATCCTTAAGGAAATTTGATAATAAATTTGACTTATGGTTATTCCTTGTATATAGATATTATGCAATTTTTAATAAGAGAAAGATAATTTATTGAAGAATCAGCGCATGTTAATTTTGATGAAAATATAGTTGATCCTATTAAATTTTCAATAAGCTTCTTTGTAGTAAATTATTTTCAAGTTCATATTATCAAATTGTCATCTCACTTTGTGAAAATATTTTTTAAAGATAAATTATTTCATATTTATTAGATAAAGTTCATAGCATTACATGCTTTTTTATAGAATGAACAAATAAAAGATTTGAGATCTCATTGTTAATTTTTTTTATTATTACTTAGTGGGCATGAGTGCAAAACTTATTTTAAAATTAAGAGATATATATTCACTTATATTCTTCTCTTTTATAATTTTTTGAACTTATTTGGGGTTGTACTTGCTCATTGTAGGAAAGTAAGTTGTTAGGGTTGTACTTACCTTATGTAGAAAAGTACGTAAAATTTATTGTAATCTTTTTTTATTATTATTGGTGAATTCCTAGTCATGGTGACTAGGCATGGATGTAAGCTAATTTTGAGTTTAGCCAAACCATGTTAAAATCTTTGTGCCTCCTATCTTTACTTTTTGCATTTTACTTTTTTATTATGTTGTTAGCTTTCTTTGCTTTATTATTAGATATTATTTTGTATGCTTTTGCCATTATATTTTCTATAAAGATTTAAATTAAGCTTTAGCTTAAAAATTCTCAAAATACCCAATTCATCTCACCTCCTATGTGTCATAGCCTCTTAACAAGTTTAGCACCACAAAAATTTAAAAATGGCAAGCAATACAAACAAACTTATGTGTCTCCCTCTAGCTCAATAATTATGCATGGTGTAGGTGTCTCAACTCCATCGAGCTTAGTAGATGTCAATGAATCAATCTGATGAGGTAGTGGATGGTGATAGTATGGCTCCCTATGACTTGTGTGAGCTTGAAACTAGTAAAATAATGTGTTGCTAGCAGGCTCTATAGAGCAATAGGCATGTGTAAATACAAATTTAATAATTCGAATTGTTGAGATTGAAATGGAGGTTATGGTCGGACTGAACACTAGACAAAAATATAGTATTCTTCTTCCTTTTGAATATGATCATGAATTATCTAAAAGGGACATTATTACCACCACCTAATGAAATCTATAATAAGAAAAAATTATAATGATTAGATTAGTAGGAAAGAAAATACACAAAGGTACTAAACTTCAATAAAAAAGTGCATGAATAATTACAATTGCTATAAATAATAATAAAAAGACAACATTTGTAGGAAACATAAAAAGAGAGTACCTAAATATAATAAATGATAAGAATAAAAATAAGTACATCCTAGGTATTATGTAAAGAAGATGTAATTTAATTTTTTTACTACTTTTTAGAAAAAAAATAAGAAAATATTCTCCCTTCAACATACATGTTATGTAGTTTCCCTTAATGAATCACTAGAAGTTGAATTTAAGATGTTCTAATCTTCAACATTCTCTTCGTGCTCATTACCAGATTGAATAAGTTTCTCATAATAATCATTTGCATCTTTTAAACTTATTACTAGCTCAACATCATCACTTGAAAGTCTAAAACCTGTCATTCAATGAATAAGTTTAATAATATTTTGAACTTCAACTCTTACTCTAGACTTAATTTTAATTACAACTACCCATTCTATTTTTTTAAATTCTTCCAAGATATCTAAGGTAATACACCTAAGTGGTTTGATGTGCAAGGATAAATGCATCAAACTTAGCATATTTTATGTTGAATTTCACTTTAGTGAGAATTTATGACTTATGTGTCCTTATTCCTTTATCAGGAATAGGATCAAACCATTCATAATTGAATAGAAAAAAAACTTTTTTTCTATTTGATCTAGTATACTATAGTTACATACATTTTTTTTTTTGTAAAATCACATAATAATCTATTTCATCATATGAATGTGTGTTACCTCTTATGCACACACCCTGTTGACCTCACTTTTAAAGTGAGGGCTCATCCTCCCCATCTTAGGCTTAGAAATCTTTTAAGCACTAGAATTTCTTTAGTCATAGGACACTTTTAGTGATTAAGAGAACACTAAATCCAGGCTTAGAGACTTAGGAAGGTACGCCTCAAGCTTAGGTTATACCTTTGTGCAAATAGGTTCTACCTATCCTATGGCCTAAACCAAAACCCATGCTTATCCAATTATCCAAAACCAACCTCAAGCCAACATAACCAACCTCAAATTGAATCTTGTTTCCTATCCAAGCTCCAAGTCTAAATAGCTTGACACTGTGGTGTTTATCTTTGGATGTATGGGGGGACACCAAGCAAATCATAGGGGGTACTTATTGAAGTGATCGAGTACAGTATTGAGGTATGATGTACTATCTAGAAAGATAGAGACATCACCCTTCAATGGACCTAATCACCTAATAAGGACTCCTAAGGCATGATGGGTCTTCGAATATACCAGAGATTTTTTCCCTGCTTTACATGGATAAATAAAGCAGGGTTTATATTAAATCGAGTTTTAAAGTTCCCCATGGAGGCAAGCCTCCATAGTTAATTACATCCTAAGAAAAGTGAATTCCTTAAGAATACTCTCGATTAAAGTAGACAGTCATCATCTCCAAAGATCTCAAGGTTAGACTATCAAAGGATTGATTGCATTTGAATAATTAATTAGGAAAGTTCAAAGAGAAGACTTATTTTTGGAATGCAAAGGGAGGAAGTAGGGAATGCCTATGATACTAGGAAGCTTAGTGAGCATTCCATTCTATCCTATGGTTGGGCCTTATAATTTTGAAGTGAAGAGACTTATATGTTTTGAGTTGAAATTTTATTAGATTGCTAAGGCTTATAATCCACCAACACAAGGTTGTGGAAACACCTAAGAGGTGAGGATTTATGCTTGTAGCTCAAAGGAAATAACAACCTCGGATCCTAAATCTAGGGAACTTTAACATAAGCTAAAGCACAACCTAAATCTAAGTGAAGATGGGCATAAAGTTTACCTCCATAAGAGAGGATAGATCACCCGACTGCTGGACTTACAACCACCTAGAGTGGCCTCTAGCTAACTCCTCCTATGCTTTAAATCCATGTGGGGTGGTCATATGAATTTACAAGATAGTTGGGCTATTTATTTATTTAGAAAAGAGACTAAAGTCCTTAAACCCACTCCCTAAGAGAATAAAGCATGAGTGGAATGAGTAATGACTTAATCTAATGCAAAAATATTTTCAAGTTTTATTCCAATTTTGACACTTCATTTTGACAAAGGCTTTAGTATTTTGATGCCTAAATGCATGAAGAACTAAGATTGTTGGCTAAATTAGCAAGAAAGAGGTGTTTTCCAGCACAAGGGATGCCCTCATAGGTCAAGCATTCCCTTATCGTGCAAGGATGGAAATCGTCTATTTTCAAGAGCAAAATAATATGATATGTATGTTGTGAAACATTCAACCATTCAGCTAAGGGGTTTCTAAATTTTTTAATTATCTTATTTAATGCCTAACCTTTATGGTGAGGTCATGAGTTGTAGAAATCTTTAGTTATGAGTTGTAGTTGGGTAGAAAATTTATTTTATCCTAAGAGCCTAATCGCATCCAAGCCACATATTAAAGAATCAATCATAAGAAACTACGAAAACCATGCTATTTCCAAGGCACAAGCCAAACATAACATCAAACAATTTTATAGCTACTGTGAAAGAATAACAGGCTAGTATGGTTGGGTACCGCCGTAGAACCCGAAAAGAAAAGATGGGTAGCTGAGCTCTACAACTTGGAATTACCAAATAATAATTATAATTTATAAAGGAATAACTGCTATGGGGGTCTTCAAGTCTTCATGTCTCCATTTGATTTAATTTACTCCACTTCAAAGGCATCACATGGCCTCCCAAGAAAAAACCTTCTAGCCAATGCTCATCCTAATCCCCCATAGCACTAATCCTGATTCCTAATACAAAATTACATTAAAAATAGGAATAGTAAATCTAACTACACCTACAAAATAGAGGTTGGCTAAATATACATACACTCCCAAGCAGTTATACTTATAATTTAGACTTAGCACCTAGAAGATGGGTAACCAAGCCCACCTGTTCTAGCTTGGATTATGCTTAGGGGATTAGGTAACCTGCAAAAAGAGCATTTATATTTAATCTAAGCACCTCCTTAAGCACAATCACCTGCAAAAAATATGATTAGGATAATATCAGCCTAACATCCAGTCTACATGGCATACACCCTAACATATGGTCTACAATAATACATCACAAAATAAAATATACATCATACTAAGCATCATCCTAACATAAAGCTAGAAGTGGTGATCTAATTAAAATCTTGTATTGTATGTCTTGCTAGGCATTAAATTTATAGTTTTCTAAGTGTAAAAAGATTTAATTTAACATGAAGGATTGATTTCACTTAAAGCTATTTAATTGATTTGAGAATTTTAATTTGTGCTTTCTTTTGTTTCATTTGATTACCCTTAGCAACTAAATGTTATAAGGAGAAGAAAGAGGATTGCCCTCTTTCATCCCTACCTTAAGCCACTTTCTAAAATATATTTATTTGAATTAGTTCTCTTTAGTGAATGTCTTATTATGCATTTTAAATTAATCCTAAGTTTAGATTCACTTTAAATAATTATATCCAATGTGAAAGGCATCTTAAGATTAATTTAATTAAATTACTATCACTTGACACATGTTAAATCATTCCTTTCAATCACATGTAACATGCATATGCTTTAATTCTAAGTGTATTTATACATACAATATGTTTTTAGCATACTTAAATGATGAATGTATGTGTATGTGAAGTTTATATCATTTTATGTGATTGAATTATTTAATCATATTAGTTTAATGCTCTATCTAAATTCTTATACAAAAATACATAGGGATGAAATTAAATAGGTATGTGTGATTGTTAACCAGAGAAGTGAGGTAATCAAATGAACTCCTTGGGGCTAACTAAAGCCTTATATTCTCAGGATGTCCAAACTATATACCCATTTGCTTTCAAACATATGTAAATTTGTATTCATGAATGTAAGAAAGAAAGCTTCAAATCTTATGACTAAATAATTCAATCACTTAGCCAATTATGGATGCATGTATCTTTGATAAAAGGAAAGGGGCCCTAATTCCATAATTAAATTCACACACACATGTATAAGAGACATAAGCTAGTACATGCCATTATTAATCAGGGAAGTGAGGTAATCAAATGACCACCTTGAGGCTACTTAAAGCCTTGTATTCCCAGGATGTCCATACTAAATATTTTCTTTTCTCAAATACATATGGATGTATACATAAATAAAGAAAGGAAAATTATGCAAAGGTTGTATTTTTATTTGATTGTAACATTTATGCACATGGAGTAAAGTTCTATCTAAATTCTAATGAGGGAACACATGTAAATGAAATTGAAATAATTATGTGTCACTGTTAACCAAGGAAGTGAGGTAATCAAGTGACCTCCTTGGGGCTAACTAAAGCCTCATGTTCCCAGGATGTCCGGACTATATACTTATTAACATTCAAATACATGTAAAACTACATATGGATTAAGGAAAAGAAAGCTTTACTTCACATGTATAAGCTATAAGCACATGCGAATCTATGTATATGTTTATAACTACTATCACTCTAATCAATGTAATTGATTCATAAACTTTAGAGAAATAATTTGATTTTACTAGTGATAATATCCACACATATAATAATTTAATCCAACACATGCAAGCTTACATAAAGAAAAACCATTTGATTTAATTAATTTTGAAAAGATGAATGCATGATTTTAAATTACAAACAACATTTAACATAAGTGGAAAGGAATAAATAAACACAAACTCATAATTTAATTCAATCAAATTAATTCATAAGGATAATCATATCAAATAGAATTATTTAAAATAAACCAAAGTTTCTTTAGTGTCATTTTTAACTTCATATTTGATTTGAGTTAAGGAACGTGAGAAGAAGTTTGCTGATTCTAACACATTCCCATGTAAATTAATTTTGTTTAATGAAATGAGATTAAGTTGATTTTATGGATTAATTAGGTTATGATATGTATTAAGTTAATTAATTAACCTTTACCTATGTTATCTTAACATAATTATCCAAATAATTATGAGCTAACATGATATGCAAATGAATTGAAATGTAAATTAGCAATGGTCCTAGAAATGAAAGGGCCTAATGCAATTAGCTCACAAATAATGGCTAATTAGATTAAGGGACTTAATTAAGTACTCTTATAGTTTCCCACACATGTGGATTAATCATAATTTCCTTAATTTCCTTTAAGTTATTAAACACCTAAAGCTCTACCCTTCAATTAATTAATGAAAATTAGATGTGATTATAATTTTTTTATATGGTTAATAAAATCATTAATTAATTAATTAAACTCTTGCTTAATTGCCAAATTGATTAATTATCCTTCAAATGAAATGGGCTTAGGGAAAAGATTAGTAAGGAGGTCCCAATCTAATTCCATAAGTCCATCCACTATTGGACAATGATGAATGAGTCCAATTAATTAATTTATTATTCACATGATTAATTAACCCTTAATTATATTAAGAAAGCATTTAAGGCTTAATTGGCTAATTTTCCTAATTAATTAACTAATAAATCCCAAGATAATTAGGGGAGGCAAAGGTCATCCCCTTAAATAATCTCAAGAAGTTTCAGGTTAATTAATTAATTAATTAGAGAGTAATTAAGCTAATTATTTTTAATTAAACTTTAATTAAGCTCTAATTACTTTACAAAATCAATTAAGGGTATTTTAATAAATTCCTCTATGAAATAACTTCAAAATAAGTACTTATTTATAATATTTGGATTTTTCTACAATTTATTATAATTATTACAAGTTTTAGCCATTAATTCTAATTATTTAAGCCTATTAAGCCTAATCAGTCGACGCCATGTGGCGCATTAACGCAGTGCACCTTCCACGTGGCGTGTGGGAGTGGCTATTAAAGTACGTTCAAGCCAGCGCTGATGTGGCTAATGGTGGATGTGCTTTCAATCTTTGCCATTCGATCTCGGATCGAATGGCGTAGGTCGATCCTGCAATTAATAAAGGGTAAAATGGGATAAATTCAATAGATCTAATCATGGCCATCCATTCTGATCACATGAAAAAGATAGCGCATGATCTATCATTCCACAGGCAATGAAGGATGGAAGTCGTTCACCATTACCCACACGATTTGAGCTTATCTGAGCTCAGATCCACTCTAAATGGATCCCACACCTTCACAACAATGATTGGAGGGGCTCCAACTATCAAGATCACGTGACATTCAACTTTCCTTCAAAAAGCTCCAAAAATCTTTCAAGGAAGCTTAGTTTCAATGGCATAACCTCACTGAAGCTATGACCGGTGGCTCACATGCTTGAGGTAGTTTCATCTGGTTAAGACAAAGCCTGTTGAGCTGCAATTGGGTTGATTCCAAGTGGTTCGCTCGAAAGACCATGATTCATCATTTGGAGGCTCAATTTTGATCGAAGTGCCACCTCCGGTGGGCTTGGAGCTTGGGGTGAAGATTTCCATTGCTTTGACGAGATGTGGGGATGGTATGTGCAAGAGGAATTTGGTTTTGGTTACAGTTTGAGGGAGGTAGGACCAGACAAGGGGTGCCCTATTTTGGGTGCGCTCGAAAAGGAGAAATCCGATGACAAGAAGTCTTGGGAATGCTCAGAAGCTTGCTAGGGAGTTCAAAAATTCCTTAAGAAGCTCTCACAATTCTAATGAGTTTATTTACCGTGCAAATTGAGGGTGCATATCCCTAATTTCCTTGTGATGGATGAAAGGGATTGCCTCCTATTTTTTGGTCGGCCAACCACTGCCAGAGCGCCAGAGTGGTCACCATCACCTCCATGTGGCACGACTTGAGTGGAGGAAGGCTTGGGAGGTTGCTCAAGGCAAATGTGGCTTGGTTTGTATCCATTGGGTTCTCAGCTTGTCAGGGAGGTGAGTTAACTCACCTTCCTTTGGTCCATAGCAATCCTAGCCCACTTAGGGTAGGGTAGGTGGCTAGGTCAGACCCCAAAATGGGGCGTTTGATGCCTACCAAGGGTGATAGAAGAGTGGACTTTACTATTTTTATGAGAATCCTATGTGAGGTGGAATATACAAGAGAGATTACCTTGGGTTTGATTGAAATTGCATTTGGGATGGCTTTGGGTAGACCCAAGGTGGGTTTGGGTCGAGTTTGGTTAGGTTCAAAGTGGTTAAGGCTTGGTTCAAAGGGGTTTGGCTCAAATTGACCCTTATAGGTCAAATTGGGCTAGGTTGGGTTAGGTTGACCAATTGGTCAAATTAGGTCAAACTAATGCTTGGGTTAAGTTCAAATGATGATTTGAAGCATTTTGGTTCAAGTGGTTTCAATCAATTTGGCTTAGGTTTGATTTTGGCTCATTTAGATTCATATAGGTCAAATGAGTCAAGTTGACAAATTTGACCAAATTGGCCAAATTGGCTTGGGTTGGGAGTAGATTCATGCTCAATTGGTCACTTGGATAAGATTGTAGGCTTTGGTTTGAGTTAATTTGGATTTGATTTTATTTTAGGCCAATTTGACCCTTTAGGTCAAATTGGGATAAGTTGGTCAATTGGGCTTGGTTTGGATCAATTAATGGTCAAGTCACGTTCAATCATTGATCATGGGTTGATGTGAATCAATGGTTTCAATTAATTTGGTTTAGGATGAGTTTTGGCTAGTTTGGGTTCATGTAGGCTAAAGGGTTGACTTAGTTTGACCCAAGTTAAGGCAATTGATCATCCTAAGGTGATCAATAATCATGGTATGAGGTTTTGATGGGCTTGGTTCAATCCAATTTGGGTTGTATTAGAACTTGGTTCAAATGGGTTCTTTAGGTCACTTTAGGTCAAGTGAACCTAAATGGGCCAATTGGCTTGTTTTTGGTTGGATTAAGGTTTAGTTGAATTTATATATGAGTTTACAATTGAAATATAAATTTAACTACAATCAATTTGGGTTATAATAGGTTTTTTTTCATTTGAAATTTTCAAGTCAAAAGGACTAAGTTGGGCTTGACTTGGGTTGATTTTAGTTTGACTTGATGATTGTAGATTTCATTTATATTTGGATAGGTGATTCAAGGAATGATTGGTTCAAGAGAAAATCCATTAGTTTTAGCTTAATTTGGATATGATTTTGCTAAGTCCAAGGAATTGGATTAAAGGGTATTGAGATTTGATTTGATTTTAGATTTAGTTTTGGTCATTTGAATGTATATTTCATTTAGATTTGGGGAGATAATTTAAGAAATAATTGATTTATAAAAAAAATCAATTGAATTTGAGGTGATTTGAAGGCAAATTTGGCAAAGCTCATGAAGGTAGGTCAAAATGGCTTAAGAGTTAATTTGATTTAGTTTGATTTAATTTTGATTATGGGAGTGTATATTTCATTTATATTTGTGAAGATGATTGAATATATAATTGATTCAGAGAAAATCAATTTATTTTAGGTTGATTTGGTTTAAGATTTGGCTAAGCTCATGGAGGTAGGTCCATATGGCCTAGGAAGGGTCTTGACTTGACTTGATATGGTTTGATTTAGTTTCGATCATTTGAACATAAATTTAATTTACATTTGAGAAGATAATTGAAGGAATAATTTATTTATAAGAAAATTAATTGAATTTGACTTGATTTGAATGGGATTTTGGCTATGCTCATGAGAGTGAATCACATGACTCGGGAAGGATTTGGCTTTGATTTCAGATTTTGGCAAATTTGGTTTGGAATTGAATTTGATTGTAAGTTTAATGGAGTGGTTAAAAGGTTAAATTGATATTTGGAAAAAATAAATTGAGTTTGTATTGATTTGAATTTGGCAAAGGCTAAATCCATAAGGCAAAATCATAAGGTTTAAGAAGGATTTTGGGCTTCAATTTGAAGCTGGGTTTGATTGCAAATTTTGGAATTTGAATTTGAATTGAGATTTAAATTTGGGGTTTAGTTTAAGAAGGAGAACATGGATTGGGTTTAGGCTATAGGGTAGGTAAGTCTTCTTAAGTCCCTAAAGCCTGGCCTACTCCTATGACTAACCCTTCAAAATCTCTAAGGCTTAGGTTAAGTGTTTACCTAATCACTAGAAGTGTCTTAAGATTAAGGAGCTCTTAGTGTCTAAAAGAGTCCTAGATCTATGATGAGGAGATTGAGAACTCACCCTAAAAGTGAGGTCATCAAAAGGACCCCCAATAGGTGTGGTGTAACTGACAAGGCACACCGCACTTATTGGCATTGACCGAGATCATCAACAACGTCCAAACGATCCCAAGAACTATAAAAAATGATCTATACATAAACCCAAGAGGTAGATAGAATCATGATATTAGTGAAATACAACTCAACTTATGCCACGGGCATAGGAGAGGAAGGAGGAATCTGTTGGGGATAAGGGTTTGATTTCATAGATTCATTTAGGGATGCATCAATTGGGGATAAAAATTTGGTTGGATTTATTTCAATTTAGACTCCACCGGGGGAGTTGGTTTAATTTGTTATGGCTCCACTAGGGAGGATGGTTTTGAATTAAGGGCATATCTGATAGGGATGTGAACTTGGTTAAATTTGATGGGTTTTAATTTTGATTTGGCTTATGGACCCAGTCAGTGTGTGATGGACCCACTAAAGAGGGGCCATGGGGGCCTTGGCCTACCTTAGATTTACAAGTCCAAAGGGAGAGTTTGCCAACCACAGGTAGGACTATCCAACCTAAGGGTGGCTATTGAGAGAGTGCCGGTGGGGACTTATCTCAACTCAAAAGTAGTCAAGGTTAATTTCATTTGATGGACCCAGTCGGTGTGCGATGGATCATACTGCGAAGGGCTATGTCAGCCTTGGTCTACCTCAGATTTATCGATCCAAAGGGGTAATCTACCGGCCGGAGGGTAGGACTATCCAACCTAAGGGGTGCCTTTCAGTGAGCATTGGTTGTGCTAGAAAGAAGGGGTAGCATACTTACATCTTTTAAAGTAAAAAATAGCCATTGGGGTGATCTGTTAGTAGCACAACAAATCGTACCTGACCTATGGCTGCTCGTCGGTGTGTAACAATCATGCTAGAAAGAATGCATAGCAGACTTACATCTTTCAAAGCAAGGATAGTCACTGGGGTGACCTGTTTGTGGATCAACAAGTTGAAGTTGACCTAAGTGCGATTACTGAGAGAGTACTACTAAGAGTTATCTCAACTCAAGACTAGTCAGGCAATTCCTATTGGGAGTTTTGCTGACACTGCCCTAAAGATAGGATGCCTGCTTGGGAAAGGTGCCATTGGGGGCGTATTCCTAATCCACAAGTGAATATGTATTTTATTTTGTTTGTTATACTGGACCCTATTGGTGTGCAAGGGACCACACTGAGAAGGGCTATGTTGGCCTTAAACTATCTCAGATTTACTGGACTAAGGAAAAATATGCACATCTGTGAAATAGAGTCTCCAACCATAGGGGTGGTCACTAAGAAAAGGGGATTGTACAATCCAAGAATAACCCAGGTAGTGTCTAAATGGGGTCGCTAAGGATGTCATCCAATAGAGTGCCCACAAGGGAGGTGCCACTAGGGGCATTATTTTGGACCTTGTAAATAAGAAAGCCTATTGGTGTATGGTGGCCAACTCAAGGTGAAAGCATAGCAGACTTATATCTACCATGAGTGGTGTATCCACCGGATGGGTCACTGTCAGCATAGCAAAGACCAACAAACCTAAGGTACCTATCAGTGTGCGATGATCTATCTGGAAAGAAGGCATGTAGACTTACATCTCCCTAAAGCAGAACTGATTTCCAAGATAGTCTATCGTCGGCTTGACAGGTGCTATCCGACCTAGTGTTGCCCGTTGGTGTGCAACGGCTATGCTACAAAGAAAGCATAGCATACTTACGTCTTCCAAAGCAAGAAATAATCATTGGGGTGACCCATTGTTGGCACAATAGATTAAACCCAACCTAATGGTGACTACTAAGTAGGGAGTCACAAAGAGGGACTAGACCCAGACTTGAAGTAGTCAAAAGGAAAGGAGCTATCGGGGGACTTACCCTCAACCTCAAATATACTTGACCTAGTCAATGCATGATGGCTAGTTCAAGAAGAAAGTATAGCCTACTTATATCTTCTTAAACAAAGTCATGATGGAGTTGCTTATCGACGTTGTAGTAAGGTCTACCAAACTAATAGGGTGCTCATCGATGTGTAATGCTCAAGTATGGGAGGAAAGCGTAGCAGGCTTACATCTTCCAAAAAAAGAAGACCACTTGGTTGATGCACTAGTAGGGTAGCACGTCAGTCTAACCTAGAGTAGCTACTGAGTGAGTGCCGTTGGGGGTGTTATCCCAAATTAAAGTAGCCCAAGAAAAAAAGATGTGTATTTTTTGATGTGTTTGTGTTTTGTTGATAAAGGATAGGTTTCCACTTGGGTTCTCTTGCACCTACCCTAAACATGTCATGGCAGATTCACGAACAAAATTTTTTTAGTTTGGAAGAGATTGAATTTGAAACAAAATTATATTGATGATAATTATTTTCAAACATGATATCATGGATAATATTTCTTTAAATAAATCTTATTGATTGGAAGCATCGAGTGCTATCCCTTATTATTAATAAGCTGATAAGATTCTCCTTGGTAGGCTTTCTCTATTGCAAAAGGTCCTTCTCAAGTGGGTTCAAACTTGCTTCCCATCTTGGGATGGGCAACAATTGGTCTCCTTAAAACTAAAACAAGCTCTCCTACTTGAAAAGCTCTAGGAAGAACTAACTTGTTGTGAGCTTGAATCATTTTAGCTTTGTACAACTCAAGGTTCTAGCATTCTTGTAGGTGTCTCTCCTCCAAACCTTCGAGCTCTTCTAACTGCAACATGGCATTCTACTCCATTGTGATCTTGCTACCCATAGCTATCCATAGTGATGGGAATTGGACTTCTAGAGGCAAAATGGCTTCAGACCCATACACTATAGAGAAAGTAGTAGATTCAGTTGGAGTTTTATAGGTGGCAAGGTATGCCCACAAGGCTTCAACCAACTGCTTATGCCACTACCGCTTATTATCGTCGAGTGTCTTTTTTAATATTTGGATGAGAGTTTTATTGAAGGTTTCTACCAAGCCATTTTCCCTCAGGTAGCAGATGGTAGAATATCTCTAATCTATGTTGTGTCTCTGGGCAAAACTATTGATCTTGGTGCTCTTGAATGTAGTAAAATTATCAAATATAATTCATTGAGGCACCTTGAATCTATATATGATATGGTTCCTGAAATATTGGATCATATGCAGAGCTGTGAGCTCTCTAAGTTAAATCGCCTCTCCCCACTTGGAAAAGTATTCGGTAGTAGCCAGGATAAACTGATGACCCTTAGAAGAAGGAGGGTCAATCAGACCCACTATGTCGGTACCCCAACATTCGAATGGCCATGAGGCTAATGTTGGGCGATTAGTGTATGACTATACTTTGTACTTGACGCTAATTTCATCACCTAACTATATCAATGCAATCTGTGATCTAACCATAAGGTTTAATTAATGAATAGTGCTTGATTAATGAACAATGCCTGATTAAAATTTGAAGTTTTTCTAATTACCCTAATTAAGCTTTAATTACTTGTCAATTGATCTCAAATTGTATGTGTTAATTTCTTGGGATGTCCCCTACCTCACATAATTTTCTTGGGATTTATTGACCATATAATTAGGAGAATTTAAAATTCAAGTTATAATTACCCTCTTTAACTTATTTAATAATTATTAAAGAAGTTAAACAGCCAAATTTGAATTATTAATAATGATACATCACTGTTAACAGTGGAATGTTAGGGGAAAATGGTTAGGGCCTCTTTCCTAGTTAGTTTCTTAAATGCATTTCACTATGAGGGTTAATTAATGCATGATTTAATTAAAGATTAATTAATAATTTAATTGTGAAATTAGATCAAATTAAAATGATATTAGATCAAATAACTCAAATTGAATTCATGGGTTCTTCTTAAACTTTGGTTAATTTTAAGGTATGTTATTTAACTTGATTGTCCTTAAGAATTAATATAGTTGAATGTAATATGTGGAAGTGTTCAAGGACTTCTTTTAAATTATTATAAATTTTTATGCCATTTGCATCACGTATTTATGTTTTCAAATCAAATAATCAAATGAATATAATTATGTACATAAAGTTGGATGTGTTGAATTAATCTTATTAAATGGTGTGGCTATTATCAATAATAAATTTCAAAATTATTTTTAAAATTATAAATCAATGTTAAAAATTTAAATTCATATTGGCTATGAATATTGTATATGATTTACATATGCTTATAGCTTAATCATGTTCAAGTATTATTCAATTTTCATTATCCATGTGTATGTTTACATGTATTTGAATGTTAATAAGTATATAGTCTGGACATCCTGAGAATACGAGGTTTTATGTAGCCCCAAGGAGGTCTTAGATTACCTCACTTCTCTGGTTGACAATGACACGTACTTGATTTCATTCATATGTGTACATGTACTAGAATTTGGATAAAATTTTACTTTACATGGGTAAATAATTCACTAATATATAATCTTTTGCATGATTTTCATTCAAATGTTCATGTATACATCTATGTGTATTTAAGATAGCAAGTATATAGTATGAACATCCCAAGAATACAAGGTTTTAAGTAACCCCAAGTTGGTCTTAGATTAAATCCTCACTTCCCTGGTTCAACAATGGCATGTACTTGCTTAAATCTCTAATACATGTGTATGTATACTTAACCGAAGAATGAAATCACCTCTCTCTATAAAAATATATGCATTAGCAATCATTTAAGGGTGCTAAAAATTCAATGTATGTATAAGAATGTAAACTTCAATACCATATGCATGATATTAATGATAAAAAGGAATGGTACAACATCATTTATGTAATAGCAATTCAATTTCAATAATCTTAAATGATGTTAAGTGTGCCAAAAATATATGCATTAGCTATCATTTTTAAGTGTGCCAAAAATATATTGTATGTATAGGTCTGTTAAGTTCAATACCATATGCATGATTAGGAATTATGCAACATCATCTATGTAATAATAATTCAATTTCATTAATGTTAAGATGACTTTCATGTTGAATTGAATTCTTTATGGTTCACCCAAATTTAAGAATAATAAGATATTTAATAAATCTTTTACTAAAAGAAACCAAAAATTATAATAACATCTCTTTAGAAAATAACATAGGGTGGGGGATGAAAGAGGTCATACCCCTTTCCTCTCTTTATAATAATTAGGTGCTAAGTAAGTATTGATTGAAACAAACAAAAAATAGAAATTAAAATTCATCAACTCATTCATAACTTAAAGTGAATCCTCCCCAAATGTTTAACTTAAATTATTCCAAACTTTAGACAATAATAATTCAAAAGCCTAGCTAAGACATACCACACCAAGCCTTAGTACACATAGTAGAATAATAAGTCACCACTTCTAGCTCTAAGTTAGGATGGTGTATGTTGTGATGTTGTGTTTTATTTTGTGATGTAATGATTTAGACAGGATGTTAGGAGTATTATGCATGGGCTGGATGTTAGGTCATTGTTAGCCTTATGTTATTTATATAGGAGATTGTGCTAAAAGGGTCACTATAATAATAAATATAAATGCATCTACTTACAGGTTGCTTATGCCTGTTTGCATAATTCACATTAGAAGAGGTGAGCTTGGTTACCTATGTGCAGGGCGCTAAGTCCAAATTATGTAATATAACTGCTTTGGTTTGTATGGCTGATTTAGCTAACATCTATTTTGCAGGTGTAGTTAGATTTTAATTTCCAAATATATAATTTGTAATAGGAATTAGGCTTAGTGTTATGGGGTTTAGGCTGAGCAATGGTTAGAAGGCAAAGTCTTGGGAGGCCCTGTTAAGCCTTGGAGCACAATCAAATCAAAAGGAAGAAAGAAGAGTAAAGTGTCAAGACCCCCCATAGCATTTAATTTAATTGTAATTGTAAAATTTTATTATAATCTAGGTTGTATAAGGGTAGAGCTTGACTACCCAATTTTCTCTCTTTTTCGAGGTGTATGGCAGTACCCAACTGCACCGACCTTTTATTTTTTCATAATAATTTATAAAGGTTTGACTGTTGTGTTTAGATTGCGTAATAGAAATTGCATCTTCTTCATAGGATTCTTAAGCTTGATGTTTGAATGTGTGGCCTGGATGCGGTAGGATCCTTAGGATAAAAGTAAATTTTTTATACTTATAATAACTCATAACTAAATTTTAAAATAACTCATAACCTCACTTTAAAGCTTAGGTTAAAATCAAGATAATTAAAAGATTTAGCAAGCCCTTAGCTGAATGATGTGCTTTCTAATATCATACATATCATCTTATTTCGCCCTTGAATAGGAAGGGTCTCCACTCTTGCATGATAGAGGAATGCTTGACCTGTAGGGCATCCCTTGCAGTGGAGAACGCCAACTCTCACTTAGTTAATAACTATATTTCATCATGCATTTAGGCATATTTATCCTTAGCCTTTTCCCAAATCAATGTATCAAAATGATATAAAATTTTAAAATTTTGCATTAGTCTAATTTATGCTTTCGTACTTATCATGATCTAGTCTCTTAGAGAGTGAGTTTAGGACTCTAGTCTCTTTCTAATTAAATTACATATTTGCTATCTTTCACTTACATAAGACCAACCTACATGGTTTTGAACTGTAGGAGGTGTTAGCTGGCGGCCACTCCAGGTAGTTGTAAGTCTAGAAGAGTAAAGATGAGTTTACCCTCTCTTGTGGAGGTAAACAATTATGACATATTTTTTTGCTTAGATTTAGGTCGTGCTTTTGGCTTCTACTAAAGCATCTTAGATTTAGGATCTGAGGCTACTTATTTCTTTTAGGCTATGAGCATAAGACCTTATCTTTTAGACATTTTCACAATCTGGTGTTGATGGTTTGTAAGCTCTAGCATTCTAATAAAATTTCAACTTAAATAAAAATAAACTATCTTTCAAACATATATAACCTCAACATAGGATTGGAGTGTTCAGTAGGCTTCCTAGTATCATGAGTGCTCCCTACATATCTTCTCTTAGAATCCAAATTAAGTCCTTCCAAATTGAACCTCCCCCCTTGACTTTCAAAAATACTCAATCTTTTGATAGTCTAACTTTAAAGTCTTTAGAGATATTGATTGACTACTTTAATCAAGAGTGTTCTTAAGAAGTTCCTATTTCCTAGGATGTAATTAACTATGGAAGCTTGCTTCCATAGGGAACTAAAGAACCCGACATAAAATAAACCCTGCTTTACTTCTCCATGTAAAAAAGTGGAAAGATATCTAGTATATATGAAGACCCATATACCTTGGGAGTCTTTATTAGGTGATTAGGTCTATTGTGGGGTGATGGTTCCATTTTTTGATATGGTACATCATACCTCAATGTTGTACTAGATCACTTAAATAAACAACCCCTAAGATTTGTGTGGTGTCACATCGAATCCAAATTAAAACATAGATTTTTCTAGCAACACCACTAGGGATTGCTCCCTCTCCATCTTCAGTAGAAAATCATTATCTCCAAGCATCAATAGTGAACTAATATTTTATATAAACCCAAGACTATCATTCTTTCCGTTGGACACCTTGCTTATTTCATCCTTAAGCAAGGGTGGCCAACATCTTTTAGGTTTTATGACCCCATTCCAAGTAGGTCTTAAAACTCCTATTGGACCTCTAACAGGTAAAATAAAATTAATCAAAAAAATTACCCAAAAATATGTCAAACAAAATCAAGAACCTCTTACCACTAGCTTGGTAAAGTAATGTTCATCCATTATTTTCCAAAATTCTAATGAAGTTCAAAACCAAATGATTCTTCTCCAAAATTTCTAGATTTCTCCAATACATAATTGAACCCCATTTAACAAAATCAAATTTATTGAATGAGGGTTTCAATTCAAAAAAAAAAAAAAAATCAAAGTTAACAACAATAAAGCAAAAGCCTAATTCTATGTTTCTTTCAATAGTGAAGTAGAAACTCCAACCATCTTTTCCTTCAAGTAACTTAGCATCATGTCTTCCATTAAGCTTATTTTCTCATTTGCTTCTAGTGTAGATTTGACCCTAGATCAGGCCATACTCACCACCACTCTTATCATCAAGTCCTGTCTTGGTTTTAAGCACTTCAAAGTCACCTGCGAGGGACCTACCATCACCACTATTAGTAGAGAGGAGGTGGCAGACAAGAAGCCACTTCCACAGTTTGACCTTCACTCTAATACTGAGTTCGCCTCACTAAAGAGAAAGGATTTAGAGGTTTCCCTGCCTTGAGTGCTAGTTGTTCCTGCTGCAGTTTTAGTCATGACTAGTACTGCCTTTGCAGTTGCCCCAATCTTGAATGGGAAGTCTATCTTAGCTTCTGAGATAGTCTCCCCCATGTTTTAGGTTGGTTATAACTCCCTTCCTGCTCCACTAACCAAGACCCAACACTATAATAAGAACCAAAGAATCAAGAGACATTTCAAGTGCATGGCTAAGGAGGTTGAGGAAGCCTCCCATGTTGTTGAAGAGAGATTCCCTCGTGAGACCTCTCCCCTTCTTGGTGGTAGTAGGATTCACCCCCTTTCAGTTGCAGAGGGAGAAGAGGACAATAGAAAGATTGCTGCATCACTCCCATGATCTATAGTGTATGAGACACAAGATAAGGCAAGGAGGAAGCTCTATGCTAGTCTACGATCTATGCTCGGGAGAGTTGTAGAGCCCATGGACACTCAGATTATGCCACATTGTATGACTTGAGGAAAGTGATCTTAGGAGTGTTAGGGATCATATTCATATGGAAAGGGCCACGGAGGCCAAATTTGCTGCCCAAGCAAGCAAGAGGGATAAAAGAAGGTTTGCTAGATAGTCGACCACTCACCTTTGATAGACCATTATGATCGGCAGGCTGATTGAGCAGATCATTCTGATAGAATAATGTTTACCAGTTCTAGCCAGAGGAGGAGATCTCTGGCAGAGAGGCAGCCAGTGTCACCCCCATTACACCGCTCCACTCATTGACCTCCATCCCCTGTTCATGTTCCACTGTCTGAAGTGCCCACCAAGTTTCAGAAGTCTACATCTGGAGAGAGAGCATCTCCCTTGGTGATACGACTATGTCCCAAGGACCACACTTCATCCACTCCATTTGTTGAGGTGAGGCTTAGCTCCTCCGCTTGACCTCCTATCCCAACAGTGGAGAAGAAGGAGTGGCAGCCCAAGAGCATCGTAGTATCTCCATCATCATAATTGGAGGATAAAGGGGGGATACTAAGGTGACCCCTATGATTGTTGAGTCAGTTAGGGAGGGCACTCTGCCAGCCCAGAACATTTAGTGTATTACTTCTTCAGAGCTTAGTCTGGTTGTGAGTCATCATTTAGCTTATGTCCTAAAAGTGTTGGGTCATGTGGATGCCCGATCTATGGATGATATTTTGGAATACTATCATGTCATGATGAGGAAAATAGTTGGGGATGATTAGTTCGACTAAGAGGAGGATATGGTTGCTTTCAATGCCAATGAAGATGACCTGTTAGATGACATTACAGAAGTCCAAATGGTAGATACCCCAAGATCCTTGCATAAGAAGTATCCTAGCTAGGAAGGTGTTATAGTTGAGGAAGGTTAGGCATCAAACTCAACTCATTGCCTCCTCCAACATATCATGATAAAAGATGATCAAATTGATAGGATGGAGAGAAGGGTAGAAGAGTAGATGATAGTGGTCTTAGCATTACAGAACAAAGTACCCATGTCACAACCCATTCCCAGAGAGGTCGGCAAGCTTGAGCTAGTGCACATTCTAGATCATCCCAAGAGCTCTACTCCTATGGATGAGGATGCCAATAGTTTGCATAAGAAGGTGACCAATAACACCTCCATGCATGAAAAGGATATCAAGTAGATGGTGGAGAACCAACTAAAGGAAGCATTGGCGCAAGCCCAAGGGAGCTCATCTGTTCCAAAGGGTATACCCTACCCAGAGGAATTTGATGTAGTTCAATACCCCAAGGGTTTTGTGTCCCCATCCTTCAAGGTTTTTGACGGTAGTCGAAACCCAAGGTAGCATATATCACACTTCAGGACCAGTTGTTGCAATGCCGGCGGTAGCGATGCCTTACGCTTCTAGTAGTTTATTAGTAGCCTTTCTGGGGTTGTATTTGATTGGTACACCAAACTGCCCAATGGTTTAGTGAAGTCCTTTGTAGAGTTAGGGCATCTCTTCATCAAGAGGTTTGCTAGAGCTCACCAATGGGTAACTATAAGGGACCTTATTGTAAAGAAGCAAAAGCCTAACAAGACTCTCATTGATTATATTCTTAGATGGCATAACCTAAGCATGAAATGTAAACCACAGCTGCAAGAGCAGCATGCCATTGAGATTCTTCTTAATAACATCCATGGCTCGATCACCTTCATGCTCAAGGGCTTCATTATTAAGACATTTGAGAAATTAATCAGCAAGGCTATTAACCTTCAAGAGGAAGCCAAATTGTTACCTTTCTCAAACTAGTCATCTAAGCGCAAGCCTTAGAAGATATTTGAGAAGAAGCTAGGGATTTTAGTTGTAGTTGATAAGTGGAACCAGCCAATGAGAACACAGTTTGAGAGGCATAGAGTCTAGCAGCCTCCACTACTGCCTCTTATTCCACTACCTCGACCACCACAAAGACCACCACCACAGCAGCCTACACAATAGTGCTATCAATATCATCACCATGTAGTTACTGTTCACCTACTCTTGTCAA
Source organism: Cymbidium sinense (assembly GCA_021442155.1). Classification (NCBI taxonomy): domain Eukaryota; kingdom Viridiplantae; phylum Streptophyta; class Magnoliopsida; order Asparagales; family Orchidaceae; genus Cymbidium; species Cymbidium sinense. The sequence goes on along the minus strand of CM038226.1, from coordinate 60,157,272 downwards.
CAAACTCAACAATCCATATTCATTGAAGATTCTTAAGAAGCCTAATTTTCAACTACCTAAGACTAAAAAGCTGGTGGAAGTGGGCAGGACTGATGATCCTAACTACTGCCCCTACCATTGAATGCCAAGCTATGTCTTAGAGGATTTCTTTTCCTTTAAATACTAGCTTGAGCATAACTACAAGTTAGAGGCCATAGTTATCCCTAAAGAATACTTAGTAGAAAAACCTTCTAGTTATATTAAAGTAATCTTTAGGGATACATCTAATCCTCTTAAGACAAAATAAGGTTGGGATATCTCTTTATCCCTACCTCTAAAAAAGTAATATCTAAAATTAAGAAAATTTCTCTATAGATGTCTAACTCAACTCAGACCTCCAACACCAAGGAAGGTCTGCCAGTTGTGGGACGACTCGGGAGAAAGTTGAAGCCCAACCACAATAGTAGCACTCACTTGCTCGGGATAGTACCATAGTACAACCACCATCCAAGTCCAACACTCCTCCTTCCACCGTTGTAGCTACCACATCCACTAACTCCTCCACCACCAACATGAGCATTGTATTTGTGGATGAGGGCACCAAACCCCTCTTACTGCTTACTTTACTTGATTTCTATCATATACCACCTCCAAAATTAAAGAAATTAATGAACAAAAAAAATTCAGCTTACATTGTCTATCTTTGATAATTTTAGTTATTTCATTCCAAATGATAGCTCTCCAAGTCATATCAATAACAACTTAAATAATTTTGGTCAATCCTACACTGTTTGAGAAATGGATTTCCCTTTTTCTAAATCATCAGGGTTCATCACTTGAGATTAATTCAGAGTCATCCGGCTCTAATGATCCTTTAGGAGAAGCTGTAGGTATACCCAATGAGCAAATAAAACATTCCAGAAGCTCCTCATCATAAGAAGTCACTGAAGTCAACCTCCATAGTGGCAAAGTTCTACCTTCTAGGGAAGCACCTCAAGATAAGGATAAATAAGTCATTAGTTTCACTAAGCAAATAGCCCCTCCATAAGATGCTCCACCCTTGGATATGCTTGTGGAGGACTAACCCAAAGTCAACTGCATCATCCTAGCACATCTTAAAAAGTTGCCATCTAAGTTAAGCATATATAATGCCCTTATCTTATCCAAAGAGATGAGGGAGTCACTAGTCAAAGCCTTGCTTGACCCTGAAATATCTTTAGCTCAGTTGGCCACTGGAGAGGAGGCATGCTTGCCAAAGGAGATCGTAGGAGTCACATTCAGAGATGAATACCTATTTCTAGGAAATATAGATCACAACCATCCCCACTACATTATAGTGGATGTTGACAGATTCAGGCAATCTAAAGCGTTAGTTGATCCAGGTGCATTAGTGAACATCATGAGTCTAAGAATCTTGCCTACTTGAAAATTTACATCTCTAAACTTCGAATAGAGAGGATGATGTTAAAAAGATTCAATGATCAAGGTGAGAAGGCCTTATGCTCCATAGTGTTTCCTTTGGAGATAGATGATTAGAAGACTGAAGCCAAGTTTCACATAATAGATTCTATTACATCTTTCAATGCTTAGCTAGGGTGACCTTGGATACATGAGAAAAACATGATTCTATCCTCTCTACATCAATGCATCAAGTTCTTAAGAGGTGGAATTGAGTATTATGTCAAAGGAGATCTCAAGCAGTTTATTGTTCATGAGATTAGGATTTATTAAGATGCGGCCTTTTACCTCCCTAAGAAGCAAAATGTCTTCTCTCATGAACTTCATCAAAATTAAAAGAAAAATAAAAATAAAAGAAAGAAAAAGAAAGAAAAGAAAAAGAAAAATACAATGAAAAAGAAAAGATAAGGGAATGAGAAGAAGATCTTAAGGAGGATATAGAGCTTGAGATTATATTCCACCCATAGTTTGTTAATCCATTTGAATAAGTGGGGAGGATGACCAGACCTCCACCAAGATGAGGAAGAGGCAAGTTCAGAAGGAGTCCTAGAGGTGGAAGACCTCCATACTTACTGCCTACTAGGAGATTTGTTCCAGCATCCTAGAGTACATCAGCTATTTCAATAGACTTAGAATCTAATTTAGAGGATGAGTCTTATGTAGTTAGTACATCGACCAACTCTTCACATTAGCAGGTCTCTTTGGAGGTGGCACTTGAGCCTAATAGTAATGAAGACCAGGTCCCGAAGAAAAGCATGAATGTATCCAAATCTTTCTTATGTGAAACTATCAGATGGCAGATGGGAACCTTAGCTCTAACCTCACTTTCCTCACAAAAAGTTGAGGGTTTGATAGTTAAGGAAGCCTTAGAATCATGTGAAAACATTAAGATCTAGAGGTTTTATCTAGGAGAATTATCCTCAAGTTAAGAAGTTGATGTTAAACTTGAGGATGATTCATTTAAATAATTAATAGAATTACCTTTTGATTGGTACTCACCTTGTGTTCTTAATTTAGTAAAGAAATGTTTAATTTCACATACATGGTCCAAGAATTGGTCAGAGTACTTTGAAAGATTATGGGACAACAAATGCATGAATTCTCAATCAAGAACCAGACTAGGATTTGGCACTCCAGTGAATGATGATGAGTATTGCATGGTTATCACCAATCATTTGGAATCTGATAGGTTCTTCTCAAACCACATCAACACATATGAGGAGGTGTGCTTAGAAACTTTAGATGATTTGTTAGGTCAAAGATGTACCCTTAAAATTTGAAGAAGAAATCAAGTCAACCATCGATGAGCTCAAAGAAATTAACTTAGGGACTGAAGATAATCTGCGCCCAACGTACATTAATTCCTTATTGAATGAATCTGAAACCAATAATTTAGTTAGGCTACTCACTGAGTTTAAGGACTGCTTTGCATGGAGTTATGAAGAAATGTCTTTATTAGCTCATGAAGTAGTAGTTAATAAGCTAGTGATACAACCAGATGCTAACTTCATCAAGCAAGCTCCTAGACACATCCAATTGTGCATTAAAAATTAGGTCATTTTTGAAGTCAAGAAATTGATTGATGCTAGTTCTATCTAGGAGAAAAAAATATCACACCTGATTGGCTAGTGTAGTCCTAGTTAAGAAGAAGAATGGACAAATTTGCATATGTGTCAATTTTAGGGATCTTAATAAGGCATGTCCAAAAGATGAATTTTCACTACCAATACTAGAACTGATGATAGATATTATCTCATCTCATGTAGTATTCTCTTTCATGGATGGTTCATTTGAGTATAACCAAATAAAGATGGAACCTAAAGATAAAAAAACCACTACCCTTAGAACCTCGATCAAAATGTATTATTATAAGGTCATGCCTTTCAACCTTAAAAATGTTGGAGCCACAAAGCAACGAGTCATGACTCGAATCTTTGATGAACTCATTCATCACCAAGTTGAATTTTATGTAGATGATCTCATGGTCAAAAGAAAAGAAAAGGAAGACCATCTCTTTGACTTGAGAGTAGTTTTCGAATAGTTAAGGTAATACAACCTCAAAATGAACTCTCTGAAGTATACATTCAGAGTCTCTTTAGGCAAGTTTCTTGGGTTCATTGTCTGACATTGTGGAATTGAAATTGACCTAGAGAAGATTAAAGTGATATTGGAAATGCCACCCCCTAAAAGTCTAACCCAACTCAGATCATTCTAAGGGAGGTTTGCGAATCTAAGACGCTTTATATCCAACTTATCAGGAAGATGTCAACCATTCTTAGCACTAGTCAAGAAGGATGCTAAGTTCAAGTGAGATGATAAGTGCCAACATGCCTTTGAAAGCATCAAGCAATATCTCATGACACCACGAGTCTGAGATGCCCCTATCTCGGGCAAACCTCTGATACTCTACACTACTACATTAAATGACTCATTCAATACTTTGTTGGCTCAATCCAATGATGAAGGGAAAGAGAACACTCTTTACTATCTTAGTCATCATTTGATACCTACTGAGGCAAATTTTCCACCCATCAAGAAGCATTTCCTAGCTTTAATCTTTGTAGCCCAAAAGCTATGTCACTATATGCTCTCTCATAAAGTAAACTTAATTTCTAGAATCAATCCACTACAATACCTCATGACACGGTCAACGCTATCCTGACGGTTGGCACGATGATCCATGATTTTATCACAGTTTAATGTCACATTCGTACCCCTCCATGTAGTAAAAGGATAAGAACTCAAGGATTTCCTAGTGGCACATCCACTTCCAACAAATTCCCCGCTTAGTGATGACCTCCCCGATGAACAAATCATGAACTTAAGGGATTCAAATATTCACTGCTAGAAGATGTACTTTGATGATGTAGTTTCCTCTCAAAGAGGAGAAGAACCACAATCTACTCTCCCAGGTAAGGCAGGAGTAGAAATAGTTCTCCTAACGCTAGACCATGATATGATGAGACTCTCATATCATCTTTTTGAGCCTTACAAAAAAATTCTAAAAATATGAGTAAACCAATTTTGGTAAGGGTAAATAGTGGAGAATTTAATAAAAATAAAATCCATAAATTTTAATTATTGAACACTCCTTGATTAAAGTTTGCTTCTTTTTCTAATTACCCTAACTAAGCCTTAATTACTTAGACAAATGATCTTAAATTGGATGTGTTGATTCCTTGGGATGTTTCCTGCCTCCCATAATTTTCTTGAGATTTATTATCCATATAATTTGGAGAATTTGAAATGCAAATCTTAATTACCATCTTTAAGAAATTTAATAATTATTAAAGATGTTAAAGAACAAAATTTGAATTATTAACATTGATGCATCTCTATTAAAAGTGAAATGTTAGGGGAAAATGGTTAGGGCTTCTTACTTAGTTATTTTTCTAAATGCATTTCATTAGGAGGGTTAATTAATGCATGATTTAATTAAAGATTAATTAAGTAATTAATGGTGAAATTAAATCAAATTAAAATGATAATTAGATTAGATAACTCAAATTGAATTCATTGGTTCCTCTTTATGTGTTTAATAACATAAAGAACCTTAAGGAATATATAGTTAATCCATGGGTATGGGAAAATCATATAAGTACTTAATTAGTCATTTCCTTAATCTAACTAACTATTAAGCATGAGCCTAATTGCATTATGTCCTTTAAAGAGTATTTCAAATTTTAATTTCTCATTTGCATATCATTGGAGGCTCATGATTAAGTAGTTAATTAAATTAAGGAAGCATAGGAAAGAGAAATTAAATGAATTTCTTAATAGATTAACTTAATTAAGCTATAAAATTCACTTAATTACTTTTCCTTAAACACATTAAGTCACTAATGTGGGATGGGGTTAAAATAACAAATATTATTTCTCCCCTTCAAGTTTTAATAACTCAAATCCAAAAATTAAACTTAATAATAACTTTGGTTAATTTTATGGTGTGTTATTTAACTTGATTGTCTGCAGGAATTAATATAGTTGAATGTATTATGTGGAAGTGTTCAAGTATTCCTTTTTAGTTATTATAAATTTGTATGCCATTTGCATCATGTATTCATGTTTTCAATTCAAATAATCAAATGAAAATAATTATGCACATAAAGTTGGATGTGTTGAATTAATCCTATTATATGGAGTGGCTATTATCACTAATAAAATCAAAATTATTTTTAAAATTCTAAATCAATGTTAAAAATTTAAATTAATGCTGGATATGAATAATTTATATGATTTACATATGCTTATAGCTTAAACATGTTAAAGTATTATTTTATTTTCTTGATCCATTTGGATGTTTACATGTGTTTGAATGTTAGTAGGAATATAGTCTAGACATCTTGAGAATATGAGGCTTTAAATAGCCTTAAGGAGGTCTTAGATTACCACATTTCTCTGCTTAACAATGACACATACTTACTTAATTTTATTCATATGTGTACATGTACTAGAATTTGGATAGAACTTTACTTTACATAGGTAAATAATTCACAAATATACAATCTTTTGTATGATTTTCATTCTCGTGTTCATGTATATATCTATGTATATTTAAGATAGCAAGTATATAGTCTGGACATCCCAGGAATTTGAGTCTTTAAGTAGCCCTAATGAGGTCTTAGATTAAATCCTCACTTCCCTGGTTCAACAAAAGCATGTACTTGCTTAAATCTCTAATACATGTGTATGTATACTTAACTGAAGAATGGAATCACCTCTTTCTACAAAAATAGATGCATTAGCAATCATTTAAGGGTGCTAAAAATTCAATGTATGAATAAGAATGTAAACTTCAATACCATATGCATGATATTAATGATGAAAAGGAATGGTACAACATCATTTATATAATAGCAATTCAATTTAAATAATCTTAAGATGCCTTTCATGTTGAATAGAATTTTTTAAGATTAACCCAAATTTAAAATTAATATAATATTTAATAAATTATTCACTAAAAGAAACCAAAAATCATAATAACATATTTTTAGAAACTAATTTAGGATATGGATGAAAGAGGTCATACCCCTTTCCTCTCTTTATAATAATTAGGTGCTAAGTAAATATTGATTGAAATAAAAGAAAATACAAATTAAAATTCATCAAATTTTTCATAACTTATAGTGAAACCTCCCCAAATGTTTAACTTAAACAATTTCAAACTTTAAGCAATCATAATTCAAAAGCCATGTTAATATATACCACACTGAGCCTTAGTACACACATTAGAATAATAGGTCACCACTTCTAGCTCTAAGTTATGATGGTGTATGTTGTGATGTTGTATTTTATTTTATGATGTAAAGTTTTAGACTAGATGTTAGTACTGTTGTGCGTAGATTGGATGTTAGGCTGTTATTAGCCTAATGTTATTTTCTATAGGTGATTGTTCTAAAGGGGTCGTTGTAATAATAAATATAAATGTTTTTATTTGTAAGTTGCTTATGCCTCTTTGTATAATCCACATTAGGATATGTGGGCTTGGTTACCCATGTGCAGGGTGCTAAATCCAAATTATAGAATATAACTGCTTGGGTTTTTATGATTGATTTAGCTAACATCTATTTTACAGATGTAGTTTGATTTTACTTTCCAAATATGTAATTTCACAATAGGAATTAGACTTAGTGCTATGGGGTTTAGGATGAGGAATGGCTAGAAAGCAAAGTCCTGGGAGGCCCTGTGAAGCCTTAGAGCACAATCAAATCAAAATAAAGAAAGAAGAGTAAAGAGTCAAGACCCCCATAGCATTTAATTCAATTGTAATTATAAAATTTTATTATAATTTGGGTTGTATAAGGGTATAGCTCGGCTACCCAATTTTTTCTATTTTTTGGGGTGTATGGTGGTACTCGACCACACCGACCTTTTACTCTTTCACAATAATCTATAAATGTTTGATTATTGTGTTTAGATTACGCAATATAAATTACATCTTCTTCATAGGTTTATTAAGCTTGATGTTTGAATGTGTGGCCTGGATGTAGTAGGCTCCTTAGGATAAAATTAATTTTTTTATACTCATAATAACTCATAACTAAATTTTAAAATAACTCATAACCTCACTTTAAAGCTTTGGTTATAATCAAGATAATTAAATGATTTAGCAACCCCTTTGCCGAATGATGTATGTTCTAATATCATGCATATCATCTTATTTCTCCCTTGAATAGGGAGGGTATCCACTCTTGCACGATAGGGGAATGCTTGACTTGTGAGGGAATCCTTTGTAGTGGAGAACACCTTCTCTCATTGATTTAACTAATAACCATATTTTATCATGCATTTATGCATAATTATCCTAAGCTTTTGTCTGAATTAATGTGTCAAAATGATATAAAAATTTATAAAATTTTGCATTAGTTTAAGTCGTTCCTTCATGCCAATCATGATCTAGTCTTTTATGGAGTGAGTTTAAGACTCTAGTCTCTTTCTAATTAAATAAAATGTTAGCTATCTTGCATTTACATAAGATCGACCTACATTATTTTGAAGCATAGGAGGTGTTAGTTGTAGGCCACTCCAGGCAGTTTTAAGTCCAAAAGAGTCAGGATGGATTTACTCATTCTTGTGGAGGTAAACTATTATGTCCCATTTGTTGGCTTAGATTTAGGTCATGCTTTTGGCTTATTCAAAAGCATCCTAGATTTAAGATCGGAGGCTACTTAATTCCTGTCTATGAGCACAAGTCCTCAAGTCTTAAGCATTTCCATAATCTAGTGTTGATGGATTGTAAGCCCTAGCATTCTAATAAAATTTTAACTTAAACAAAAATAAACTCACTTTTTGACATATAAAGCTTCAGCATAGGATAGATTTGAGTACTCACTAGGCTTTCTAGTATCATGAGTGCTCCTTACTTATCTTATTTTGGAATCCAAAATATGTCTTCCCAAATTGAACCTTCCCACTTGATTTTTAAAAATACCTAATCCTTTGAAAGTCTAATTTTGAAGCTTTTGGAGATATTGATTGACTGTTTTATTCAAGAGTGATCTTAAGAAATTTTCATTTTCTAGGATGTAATTAACTATGGAAGCTTGCTTCCATTGGGAACTAAAGAACTCAGTATAAAATAAACCCTACTTTACTTCTCCAAGTAAGGGAAAGATCTTTGGTATATACGAAGACTCATCTGCCTTAGGAGTCATTATTAGGTGATTAGGTCCATTGTATGGTGATATCTCTATTTTTTGAGATGGTACATCATACCTTAATATCATACCCAATCACTTCAATAAGTATCCCCTAAGATCCATGTGGTGTCGCATCAACTCCAAATTAAAACACCACACACCCGAGTTGCATATATTTTATTTTCTTGACCAAGAACTAGTGTAAACTATATAGCCATTCACAGCATAAATAAGCTAAGTATTCATAACTCACATGGGTCTTCAGGCAAGCTCATCGAGGTCCTAATTCTTCACTCTATTGCTCTAATCATGAATCTATTAAGAGGAGTTGCGTAAGAAAGTGTAGCTAAAGATTTTGACAAATATCAAGATCATGAATAGAGTTACTAACATATAATCTAAACCATTAGGGAGGGAATTCATCTTCAACCTTCTATGGAGTTTTTATTTATAACACCATGTAAATCTTGGGGGTTCTTATTGAAATGATTGAGTACGACATCAAAAAATAATATGCTACCACTAAAGGTAGAAATATTATCCTACAATGGACTTAAACATCTAATAAGGACTTTTAAGTTTGATGGGTCTACATCTATTAGAGATTTTTCCCCTACCTTATATGGATGAGATAAGGCAGGGTTTATTTTATGCTAGGTTCTTAAGTTTTATATAGTGGGAAGTCCCCAAAAGTGTTGACTAACATCTAAATGGATTTCAAAGTCTAATGTTAAAGGATTGGTGATTTTTCAAAAATCAAATGAGAGAGCTCAAATAAGAAGAGTACTTAGTGGAATTCAAAGAAGGATAAGTGAGAAGTGCTTATGATATTAAGAAGCCTTGTGAACACTTCAATCTATCCAATGGTGGAACTTAATTTATTTGAAATTAAGAATTATGATTATTTAAGTTAACATTTTTTTAGAAAGATAATATTTTTATTTTTGACAACACAAGATTATGGAAATGCCTAAAATGTGAGGATTTATGTTAATAAAAAAAGAGAAATAGCCTATCTCTGATCTAAAATAAAAAATGTTTCAACATAAGTTAATAGTTTAACTTAATTCTGCTTGAGAAAAATTAGGATATATTGGTTCACTACCACTAGAGAGAGTGAAACTATCCTAACTTTCTGGACTAATAACCAGCTCGAGTGGTTGCTAGATAAAACCTCATATACTTTAAAATCATGCAAGTAAGTCTTATGAATGCAAGATAGTTAGGCTATTATTTTTTTAGGAAAGAGTTGAGATTTTAAACTCACTTCCTTAGAGCGTACATCCTAATTGATATGAAATTATGTCCTAGTATAATTTAATATAATCACATATTTTATTTATTTTAATTCATCAATTTGACTTAGGGTTGTGTGGACAACTATGCATATATGCATGATTTAATTATGTTATGGGACAATCCAAGAGAATGGTCTTCTCTACTCATGGGGTTGTTATTAACCATCCTACACTCCCCTTACTGTACAATGAATGAGGATCCTTTATATTCAAGGAAAATTAATATGCGTGCATGATATTATACATATTCATCTTAGATCTATGATATCTTAATCAATTTTATTGATTAACTTTTATGGCTTTATAGTGAGGTTATGACTTGTATTAATTTTATGTTGAGGTTGTTTATTTAATTTGGTAAAAGATTTAAATTTATATGGAGTCCAACAAAATTCAAGCCATACATCAAAACATCACACATTAAGAAACCTAAAAAACATGTAGTTCTATTGCATAAATAAAGTGAACACATCAATCAATCAATAAAATTAAAAGAATAATAAAAGCCAAGTGTGGCCAGGTTCTACTATACATCCTAGAAAAAGAAAAAGTTGGGTTACCAAGCTCAACTCTTATACAACCCAGATTACAATTACATAAATAAAATTTAAACAAGCCCTGAGGGTCTTCATCTTTACTTTTCTTCTATGTATTGGATCCTCTAGGCATTATAGAGCCTCCGAAGTCTATGTATTCTAGCCTCTGTTCTTCTTAAATCCATGATTCTAATCATATTCTATTACAAAATTATGTTTAAATTCCAAACGAAGAAATCCTACATAATTTCATAAAATTGAGGTTAGCTATAACACACATGCACACTAAGTAGTTATATGTCACACAAGTGGACCTAGCACACACAGATGCTAAGCCCACCTATCCAAACGAGCTATGCTTAAAGAGGCAACTAGTGCCTGCAAGTAAAAGTATTTGATTTATTTTATTATTGTAGCCACCACTTTGATTAAGCACAAGCCCAACAAAAAATATCATTAGTCTAGTAAATTAAATTCTATCATCTAGACTAAAATAATACATTACAAATGAAAACAATGGCCTAACCTAATTTTAAGTTTGGTGGCTTAGAAATATAATGTGTGGAAATAGGCTAGTGTGGCAAGACTACACAAGGTTTCTTTCAAGTTTAAATTTTGATTTTCAGTTCAAAATTCTTTGAATTTACCATTAGGTGATTTTAATTTAAGTGGTTTAAATGATTTTTAAATTTTTAAATTTTTAATCTTTATTTATTTTTATGTTACGATTAAATTTATATTTTGAAGAGTGAAGAAGAACATGGGTCCTGCATCAAGCAAAACCCATTTCAATCATCATCCCCAATCCTAATGAATAAGAATCTTCATCAAAGGGTGAAGACTCGCCTTAATGGCCTAAATCCTCTAGGTTCAGTGGTTTATATATTTTTTATTTACATTTTTTATCTTTTTTATTTAATTTTATTTCATAATTTTGTGTTCATAGATATGTGTCATTATTAAACTTGATTTAGTTGTTACTAAGTGATTATGACATATGTGCCATTTTTGGTTAAGAGTTTAGATAAGGAACTTAATTTATTTAATGTTCAATTGATCATTGGGATTCATTATCATTAAGTTAATAAAGTGAATATTTCAATTAAATGTTAGTGATTATTGGTTGAATTAACTATAGTTAATTTAATTAAATAATTTATTTGATTAGAGTTCAATTAGTGGATAATTGTGTTTTAACTTTGTTGAATGCCCAACCTAGTCAAATGATTAAAGTTTGATTTGACTATTAATTAAATTTACCAATAATATCTCAATTAAGTGTTAAACTCAACTAAGATTAGCTAAGTGATTCCTTTGATCAAGGGTCAATTATTGATTGATTAAGTCAAGCATGATTAATCTAATCAAAGCTTAACCATGGATTAATTACAGTCCTAATCAAGTTAATTAAGATTCGACTAGGTCATTTTATAATGATTTAAACTAATTAGTTATCTTTAGTTAAGTTTATTTTAATTTGGCTTCATGTGGTTAATTCAATTAGGATTCAATTAGTGTTTTAATTAGATTTATTACGATCAATTAGTTTAAGTAATTAATTAAGTTAGGTTTTTTTTAATTTTATTTAGGGTTTAATTAGTGATGACTAAAATTCAAAATTATTATTTTTTGTTAAATTACCATGAGTGTTTGTAAATTAATAAATTTTAATCCAATGACAGAAAGGCCATGAAAATTTTATGAGAAGTAGGCATCGATGTGATGAAACTATTATAAAAATTCTAAGTTAATTAAACATACATTTTAGGGATATTTAAGAAAATATCCTTTTTTAATAAATTTCTAAATCAATCTAAAAAACATATAATAAAGTTGAGGGTTTTCAATTTTATTAAATTCCTCTTTGGATATTGAATCTAGTGAAGGGTCATTTGCAAGTTTTGGCCTAATGGTTAATTTGATAAGAATTTTCTAAACATTAGATTAATTAATAAATTATTTAATTAATAAAAGCCTTTTAATGATGATTTTGAGAAATAATTTGGATTAAAGATCCGAACATTGTTTCTCTAGCCACCATTAAGCATATTAATTACATTTAGACATCTACAATAATTTTTAAAATTTTAATAATTAATTAGATTTATTAAATAACCAAAATGGCTAATTAAGGTTTAAAAATAGGGATCTCCTAATACACTTAACCAATTGACTTGAAATAGTTATAAGAGGTAGAGGTCATTCCATATGATGTTCACCCAAAATTTGAAGTCATTTCATTAAGAAAATAACACTTAATTTTAATATTAATGAAAACATTTAAACCTTAATTCTATGAAATAAATTTTGGAGTTTTTATTTTTCTTTATCTCATCTATTTAATCTTTCCAACAAGCCCTCATTTTCAATTTTTAAGATTTTGGTTAGTTATATATATATATATATATATATATATATTTGAAGTTTGGGATAAGTAAGGTAAGTAATTAATTCTTAAAATAAATTTTAATTTAATTATTTTTGTGATTTAGTGTGATCTAGGGAGTTTAATTAATTTTTTAAAGTTCTCTGATATTTAGTAGAGTGATATCAACCATTTTGATGAATTATACTTTTAGATTAATTATTCATTCAAAATCACATAATCAACTTTTAAAATTAATAACTCTTAAACTAAAAAAACTATTTGAAATGAAATTTTTATGGTAGGTAGGAAATAACATTAAGTTCATTCCTTAAAATTTTCATCTTGATTGGGTTAGTATTTTAGTAGTAATTAAGGAAATATAGTTTTGCTAAAACTTAAACTGCTCTGAAAATACTTAACCAAATTTATATATTTTTTTGGTTAAGTATTTTATTTATTATGATTTTAGATGGTTAGATTTAATATGATAAATCAAAATGAAGTTGTAATAATGGCCATCCATTCTATTCAAGTAAAATGTACTACCCGAAGGTTGTCTTCATCATGTGAGGTAGACCATGGAGGGATGGGTGGATGGAATCCACCCCAAAGCCAGAAAATTTCATGATTTTTTGGTGAGATTCACTAAAAATTACTTGTTTTCTTGTTGGGGGTTTGAAAGGAAGAAAGTGCATTGGGAATTTAAGGGACAAAATTGTAGAATTGCATCTCTTTTTCAATAAACATTAAGTCCTATGCCTTTCCTAAAGTTTGTAGAAATTACCTCAATCAAGCCAATTTTGAGTGGATTTCTCATGTCGAACTCAATTCTTGCCTTGAGGCAAAGCTCCCACACAATCCTCCACTTTTGCCTCCTCTTGGATCATCCTTGCCACTAACCATCAACATTGTTTGCTAGAATCTACTTGATTTGGTGTTTTTCTGAGTGGAAAAGGTGGGGGATCGGCTAGTCTTACTTCTTAAGAAGTTTAGAAGGAGTTGGATGCCAAAAAAGAGAGATTTTGAGCCTATTTTCTTCCTCTATTTATGGTTGGCCGAAAATCATCATGAAAGAAGATGGAGGAAGTGTGGCTATTGATAGGGGAGAGGATAGCTAACATTTTTTGTGGGATATGGTTGAGTGTCATAAGGAAAAAAAAGAGGTGTGTAAGAAGGCCTTTTTTATGCCTCCAATGTGAAAAAGATGTATATTTTTTCTCATGCCTACTTTCCTCTTATTTTATTACCTTGTAATTGACATGCTTATTTTTTATTACAATGAAATTTTGATTGAATTTGTAGTACGAAGAGATGAGAGGATTCATTTTGGGTCAAAATTTAGGTTGACTCAACTGAACTCAAATTGAGTTGGGTTGAGTTAAGTGTGTCCTATTTGCCAAATTATTTTAGGGTTAAGTTTTAATTATATTAAATCAATCATTTATGTCACATATGATTAATTAACTTAGTTTAATTTAATTTAATACTAGGTCAACTTAATTTGACCTAAATAAGTCAAATTAGGTCAAATCAATTTGGGTTGAATTAGTCCAATGGCCAAATTGAACACAAATTGAGCTTATATTAATTTTAAATGAGTTGATATAATTATTTTATTCTTTTATGCTAGTTTATTTTGATTTGAATTTAGTTATATTCTGTTTGGGCTAAATAAAGTCCATATGGATCAATTAGGTCAAATGGTCAAATTAGGCTAATTAATCCCAAATTGAATTTAGATTTATTTTTAGTTAAGCTTGAATAATAATTACAAGCTCTTTGATTGATCCAAATTGATTTTATTTTGATTAGATTTTGTTTGGGCTTAGTGGGGACAACGTGGGTCAATTGGCTCAATTAAGCAAGTTAAGCCTAAATAATATTTAAAATTATATTCAATTATGTTTGAATAATTATTCCAGGCTTTTAAGGTAGCTTAATTTGACTTAATTTGGCATAATTTAATTTAGTTTTATTTTAGTTTAATTAGGGTCTTAAATGGGCTATCTTGCGCTAGATAACCCAATTAGCCTCATGTTGACCTGACTTTTAGAGTGAGGATTGGTCGCTCCCATCCTAGGTCTAGGATTCTTCTAGAAACTTAGGTTTCATTAGTGTTAGGACACTTCTAGTGATTAAAGGAATACTAAACCTAGGCCTAGAGGCTTGTAGGGCATAACCCTAGGCCTAGAGCTTACCTAAGGACAAGTGAGCTTCACCTTACATTTAAACCTAAACCAAATGATTAAAACCAAACCAACTTAAACTAATTTGAATTCAATTTATATTGATTGAATTTGGTTTCCAATCTAAGTTCCAAGCCAAACCAGCTTTAATCTTAACCCAAGTTATCTCACTTCAATCCTATAACTCCATTCAAGCCAATTCACTTAATCCAAACTCAATTTATTCCTCTCAACCATTCTAATTATTTAATGGATCATTTCAAACTATTCCAACACTTGCAATCAAGCTAATTAGATCAATTAGACTAAGGTAACCCAAGTTGCTATCATTTGACTTAAATGGCTCAAATAAGCCAAAACCAAATTAGAACTAAATCAATTGTAGTCAAAGTCACCAATCAACTTCAAATTCATCACTAAATATATTCCAATCATCCATAACCTCAATTGGTTTAAATTGACTTGACCAAACCACTTAACCCAAAGTGGCCTAAAAGGCCCAATTAGACCAAACTTCAATCAAACTCCCATTTTACCAAGCCAAACTACCTAATCCTTCATTGATGATTACAGGTCACTATTGAACACTCACTACAATCAAATAGAATTAACCTAGCCAATTTAGCCCCTTAACTCAAGTTGACCCCAAGTGACCTAAAGGGCCAAATTAGGCTAAATCATGTTTTAAGCCAAATTAATTACAATCAATGACTTTCATCAACCATAAATTGGATGTTGAACATGAATCAACTACCAATTGAATCTAATTAAACTGAACCAAGCTAATTTGACCTCTTGAGGCAATTTAACCTAAAGAGCCAAATTGGTCCAAATCAAATCCTTAACCAAATTGATTAAAACTAATGCTTCTAATAAATCACCAATTGGATGTTGGACATGATCCAAGCTTTAATTGGACCCAATTTGGTCAACCCAACCCAATTGACCTATTTAGCCCAATTTGACCTAAAAAGTAAAATTGAACTAAATCACTCCCTAATCTAAATCAATTTGGTCAAAATGGTCAACTTAGCCCAACTGAACCAAATCTAAACTCAACCAAACTTGGCAGGACTCATCCTTGGGTCACCATGGGCTTATCCATGTGGGCCCAACCCATGGTGAACATGAGTTAGGTCAAACCCATTGAACCAAGCCCTCCAAAAAGAACAAAATTCTAATTTGGATGGTTTCTCCACCTCCCTACTCCTCGGTAGCCATCTTTGGTCCTTCTAGGATAGAAGACCATTGACCAAACCTAACCCAAGGCTATTGGGTTCAGCTTTCAGCCAAGATATGGTGAGTTCACCCCTGGAAAACCACTGGTCCACCTAAGGAGGAGTGTACACTCCATGGCAGTCTGCTACACTCCCTCAGCCTCACACACATCCACCTCAGCAGTCCCCTGCCACATATGGTCACCCACTATGGTTGAATAATTGCCAAAGGCTGAGCTAATCTCAGCCCTTGGTTCAAGTAGAGATGAGAGTATACTCCCCATCCATTCAAACTCACTAGAGATATACCCTAGAGTATTCTAAATATTCCTCAAGCATTTTTCAAGCCCCCATGCACCCTCCCATAACCGAGGCCAAGCTCCACCCAAACTTGAGAGCCCTATTCATCCAACCTCATCAAAACTCCATGAAATCCAAATTAACTCTTCCCACAAGTTCCCTAAGCCTCGATGAATGAAAATGATTCAATTCTCAATTGATTCGACCAATCGAAGGCTTCCCTAGACCAACTTCAATGACTTTTGTGATAGCGCTTGGACCATAGACTGATCAGTAAGGAGGTAATTTGAGATCTTCTTAATAGGGCTTCATTTCTTCAAGATGAAGCTACCAATATCGATGGACCACTAGTCTCTAACTCCAGTGAGTAGATTTGGCCATTAGTTGTTGGTCTTTTTTAAAATAAATTGTGGTTTTATGCAATTTTCACCACAGGATCTCTTTAGATCTCTTCCTTGATCATTTTTGATTCAATCCACCATCAAACGAGCTCCGACGAGCTTGAATTGAGAGGTAGAAGGCGGATGATGTCCATCTTCCAACACTCGTGGGATGACGGATCACTAGTTGTTCATTCTATATGATTAAAATAGATGGTCATGATTAATCATGTTAGAAATCTCAATTTAATCCTTTCATAATCACATGATTAATCTTGACCATCCGATCCAAGATTGGACTATCGAGATGAAACTATGTCCTCCGCGGCTCAGTTAGCATTCACGTTCGATGTTTTAACTAACCAATAATATGGAGCCATGTAGAAAGTGTTGTCGCATCAGTGTCTACATGGTGTCGGTGGTTTTAAATGATATAATTAGGTTTGAAAATGTAATTAAATATCTAGAACTTCAAAAATCATAACTAAATATAGAAAAACATAAAAAATGCAAATAAATTCATTTTAGAAAGCTTAGATGGAGGAGAATTTAATAAAAAAACCCAAATTAATATTTAATGAATTATGCTTAATTAAAGTTTGGTGCTTAAGCTAATTACCTTAACTAATGCTACATTACTTGGCTAATTAATTCTAAATTGGGCATGTCGATTCTATGGGATGTCCTTTCTTGGAATTATATGTCATATGGTTTGAGAAATCGCAAATTTTCAATCCTAATTACCTTCTTTAACAAATTTAACATTAAAATTAATGAACAATAAAATTAAGAACTTAATGTTAATTAATTAATGTGAAGAGTGAGGATAACATAGGATTGAATTTGGACCCCCCACCCCCCTCTCCTAATTATTTCCAAATGTATTTTCTCAAATGGTTTAATTAATATGTTTAATAATTAGGGATAAATTCAGAAAATTTAATAAAACATTTAAATGAAATAAATTTAAGTAACTCAAGTGCAACCCATTAATCCATTTATGTGCTTAATAACATAATGTCGTTAACAAAATTATAATTTTCCTATTAGTGTGGGAAAATCATAAGAGTATTTATCTTAAATATTTTCCTTCTTTAATTTATTTAATATTTAAGCATGAGCCTAATTGAATTAGATCTCTTTAAGTTGCAAATTTTATTTTTTCTCGAAAGGATATCATTGAAGGCTCATGTTCACCTGATCAATTAAATTAAAGAAACTTAGGAAGGGTGGTCAAATTGATATGATTAATAAGATGAACTTAATTAATCCATAAAATATATTTTATTTTCTTCCTTTAACATATTAAATAACCAACATGGGAAGGGGTAAATTCTAAATATTATTTTCTCCTCTTTAGGTTTCAATAATTTGAATATTAAAAGTAAACATTAAATAAACTTTGAATAGATTTAAGGGATGTCTATTTAACTTGA
The DNA here is from genome assembly GCA_021442155.1 of Cymbidium sinense. NCBI lineage: Eukaryota > Viridiplantae > Streptophyta > Magnoliopsida > Asparagales > Orchidaceae > Cymbidium > Cymbidium sinense. The sequence continues at coordinate 60,138,975 of CM038226.1, read as the reverse complement.
TTGTCCTTAGGTTCTAATAAAATTAATCAAGTTGTGTGGTGATATTCAATTACTTCTTTTCAAGTACTATAAATGTGTATGCCATGTGCTTCATGTATTCATATTTAAAGTTAAAAAGAATATGATTGCATGTAAATTGAAGTAGTAGGGCAAACATTATTATATGGTGTGGCTATTATCATTAGTAAATCTCAAATTATTTTGAAACTATATGTATATTATGAATTAAATAATTCAAAGCTTAAATCAATGCTTAATATAAATAATTAATTATATGAAAATTAAATGTTCATTTACTTGTAATCAAAAGATGGAAATTGATGGTTTTGTTCCTATGTTCATACTTATGTATTAATGTATTTGTATTAGCAAGTATATAATCTAGACATTTTGAGAATACGAGGCTTTAAGTAGCCCCAAGGATGTCTTAGAAAATTCACTTCCTTAGTTTAATAGTGGCACACACTTGCTTAATTTCATTTATATGCATGCATATATTAGAATATAAAGTGAAACTCTCTTTTTTCCATTAAGCTTTATATAAGTAAAAGATATTTATACACAACATTCCTATGATTTTATTTCTATGTTTATGTATATGCTTTTGTGTATTTGAATTGGCAAGTATATAGTTTATACATCCCGAGAACACGACGCTGTAAGTAGCCGCAAGGAGGTCTTAGATAATCTCACTTCTCTGGTTTAACAACTGCACGTACTTGTTTAAATTTCTTATACATATTTGCATATGCTTAAATATGAGATGAAATCCTTTTTTCTATTAAATTCATGCATCAAAATTCATTAAGTGTGCAAATAATGTGAGTAGATTGCATGCATATTCATTTAGTTCATATATTATCCAAAATGAATAACTTAATGAATAGTTACAATATTAAAATATAAAAAATATAACTAATTTTAGACTGATGAAATTAAAATTGAATGATTCATTATTTTATCTTGGTGAACTTTTCATTTGCCTTAATATAGTAATTCCTAGAAAAATTCCCACTGAGTCCATGTCCAAAAGCTTTAGCATTTTGTTATAATTGAAGAAGCAAGGGCTGAAGAATTTTACTTACACACATAAATTTAACATGATAAGTGGCATAAAAATTATATATTTATAATCAATATAAATCTTCATTAAGAATGACATTCATAATGATTAATGTGAATAACTTATCCTGCAAAGAAATAATTAGTTCTTATTACATAAGGTTTGTTATCATTAAATCAAATTGTGGGATACACAATGTGTATAATCAACAAATCTAAGATTCATAAACTAAAAGTCAAATGCTAATGAATGTATCATTTTCTATAATTGCAAAAGCCTAAAAAAGGAAGAGGAGACTGTCTATAATTATTGGTTAAAGTTCAAAGAAAGAAAAGGAGATTGAAAGAAGAGTAGTTGAGAAAAAAGGCTTTCAAAGAATTAGAAAATGTATGCTAATTTAGACTCAAAGGAGTCAACTGATGCCACCTCAGAAGAATAAGCCAACATATGTCATATGATGGACGTAGACACTTCAAATGAGGCATGTAAAGAAATTTCTTATGAAGAGTTAGATGATGCTTTTAATGAGTTAGTAGATAAATATAGAAAATTAAAAAGAAAAGAAAAAATTGGAAGTGCATATTTTATCTCTAAAAGATGAATGTAGTGAGCTAAGAATCAAAAATAATACTTTAGTTGATCAATCTTTTCTTATAAAAAATTTAAAAATAGAAAATATTTTATTATATTCAAGATGGAATACATGTTGTAGCTCATATTCACATGCTTCATCTAATATAGGTGGATCTTTTAATGCATCTAAATCATCTAGATAGAGACCTAATCCTAATACTAATATTTTGTGTAACTTTTGCAATAATAAAGATCATATATCATTGATTGTCATACACATAGATCATAAGTATTTCCAAGATCTAATTTTATTTGGCTACATAAAAATATAAGTAGAATAACACACACTACATATCATACATTGAATCATTTTTCTATAGAATGTGGACGAAAATATGTTTGGGTTCTAAAATTTGACCCTTGATTTTCTTTTTTTAGTTATGCCTTCAGGGCAAGATAAAAGAAGACATATGCTACTTGAATGGTGGGTGTTCAAGGCATATACAGGGGATAAAACTAAATTTCTCATTCAAAATCTTGTGAAGAAGGATATATTATTTATGGTGATAATGGTAAATAAAAAATTATTGGTATTGGGTCTATTTCTAAAAATTCACTTACTTTAGCTAAAGTGTTTCTTTTTGATGGCTTGAAGCATATTCTAATTTCAATTAGACAATTATGTGATAAATGTTTAAATGCTAATGTTTATAATTCTTTTAATAAAATTAGAAATAAAGAAAATGTTTTACTTATAGGTCATAGATAAATAAATATTTATTTAATTGACTCTAAAAAATTTTGTGATGCAAGTTTAAATTTACTTTGTTTCAAAAGCACTTCTGATGATATTTTGTTGTGGCACAAAAGAGTATGTCATATTAACATGCATTCTTTAAATAAGAATGCAAAACTTGATTTATTTGATGGCTTGCCTAAAATAAAATTTCTTTTCAGTTATGTTTGTGATGCATGCATATATGATAAATATTCAAAATATTTTTTGAAAACAAAAATACTATTCTACTTCTAGACCTTCAAAACTTTTGTATATGAATTTATTTTGACCCATTAGAACTGTTGGCTTACAAGGTAAATTTTATGACTTTATTTTTGTTGACGAACTTTCTAAATTTACTTGGGTTGCATTTCTAAGGCATAAGAAAGATGCATTTGATGCCTTTTAAAAATTCACAAAATGAAATCAAAGAGGTCAAGGTTATTTTATTAGTACAATTCAAACATATCATGAAGGTGAATTTGAGAAAACGTTATTTGAGGATTTTTGTGATGAGAATTAAACATAGTTTTTTTGCTCTTAGGAGACTCCATAAAATGGTGTTGTAGAAAATAAAATTAGAATTATGATTAAATTGAGTTGAGCTATGTTAGATGACTATTCTTTACCCAAATATTTATGGGTTGAAGTTATTAATATAGTTTATTATGTTATGAATATAGTTTACTTGAGACATATCTTGCATAACACCCACTATGATATAATTTTTGGAAAGAAATCTAAGGTTAGTCATTTTCATATTTTTTTGTTGTAAGCATTTTATCTTGAATAATGGAAAATAATCTTTAAGGAAATTTGATAATAAATTGGATGATGGAATCTTCTTAGGTTATTCCTTGTCTTGTAGATATTATGGAGTTTTTAATAAGAGAAAGATAATTTATAGAAGAATCAGTGCATGCTAATTCTGATGAAAATACAATTGATCCTATTAAATTTTCAATAAGCATCTTTGTAGTAAATTATTTTCAAGCTCATATTTCAAGTTGCCTTAAGGCTTCCCCATTTAATCAAGATAAATATAGTTCTTTAAGAATAGGCTAAGCTTAATTAAAGGATTCAATATTTAATCTAGTAAAGTAATAAATTTAATTGATAATAAGCAATGTAAAAAATATGGTAATTGTGGCTCTTCATTTAAATATTTTTCTTGTCCTCAAATCAATGTAAAGGCTCAAATTAGATGCATACTTGTAAGGTAACTTAAGTGATTGTACCCACTCAAATTTTTTTTTTTTTGCTAATCTAATATGAGGCAATACGTAGTAGGGGGGCACCATAGCATATGCATAGAGAAAGATAAGAGAAATGGCATTGTCTCCTCCTTTCCAGGTATGACTCTTCCCTAATGAGGTTTTCTCAAGTTATTGTTCCATTATCATCTCTCTCATGGAAGGTCCGTCTTACCTTGGTGCTTTCTCCAATAATCTCCCAAATAATGACCCAACTAATCCCTTCATCAAGCTCATCTTCTTCTTTAGTCCTACCATGATAGATTCAATGATTTCATCAAAAAAGCAAGCCAGAAGAATGGAAAACCTACCCTTTATCTTATTGATTATGAATTTTCACAATTTACCTTGGTTAGAAAGTTCACCTATAGACATCCTAAGATGGATATCAATAAGAAACATTTTGATAACTTAAAGTTTCTTGGAGACTGGAATGTTGGCATCCTTGATGGTAGACATATTGTAATTCAGTTGAACAGGGAGGAACACTATGCTGGTTGTTTTCCAAAAAAAATCTATCACATTGACAACATTCCCATGAAGATACTCAAATGGACTCCTACCTTTGATTATAACATTGAGCCTCCCATTGTCCCCATTTGGTTGAAGTTTCCCAACCTCAAGCTTCACCTATTTAATAAACAAATCTTATACTCCCTAGCTGCCTCTTTTGGAAAGCCCCTCAAACTGGATTTACCTACCTTCAACTTGGCCATCTGCTGCACGTATGCTTGTTGAAATGGACATCACAACTCCTTACTCAAATGAAATCTAGATTGGCATTCCCTCTAATGATTATTGGTAGCAGATTGTCATTGAACATATGTCATATTATTGCCTAAAATGTAGAATGTTTAGGCACTTACTTGAAAACAACTATGTAGCAAATCCTAAATTGAGAACTAGGAATATAAAGCCAACTAAAATCATTGATGAAAGTGCAACAAATATTAACACAGTTTCTTGTAGAACTAACATTCCAACTCTCATTGGATCTCAATATAAAAATGCTATTGACCAAAACAACAGACAGAAAAGTACAACCTTGAACCAACAACACCATAGCCAAAACCCTAGAATTACTGGAATGATTATTATGGAAACAGTTCAAGAAGAGAATGTGGAAGTTGAGGAGTTCCTAGCAATCCCTACACAACAACTGGTTTCTAATACTTAAGATACACTAGATCAATTCAATGGGATCTAGTACAGGCTGAGTGCAATTCCATGAGAGTTGAAAACTATGATCAATTAATTCATACTCAACTAGAAGATGATTCTTCCCTAGTTTTACACCAGCCTACTTCCATTTTTGGAGACCTTGATAACACTATTCAAGAGATAGGGGAGGAATGGTTGATATAGAAGTCTAAAAGAAACAAACACAAAGGAATCAGGGAATTAAAACATTTAAATCCAAAAGCTATTTCTTCTCTAAGGAGCACCTCCACTAATGGAATTCTTGATCCTCTTATACAACAACTTGATAGGATTGCTACAAGGTCCTCTAGGGACTCCAAGTACTCCAAACTTGACTAGCTTCCTTATATAAAACATTAGAGGTATTGCAAATTCTGCATCTTCTTATAAGCTTAAATGCCTTATTAGGACATATAAACTTCATATCTTTTCCATCCTTAAACCTCTTATACATCCTCAATGTTTCGACAAACTCAAAAAGAAATTCAGCAAGTTTAATATCATACAAAATTGCAACAACAAAATTTTACTATTTTGGAAACATCCATTGCCTGTGAACCTCATGGTAGATGACTCTCAATTTATTCATACACAGATTAGCTACAGCAACTACTCTACGTATGAAACCATCATTTATATAGTCTTGACAAGAGAATCAAAGAGAAACCTATGATCTAATATCAAAAATATTGGACATACCTGCCACCTGGGTTGGTTGGTTGGTGGCGATTTCAATATGGTCGCCAATGCTATGGAGAAGAAAGGGGGGAGGAAACCATCTGAATCGGTCATGAGAGAGTTTAGTGAGTACATTGAAGATGCATTACTCCTTGATTTTGATTTTATTGGCTCTCCATATACATTGAATAGGGGTAGATTATATGAAAGACAAGATCGCATTCTAATGAATTCCAACTTGTTTATTCAATTCCATAACCTCTCGGTTAGACGCCTTAGAAGAATGGCTCTGATCATGATCCTTTACTTTTATCTATCTAGCTTACTCCAAAACCTTCTAAGAATGCATTTAGAATCTAGAATATGTGGGCTTAGCACAATTTCTTCCCTAATTGCCTCTTTGAATCCTAGAATTCAACTGCAAATGATCATTGGATCCAACTATGGACATTGTATAGAAATCTCATTAAGGCTTTAAAACTCTAGAATTGGAATGTATTTGGAGATATACACCAACAAATTGGAAATTAGGAGAACATAGTTCTATCTCTTGAGAACAAGTGTGTTGAAAATTACTCTTTATAGGTGGATAAAGAACTTAAGCAAACCTGGTGAAACCTAAACCATTTTATTGACATGGAGGAAGACTTCCTTGCCCAAAAGCTATTGTGATTAACTTAAAAGAGTGAGATAGGAACTCCAAATATTACCGTGCTTGTATTAAGCAAAAGAGAGAATATAAAACTATTACCAAAATTAAAGTAATCGTAGTTAGCTTCACACCAAAGAAGACATTATTGCTGATGGGATTTAGCACTTCAAGACACTTTTCCAAGAACATGGGGTAAATCTGAATTTATTCAATGTGAGTTTACTTAAAACTACACCATTGGAGGTTCACCAATTGGATCTTACTTACTTACCTAAGGAGGCTAAAATCTGGGAGTTCCTTGCTTCCCTAAATGGTTCAAAAGCTACTAGACCTGATGGGTTTACAACACATTTCTATCAGCATTCTTGGCAATGGATCAAACAAGATATGATAACTACTACCTATGCCTTTTTTATGGGAAAGGATATCCACAATTTCTTCAACACCTCCACCATAATACTTATTACCAAATCTAATAACAAGTATAAATGGGAGGACTTTAGACCAATCATCCTATCCTCATTATCAGTAAGATTTCAAGCAAAGTCATTGCAAATAGGCTACAACCTTTCCTTCTAGACTTATCTCTCCTAATCAAGCTGCATTCATCAGAGGGAGAACCATAGCTGAAAACATTCTCTTGGCTCAAGAACTTATTTAAGTCCTTGATAATAAGTGTAGAGAAAGGAACTTGGTTATCAAGTTGGACATAAAAAATCATTTGACACAATCAACTAGAAGTTCATAATGGTCTGCTTGAATGCCAAGGGTTTCAATGAAGGGTTTTGCTCTATTGTAAATCGTCTCCTCTCCAACAACCTTACTCTCTCTTTATCAGTGTGGAGGCACATGAGTTCTTTAAAGCTTCTAGAGGCATTAAGCAAGGTGACCCCTGCTGACCTCATTTTCAGGATGAGCTCTCAACACCTCCATCTTAGACATAGGACTCCTCTTATATTTTAAGAGTTCCTTAGTCTTAAGACACATCTAGTGATTAGGTGGACACTCAACCCACTAGAGACGAAGGTTAGCCATAAGAATAGGTCATGCCTTAGGGGTGTTAGGAAAAGTTGCCTACCCTTAGCTTGAACCATTCCTCACTTTCCTTCCTTCAATTTAAACTCCAAATCAATCTTATTTGATTTTCTCCAAGCTCAAATCAAATCCATGATTGAAATCTATGATTGAAACCCATGATCAAAATCCATCAAAATTCTTATGTCCTTTAAGTTTTCCTTCAGGGACATAGCCAAAATCAACCTTAAACTTCTCAAAACTCATTTATATTCTCATTTATATTCACATGTATAAATGAAATATAAATATAAATCAATCAAACTAAACTCAAAATTCCAAATCAATTCATGAAAATTTCCTAAGTCCTTTAAGTTCCTCTTAATGGACTTAGCCTAAATCATGACCAAACCAATTCAAATTCATGAGAGTTTCTCATAATTCATTTATATTCTCATTTATATTCACATATATAAATGAAATATAAATATAAACCAATCAAACCAAATTCAAAAATTTAAACTCCAAACTCCAAAATTTTCTTAAGTCCTTTAAATCCTTCTTAATGGACTTAGCTGAAATCAAGATTAAATCACTTCAAATCCTTAAAATTTTCTCAAGATCCATTTATATTCTCATTTGTATTCACATATATAAATGAAATATAAATTCAAACAATCAAAACCAATTCCAAAAATCAAACTCAAATCCATTCAAAATCCAACCTAAGCCTTTCAAGTCAAAAGCTTGAACTTAGCCAAATCAACTTCAAATCAAGCCAAACTCTTGATTTTCATTCATAATTCAATCACCCCTACAATCGTGAACCCATATATAAATACAAATTTCAATCACCAAATCAAAAATCAATTCAAAAATCAAACCGTAAATCCTTTCATATTCTTCCTTTGAATATGAAATTGTCAAATGAATCAAAACCCATTTGACTTCAAACCACTTATAAATGGATTTATATTTCAATCATAAGTCCATATACAAGTTCAATCAACTTCAAATCAAGCTTTGACCTAGCCATTTGACCCACTTAGGCTCACTTGACCCAATGTGACCTAAAGTACCCTTTTGAGCCAAATTCTAATCCTAACCAAATTGGATTGAATCAAACTCATATATACCTCCCATCATGATCAACAATCATCATAGTATGATAAATCAATCAAATTGGGTCAAACCAAGTCAAACCAAAGGGTTGACCAAGTCAACACTTAGCCTAAACTGAAACCTAACATAGCCAAATTCCACCATATGCCAAATTGATTGAAATTATTGATCTAAGTTCACTCACGACCTATGTTTGAACTTGACCAAGCCAACATTTAAGCCTAACCTAGCCCAATTGGCCACTTGACCCAAGTTGACCCAACTTGACCTAAAAAGTCAAAATGTGTCAAAACTTGATCTAAGCCAAATTGACTCAAACCAATGGGTCAAGTTCATTCCAAATCACTTGTTGAACTTGAGCAAAGCCTCAATTGGCCAACTAGACCTATCCTAGCCCAATTGACCTTAGACCCAACTTGACCTGAAGGGGTCATGTTGTGCCAAATTTGAATTTAACCAAAATTGATTGGTAACAAAGATACCAATCCACTCCATATGATTAACCTAACCTAAACCTACCCTTGACCTGGCCCAAATAGGTCAAATGGGTCAAATAGGTCAACTTGACCCATTTTACCAAAATGAAGTCACAAAGGGGAGCTCCTCTCAGAAAATAAGGGAGCTATCAGAGAGCAGTCAGAGAGCTATCAGAGAGCAGTCCTAAGCTTCCTAGGAGGGAATTGAAATCAAGCTTTATCATTTTTCTTCCTTAGAAAATAAGGGAGCTCCTCTCATTTCTAAACTTCCTCTTCACTCAAATCCACTTCAATTGCCTTTGCATACTTCATCAGGGAGCTAAGTCGAGTGCACCCAAGCTTACATTGGAGTTCCTACAGCAAGAAAGAGTTGAATTAGATCAAAGCCACAAAGGGGAGCAAAGGGAGTTGGTCTATAAAGAAATTCACAAAACCTCAAGAGCTCATTCTTCCAACACAGCTTCGTCTCAACCAGACGAAGCTCTTCCAAGGGAATCGAGTCCCAGTGAGGTATGGGATTTTCCAACCACCTATCATAGGAGGTGTTGGTCCTTTGAGAAAGAAATTTTCAATTCAAGTGAATGCCACCATTGGATGGGATGCTCCTTGGCTTTAAATAGTGTGGGTTAAGTTTGGTTTGAATCTGAGCTCAATCGAGCTTGGATCTTTCCCTAGATCATGGACGGCCTCTATTGATCAAGGGGAAGAACTTAGGAGATCTCAGCCATCCATCCGCACATTTTGGATGGACGGTCAAGATTATTCCCATGTTTACAATCTATTTTATCCTTTTTAAAAGTGTGTGGAAATCTCTAGCTGTCCGATCTTTGATCGGACAATAGAGACCAAAGTGCATCTGCCGTCAAGCTGCCTTTTGGATTTGACATTTAAGTGGGATGCTCACCGCACAACACGTGTAAAGCACGCTGACCGCCGTTGCCACGCATCGCATTGTGAGCTAAAGGATTAGTTAGGGATTTAATTAAATGCTAATTAATCTGTAGATCTTCTAAAATTCATATCTCTCTCAATAAAATTTTGAAAAATATGAAATAAATTTCTATTGAAAGATAATTCAAACTAGAATATTTTAAAATTAATTTCAAGGGATTTTAAATTATGCTTTTCAATGATTTTGGGTTTTATTAGAAAGTTCATTTTGTTAATTACTTTTAAATTAAGCCTTTGATTAATCCAAAATTTCTTGGGTATATTTTAGGGGATGACTCGCCTCACCTAATTTTCTTGAGATTTATTGAAGGATTAATTAGGAGAATTGCAAATGGATTTCTTAATTATTGCTTTAATTTAATTAAGCATAATTAGGGTGTGATTACTAATTTTATTCCATGATTAGGGTTGATTAAGGTCAGATCCAGTAGATATGAGGTTTAGGGAATAATTATGGAGCATTTCCCTTAAGTTATTCCTTAAACCCCCTTTTCTCTCCTTAATCTTTTTTAATTAAGGATTAATCAATTTAATTATACCCTTAATTAATTTCTAAAAATTTTAAAAAGTTCCAAAACTTAATTAATCTATAGTGGGTAGATGCTTAGGTGTTTAATAACCTAAGTTCAATTAAGGAAATCAAAACCCAATTCATATGTATGAAAGGTGTTTTGAAATTACTTAAGCTAAACCCCTTAGCTTAATTAACTATTAATTATGAGCCAAATTGCATTAGGCCTTTTTCATATTAGGAGCATTGCAAATTTAAATTCCTTGTGAGATTTTTTTGTCATCTCATTGGCTCATAATTATTTGGTTCACTATACGAAGGTGGTGTAGGTAAGGGTCAATTAAGTTGCCTAATTCATACCTTAACCTAATCAATACATAAAAATGAATCCTATCATTTAAAAATTAAACAAAAATATCAAATACATGTGGGAATGGGTTAGGAACAGTAAACTAAACTCACCTTTTTAAAATTAAATCAAACATCAAACTAAACAAAAATCACATTGAATACACTTTGATTTATTTTGAACTTTCTTATTCCATAAGAATGTCTTTAGGATTTAATTAAAATGAATGTTTTTACATGCTTTCATTGGTTTGAGTCTTTCCCCAACATGTTAAATTTGTATGTCATGTGGTTTCATGCATTTATATTTTTCAAATTCAAATTTAAAAAAGAAATTGTTTAGTTTATGTCAAATTTGAATGTGTTGGCTAAAGTAATGATATGAGTGGTTATTATCACTACTAAATTTAAATTTACTTTCAAAATATATGAATCAAATGTCTAAAACTGAAAGTGTGCTACTTATATCTTAATTATAAGCTTGCATGTGAAAGGTATAAAGGTGTGCTTAGTATAGTTTTTCCCTTCTCTTTTATGTTTGCATAGTTTTGAATAAGATTTGGTAAGATGTGTGGTTCATTTGAAAAGAACCTAACACTTGGCTAATCCCATATCTTACTCATTCCTATGCTATCACCTAAGAAGGAAAATATAGGCTTACTGACATAAATTGCATAAACAAAACAAATCAATTAGTACAACTTTTGTATCCTTTCTTTCCAATCTATTTCTTTTATACATAAGTTTGTATTTAAGGAAAGTAGTATATTAGTCTGAACAACCCTGAGGTTACGAGGCTTTAAGTAGCCCTAAGTAGGTTTTATATTTTACACCTCTGGTTAACAATGGTGTTGTACTCACTTATGCCTTTCTTACTTTCATGTGTGTATGTGAAAAATTGGATAAAGAAACCCTTTTCTACTTAAGAAAATCATGCATATTCAACTTCCAAATTTCCCTAAATGGATTACTTAGCATACATCATAAAGTGTGTTAAATGTTCTCATTTGTATGTATAGATATGCTGAGGACTTATTCATATGCATGTTATACATGTTGGGGAAAGAAATGAAATAATGTGTGTTTTGTGAATTTAATTCATTTTACTTAATCTTAAAATGCCTTTCTTTTGGATAGGTTTGTTTAGAGTTTATCTAAACTTAGGATTAATTAAAGGATTTAATCAAAACATTCACCTAAACAAAACTGAAATGTCAATCTACTTTAGAAATTACTTAGGTTAGGGAAGGAAAGAGAAGTTCTCTTCTCTTTCCCTCTCTTCATAACTTAGTAATTAATTGTAGGATTCACTTGAACCAAATTAAAACACAAAATAAAATCAATGCAAATCAATTAAACAACTTAAATGAAACCCTCCTTTAAGTTGAACTTATTTTCACACTTAGAAAATCCTAGCTTAAAGAAGCATACCACGCAAACCTTCAAAACACACACATTAGCCTAAGTCACCACTTCTAGCTTTAGGTTAGGTCCTTGCATGGTTTGATGCTTTATTTTGTTTTGTGGTATATATTTTAGACTAGATGTTAGGGTGTATGCTTGTAGAATGAATGGTAGGATAATTTTAGTCTAACCATTATATTCTGCAAGGGAATGTGCTTAAGGGGCGCTATTATAAATAAAAATATAAAAATGCTTTTTTTTGCAGGTGCTTATACCCCTAAGCATAATCCATAGGCCAGGTAGACTTAGTCACCCATATGTGGGGTGATAGGTCCAATATACATGCTTGGAATTTGTATGGATTCTTTTAGCTAATCTCTGTTTTGTAGGTGTTAGCTAGATTCCCTTTCCTTTTCATGTAAATATTTGCAATTAGGATTTTGGAATGATTGTTATGGGGATTAGGATGAGAATTGGTCATAAGATCCTATCTTATGCACCATGTGAAGCCTTGGAGCATCCACCTTCCAACCATCCAAAAGAAAGAACCAAAGAAGAAATAAGAAAATAAGAAGAAAGAAGAAAAGAAGAAAGAAGAATAAAGCTTGAAGTCCCCCATAACAATGAGTTCCTTACTTAATTATAATGTAATTCATTTTTTAATATGGGTTGTATAAGGGTAGACCTTGGCTACCCAATTTGTTTTCTGAGGTCTCACCATAACAAATTTTATTCTTTTACATTAGCTTTATAAATTGATTGATGATTTGTTTAGCTTTTGCATTAAGTGCATATGCTTTTCCTAGATTCTTCCTTACTTTTATATGGATGTGGATTAGGCTCTTTAGGGAAAAATAAATCTTTTACCCAACTTAACAACTCAAAATTAAAATTAAACAACTCATAACCTCACCTAAATCTTAGTTTTAAAATCAAGATAAAAGAATTAGCAACCCCTTCGCTGGATGAGCATTTCTTTTGCAATATCATGCACAACAATATCTTATTTCACTCTTAATTAGAGGGCTTCCACCTTTTCCAGAGAAACTTGGCTTGACCTCTGAGAGCCATGATGAAAACACACCTCCTCCCTTCTCGCTGATTTTGGCCCATAATCTCATTTTTCATGCATTAGGCATATAAATCCTATTAGCCCGAGTCAAAATGATATCCAAGATGAAAATAAAATGAAATTTAAATTGCATTAGATTTAGGCCATTTGAAGCATGCCCTTTACATGATCTAGTCTCTTCAGGGAGTGAGTTTAAGGAGTTAATCTCTTTCTAAATAAACAATGACCAAGCTATCTTGCATAAGTATAAAGCCTTGCTTACATGTATTTAAAATCATAGGTGGAGTTAGTTGGCAGCCACCCCCAGGCGGTTGTAAGTCCAAGCAGTTGGGTGGTTTGTCCTCTCTTGTGGAGGTAAACCAAATACCCATTTTCTCATTAGATTTAGGTTGTGCTTTCAGCCCTTGCCAAAGCTCCCTAAATTTAGGTTCTGAGGTTGATTTTCCCTTTCCTGGCCCTAAGCATAAATCCTCACCCATTAAGCATTTCCATAACCATGTATTATGGAATTGTAAGCCCTAGCATTCTAATAAAAATCCAACTCAAACAAATAAAATAAATTTCAAAAATGTAAAGCCCAACTATAGGATAGTTTGAGATGCTTACTAGGTGCCCTAGCATTGTGAATATCTCCTACTTACTCCTATTTAGCTTCGATAATAAATCCCTATTTGATCAATCCCACTTGATCTTCAAAATAAACCAATCGATTGATAGTCCTTTCCCTATTAAAATCTTTAGAGATAACAATTATTTACTTTAATTGAGAGTTTTTCTAAGGAATCCCCATTCCTTAATATGTAATTAACTATGGGGGCTTGCCTCTGTATGGAACATAACGAACCCGATTTAAAATAAACCCTACTTTACTTTTTCATGTAAAGTAGGGAAAGAATCTCTCATACACTTCGAAGACCCAACGTCCTTAGGAGCCCTTATTTTGGTGATTAGGTCCATTGTAGTGTGGCGACTTCTATCTTTCGAGATAGTACACCTCTCCTTAATGCCATACCCAATCACCTTAATAAGCACATCTGCGGATCTGCATGGTGTCCCAAAAAGATGATTTTTTATAGTTTTGTCTTTCTTTTCTCCCCACGGATTTGAAAGGCAACTCTATATAAATTTTTCTACCAACAAATTTTTTTGGCGATTCCGCTGGGGATGGTTCCTCTCTCCATCTTTGGTAAATGATCATTGTCTTTGAGTATCGATAGTGCATTCATACTTTGGTACGAATCTGAGACTATCCTTCTTTCCGTTGGCACTTAGCTTATTTCATCCTTAAGTTCAACTAGCCAACATCTTTAGGTTTTAGGATCACATTCCTTATTGGTCTTAAAACCCTCGTTGGGTTCTCCAATGGGTAAAATGAAAAGATCTAAATAAAAATAAAAAACATTTTAAAGACTTCCTCCTTATCTTTTCATGATAAGAAAGGTTCATCCTAAAATAATAAAAATAAAATAAGTCTTCTATAAAGAACTTTGCTTTTCAAAAGCACTCTTTCGAAAATGCACCTAATAAAATATTTTCCACAAAATTTCCTAAATCACCCTCATCTAATAATTATTGTAATTGCTATATGTAGGAATCTTTAAATAAATTTAAATCTTTTTCAAAAGCACAAATGAACATCTTCTTTCAATTCATTTTGATGGAAATTTTCATTTACAAAATGAAAATAAATTGAACAATCATCTTTCTACAAAATCAAAATCACAAAGATAAAGTTTTCGAAAAGCACAAATGAATCTCTCCATTCAATAAACTCACACCTATTGAATGGAAGTTTTATTTCCAAACAACATTAAACTTTCCAAAAGCACAAATGAACATCTTCCAACAATTCATTTTGATGAAGATTTCATTTTCAAAATAAAATGGACAATCATTTTTCCAAAAATTGAAATCAAATTTTCAAAAGCACATATGAACATCTTCATTCAAAATACCCAAATTTATTGAATGAAGATTTCATTCCCAAACAAAAATAAAATCATTTGGAAATCTCACTTAAACATATCCTACATATGATTAAGTTGGAATTCCCCTCTTTAAAAAAAAGCAATAATCACAATCAAAACAAAACTGTCACATTTTTAAAAATAAGATTGACTTACATTCCTAAATACCCAAATTTGTTGAAATGGAGGACTTCTTTTCAAAAAATTCAAACTTAACAATTATATTTTCAAAATTCAAACACATATTTGGAACTTCATTTAGCATACTCAAAATTGCTAAGTAAAGTTTTCAAATCCAAAATAAATAATCAACAATCATATTTTAAAATTTTCAAACACATTTTTAAGTTCATTTAGCAAGCTCAAATTTGCTAAGTGAAGTCTCCAAACCCAAAATTCAAAAGTTTTCGAAACACATTTGGAACTTCATTTAGCATACTCAAATTTGCTAAGTAAAGTTTCCAAATCCAAAATAGAATTTCTTTTTTCAAACACATTTTAGAACTTCATTTCACATACTCAAAATTGCTAAGTAAAGTTTTCAAATCCAAAATCAAAAAAATATCAACAATCATATTTCAAAATTTTAAACACATTTTGGAACTTCATTTAGCATACTCAAAATTGCTAAGTAAAGTTTCCAAATCTAAAATAAAAAAAAAATTAAGAATCTTATTTCAAAATTCTAAACACAGTTGGAACTCCATTTAGCATACTCAAATTTGCTAAGTAATGTTTCCAAATCCAAAATCAAAAAATCAACAATCATATTTTCAAAATTCTAAAGACATTTGGAATCTCATTTAGCATACTCAAATTTTCTAAGTTTTCAAATCCAAAATAAAAAATCAGCAATCATATTTTCAAAATTCTAAACAAATTTGGAACTTCATTTAACATACCCAAATTTGTTAAGTGAAGTCTCCAAATCCAAATCCAGAATCCAAAAATTTTCTAAACACATTTGGAACTTCATTTAACATACCCAAATTTGTTAAGTGAAGTCTCCAAATTGAAAATCCAAAAAGTTTCAAAACATGGAACTTCATTTAACATACCCAAATTTGTTAAATGAAGTCTCCAAATTCAAAATCCAAAAATTTTCAAACACATTTTGGAACTTCATTTAGCATACTCAAATATTTCTAAGTAAAGTTTCCAAATTTCAAAAATAAAAATAAAAAATTTTCTAACACACTTTTGGAATTTCATTTTAGCATACCCAAATTTGCTAAGTGAAGTCTCCAAATTCCAAAAACCAAAATTTTAAAACAAACTTCACATTTCAAATTTGCTAAGTGAAGTCTCCAAATTCAAAAACCAAAAATTTTCAAAACACATTTGGAACTTCATTTAGCATACTCAAATTTGCTAAGTGAAGCCTCCAAATTCCAAAAATCAAAATTTTCAAAACACATTTGGAATTTCATTTAACATACCCAAATTTGTTAACTGAAGTCTCCAAATCCAAATTCAAAAATAAAAAAAATTTCAAAACACATTTGGAACATCATTTAACATACCCAAATTTGTTAAATGAAGTTTCCAAATTCAAAATCCAAAAAATTTCCAAACACATTTTGGAACTTCATTTAGCATACTCAAATTTGTTAAGTGAAGTCTTTAAATTCAAAATCAAACAGTTTCAAAACATATTTTGGAACTTCACCTAGAATACTTAAGTTTGCTAAGTGAGGTCTCCAAAGTCAAAACCAAAATTCTCAAACACCTTTGGAACTTCCTTCCTTAGCATACCAAATTTGCCAAGGAGAAGTTTCTATTTTCAAAACAAAAACAAATCTAAAATTTTGAACACATCCTTTGGAATTTCATTTAGGATACTTAAATTTGCTAAGTGCAATTTCCAATTCATAAAACTAAGTAGGACTTCATCTTTAGCATACCAAATTTGCTAAAATTAATTCTTCACTTTCAATCAAATCAAAACAAAATGAAATACTTAGGATTTCCTTAGCATACCTAAATTTGCTAAGGATCCTACCTTTTTAGAAAATCAAAACATCAAAACAAAAATGAAACACTTAGGATTTCCTTAGCATACCTCAATTTGCTAAGGATCGTACTTTTTCAAAAATCAAACATCCAAAAACAAATGAAACACTTAGGATTTTCTTAGCGTACTCAAATTTGCTAAGAATCCTATCGTAAAAAATCAAACAAAACACACTTGGGTTCTTCACTTTACATACCTAAATTTGCTAAGTAGGAATTCCAATTTTTAAAAATAAAAAAAAATACACTTGGGTTCTTCACTTAGCATACTTAAATTTGCTAAGTAGGAATTCCAAATTTTAAAATCAAAATAAAAATTCACAAAAGAAGCAAGCACTCTCTCAAACACTTCACTTAGCATACCTAAATTTGCTAAGTAAATGAAAATCCTAAATAATCAAACAAAAAATAATATCAATTTGACCCTTACTTTAACATACCCAAATTTGTTAAAGGGAAGGGTCTTCAAATCAAAAATCCAAATTCAAACAAACATGAATCTATGGAAGCATCCTTATCAAAAATATTTGAATTCATATTTCAAAATACCCAAATTTGTTGAAGTTGAATTCATATTCAAAATTCCTATTTCAATCAATCTTCTCAAATTCATTTGAACCCCACTTAACACTTCCAAGTTGTTGGATGTGGGTTCAAAATTTTAAATTCAAAATTAAAAAATCTATAAAGACAGAAATTTGATACAAGCTCATTTCTCATGATTCTGCCAAGAGATAGTCAGCCTTCTCTCTATTGAAATGTTGGTTCTAGTTTGTTTTACCTTCCCCATGGTATGGATATGGCTTTGATCGCACTTCTCCATCTAGACCATACATATGATTCACTTTGGTGGGATTTGAGGGAGCGATTACTTGAGGGCAATGCCTCACCACTAGTAGGACCAAGGTGACCGGGCAGAAGTCGGTCATCGTGGATTGACTTACCCTCGACTGACATATCTCCTAAGAGGAAAGGCGCACCATAGGCTTCAGTTATAGCTGTTCCAGAAGCTTTCAGCCAGTATCCGTGGTTTCTCATGTTTCCCCAGTGAGGGGTAACCATCTCATCTATACCCTCAAGGGTAAGGCTCTCTTTTTGAGTATGGGTATAGCTTGCACTCCTCCCATCCTACCCATACACAGCTTAGGAACATAAACCACATGATCAAGCAGTATCACACCAGGATAGCAAAGGAGATAGAGGCAGCAACTCGCTCAGCCATTGATGAGTTCCCCATTGTTTCTTCACCACTGGTTATAGAAAACCAATTACATCCTCTAGGTCGATAGGAGGATGGGAGGATCTCATCACCTCCTCGGTGCATTATCGCCAGCTTCAAGAGCGTGAGGTCATGGCCTCCATCTATCTTACGCCAAGTAGTGATACGTGATGCTCGAGTCCGACATACTCAATTTGATCTTTGATCTATTATCCCCAGTAGTGTGGGGAAGTAGATTCTCCAAGAGAGGGCTTGAGAGGCCCATACAGCCCACATAACTAGCAGGGAGAGACGGAGGCTCAGCCGTTAGTCGGCTGCTTTCGCTTTGATTGATTTTCCAACTTAGTGTGCTACCCATGCCAACCATATTAATAGTATCATTCTCACTGGAACTAGTCACCATAAGAGGACAACTCCTACAGAGTTGGTGGTGTCTCCACCCCACCGCTCTACCCCTCATCCGCCATCACCAGTTCAGGTTACAACATCTCCTATTCCAACTAAGGCCATATCTGGGGAAAAGCACACCTCGTTGGTGATCCAGCTATAGCCAAGGGATCCTGCCCCTTCTACACCACCTATTGTGGTAGGGTCAAGCTCTCCCACCTTCGCCCCCCCAAGTGGTGGTATGAGTGAAACCAAAGCCATGGTCGCCCCTTCACCAACTCCGCCATACGATGTGGAGATGGTGACAATCATTTATATTCCATGATAGTCGCACGTGATAGTGGAACATCCTAGGATTATACCCTCACATAGTAGTAGTCGAATGTCATTCATCCAAAGAGTACACACATAAGATTAACTCCCCAAAGAAAAGGTCATGCCTCTCATTACACGAGAAGATCACAATCCCAAAGATATTTGTACTTGCCGATCGATATTCTTTAGATGAGATAGTGGCTCATTATTTCATGGAAAAGAAGGAAATTCTAGGATACGATTTATCAGATGAAGAGAGAGTCAACTTTGATCCCAACGAAGATGACTTGTTGGGAGACTCAGCTAGAGTCTGCATGGTTGACACTAGAGGGTCTCTTCTCAGGGAACAACAAGCCATGGAAGGTGACAAGGTTAATTAGGAAGACACCGCATGATCGCCCAAGACCTCGACATCGTTGATTGAAGGATGAGCGATAGATGGAATGATACACAAGACTTGTTAGCAATAGTTTTGATCAAGCTATTTAGTTCATCCTACTAGCCGATATCATGTTAGTGTGTGTCTTGACCCATCCAAGACTGTATCTCCTATTGAGTAAGGTAGGACTAGCCTGTATAGGAAGGTAGTGGAAAGTACCTCCATACAAGAAAAAGATATAAAATCCTTGGTTGAGCAACACGTGAAGGATGCTTTGGCTGAAGCCCGGGGTGGATCATCAGTTCCAAAGGGTAGACACTACCCAGAGGAATTTGATACTATTCAGTATCCCAAAGGTTTCGTGCCTCCTTCTTTCAAAAGCTTTGATGGCAGTGGAAACCCAAGGTAGCATATAGTGCACTTTAGAGCCAGTTGTTGCAACATCGGTGGTAGTGATGCTTTTCTCTTTTATTAGTAGCTAGATATGGATGTATATGTAACTACCCAATAAAGACATTTGATGAGTTGGAGCAACTCTTTATCAAGAGGTTTGTTGGAGCTCAGCAAAACATTACTGTTAGTGATCTCATTATAGCACAACAACACTCGATGAGTCCCTTGTTTATTATATTCTTTGATGGCGTAACCTGAGTATGAAGTGTAAACTGTAGATGTCTGAAGAGCATGCCATTGAGATTCTATTAAAGATTATCCATGTCCCGAATGCCTTTATGCTTAAGGGCTTCACTATCAAGATATTTGAGAAGCTAATCAACAAGGCGGCTAGTCTATAAGGAGAGGCCAAATAGTTACCTTTTCAAGACCAATTGCCAAAGCAGAAGCTGTTGAAGGTCTATAAGAAGAAACCTGAAGCAGTAGTAGTGATTGTCAAGGGGATGCAGCCAGCTAGAGATCAGTCTGAGAGACAACAATCGGAGGAAGTAAGCAAAAGTCATGATCCAAACTTTTGCCCCTACCACCGCTAGGCCACAGGATTGTTTCATATTTGAACCAAGACTCTTGTAGTTATCCCAAAGGAATACCTTGGGAACAACCGCCCATTAGGGTAATCCTTGGGGATACATATGATCCTACCAAAACTAAAGAAGGTTGGGATATTTCTCTATCCAAAACCTCTAAGAAGATAGTCCGAAAGATCAAGAAGCTTTCCTTGTAGATGCTTGAGTCAGCTTAAACCTCCAACACCAAAGAAGGTTTGCAAGTTCCCAGTGCCAACTCTAGGAAAGGGGAGCTTAGTAGCAGCGAAGATGTTAACCCAGATAGTGCTTTACAGACCGACCGTGCCAGACCTTCAATTGTAGCTTCCACCGTGACTTCTTTCATTTCATCTAGTTCTTCTATTTCTTCTACTAGTATAACTCTTGTATCAGCGAATAAGGGCATCAAATCCATTACCCCCCTCACACTACTTGATTTCTACTTTGTACCTCCTAACAATTCCAAGAAATTGAAGAATAAAGCTAGCTTGAATTACATTTATGTCACTTCTGGTGGGTTTTCTTCTTCTATTCCCAGTGATAACTCTTCAAGTCTAAATAACTATAACAATTCTAATCTTCCTCTTTCTGATTCAGAGTTGGACTATCCAACTCTGAACACTATGGGTTCACCTCTTGAGGCAGACTTAGAATCATCCGATTTTGAGGGTCCCATAGGAGAAGCTATAAGTGAGCCTAAAGTGCAGGTAGAACCTTCCATTATTCTGCCACAAGAGATCACCAAAGTTAACCTCCGTAGTGGCAAGGTTCTACCTCTTAGGGCAGCACCTCAAGATAGAGGAAAATAAGTCATTGGTACTGAAGATCGAGAAGCCCTTCCACAGGATGCTCCACCCTTTGATATGCTTATGGAAGACCAACCCAAGGTGGACTATAACATCCTTTCTCATTTAAGAAAGTTTCCATCTAAGCTAAGCATATACGATGCACTTGTCTTATCAAAAGAGAGGAGGGAATTACTAATCAATGCTCTCTTTGATCCCGAGATATGCTTAGCTCAGCTGATCGCTATAGGTGAGGAAGCACATTACACAAAAGAAGCTCAAGGGATCACCTTCAAAGAAGAAGACCTTCTACTAGAGGACTTGGAGCACAACCGTCCCATCTACATCACAGTCGACATGGATAGGTTCAGACTCACTAGAGTTCTCATGGATCCAGGTGCATCAGTGAACATTATGAGTCTACCCTTACCTATTTGAGGATTGACATCTCTACACTCTGAGGAGATCGGATGATGTTGAGAGGATTCAATGAACAAGGTGAGCAGGCTTTAAGTTTTATAGTGTTGCATTTGGAGATAGATGACTTGAAGACTGAAGCCAAGTTCTACCTCATTGATTCGAATACTTTGTTCAATGCTTTGCTCAGTAGGCCTTGGATACATCAGAATAAGATCATTCCATCCTCCCTCCATCAGTGCATTAAGTTCAGAAAAAATGGAATTGAATATCATGTCAACGATGATGAAAAGCCATTTTCAGTTAGAGAGGTTGAGATTTATAAGGACACCTACTATCTTCCTCAACACACCCTTTCTCATGAACTTGAGCAAAACTCAAATGTAAAATCAAAAGAAAAAGAAAATCAAGAAAAAGAAAAGAAAAATTGAAATCCAATTCCACAAGAAAGGGGAAATGAGAGAGAAATAGAATCGCATCTCACATTCCACCCACAGTCCATTCCATCATATGGATGTGTGGGTAGAATAACCCAACCTCTACTAGGAAGAGGCAGAGGTAGAAACAAAGGCAGTTTCAGAGGTGGGAGACCCCTAGTGGCCTCACCAATAGAGTGTTGAGTTCTAGAGTACCCCCTACTATTCACATAGACTTGGAATCTAGTTTGGAGGATGAGTCTAATGTGATTAGTATACTAGCCAATCACTCTCAACGGTTCCATTGGAGGTGACTTTCATTCCAGATAGTGACGAAGACCAGGCCTCCTAGCAAAGCAAAGTATTTGAATCTAGTTTATGTAAAACTATTAGGCAGCAGTTGGGAACCCTAGATCTAAACTCACTTACATCTCACAAAGTTGAAGGTTTAGTAGTTAAGGAAGTCCATAAGTCTTCCAATGACATGAAGTAGAAGAGGATCTTTTTGGGATCATCATCCTCAAGTGGATGTAGAACTTGAGGAAGATACTTTTAAAGAATTAATAGAATTACCACTTGATTTTTACTCTCCTTATATTCAAAATCTTATACAGAAAGGTTTGGTTCCTCATATATAGTCCAAGCACTAGTCAGAGTACTTCGAGAAGCTTTGGAACAACTCAAATAGGGAAGCACAATCAAAGACCAGATTCAGACAAGGTCCACAATGATGACGACATGCTTGTTGTTTCCAACCATTTGGAGTCTAATAGTTCTTCTCACACATCCCCAACTCTTATGAGAATGTGTGTTTAGAAACCTCAGATGATCCAAATGATCTTCAAATCAAGGATGCACCTCTAGAATTTGAAGAAGAAATCCATTCAATAATAGACAAGCTCAAAGAAATCAACCTCGAGACAGAAGAAAATCCATGCCCGATGTACATCAGTTCATTATTGAATGAAGAAGAACCCAATGACTTAGTTAGGCTATTGATTGAGTTTAAAGACTGCTTTGCATGGAGCTATGAAGAAATGCCCTGATTATCTCCTACTGTAGTAGTCTATAAGCTAGTAATAGATCCTAACATTAAGCTCCTAGACGCATGCAATTAGAAATTGAATAATAGGTCATTTCTGAAGTCAAGAAATTGATCGATGCTGGTTTTATCAGGAAAGAAAAATATCTTACCTGGTTAGCTAGTGTCATCTCAGTTAAGAAGAAGAATGGCCAAATTCACATTTGCATCAATTTTAAGGACATAAACAAGGCATCTCCTAAGGATGAGTTTCCTCTTCCTATACCAGAATTAATGGTGGACATTGACTCATCTCATGCAGTCTTCTCTTTCATGGATGGGTCATCTGGCTATAACAAAATCAAGATATCTTCTGAAGATGAAAGAAACACTACTTTCTGAACCTTGATCAGAATCTTCTATTATAGGGTCATGCCTTTCGGCCTTAAAATGCTTTACCAATGGGGCCATGACTGATCTTCAATGAATTCATCCATCATCAGGTTGAGTGTTATGTTGATGATCTAATAGTCAAAAGCAAAGAAAAGGAAGACCACCTCTTTGTCTTGAGAATAGTTTTTGAATGGTTAAGATAATATAACGTGAAAATGAATCCCCTAAAGTGTGCATTCAGAGTAGCTTCAGGGAAATTCCTTAGGTTTATTGTTCAACACTGGGGAATAGAAATAGATCCTAAAAAAGATTAAAGCTATCTTAGAAATGCCACCACCTAAGAGTTTAACTCAACGATCCTAAGGATGACATATCTAAGATGCTTTTATCCCATTCGGGAGATGCAAGCCATTCTTAGCACTTTTCAAATAGGATGCCAAGTTCAAGTGGGATGATAAGTGTCAGCATGCATTCAAGGATATCAAGTAGTACTTGGTGAAGCCTCTAGTTCTCATAGCCTCTATCTTGGGTATGCCACCCATCCTTTACACTGTTGCATTGGATGACTTGCTCGGTGCTCTGTTGGCCCAAGCTAATGACAAAGGAAAGGAGAGTGCTCTCTACTATCTCAGTCGTAGTCTGATCCTTGCTGAAGAAAACTATCCACCTATTGAGAGACATTGAATAGCTTTGATCTTTGCTTCCCAAAAGCTACGGCAGTATATGCTTTCTCATAAGGTGAACTTGATCTCCAGGATGAATCCACTGTCATATCTCATGACACGACCAATGCTATTCGGACGTTTGGCATGTTGGCCCATAAAAATTTTGTAGTTTGATATCACATTTGTACCTCTCAGTGCAGTAAAAAGATAGGCACTAGCAGATTTCTTAGCAACACACCCACTTCCTGCTTATTCTCCACTTATTGACAATCTCCCTGATGAACAAATCATGAACTTATGGGAGGCTGGCAACCACAGATGGGAGATATATTTTGATGGTGCTGCTTCTTTTCTTAAAGGTGAAGCACCATGCTCTATTCTCCAGAAAGGCGTGTAGTTCTTCTAACTCTAAATCATGATGTGATGAGATTCTCATACTATCTTTCCAACCCCTGCACCAACAATGAAGCCGAGTATGAGGCTTTGATTATCGATTTGTAGTTAGTCATCACTATCAGTGTCAAATGCATCAATATCTTTAGGGATTCTTAGTTGGTTATCATGGCCATTTGAGTGTTCATAGATTGTGGGTCCGATCGATCCTCCTTCTTCCAAGGGTTATTGGTTTATTCCACCACTACTTTTCCAAGAAAGCCATCCCACTTAGAGGTCACAGATGTGCTTCGCTTTTTGGAACCATATCGTACATAGGTTCAAGGTGCCTCTACGAATTATATCTGATAATGGTACTACATTCAAAAGCACAAAGATCAACAACTTTGCCAGAAGATATAGTATAGATTGGAGATACTCTACCATCTACTACCCTAGAGAAAATGGCTTAGCAAAAGCATTCAATAAAACTCTCATCCAGATACTGAAGAAGACTCTTGATGACAATAAATGATAGTGGCATGAGTAGTTGGTTGAACCCTTGTGGGCCTACCACACCACATACCGGACTCCGACTCAGTCTACCCCATTTTCTTTGGTGTATGGGTCTGAAGTCATTGTACCTTTAAAAGTTCAGCTCCCACCACTAAGGATAGCATTGGGTAACAAGATCACTTTAAAACAAAATGCAAATTTGTGGTTAGAAGAGCTCGAAGGTTTAGAGGAAAGTCACCTACGAGCATGCTAAAACCTCGAGTTGTACAAGCTCACAATAAGTTGGTCCGACTTAGGTCTTTCCAAGTAGGAGAACTTGTGTTAGTCTAAGATGACCAATTGTTGCGTCAAAGATGGGAGGCAAGTTTGAACCCACTTGGGAAGGCCCACATGTCATAGAAAGCCTACCAAGGAGGATCTTATCAGCTTATTGATTATAAATGGGAACACCCGATGCATCCAATTAATGGGCTCTATCTAAAGAAATATTACCCATGAAATAAATCATGTTTGAAAATAATCACTAATAAAAAGAATAAAAATATGATTCCATTCATCAAATATTCTCTTCTTTCGAAGTGTTGTTTACTTATCTTGCGAATTTGCCATGACGTGTCTAGGGTAGGTGTAAGAGTCCTCCAGTGGCATCCTATCCCTCTTTCACAACACAAACACAATCTCCTGGTGCTATTAGAATAGGTGTGAGAAAACCCAAGAGGCATCGTATTTTTATTAGCACAACTTAGTTAGGTGTAAGAGAACTCAAGCTACTTCCTTTCTTGGTGGGAATTCCTGGTTGCCATCCATGGAACCATCCCATCAACTCCCCAATGTGTTAAGGATAGGTGTGAGAGAACCCAAGATGCATCCTATTATTGTTAACACATGCACAAAATAAACACAAGTCTTTTATCTCATGCAACTTTGATGTGAGAGCAAGCCCTCTGTGGCACTCAGTCATTAGCTGCTCTATGTCAGGTCTACATGCTACCTCGCTAGTATGTCACACAAGTGATCATTTATTGAAAGATGTGAGCCCCCACGCTTTCTTCCTAACTTAATCATTGAAAACCAATGAGCACCTTATTAGTATGGTAGGATTCACTGCCCAGCCAATAAGTTATCTCATGTTGACTTTGCTTAAGAAGATATGAGTCCTCATGCTTTCTTCTTGAACTAGCCATCATGTTCTAACTAGGTTGAGTATATTTGAGGTTTAGGGTAAGTCCCCTAGAGACACTTTCCCTCTTGACTACTTTTGAGTCGATATAAGTCACCCAATGGCATTGACTCAGTAGTCGGCCTAGGTCGGATAGCAACTATTGAGCGAAGAAAATAGACTATCCTAGCAATCAGTTCTGCTACAGGAGGATGTAAGTCCTTGTTCTTTCTTCCTAGGCTGATTGTTGCAAACTGACGGGCACCTTAGGTTGGTTGATGTTCGTTATCCTGACAGTAACTCACCCGGTGAGTACACCACTCTTGGAAAATGTGAGTCCCCATGCTTTCTCCATGAGTTGGACACCAAATACCTATTGGATATATGACTAGCCATGTCATTTTTTCCAGGGTGTTGGATTAAGCCCTTTAGCGGCCCCATCCCCTGCGGGCACTCTATTTAAATCACATCCTTTGCGACCCAATTTAGACACTACCCAGGTTACTTTTGGATTGGACAGTCCCCCTTTCCTAGTAGCCACCCCTGTATTTGGAGAATTTGTTCAACAGATTTGCAGATTCTCCCTTGGTTTAGTAAATATGAGATACATCTAGGCTGATATAAGCTCCTTCTCAGTTTGATCCCTCGCAAACCAATAGGGTCCACGATAAAATAAACAAAATTAATTCACTTGTGGATTAGGAATTCAAGCCCCCAAAGGGCTCCTTTTCCCAAGCAGGCATCCTATCTTTAGGGCAGTGTCAGTAGAACTCCCTATAGGAATTGTTTGACTACCTAAGTTAAGATAAATCCTCGGGCCGGTACTCACTCCGTAGTCAGCCTTAGGATGGGTTCAATCTAGTTTTCCATAAATAAGTTACCTCGATAGTCATTCTACTTTCAAAGATTTAAGACTATGATGCATTCTTTCTAGGATGATTGTCGCAAATTGACGAGTAGCCTTAGGTCGAGTTCGATTTGTTGCCCAAAGAAATAGATCACCCAAGTGGTCTTTTATAGTGAAAGATGTGAGTCCCCGAGCTTTCTTCTCTTCAATTGATCATTGCAAATTAAAAGACACTCTTTTGGTTGGATAGCTCTCCCATCGGTCGGGAAGCTGCTCCCTTTGGTCTAGAAAATCTGAGATAGGTCTAGGCTGATATCAGCTCCTTGTCAATATGATCCATCATAAACCAATAGGATCCATCAAAACAAAACAAATCTAAAAAATGAAATCAATCTTTGATTATGCCTGAGCTAATTTAAGTCCCATAGTGGCATTCACTCAATAATCAGCCCTAGGTCAGGTTTGATTTGTTGCCCAAAGCAGCCAATCACCCTAGTGGTTTCTTGTCTCTAGAAGATGTGAGTCCCTACGCTTTCTTCTAATGACTTGGCCATTGCAAACTGAAAGGCATCCCTTTGGTTGGATAGTTCTACCTTATGGTTGGTAGACTACTCCCTTTGGATTGATAAATTTGAATTAGGTCTAGGCCTCCGCAGCCCCTACTCAGTGCAGTTCATCACAAACTAATGAGATCCATCATAATCAAAACAAATCTAAAAAATGAAATCTACCCTTGACTATCCTTGAGCTAATTTAAGTCCCCCAATAACATTCACTCAATAGTCAGCCTTAGGTTGGGTTCGATTTGTTGCCCAAAGTAGCCAATCACCCAGTGGTTCCTTATTTCTAGAAGATGTAAGTTCCCGCCCTTTTCTTCTTAAGACTTGGCCATTGTAAATCGAAAGGCATCCCTTTGGTTGGATAGTTCTACCTTGTGGTTGGTAGACTACTCCCTTTGGATTGGTAAATCTAAGTTAGGTCTAGGCCTCCATGACCCCTACTCAGTGCAGTTCATCGCAAACCAATAGGATTCATCATAAATAACATAAACTAAAAATAAAATAAAATTTATCTTTGACTATCCTTGAGCTGATTTAAGTCCTCCAACAGCAATCACTCAATAGTCAGCCTTAGGTTTGGTTCAATCTATTGCCTTGCCAATAGATTACCCCAGCAACTGGCCCCTACTTTGGAGGATGTAAGTCTACTACGCTTTCTTCCTAAGTACAACTGA
Organism: Cymbidium sinense; assembly: GCA_021442155.1. Classification (NCBI taxonomy): domain Eukaryota; kingdom Viridiplantae; phylum Streptophyta; class Magnoliopsida; order Asparagales; family Orchidaceae; genus Cymbidium; species Cymbidium sinense. Next base: position 60,110,777 of record CM038226.1, on the reverse strand, counting down.
CGCATACTAAAAGGCATCCCTTTGGTTGGATAGTTCTACCTTGTGGTTGGTAGACTACTCCCTTTAGATTGGTAAATCTGAGTTAGGTCTAGGCCTCTGCAGCCCCTACTTAGTGCAGTTCAATGCAAACCAATGGGATCCATCATAATCAAAACAAATAAAAAAAAAATGAAATCTGCCCTTGATTATCTTTGAGTTGATTTAAGCCCCCAAGTGACATTCACTCAATAGTCAGCCTTAGGTTGGGTTCAATATGTTGCTTTGCCATTAGATTACCTCAGCAACTGACCCATACATTAGAGGATGTAAGTCTACTATGCTTTCTTTCTAAGTACAGCTGCTGCATACCGAAAGGCATCCCTTTGGTTGGCTAGTCCTACTATGTGTTTAGTAGACTACTCCCTTTGGATTGGTAAATATGAGTTAGGTCTAGGCCTCCGTGGCTCCTACTCAGTGTGATCTATAGCAAACCAATAGGGTCCATCCCCAAATCCAAAATCTAAAATTTAAAACAAAATAAATCTAAAAATTCAACAAACAAATCTAATGAAATAAGGAAACAAAATAAACAATCAATCTAAATCAAACCTTTTGCTTCTCTTCAATGAGATGCAAATTTTTCTAGTCCCCCAAAAGATCTAGAATTCTAATCCCTCAGTGGATTTCACAACCCCTCCCTTATGAATGATTTGAACTTGCTTCCCTAGTGGAGAGTTCATATTTCTATCCCCCGTGGAGTCTAAATAACAAACAAAATAAGTTAAATAAATAACAAATTAAAACAAATTCAATCCTCTTCCCTAGCGGAACTCAAATCGAACCTCTCATCCCCGTGGATGACTTGAACATGCTTCCCTAGTGGAAGGTTCACACGCTATCCCTTAGTGGATTTCTCCCTCTCTCTTATGTCTTGGACATAAGTAGAGCCACATTGCATTAGGCTCTGGATTCTTTCTACTCCTTGGGTTAAAGATAGATTGCTTCTGCTAATGCTTGTGATCTTTCGGTGTTGTTGATCATTTCGGTCAAGACCAATACGTGCGGTGTACCTGGTCAGTCACACCACACCTATTGGGCACCCTTTGTTGACCTCATTTTTAGGATGAGCTCTCAACACCTCCATCTTAGACATAGGGCTCCTTTTAGACTTTAAGAGTTCCTTAGTCTTAAGATACATCTAGTGATTAGGTGGACACTCAACCTAACCCTAGAGACTTAGAAGGGTTAGCCATAGGAATAGGTCATGCCTTAGGGGTGTTAGGAAAACTTGCCTACCCTTAGCTTGAACCATTCCTCACTTTACTTCCTTCAAGTCAAACTCCAAATCAATCTTATTTAATTTTCTCCAAACTCAAATCAAATCCATGATTGAAATCTATGATTGAAACCCATGATCAAAATCATCAAAATTCCTAAGTCCTTTAAGTTTTCCTTCATGGACCTAGCCAAAATCAACATTAAACCAATTCAAATTCATGGGATTTTTTCAAAACTCATTTATAATCTCATTTATATTCACATGTATAAATGAAATATAAATATAAATCAATCAAACTAAACTCAAAATTCCAAATCAATTCATGAAAATTTCCTAAGTCCTTTAAGTTCCTCTTAATGGACTTAGCCTAAATCATGATCAAACCAATTCAATTTCATGGTAGTTTCTCATAATTCATTTATATTTTAATTTATATTCACATATATAAATGAAATATAAATAGAAACCAATCAAACCAAATTCAAAAATCCAAACTCCAAACTCCAAAATTTTCCTAAGTCCTTTAAATCCTTCTTAATGGACTTAGCCTAAATCATGATTAAATCACTTCAAATCCTTGAAATTTTCTCATGATCCATTTATATTCTCATTTATATTCACATATATAAATGAAATATAAATTCAAACAATCAAAACCAATTCCAAAAATCAAACTCAAATCCATTCAAAATCCAACCTAAGCTTTTCAAGTCAAAATCTTGAACTTAGCCAAATCAACTTCAAATTAAGCCAAACTCTTGATTTTCATTCATAATTCTATCAACCCTACAATCATGAACTCATATATAAATACAAACTTCAATCACCAAATCAAAAATCAATTCAAAAATCAAACCCTAAATCCTTTTATATTCTTCCTTTGAATATGAAAATGTCAAATGAATCAAAACCTATTTGACTTCAAACCACTTGTAAATGGATTCATATTTCAATCATAAGTCCATATACAAGTTCAATCAACTTCAAATCAAGCTTTGACCTAGCCATTTGACCCACTTAGGCTCACTTGACCCAAAGTGGCCTAAAGTACCCTTACGAGTCAAATTTTAATCCTAACTAAATTGGATTGAACCAAACTCATATATACCTCTCATCATGATCAACAATCATCATGGGATGATCAATCAATCAAATTGGGTCAAACCAAGTCAAACCTAAGGGTTGACCAAGTCAACACTTAGCCCAAAATGAAATCTAACATAGCTAAATTCCACCATAGACCAAATTGATTGAAACCATTGATCTAATTTAACTCATGACCTATGTTTGAACTTGACGAATCCAACATTTAAGCCTAACCTAGCCCAATTGGCCACTTGACCCAAGTTGACCCAACTTGACCTAAAAAGTCAAAATATGTCAAAACTTGATCTAAGCCAAATTGACTCAAACCAATGGGTCAAGTTCATTCCAAATCACTTGTTGAACTTGACTAAAGCCTCAATTGGCCAACAACACCTAACCTAGCCCAATTGACCTTAGACCTAACTTGACCTAAAGGGGTCATGCTGAGCCAAATTTGAACTTAACCAAAATTTATTGGAAACGAAGATACCAATATACTCCGTATGACTAACCTAACCTAAACCTACCCTTGACCTAGCCCAAATAGGTCAACTTGACCCGTTTGACCTAAATGAAGTCATATGAGCCAAATTCAAAGCTATACCAAATTGAATCAAACCAAAGCTACAAAAATGTTTCAAATGGTCATCTGAACTTGACCCAACCCTTGGTTTTACCCAATTTAACCAATTGGTCAACTTGACCAAAGTTGACCCATTTTGACCTACATGGGTCAACATGAGCCAAACCCTATCAAATGAATTTTAAATCTCATGAAACTTGGCCAAACCTTGTTTCTCCACATACCCAACATATCCAAATTAAAAAATCAACAAAATGACCATTCTACCCCTAGGCCATAGAACAAATTTTGGCCTAATCCATGGGTAATTTGGTCATGCCCTCTTCATATCCACTTGATTCTTTCCTAATAGCTCAAGGGGACCTAATGAAGAGTGGTGCACCCAACCTAATGGTTTTAGGTCAGCCCAATTGGCCCCAAGACCAAACCCGACCCCATGGGTCAAAATGGCTAATTCAAAATCCCTTTTCCACTCAAATTCAAGCACATGAGAGGTTGGCATTCCACTCAAGGCCTCAAATCGACCATGTGCATGCATCAAACTGATCAAGCAACCCTCCCATTATGATCAATTAGATCAAAATGGGACAATGGATTGTAGCCGTCCGATCCTTCAAGGGGGGAGATATACTCCCCATAATTGAACTCAAATTCATCATTCCTCAATTCGACTAAGCCCGAGAGAGTTTTAGGAGCCATCAAAGAGCATTCCTAAGCTTCCTAGGAGGGAATTAAAATCAAGCTTTCTTGGTTTTCTTCCTTAGAAAATAGGGGAACTTCTCTCATTTCTAAACATCCTTATCACTCAAATCCACTTCAATTACCTTTGCATACTTCATCAGGGAGCTAAGTCGAGTGTACCCAAGCTTCCTTTAGAGTTCCCACAGTAAGAAAGAATTGAATTGGATCAAAGCCACAAAGGGGAGCAAGGGGAGTTGGTCCATAGAGCAATTCACATAACCTCAAGAGCTCATTCTTCCCACACAGCTTCATCTCAACTAGATGAAGCTCTTCCAAGGGAATTGAGCACCGGTGATCACCTCCAGTGAGGTATGGGATTTTTGACCACCTAGCATAGGAGGTGTTGGCCCTTTGTGAAAGAAATTTTCAATTCAAGTGAATCCCATCATTGGATGTGCCGCTCCTTGGCTTTAGATGGTGTGGGTTAAGTTTGGTTTGAATCCGAGCTCAATCGAGCTCGGATCTTCCCCTAGATCATGGACGACCTCTATTGATCAAGGGGGAAGAACTTGGGAGATCTCACCCATCCATCCACACATTTTGAATGGAGGATCGAGATTATTCCCACATTTAGAATCTGTTTTATCCTTTTTAAAACCATGAGGAGATCTCTGGTCATTCGATCTTGATCGGACGGTAGAGATCAAAGCGCATCCGCAGCTAAGCAGCCTTTTGGATTTGACATTTAAGTGGGATGGTCATCGTGTGCTATGTGTAAAGTCTGACCACCGCCCCCACGTGACGTGAGCTAAAGGGTTAGTTAGGGATTTAATTAAATGCTAATTAATTTCTAGATCTTCTAAAATTTATATCTCCCTCAATAAAACTCAGAAAAATATGAAATAAATTTCTATGGAAAGATAATTCAACATAGAAGATTTTAAAATTAATTTTAAGGAATTTTGAGTTATGATTTTCTCTAATTTTGGGTTTTATGGGAAAGTTTATTTTACTAATTACATTTTAATTAAGCCTTTGATTAATCCCAATTTTCTTGGGTATATTTTTGGGGATGACTTCTATTTCCCTTAATTTTCTTATGATTTATTGAAGAATTAATTAGGAGAATTTCATATGAATTTCTTAATTACTCCCTTAATATAATTAAGCATAATTAGGGTGTGATTACTAATTTTAATCCATGATTAGGGTTGATTAAGGTTAGATACAATATGAAGGAGGTTTAGGGAATAATTTTGGGCCATTTCCCCTAAGCTATTCCTTAAACCCCCTTTTCTTTTCTTAATCTTCTCTTAATTAAAGATTAATTCATTTAATTATTCCCTTAAATAATTTCTAAAAATTCTAAAAATTTCTAGAACTTAATTAATCTACTTTGGGTAGATGCTTAAGTGTTTAATAACCAAAGTTCAATTAAGGAAATCAAAACCCAATTCATATGTATGAAAGGGTGTTTTGAAATTGCTTAAGCTAAACCCCTTAGCTTAATTAACTATTAATTATGAGCCAAATTTTATTAGGCCTTTTTCTTATTAGGTGCATTGCAATTTCTTGTGAGTTTTTATGTCATCTCATTGGCTCATAATTATTTGGTTAACTATGCTAAGGTGGTGTAGGTAAGGCTTAATTAAGTTACTTAATTCATACCTTAACCTAATCAATACATAAAAAATTAATCTAATCATTTAAAAATTAAACAAAATATCAAAAATACGTGGGAATGGATTAGGAATAACAAACTCAACTCACCTTTTTAAAATTCAATCAAACTTCAAAATAAACAAAAATTACATTGAATACACTTGGATTTATTTTAAACTTTCTTATTCCATAAGAATGTCATTAGGATTTAATTAAAGTGAATGTGTTTACATGCTTTCATTGCTTTGAGTCTTTCCCCAACATGTTAAATTTGTATGTCATGTGGTTTCATGCATTCATATTTTTCAAATTCAAATTTTAAAATGAAATAATTTACTTTTTGTCAAATTTGCATATGTTGGCTAAAGTAATGATATGAGTGGCTATTATCACTACTAAATTCAAATTTACTTTCAAAATATATTAATGAAATGCCCAAAACTAAAAGTTTGCTACTTATATCTTAATTATAAGCTTGCATGTGAAAGGTATAAGGGTGTGCTTAGTATAGTTTTTCCCTTCTCTTTTATGTTAGCATAGTTTTGAATAGGATTTGGTAAGATGTGTGATTCATTTGAACAGAACCTAACACTTGCCTAATCCCATATCTTATTCATCCCTATGCTATCACTTAAGAAGGAAAACATATGCTTAGGCACATAAATCGCATAAACAAAATAATTTGATTAGTACAACTTTTGCATCCTTTCTTTCCAATCTATTCCTATTATACATATGTTTGTATTTAAGGAAAATGGTATATTAGTATGGACAGCCCCGAGGTTGTGAGGCTTTAAGTAGCCCTAAGTAGGTTTTATACCTTACACCTCTGGTTAACAATGGCGTTGTACTCACTTATGCATTTCTTACTTTCATGTGTGTATGTGAAAAATTGGATAAAGAAATCCTTTTCTACTTAAGAAAAAAAAATCATGCATATTCAACTTCCAAATTTTTCTAAATGGATTACTTAGAATACATCATAAAGTGTGTTAAACGTTCTCAATTTTATGTATAGATATGCTTAGGACTCATTCATACGCATGTTATACATGTTGGGGAAAGAAATGAAGTAATGTGTGTTTTGTGAATTTAGTTCATTTTACTTAATCTTAAAATGCCTTTCTTTTGGATAGGTTTGTTTAGAGTTTATCTAAACTTAGGATTAATTGAAAGATTTAATCAAAACATTCACCTAAATAGAACTAAAATGTGAATCTACTTTAGAAATTACTTAGGTTAGGGAAGGAAAGAGAAGTTCTCTTCTCTTTCCCTCTCTTCATAACTTAGTAATTAATTGTAGGATAACTTGAACCAAATCAAAACACAAAATAAAATCAACCCAAATCAATTAAATAACTTAAATGAAACCCTCCTCTATGTTGAACATGTTTTCACACTTAGAAAAGCCTAACTTAAAGTCATAGCTAAGCGTACCACACAAACCTTCAAAGCACAAACATTAGCCTAAGTTACCACTTCTAGCTTTAAAATCTTGGTCTAACCATTATTATTTGTGTCTTAAAGAACTCATAAATAAAAAATAAAAATGCTTTTGCTTGCGGTGCTTGTACACCTAAGCATAATCCATAGGCAGTGGACTTATTCACCCATGTGTGGGGTGATAATAATACATAGGGATTTGTGTGGATTGTTTTAGCTAATATCTATTTTGTAGGTGTTAGCTAGATTTCCATTCATTTTCATGTAAATTTTTGTAATTAGGATTTTGGAATGATTGTTATGGGGATTAGGATGAGCATTGGTCATCAGATCCTATCTTATGCACCATGTGAAGCCTTTGAGCATCCACCTTCCAACCATCCAAAAGAAAGAACCAAAGAAGAAAGAAGAAAAGAAAGAAGAAAAGAAGAAAGTAGAATAAAGCTTGAAGACCCTCATAATAATGAGTTCCTTACTTAATTATAATGTAATTCATTTTGTAATCTGGGTTGTATAAGGGTAGAGCTTGGCTACCCAATTTTTTTCAGGTTTGTGTGGTGGTGCCCGACCATAACGGCCTTTTATTCTTTTACGATTAGCTTTATAAATTGATTGATGATTTGCTTAGCTTTTGCATTAAGTGGCATGCTTTTCCTAGTTTCTTCTTTACTTTACGTATGGCCTAGTTGTGGATTAGGTTCTTTAGGGAAAAATAAATCTTTTACTCAACTTAACAACTCAAAATTAAAATTAAATAACTCGTAACCTCACCTAAAGCTTAGGTTTAAAATCAACATAAAAGAATTAGCAACCCCTTAGCTGGATGAGCATTGCTTTTGCAAAATCATGCACCACAACATCTTCTTTCACTCTTGATTGGAGGGCTTCCTCCTTTTCCAGAGAAACTTGGCTTGACCTTTGAGAGCCATGGCGGAAACACACTTCCTCCCTTATCGCTAATTTTATCCCATAATCTCATCTCTCATGCATTAGGAATATGAATCCTATTACCTGAGTCAAAATGATTGTCCAAGATGAAAATAAAATGAAATTTGAATTGCATTAGATTTAGGTTATTTAAAGCATGCCCTTTACAAGATCTAATCTCTTTAGGGAGTGAGCTTAAGGACTTAGTCTCTTTCTAAATAAACAATAGCCAAGCTATCTTGCATAAGCATAAAGACTTGCCTACATGTATTTAAAATCATAGGAAGAGTTAGTTGGCAATCACCCCCAGGCGATTGTAAGTCCAAGTAGTGGGGTGGTTTATCCTCTCTTGTGGAGGCAAACCAAATACCCATTTTTGCCTTAGATTTAGGTTGTGCTTAAGGCCATCACCAAAGCTCCCTAGATTTAGGTTCTTAGGTTACTTTTCACTTTGCAGGCCCTAAGCATAAATCCTCACCTCTTAAACATTTTCATAACCTTGTATTATGGAATTGTAAGCCCTAGCATTCTAATAAAAATCCAACTCAAACAAACTAAATCAATTTCAAAAATGTAAAGCCCAATTGTAGGATAGTTTGAGATGATTGCTAGGTTTCCTAGCATCGTAAGCATCTCCTACTTACTCTCATTTGGCCTCAATAATAAATCCCTCTTTGATTAATCCCACTAAATCTTTAAAATAAACCAATCGATTGATAGTCCTTTCCCTATTGAAATCTTTATAGACAACGATCATTTACCTTAATCGAGAGTTTTTTTAAGGATCCCCATTCCTTAGGATATAATTAACTATGTGGGCTTACCCCTGTAGGAAACTTAATGAACCCGATTTAAAATAAACCTTACTTTATATTTCCATGTAAAGTAGGGGAAGAATATCTGGTACACTTCGAAGACCCAACATTCTCAGGAGTCCTTATTTTTGTGATTAGGTCCATTGTAGGATGGTGACTTCTATCTTTTAAGATAGTACACCTCTCCTTAATGTTGTACCCAATCACCTTAATAAGCACATCTACGGATCTGCATGGCTTCCCAAAAAAGATGAATTTTTATAGTCTTGTCTTTCTTTTCTCCCCACAGATTTGAAAAGTGACTCTATATAAATTTTCTACCAACAACCCCCTATCCCCTTCTCTTTTAATTATAACCTTTGACTACCTTTCCAAATGCTTGAAGCAGCTCATAGCACCAAGAAAATAATCAATTACCATTCCAAAGGCAAGATCAACATTTCCCATCTAGCTTTTGTTGATTTGTTGATGATCTCCTAATTTTTTGTAATGTCTCTAAGAATTCCATTAAGCAAATTATGCATATATTAAACTCTTTTGAAGACATCTTTGGTTTGGAGTTCAACAAAGCTAAGTGTCAATTCATAATGGATAAATTCTATAGAACTGATCAAAATTGGATAAAGGATTACACTGGGTTCACTCATTCCCATTTACCCCTTAAATACCTTGGAGTTAATGTCTATAAAGGGTGGAATAAGTTTTATCACTTTGATGTAGTCATCAATAAGTTGTCCATTAGATTGTTTAGCATTTTTGCATAGGATTGAAGAGGTTGCTGCTGCATATTACTGTTCTTCTACTTAGATAGAGTTTAGGTTAGGATTTCTATCCAGGATATGGTAGTTTGTTGTGGTATGAAGGGTTGATATCAAGTTTTAACTAGAGGATTGTTAAGCCAAAATTCTATTAGGATCTAAAAATGCTACAGCAGAATTCTAAAAAACTATAAGTTGGATGGAGGTTTGTTTCAAAGTATGCTGAGGGATTGTGGAAGTATTTTTTAAATCATATTTGGATTGAAGCAAAAGAGTGTCCAAAGTGATTGAAGCATAAGAGTGTCCAAGGAGGTCTAATTTAAAGTAATGGGAAGTTAGTATCAGTCTCAAAGTGGGGTTATGTCCACGTGATTGAATCATAAGAGTTCTGCCAGAATCAGGAATGATTTTAGCAAAATTTTGAAATTTAGAAAAATGAATGGAGTTTTGTTTCTAAGTATTATGAGGGATTGTGGAATTAGTTGGGTAATCATATATGGAGTCAAGGTGATCTATTGCAATGCTTTGGGAAGGAGGTGGCAATCTCATAATGATGTTATCAGTTTTGGGACTACTTTCAATTGGATTTTCAGATTGAAGAATGGTTTCAATTTCATGCTCATTGGTTAGAAAAGCTTTGCAGTTTTCTTGTGCTTAGTGTAGATCAGTGAGATTTAAACTGCTATTGGGAATCAAATTTTGTCGATCCTCTTCTCTAGAAGTATCAATTAGGTTGAGCAAATGTTCAGAATCTGGTTGTCTTCTATCAGAATTATCTTCAAGCATCTGGAAGTTGTTTCCAGGTTTCATATGTTCAGTGTGGTTTGTGTTGCTATTTAAGGGAACTTTAGACTGAATTTGAGTTGGGTCTAAATCTTTCTAGATGAAAGTTTTCATTAGATGTTTTCCCTTATTAGATTTGTTATTTTTTACTTCTAGATGTGCAATGAAGCAATTATCCAATGAGTGTCTAAACATTCTACATTCACTACAATACTAAAGTTTTTGTTCAATCTCCACCCTTCATTAATACCCATTGGATTGTGTTCCTATCCAGATTTCTTCATTGAAAGGTGTTGTTATGTCCATCTCCACCAAAATTCTTGTAGCTGATGGCCTAGTTAGGTTGAATGTAGGAGTTTCCCGCTTAAGGGGTCTTCCAAATATTATAACTATGGAATAGAGAATTTTCTTATTAAATATGTAGAGTTTTAGGCCAGGTAATTTAATCCAAATAAGAGCAATGAGGGATTCTATGCTAAAGTCAAAATAGGGAGTCCATTTCAAAAGTTTCACATGAACATTATCGATGTGGTAAAGCTTCTTAGGAAAAAGTCTTTCATAATCTTTCTCCATAGAAAACTTGAGCATTATATTCCTCCCATCTAGGAGACCCACTTTCCAATTCTAGCCAGTTTTAGATCATTTAAATGGTTTTTGATTGAGTCTATTTTTGGGTTCCTATATGTGAACTTTCCAATAATGGTGAACCTGAAAGGTTCGGCCAAATTCCATGTCTTAAATTCAAGAAGTTGAAGGGTAGGTTTGGACTGGGTGGGGGAGGTTCAGCATGGGAGCCACCAGTCAACACATTTGCATAGGAAGGGGCAGTAAGGGGGGAGAAGCACTAGGGAAGAGTCAGACAAGGCAACCAGGAAATCAATGGAATATTAAACATTGATGGGGAGGAAGTGTACCAGGGAGTGGTGCCAAAATAGCTAGGTAAAGTTGCTCCATCTATGCGGGCTAACCTTCTTCTTCCTATTTTGTTTAGTTTATGTTCATTATATATTTGTTTTATGTTTATGTTTATGTTCATTATTGTTCATTAACTTAGATGAATTTAATATTCAATATTAATTTTGATGTCATCATTTTATTATATTTCAATTTTATACTTTGTTTATTTTATTTGTATAATTTCCAATTAATTATTTGTTTTGATTTCTTTTATTTCCATTTATTTATTTCATTAATATTCCTATGTTTGTTAAATGAGTTAAAATTAAGATAGTTCATTTCTAGTTTTGATTTCATTAACATTTATATGTTATGAGTTTAAATGAAAAGTTCAACTACCTATAATTAATCTTTAAGAAAATAATAATTTCATTATTTCAGGAACGTTCTTCTTATCATTTAATTTATTATGATTATTATTATTAGTCATGATCTAAGAAGAGATTTTCTTATGTATTAACCTATTTTAATCCAACTTGATGCTTATGTCATTTAGGTTGAATTAATTAATTTAAGTTTATTGAGTTTGTTTGTACTTGCATGTGCCTTATTATTTAATTTAAATGGCCTTAATAAATTCATAAGTTTAGAATTAAAAAATTTAATACTTCAATTCAATAGTGGAGTTATGATCAATTATTAATTTTAGAGTTTAATTAAATTTCATATTTTTAATTATCCCTAAAATTATACTAAGCTTATGTTTAATTAAGTTTGTTTACTTTCATATTGTTTGGAAATTCTTTAAGTGTTCTAGTGTATATGATAATGTTTTAAGTTTATTTTCCATTTTTGTAAAATTTTGTAATTTTGTAATTTATTATTTCGTTTATATTGACCTAGAGAATTGGAAATTTAATAATTTCTAATCCATAGGTTAATTAGATATGAAATTTTTATGGCAAGTGGGGTTCCTTGCCTATTAAAGTTTCCTAAAATTTACACCTTAATCAGATATATATTTTAAGACTACTTAAAATTTTAATTATTTCATTAAAACTAAAATTAGGCTTAATTAAAAAAAACACTTAGTGATTTTTTTCTTTGATTCCCCTCTAGAAGATGTATCCATAGAGGGTTTATTCAACAATTTTAGAATTCTGGTTGATTTACTATGATTTTCTAATTTTAAGTTGATTATTTGAATTAATTAATTTAATTAATCATTAAATTAGGTGATTTTGTGGTTTATTAGGTGTCAAAGAGTTTCAATTGTATGTTTATGGTCATTAGGGTTTATTATGGTGATTTAGATTATTTCCATGATTTTTCATAATTTTTTTAATTAATGTTTTTTTATTTCATTAAAATTAAATTTTGGAATTGAAAATTCATCATCTTTAAGTTTATTTTGAAATAAATCACCAAAAATTTCTATGATGTGTATTTTAACATTAATTCCATTTCCCCAAAGTTTCAAATCATGAGGACTAATGAATTAATATTAATTTAAGTTTGAATATTTTTATTTAGAGCTAAATTAATTCAAAATTAGCCAAAATTAAGTGGGGATTTTAATTTAAATGGATTCCTCTCACTGAGATGAATCCATAAAACCCTTATTTGTATTTTTTAGCTTAATATTTGATTTATTTAATTTTTTCAAGTTTTTACCATTTTTTTTGTAAAAAATAAAAAATCCTGATTTTCATATTTAACTATGTCTGTGCCATGTGGCACCGCGCCATTCATCCACATGGGATCCATGTGGATTTCGCATTAAAATGGTGGTGTTCGTGGTTTTGATTTGGGTCGTCTGATCAAAGATCAAATGCTTAGATATTTTTTTGTGGATTCTTATAGGTGTTTTAATCAAGCAGTTTGACTAAATCTTAGCAATCCATTGCTAATGAAAGGAATGGATGGCAAAGATTTCACCTCTCTTAGCAACCAAGAAAGTTGAGAGCAATCTATTGTTTGATATAATTTCTAATGATCCAACCATTGAAATCGCTTGATTTCACTTCCAAAACCATCAAGAACTCACGTAGATCACATCTATATAGTTTGATCTCCCTTGAGATCAACTTTCTTACACAAAGGACCAAACCTAAAATGAAATAAGGTTGGGTTTGGTGCATACCTCATTGGCGGCGATCTCAAGCGATAGGGTCGACTTGGTTAGCTTTGAAATGATGCGACGAGGTTGTAAGAAGGAGGAATTGAATTCTCTCCATGTGGATTAGCTTATGGACTAAGCTTAGCTTGTCTCCCACTGGCTTTGGTCATTCACCAGCCTCTTGGCGGTGAGGGAATCAGAGTGTGAGTATGCTCAACTTCATTTAGTTCAAATAAGATGGAGGAATGCTCAATTGGGCATGAGATGGTCTCTTTCTTTTTTTTCCATTAGAGGTCGAGAGCTTCCTTTAAGCTTTTTTCCTTCTCTTAGTTGGCCATAAAGAGTGACAGTTTTGGAGGGTAGCTCCAAGGGCTATTTAGCTGCCTCACACCTATATAGAGGTGTTGAGATGGATGAGCAAAGAGAATTAGGGGATTGGGGAGTTGGATTTGTCTTCATGCACCTCTTTCTTTCCATGGCATATTCCTTTATTTTGGATTTAGTTGGGATTGATTAAATTAGGTGATATTACTGTCAATCCCCCTTAACCCATCTTAGAATGGGTTTAGATGTGTTCCAAAGCATTTGGTTCAAGTTTGGGTTTAAATGGTGTCATTTAAAAATTCTTTTGAGTAGGTTGACTTGGTTTGGTCCATTTGGTTAATTAAGATTAAATTGATACTTCAATTAGTTCAATATAACCATTTAAGGTGTTGTTAATCAAAGATTTTAATGGGATTTGAAGTTTATGATTTGCTTATCTCATGTTTAATCCATTATTAGATTAAGTAGATTGGGTTGAATTGAATTGAGTCAAATTATGTACTTGGCTCAATTACAATGCATTTTCTTTTCAATTATGATGATCCAAGAAATTAAGAATGGATTGGATCATTCAAATCCATTTACATGGGGTTTTTAACCAAATTTGGCCCATTTAGGCTTAATGGGTTAGGTTTGGGTTCATATAGGTTAAATATTTATATTGGCCAAATTGAGCCCAATGATTTGTTGATTTATATTTATTAATCATTCCTAAGTGATTTTATATACTTAATTTGGGTTAATTTTGGTTTGATTTGAATTTGAATTCAATAGGGCCTATTTTGACCCATTTAGGTCAAATGACCTATTTAGCCTAATTAAGGCATCATTGGATTTATATTCTTTTAGATTCATGTTTAAACATGAATATATTATAATTTAATTTAATTAGAATGATCTTATTTGATCAAAGTTCGGTGAGTTGACCTTTGACTTGGTGGGAATATAAGTCAAACCCTTGACTAAAGGGTTGACCATCTTTTACCTTTATTTGAATTTTACTTTATTTGATTTGATTTGATTTGAATTTGTTTGGTTTATTTAGATTTGTTTTGATTTTATTTGAATATCTTTTTGATTTAATTAACTTTGAGCTTCATTAGGGTAATTAGGTTAATCACTTTAATCACCTTGCTTTAAACTAAAATGAATTCAAGTTTCAAGTGAAATGTATTTGATTTAATTTATGTTTGAGATTTGGGTTGAGTCTACCTAAACCCATTAGATTAGATCAAACCCAAAAAGGATGCACTATGTCACTAGATGCATTGTTTTAAGTACTTAATTAGGAGGCTCCTAATTACTAATTTAAGAAATGATGTTAATCTCATCCAAAAATGAGGTTAACTAATTTCAATCCATGTTCGTATAATATCCAACAATAGTACTTCATCATCCTTACTTGAGCACCAAATGGCCTTCAAGTAGCACGGATAGGATTGGTTGTGGCTTCCATTGATTATAACCTCTTCTCTAGTGGAGAATTTGATGGTTCCATGATACATTGATACCATTACTCTGAATATATTGAGTAAAAGTAGGCCAAAGATAGCATTGTAAGTAGCAGGGACCTTTGCTACGATGATGTCAGGCATGGTCGTGAACTATTTATTGGCATCTCCCAAAGTGATGGGGAGAGTAATTATCCCTTCAATTTCTCTTCACTCTTCTTACAAATTATATAATGGTTTTCCTGTTGGTGCGAGTTTGGATTTACTAGTCCCAACTTATTAAAGACTAATTTCTCTTCACCCTTCAATTATACTTTGAATGTATTAGCTAAATAATTTTGATTATCCTTAAGTAATGTTATTCTCATATGAGTAGCCTTAAGACTTAATAGCTTAAGTAGGTTTCTTTATGATATCCATTTAACATTCTTCATTAACTTATAAATGTATGATTAGTTCATAGTTCATTCACATTCATGTTTAAAATTAAAAGAAAATCTTTAAATGCATGATATGTGAATTGTTTAGCTTTTATCATCAGTAAATAACAAAAATATTAGACACACACACACACACACACATTTATTAACCTACCTAAGTTACTAAAAGTGTATAAAACTCATGTATATAATTCATGTGTATAATATACACTTCTTAAAGGTATATATAATCTAGACAAGTGGGGATGCAGGGCTACTAGTCTGAAGAAGGACTTAGATATCTCATCTCCCTGATTTAACAATGACACACACCTGAAAAGTTGTGTTGAAAATGCATATGAAGTTTAAATCATTTTAAACTCATTATTATAAAATTTCAAAGATTCATTACATGCATGTTCATGCTTATATTAATATATAAAAATCCTAAATAATATATGTATGTATATAAATGAAAGTTCAATATTTTCTTAGTGAAACAAATATATCGACATGTATATTTATTTTAAAATGAAATATTAAAATAATAAAAAATTAACTGATATCATTAAGTAGATCAAAACATGTTCTTATTCATCTTAAAGTATCTTTCATATGAATATAATTTTACTTAAACTTAATGTAAACTTATAATTTAATGAAGATCTTAATGCTCCATTAAGAAGGCTTAAAAGTTATAAAAGGCATCTTTTGATCCAACCTTATGGTAGGCTCTTGAAAAGGAATAGGTTTCTTCTAAGTGAAACTTAAAATTTTCACTCTTTAGAACACTAAATCTAACTCAAACAAAATTGAACTTGTAATTTAAAATCCATCTCTAAACCACTAATCACTTGAATCAAAACCACCCTTTAGTTAACATTTTAAACTTATTGTTTAAGTCATAACTTAAACATTAAATCCTAACCTTGTCATACCATGTTAGCCTTGACAAACACATTAGATAGACATGTCACCAATCTGAAACTTAGGTTAGGTCGGTGCTTTGTTGTGATGTATTCATTTTTATTTTATTTTATTTTATGGTATATTATTTTACACTTGATGTTATGATCATTTGTGAGTAGTCTGGATGGTAAGGTGATGTTTATTAGACTAATGTTGATTCCTATATGGAGCTATGCTTAACAAAATGGGTCACTAAAAGAAGAATTTAATTAAATGCTTTTGCTTGTAGGTGCTACTTGCACCTCCAAACATAGCCCATTAAGATAAGTGGGCTTGGCTCCCGTTAGTGCTAATTTTAATTGTCTGATATATAACTATTTTGTATGCAGGTGTGCTACGACTAACCTCTATTGTAAAAGTTTAGTTAATTATTTTCTTAAAATTTTTGAATATAAATTTTGTAATAAGATAGGATTAAAAGCCATTTGGTTTAAGATTAGTAAAGGATTAAAGGCCTTGACTTGAGAGGCTCTATGAACCATAGAGCATATAAATCTATGAAGGCAAGTGAAGATGAAAATTCCCACGACCTTCTTTTAATTTTAGTTATAATCCGTGTGATGTAATGGTTTAGATCGACAAACCACTGTTTTCATTTTCAAGTTGTATAGCAATTCCCAACCACACTAGCCTTTTCATTAATATTTTAATTTGATTGATTATTTTATGTATTTACATTATTTTTGCAATAGAAATTGCATGATTCTTTTATGTTTCTTTAAATGTGATGATGTTGACCTCACTTTTCCAGTGAGGATTAATCCTTCCCATTTTAGATTCAAGAAACTTCTAAAAACTTGGATTTCTTTAGTGATAGGACACTGGTAGTGATGAAGGGAACAATAAACTTAAGCCTAAAGACTTATAGGGTATAACCCTAAGCCTAAAGTTTACCTTAGGATAAATAGGTTTCACCTATCCTAAGGCCTGACCCAAAACTCATGCCCATTCACTCATCCAAATTTAAGCTCATATAAATGGTGTTAAACCAACCCCAACCTATTCAATTAATCTTAATTGAATTTGGCTTTCTAATCCAAGCCCCAAGCTAAATTAACTTGGATCTTAACCCAAGTTAACTCCACTATAATCATATAACTCAATTCAAACCCATTCAAACAAACTAAATCCAATTTGATTTTCTCAATCACTATAACTATTCAATAGATCATTTCACATCACTCTAACACTTGCAATCAAGCCAATTGAATCAAAGAAATATGATCAACCCAAGTTAGCCCATTTGACCTAAAGGGGTTCAAATGAGCCAAAACTAATTAAGCTTGAATCAATTACAATCAAAGCCATCAATCAACCTCAAATTTATCATTGAAGACATCCCTACCAACCATAACTCCAATTGGTCCAAGTTGGCCTGACCAAGTCACTTAACCCACGGTGACCAAAAATGAGTAATTGAACCAAATTCTAATTAAACTCCCATTAGATCAAATAAAGCCATCCAATCCCTTCATTGATGATTGTAGGTCATTATTGAACACCACTACAATCAATTGAACCTAATCAAGTCAATTTGACCCTTGATCCAAATTGACCCAATTTGACTTAAAGGATCAAATTTAACTAAATCAAATCTTAGGCCAAATTGGTCGAATCCAATGCTTCTAACCAATCAACAATTCAATATTAAACATGATTCAACCTTCAACTAAACCTAATTTAGTCAACCTAACCCAATTAGCCCACTTAGCCCAATTTGACCTAAAGGGTCAAATTGAACCAAATCATTCTATAACCCAAATAAATTCCAATCAACTCTTCCAATCAATCAACAATGATCAATTGAACATAGATCTAACCCATGCTCAAGCCAATTTGGTCAAATTGGTCAAATTGATCAACATGACCCATTTGACCCAAATTGAACCATATGAGCTAAATTCAAATCTAACCGAAATTGAGTCAAACCAATTGCACTCATTCACTCCAAATGACCATTTGAACTCAATTAAGTCATCATTTTGACCCAATTTAGTGAAAATAATCAACCTAGCCCAACTTGCCCACTAGACCCATATGGGTCAAATTGAGCCAAACCCAACCAAACTTGGTATGACTCATCCTTGGGTCACCGTGGGCTTGCCTAAGTGGGCCCAACCCATGGTGAACCTAGTTTGGGTCAAAACCATTGAACTAAGCACCAAATGGAATAAAATCCCTATTTGGTTGGGTTCTCCACCCCCTTACCCTATAGCAACCACCTTTGGCTCTCTTTGGACTGAGGACCATTGACCCAACCTAACCCAAAGTTGTTGAGCTTAGCCTTTGACCAAGAGAATGTGAGTTCACCCATAAAAAACCATTGGTCCACCTGATGGAGTGTGTACAACTTATGCTAGCACACTATACTCCCTCAGCCTCTCATTCTCAACCACCTCAACAGTCCCCTCCTATCTCCGGCCACCTACCATGGCCGAATGGCCACCTACCATGGCCAGATGGCAACCAAATCCTAAAATCCTAGCCCTTTGTTTTGTTGGGGAGGAGAATATACTCCTCCCCATCCACTCAAACTTAACAGAGAGCTTCCCTAGAGCATGATGCACAGTCCTATTCTTTCTCTTGAGCTCCCTATGCACTCCACCGATGACGAGACCAACTCTCGATCAGATTAGAGAGCTCCGTCCTTCCAAACTTTCCAAATCTCCACCAAACTCAAATTAACTTCTCCCACAACTTCACCTCACTCCGGCGAGCCAAAATAAATCATTCCCCTAGTGATTAAACCACCGGAAGGCATCCCTAAACCAACTCTGTCAAGCTTCACGGTAACATTTGGTTGGCAAACTGATCGACAGGGAGGTAACTCCAAATCTTCTCACTAGGACTTTCTCTCTTTAAGATGAAGGTACATATATCAGCGAACCACCGATCTATAGCTTCGATGAGGTAAAAATCCAACAACCGTAGTCTAAGCCTTTAGCTGCGGGTCTTTTTTTTGAAGTAAATTATGGTTTTGCATGATCTCCACCAGAGGATCTCCTTAGATTCATCCCCTGATCATTTTGGAGTCAATTGCACCATTGAATGAGGTCCAATGAGCTCGAGTCAAGCAGCAGAAGGCAAACGATGTTCATCTTCTAGTGCTCATCAGATGACAGATCATCGACCATCCATTCTGCATGATTAGAATGGATGGTCTTATTTAATCGTATTACAAATTTTAATTTAATCCCTTTAAAATCATGTGATTAATCTTGACTGTCCGATCTTAGATCAAATGGTCGACATGAAACTGCCGCATTGGATGATTTAACTAGCGAATGCCATAGTGCCATGTGGAAAGCACTTCCACATCTGCATCCGCATGGCACTGATGATTTAAATGGTTAATTAAGGTTTTAAAAATTTAATTAAATGGACAAAACTTCAAAAAAATCATAACTAATAGTACAAAAATCTAAAAATTGCAAATAAACCAGTTTTGGAAATGTTAGATAGAAGGGAATTTAAGAAAATAAAGTCCTTAATTAATTCCCAAAGAAAAGTGCTTAATTAAGGTTTCAAGCTTAGGCTAATTACTTTAATTAATGCCAAATTATTTGGCTAATTAATTCCAAATTTGGTGGGATGATTCTATGAGATGTTTTATGCCTCCCATAATTTTAGTGGAATTTCAACCCTAATCACCCTCTTTAATTGATTAAATGAAAATTAAATTGGTGAATAGTAAAACAAATTACCATTAATTCATCAATGTGAACAGTGGAGATAATGAGGAGAAATAATTAGGCCCCTTTCCTAATTATTTTTCCAAGTATATTTTCTTAAGAGGGTTACTAAACATTTTTAATAATTAGGAAATAATTAGGAAAATTATTAATAAAATAAAAATCAAAATTAAGAATTAGTTCAAGTAAGTCAAATATAATCCATTAATTTTCCCTTTATGTGTTTAATAACATAAAGCATTAAAGAAATTATGATTATCCTATTGGTGTGGAAAAATCATAAGAGTATTTAACATAGATTCTTTTCTTTTTTAATCTAATTAACTCTTAAGCATGAGCATAATTGCATTAGACTCCTTTAGGTGCATTACAAATTTTATTTTTCTAAAAGCATATCATTGAAGGCTCATGATCAAGTAGTTAATTAAAATTAAAAAGTTTATGGAAGGGTAATTAAGTTGATATGCTTAATGGATTAAACTTAATCAACTCATAAAATCTATTTAATTTCTTTCTTTAAATATACTAACTCACTGACGTGGGATGGGGTAAATAGTAAATATCATTTCTCCTATTTAGGTTTTAACAACTTAAACATTAAAATCAAATCTTATAAAATTTGGTTAGTGTTAAGTAGTGTTTATTTGACTTGATTGTCCTTAGGACTTAATGTAATTGAGTATGTTACTTCTATTCAATTATTATAAATGTGCATGCCATTTGTTTCATATGTTCATGTTTCAAAAAAATAGAGAATTAAAAGTCTATGATTGCATTTAAGTTGCATGTGTTGGATAGATGTTATTATATAGTGTGACTATTATTACTAATAAATCTCAAATTAATTTTGAAACCATAAGCTAATAACAAATAAAAATGTGTGAAGTTTAAGTTAATGTTGGCTATAAATACTTAATAAAGTTTCTATTTATTTATAACAAATAGATAGTAAAGAATTCTTTTATCGTTATGTTTCATGTGTATGTTTACATATATTTTAATTGACAAGTATATAGTCTGGACCTCCCGAAAACACATGGCTTTAAGTAGACCCAAGGAGGTCTTAGATAATCATACTTCCTTAGTTTAGCAACAACATGCACTTGCTTAATTTCATCTATTTGTATACATGCGTTAATATTCAAGATAAAACTTTGCTTTTCATGTCATTAAACTTTATATGAATAGAGAATTTTTTTTTACATAACCCTTGCATGATTTTATTCCTATGCTTATGGATATGTTCACATATATTTTAATTGATAAGTGGATAGTTTGGACATCCTGGGAACACGAGGCTTTAAGTAGTCCTAAGGATGTCTTAGATAATCTCACTTCCCTTGTTTAACAACATCACATACTTGCTTAAATTTTGACTACATGTTTGCATATGCTTAGCTATGAAATGAAATCTTTCTTTTCTATCAATTCATGCATTAATGATCATCAAGTGTGCAAAATATGAGTATGTATTATATGTACAAATATGTATATTAAATCAAATATTAAGAACAAAGAAGAAAATAAAAGAAAAATGAAAGAGTGTGTATATTATTGATAATGAAAAGAAGTAGTGGAATGTTACTCATGTGATAGTGACTCAATTTCTTTAATCCTAAGATGCCTTTTATGTTTGAATGACATTTCATAAAATTAATCTAAACTTAGGCTTAATAAAATGTTCATAAATACCACTAAGGAAACTAAAGCCATGATAATATACCTTTAGAAAAAAACATAGGATAGGGATAAAGAGGGAAAACCTTTTTCTCCTCTTTATAATAATTAGGTGTTAAGTAGATATTAAATATAAAATGTAAATTAAAATCAATCAATTTACTAAAAGATTTGTAGTGAAACCACCCCTAAAGATTAATTTAAATAATTCTAAAACTTTAGATAATCATACTTTTAAAGCCTAAATAAGACACACCACAGTAAACTTTAGCACACGCATTAGGATGCTAGGTCACTGATTTTAGTATTAGGTTAGGCAGTGCATATTATGGTGATGTGTTTTATTTTATGATGTAATCTTTTTAGACTGATTGATAGGATAATTTTTGTGTAGATTGGATGTTAGGTCGTACCCTAATGATATTTTATGCATGGGATTGTGCTAAAGGGGCCACTGTAATAATAAATAAATATAAATGTTCTTGCTTGCAGGTGGTGCTTATGCCTCTGAGCTTAATCCAATCAGCATAGGTGGGCTTGGCTACCCAAGTGTAGGGTACTATGTCTAAATATGTAAAATATAATTATTTGGCTTTATGTTTGATTAACTAACATGTATTTTGCTGGTGAAGTTAGATTTGATTTTTTTTTATATAAATATGTAATTTTTAAAATAGGAATAGGATTAGTGTTATGGGATTTAGGATAAGCAGTGGCTAGAAGGAAAAGACCTAGGAGGCCCTATGAAGATTGGAGCAAATAGATCTAAAGAAGAAAAGAAAGAACAAGGATTGAAGACCCCCATAACATTCATTTCATTTGTAAAATTCAATTGTAATCCACGTTGTATAATAGTAGAGATCAGCTACCCAATTTCTTTTCTTTTTTGGGGTGTAAGACAGTACCCGACTGCAATACCTTTTTATTATTTTATGAAATTCCAATGTTTGATTATTGTGTTTGGTTTATGTAATATGAAATGGCATGCTTTTCATAGGTTTCTTAAAGTATGATGATTTGATCTATGGCCTAGATGTAGTAGGCTCTTTAGAATAAAATTAAATTTTTTATCATTACTAAATAACTCATAACTAAATTTTAATACAACTCATAACCTCATTTTAAAGCCAAGGTTCTTAACCAAGATAATAAAATATTTAGCAAACCCTTAGCTAAATGTTGTATGTTATCACAGCATGCATATCATATTGTGCCACTCTTGAATAGGGTGGGTCTCCACTCTTGCATGATAGGGAATATACTTGACTTTAGAGAGCAATCCTTTATAACGGAGAAGACCTCTTCTAATTGATTTAGCCTATAACTTAATTTCATCATGCATATAGGCATAATTATTCTAAGCCTTGGGACAAAATGAATGTGTCAAAATAATTAAAAATTTGTAAATTTTTAACATTAGTCTAAGTTATGTTTGCATGCCAAATATTATCTACTCTCTTAGGGAGTGAGTATAGGATTCTAGCTTCCTTCTTAACTAAATAATAGAGTAGCTATCTTGCATTTATATAAGTTTGACCTACATGGTTTTAAAGCATAGGAGGTGCTAGTTGGGAGCCACTCAAGATGGTTGTAAGTCCAGAAGAGTCGGGATGTGTATATTCTCTTTTATGGAGGCAAACCACTATATCGCATCCTGATTAGACTTAGGTCATGCTTCTAGCTTTCTAAAGCATTTTATATATAAGTTTTGGGGCTACATTTTTTTTTTTAGGCTATGAGTATAAGTCCTCACCTCTTAGAGGTTTTCACAATCTTGTGTTGTTGGACTATAAGTCCTAGCATTCTAATGAGATTCCAATCTAAACAAAAAATAAAATTTCTCTTTTAAAAATATAAAGCCTCATTATAGAGCAAATTGAAGTGCTCACTAGGCTTCTTAATATCATGGGTGCTTCCTATTTATTATTGTTTTTTGGAGTCTGTAATTAAGTTTTTTTATTTGAACTTTCCCACTTATTTTTAAAAAATACCTAATTCTTTGATAGTCTAGCTTTGAAGTCTTTAGAAATACTTATCGATAACTTTAATCAAGAGTGTTCTTTGGAAATTTCCATTTTCTAAGATGTAATTAACTATGGAAGCTTACTTCCATAGGGAACTAAAGAACCAGGCATAAAAAAATACTACTTTACTTTTCCATGTAAAGTATGGGAAAGATCTCTGGTATATATGTAGACCCATATGCCTTATGAGTCCTTATTAGGTGATTAGGTCCATTGTAGGGTGATGTTTCTATCTTTCGATAATACATCACACCTTAATGTCACACCTGATCATATCAATAAGTATCACATAAGATCTCTGTGGTGTCCCTACGTCTCTAAATTAAACATCATAGATGATTGTTATAGAGCTTATATTTCATTAGGCTTTTTAAGGACTCAAATTTTCTATCCCAACTAATCAAATCAAAACTAAAAATTAATTATAACTGACGACCTCATCTTAAATCCTATGAATTAATCATCTAAAAGATTTAGAAACCATTTGGCTTATGATGGATGTATAATACCATTCATGCATACTTATCTCCTACCTTAAATGTAGGGAATTTTCTTTCATTGCATGCTAAATGGGAGTGTAGTTACATTGTCAACAACCCACTTTAGTGAAAAAGCATAATTTACATGGATTTGCTCATAACTCTACTTCATCATGCATATAGGAATACCTCCCTACCCAACTCAAGTCAAATTGATGAGTCAAAAATGAATAAAATGCATAATTTTTATTGTACTAGATTAGAATATGATTTCATGTTTGTCATAATCTAAGCACTTAAGAAATTAGTTTAGTCTCTTAGGTTTTTCCATCTTAATAAATAATAACTTCTCCATCATGCATTCATGAGACATGGTTCTAACTCATAGGAGGTGCTAGCTGGCACCCCTTCCAAGTAGCTATATGTCTAAAAGAGCTGGGATGGATTTGTTCCCCCTAGCATCAATGAATCCACATATCTCATTTTCCTCTCATTTGGCTTTAGCTTGTGTTGGAGAACTTTAGCAATAGGATCAGAGGTAACCTATTTCTCCTTTGTTATGGGTATGAATCCTCACCTCTAAGGCACTTTCACAAACTTATATTGTGGGAATATAAGTCCTAACTTTCTAATAAAATATCAACTCAAATGATAATAATTTTTAATTTCAAAATGTAAAGCCTCTCCATAAGATAAATTGAATTGCTAACTAGGTTTCCTAGTATCTTGAGCTCTTTCTTTCTTATCATCCTTTGGATTCTATTAAGAACTCTTCCTATTTAAGCTCTCCCACTTGATTTTTAATAATCATCAATCCTTTAATATCATGCTTTAAAATTCTTAGAGATGTTAGCCAATAACTTTAATCAAGGGTTTTCTTAGGATATTCATATCCTCTATGATGTAATTAACTATGGGGCTTGCCCCTATATGGAACTTAAGAACCGGACTTAAAATAAATCTTACCTTACTTTATCCATATATAGTAGAGGAAAAATTTTTAGTATGCATAGACCTATCAACTTGAAGAGATTTTATTAGGTGGTTGTGTCCATCATTGTTGACCTCATTTTTTGGATGAGGTTAGCATCAATTATAAAATTAATAATTAGGACATCTAATCTTAAATTAGTAACCTCCTAATTAAGTACTTAGAACACTACACCTAGTGATCTAGTGTATCCTCCTTGGGTTTGATCAAACCTTTTAGGTTGATTCAACCCAAATTCCAAATTTGAACTAAATAAAATAAATTCAAATTAAATCAAAATGAATGAATCTAATACTAATCAATATCAATGGTCAACCATTTTGACATGGGTTTCACTTAGGTGGGTCCCACCAAGTAAAAGTCAACCCACCAAAATTTGACAAAATGAAATTATTTCAAATGCTTCAAATGATAAAATAAACATGTTTTTTTTATGAATCTAAAGAAATTTAAATTTATCTAGGCCTTACTTAGGTTAATTAGACTACTTAGTCTAAATGAACCCAAATGGGTCCTATTGGGTTCTAACCCAAATCAAATTAAAATCAAATCAATTTGATTGATCAAAATCATTTGGAAATGATAATGAAATGTAATTCAACCCATCATTGGGTCTAACTTGGTCAAATTAGTCATTTGAAACAAATGAACCCAAGCTTAACTCATTAAACCCACTTTGGGTAAAATGGGTTCAAATTGAAGTAAAATTTTAATCAAATGAAATCAATCACTCTAAATCATCTCACACATGTGGTTAGAGATGATTGGAGTCCAAACACAATGTAATTGAGTCAAATGGGTCATTTGAACTCAATTGAAATCAAACTTAACCCATTTAAGCCTAAATGGGTTGAAATGAAATGAAATCTAAAATTAATTCAAATCCTAAATGAATTAATTAAATAAAACTTACTAAATCATCCATTAAAGTTGATTGAACTCAAAATTAAATTTATTAAATCAAAATCAAACACTTTGCATCCAAATGCTTCAATTGGCTTCAAATGTCCAATCCAATTTAACTGGATTTGCATTTAACTTAAACTCACATTGGGTTTTATTTGGGAAGCCACACACTAGCCTAAGGGTTATGGTGGTGATGCCAAAAGTCATAAGTGGAGCCAAAGGGGAGATGAGTTGAAGTTTTGACCAAGTAAAGATGCTTGGTGGATTCTTCCCCCTCCTTTCATCTAAAATTCTTTGGATGTTATCCAAGCAACCTTTGACCACCTCTTGGAGGATAATTCCAAGGTGTGGAATGAAGTGGCCAGCTCCTAAGCAAAGAAGGACTTGGTCTCCTCCATGAGGGAAACCAAGAGTGCAAAAGAGAGTCCAAGGGGTCTAGTTCTCAGCCAAGGGAGGAAAGGGGAAGAAATGAATTCCTCCCCTCAAACTTCTTATCCCAAGATACTTACAAGGCCAAGGGGGACTAAATCCACCCTCTGGCCAAGCTTACTATTGTCGATGGCTGGAATCCAGCCATCCAAAAGCTCAAATATATGGCTCTTGACCATGTATGGAAAGAGGGGAGAGAGGTCATTTCCTCTCCCTCCTTTCATCCCAAAACATCCACAAAGTGAAGAGAAGATGAAGGAGACCATTCCCCCGACCTCTCTTAGCCGGCAAACTAGAGTTTTGCCAAATTCGATAGCTAAACGTTCAACCTCCAATGGCAAAATGATAGAGAGTGTGTTTCATTTAAAACTGAATGTTCTAATGCATTCTAGAGCTCAAGACAATCTCAAATGAATCCTCACCGAGGCTCGCCTCCACCGATGAACTGGAAAATGGTCAAACCCGATGGAAAATGGCCGCACGTTGGTCTCGAGGGCATTTTGTAGAAAGGCAAGCCACCAAATCACATCCATGGCTTCATTGCATCGAGCCAAAGGTGTTTAAGTTGATCTTGCCACTAGAGATCACTGGAGTTCAGGTATGCCACACAACCAACCTATATAACATTCAATTTTGGTCATTTTTCAAGAGAATTTGATGCACATGAGGATCAAACTATATAGATTGATTGCAAATTGATCCTTGATCATTTTGGCAATCAAAATCATGTCAAAATTGGTCTTGGATCACCAAAAAGTTATTAAATTCGATGGACAGTGTTTGTTTCTCATCAGAGACAAATGGAGAGAGATCATCACTGTCCATTCCATCTATCTGGAATGGATGATCGAGATCTAACTGCATGATTTGATTAAACTCTTTAAGAAAATCATAGAATGAATTAGGACCATCCGATCTTTGATAGGGCAATCGAGATCCATCCCATCTGTCACCGCTTTTGGTGTAGCTGCCAAGTGGATTCTGCATGGCCTAGTGGCATCGTCCCATAAAGCAATGGCGCCATGATGGCATCGCTACTTTATAATGGTAATTAGCATTTTAATTAATTAAAAAATTAAGGAAAAATTAGAAAATTAAAAAAATCATAGAAAATAAAATATAAATCCATAAAATGCAAATGATGCCTTTATGGATTCATCCCAATGAGTAGAATCTTAGAAACCAAAATTCCCCAATTAATTTTGGATAAATTTGGCTTTAAATGAAATTAATTAAACTCAAATTAATCACAAACCACTAATCCAATTGAAATGAAACTTTGGGGAACTAAAATTGAGGTTAAAATGGACCTTACAAAAACATTTCATGAATTATTGATAAGTAATTCAAGGAATATCAAATTTGAAACTCTTAGCTTCAATTTTAGTTAAATAAATTAAAATTAAATGAAATAAATCTCTTTAAAACAACTTAACAATCATCAATGAACTTAAATGCACCAATGAAACTGATTAAAACTTAATAAATCACAAAATGGCTTAATTTGGTAATTAAGTTAATTAATTAATCAAATAATTAACTAGAACTTAGGAAAATCATAATAAATCAACCAACTTTCCAAAAATTATGAATGAACCCTCTATGGATGCATTTTTCAAAGAGGAATAAAAAACATTCCTAATTAATCTGCATTAAATTAGGCTTAATTTACATTTTAATGAAATAATTCAAACCTTAATTACACCCTAATTATGCATATGATTAAAATGAAACTTTGAAAATATGAAATTGGCATGAAACCCACTTGCCATAAAAATTTAAAACCCAATTGGCCTTCGGATTAGGAATTGTTGAATTTCTAAATCTCTAGGTCAATATAAATCCATTAATTAATAAATAAATAATTCTAAATTCATAAAATTGGTTTGAAACATCTTCATTATAATTAAAATATTTCAAGATAATTCTCTAACATCCTAAATCAAAGAAGTTGAACACTTACACACTTAAGGGCTAATGAAATTAATAATTAATGTTAAGATTAATTATACCTAAGGTTAAAGAACTCATAATCAAAAAATCAATGAAATCCTAATCCATAATCAATGTAACCTAAGAATGGATTAAAACATTAACCTAAGTGTCTTAGGTTAACATAATTCTAACCAAATGAAATGAACAAGAATTCAATAAACATAAACACAATTCAAACTAAACATTAATGAAAACAAATGTTAAACCAATTTAAACCAAATCAAATCAAATTAAAAATTAATCAAATCAGAAGAGTTAATCAAATCAAAGAATGAAATGATGAATTAAATTTCAAAAGAATTGATACATTAGTTCAAAGTGAACTCAAACCCAAATCATCTAAATGAATATTAAAAGATTAATTAAGATACTTTAGGATCTTAGTTACGCCTTTGGGATGAATCTTCACCTTAAGATGATAGTTTCATTTCATTAGGCGTTAGGATGTTGAACAGAATGGGTTCCAGCCAATAGTGGAATCTATTCTGCTCTCCATTCTTGAAAACCAAAACTTCACTTTAACAAAATAAAAGTGAACTTGAAAATGAAAACAAAATCATTAAATCATTTTAATTGAAACCATCAAAAGGTAAATCAAATAAACTCAAAATCCAAATTGAAACTAGAACTAAAATGGCCTAGCAAAGTCTTGCCACACATGTTTAGTCTCTTAATGCACTAGATAATTAAGTCACGGAACCTAGACTTATGTTAGGGTTTTATGATTTTTTTATGATACTCTATGTTGTGATATGATGTGCTTTTCATGTCTTTATTGTGTACTACTTTAGACTACGTGTCTAGGATTGTTTGGATGTTAGATTGGATAATAGAATGTTCTTGTTAGAACAAACATTATTTTTTGCTTCGGGGGAGGGGGTATGCTAGAAAGGACTACTATCATAAATAAATAAATGAATACTATTTTCTTGTAGCTGCACTTAAGTTCTTAAGCATAGCCTAATAGGACATGTGGCTTGGAAAGAAACTAATCCTAAGCCAGTTTGTTTATGAAATATAACTGTTGTGTGCTATTTATACTTTCATGACATCTATTTTGCAGGGCTTAGAATTTATTTTTGATTTTAAAATGTAAATTTGAGCATAAGATTAGGTTAGGATCTATGGGGTCTAGGATAAGG
Organism: Cymbidium sinense; assembly: GCA_021442155.1. Lineage (NCBI taxonomy): Eukaryota > Viridiplantae > Streptophyta > Magnoliopsida > Asparagales > Orchidaceae > Cymbidium > Cymbidium sinense. Next base: position 60,081,267 of record CM038226.1, on the reverse strand, counting down.
ATGAACTGACCCTACCAATAGATAGTTGTAGTGGTCCCCAATGAAGCCCAATGGAGGTCCTTGAAGAAGGAGATGATCTTGGAAAGAAGCCCCACAAATATAGACTTGTAGTTCTAGGCCGAGCTATATAAGGGCAGAGCTCGGCTACCTATTTTTTTTCTTTTGGGGTGTATAGTGGTACTCGGCTGCATTAGCCTTTCTTTTAATTAAATTGGCTTGATTTATTTTGGGCACACGATAGAATCAACCTACTTTTCTAGGTTTCTTTTTATGATGTGCTTTTTATGATGAATGCCTAGACGTAGGCTCATAAGAAAAAAAAAATGAAATTTTCTACCCAACTTAAATCTAATCAACTGAAGCAAAAATAAAAAAACCTTAAAACTTAATATAAATTAAAGGCTTAGGGAAAACCTAAAATTAATTAGAAACAACTAGCTCTTGAAAATCATGCAATCATATTGCACTAACTTTTGAATTAGGTACTTCACCTATTACACATAAGGGGCATCTAACTTATGAGGATGATCATCTTCCTGGGAAAGTCTGCCATCTCTTATTGATTTGGACCATAACCAATTTTAATTGCATGGCATTTAGCCATACAAATGCATACCCAAAACCATAATTGAATCATGAGTCAAAATGCTAGAAAATGTGCATTAGTTAGGTGCATTTCATACCTTATATGACCTTTAGTATTAGGGAGTGAGTCTAGGTTCTTAAATTCCTTTTCTAAAAGACAATAGCCTAGCCATCTTGTATACATGAGACTTGGTATCATGAATTTAAAATGCACTTAAGTGGTGTTAACTAGTAACTCGTTTTAGGAGGGTTATAAGTCTAGAAGAGTTAGGGATACGTTTGTTCCCTTCAATGAGAGAATAGTTGTTAATCCCCAAAATAAAACTAGTTTGAGCATCTGACTTGAGTCAGAAGCACATATAGATTTAGATCTTGAAGCATCCTCCTTGGAGTAAGTCTTCAACCCTAGGCATTTCTACACTCTTGTGCTGCTGGAATATATGCTTTATATTTCTAATAAAATGTCAAATCAAAGTATAAATTAAATTCTAAAATTCAATGCCCAATGATAGGATAGTTGAAATTCCTACTAGGCATCCTAGTATCAATGAGCATTTCCTTCTTAATCTTATTTGGCTTCCAAAAAGAACTCTTTTCACTTTGGATCATTCCTAATTGAAATTCCAAAATGTCATTCCTTTGAAAACCAACTTAAAAATCCATAGAAATAATAACGTATTTCTTTAATCAAGAGTATTCTAGGAAGAGAGCCATCTTCCTAAGATGTAATAAACTATAGGGGCTTACCCTTATAGAAAACCATGAACCTAGTTTAAATTAAACTCTGCTCTACTTTCCATGTAATTCAATGGAAAACTCTCTTGTACATGAATAACCCATTAGTTTTAGGAGTCTTTTATTAAATGATTGATTCCATTAAAGGATAACATGTTTATCTTTCAAGATAATATGTTTATTTCTTAATAATGCCTTTGATCATCAAGAAATTTCTAAACTTTATGTGGTGTCATAAAGTTTCTTCATAATTGTAGAGTGATATTTCTACCATTCGAGATAGTATATCATTTCTTGATGTCATACTTGATCATTTCAAAAGTACACTCTAATATCTATGTGGTGTCCTCACATCAATTTTAAACACCACAGTATATTCTATGATTATCTTATTAAGAGTTTTGTCATTGTATGTACTATCATTGGAGACCTAATATAGAGGATAGCATTTTCCCACTTCCACTCACCCATGTTCGCAGCTGACTCCTATTCCACTAGACATGGGAAAGTACATCTGCCATTCCAACTTATCATGGTGTGATTATTTTATATGAACCAGTTGAAATATGATAACATGTGTTAAGTGTCTATGTGTATATATATTGTGCGTGTGTGTGTGTGTGTGTGCATGCGTGCATGTGTTTGTGAGTTTATGTGTGATGAAGAAAGCAAAATACCTTTGTCTAGGATGGGTGTATGAGTTTTGTTATGTATAGAGTACCAACCCTTATGTGTACTATTTTGTATGCTTTTAATGAGAAAATATGTTTTACTCTTTTGATTATATGATTAAGAGAGTAAGAAACTTAAGTATGGGGTGGGTGTACTATGTTTGTTATGTATAGGGTATCACTGCTGATGAATACTCTTACGTATGCTTTTGATAAGAAAATATATGCATTATTTCTCTAAAATGTATGCTTCACTTTCCTGAGATATTTTAGACATTAATCACATAATTTTGAATTGGTTAATTCATGATATACACCTCTGTTGTTAAAAGTTCCACAAATTTTGTTACATCTTCATCTTCTTCTAAGTAAGAAACACAAATGATAATCATATAAAAGAAAGATTTTTTATGGAAACTTCTCAATATCTACTAATCAAAATTTTCCAAAAAAAAAAAATTAAAAAAAAAAAATTAAAAAAAAAAAAAAAAACTAATCAAAATTTTCCAAAATTTTACTTAAAATCGAATCCTTGTTCGATTATTAAAGTTGGGAGTTGTTGATAAATCTTTCCATAAGTTTATGATGACACCCCTAATAGTGAACAACTCAAATTGACCATAATCAAAACACACCATCTAAGCCCAAACAATGAAATAATTTGCATTCACCTATAAAGGTGAATATATCAAAATACTAGGTTTCCTTTTAATAGCATCTTGTTTATTAAAACTCATTTATTATTCAGGGAGATTATTCAATACTTGAATGGTGTTCAATTCTTATGTAACCATGGTTTTTCTTAAAGGTGAGTCCAAATTACCAAGACTCACTCACTACCAAGTAATATTTATATAAAACCTTGAAGTTAATCAACCTTATCTCTCATACAACAACATCACTATCTAGCCATGTATTCATAAGGGCCAAAGGTTTTTTTTATTGAAACTTCTCAATATCTACTAATCAAAAATTTCCAAAATTTTACTTAAAATCAAATCCTTATTCGAATATTAAAGTTGGGAGTTGCTGATAAATCTTTCTATAAGTTTATTATGACACCCCTAATAGTGAACAACTCAAATTGACCATAATAAAAAAACACCATCTAAGCCCAAACAATGAAATAATTTACATTCACCTATAGAGGTGAATATATCAAAATACTAGTTTTCCTTTTAATAGCATCTTGTTTATTAAAACTCATTTATTATTCAGGGAGATTATTCAATACTTGAATGGTGTTCAATTCTTATGTAACCATGGTTATTCTTAAAGGTGAGTCCAAATTACCAAGACTCACTCACTATCAAGTAATATTTATATAAAACCTTGAAGTTAATCAACCTTATCTCTCGTACAACAACATCATTATCTAGCCATGTATTCATAAAGGCCAAAGGTTTTTTTTTATGGAAACTTCTCAATATCTACTAATCAAAAATTTCCAAAATTTTACTTAAAATCAAATCCTTGTTCGAATATTAAAGTTGGGAGTTGCTGATAAATCTTTCCATAAGTTTATGATGACACCCCTAATAGTGAACAACTCAAATTGACCATAATCAAAACACACCATCTAAGCCCAAACAATGAAATAATTTACATTCACCTATAGAGGTGAATATATCAAAATACTAGTTTTTCTTTAAATAGCATCTTGTTTATTAAAAATCATTTATTATTCAGGGAGATTATTCAATACTTGAATGGTGTTCAATTCTTTTGTAACCATGGTTATACTTAAAGGTGAGTCCAAATTACCAAGCCTCACTCACTATCAAGTAATATTTATATAAAACCTTGAAGTTAATCAACCTTATCTCTCGTACAACAACATCACTATCTAGCCATTTATTCATAAGGGCCAAACTTTTGGTGCACACCACACAAATATGGTCTAACATGCCCTTAACCAATCTGTAATAACATTAAATATAGAATGGGGAACAGTTGGAGAAATTTCTTCTCTCAATTCACTTTATGATTGGAATTATGACTTTTTAAGGTTTATCATCTACCCTCTTTTTATTAGAAAATAAAATATGTGTCAAGTAAGGTTGCACTATACAACCTCATTCACAGCCAAGGTATATGAGGTTACTGTGAACCTTAAATGGTTTTTAATGTAATCCTTTAATTGTAGGGTTTAGATCTGATTAAAGATCAAGAAGTTACTTTGACACCTCATATGGTTTGTAACTTTTTTTTGTAGAACCTAGGTCACCATAACACACTTCCCTAGTTGTCATGCAATTATGTCTAAGTCATCAAAACTTATTCATTACATCATAACATACTTGATGAGTATGTCATAATATCATTGATACTATGTAGCTTCATTCCTTGGTTAGGTACTTAAGAGGGTCTAAGCTTTTATGAGTTCATAAAAAGGAGCTTACTATGATGTCCCATGTAGTTCGTAATATCACCTCAACATGGGTTTAGGTCACCAAGAACCAAAGAAAGGGTTGTGTTAACTTCTATGATGGTTTATAGCTTAACCTACATGGTGTAACTTGAACCCATGCATGTTCTTTGTATGAGTCATCAATTGTTACTCGTTCTTATTCTAGTCATGTGGATACACATCTACTTAATTCATACATGAATACAACATACAACATACAACTGGCTTATAAGTCTCACAACGCAAAGTCACCATACACTATCATCACCAAAATCAAATGTACCTAGTGTCTGTTTTCTTTTTCCTAATATGTTCTATTGGATCAAATCACATGATCAAGAGGGGGGTATTCTTCATGAAGCTTCCTTATGGGTATGCTTTCAATGTGAGCTTAAATTTTTATAATATAGTGTTTTTCCTTTATCCACCAATGTATAATTAGGGCAATTATATATCTACATTGGTGGTTTGATTGTCAATATCAAGTTTTAAATCTAGTATTTCCCACTAGTCCATGCAATTAGGATCATGTGCTAAATTGGATTTCATTCTCAACTTTGTTAGATGAGCAAGACCAAGGAGATTCATGCAACAACTTCTATTTCACTTTAATAATAAGGTAGGAGTTGAATTCTTAATTGAAACATTAAAGAAAAAAATTTGGAGATTGACTATTGGAAAGTAGATCTTTTAATTTGATTGAGACCCGCATACCTAGAGATGACCTATAGATATGATTAAATATAGTTCTAGAAATTTTAGAGTCCTAGAATGATAGGATAGGTGTACATGCTCAAGCTGATAATGTTATGATGCTACCTTTGGTCCATAGATTGAGTTCTATAGAAATATTTTATGCTCATGCAAGGGTTTTCTTACTGAAAGAATAGTACTAATAAGGTCCTCGCATGTGGCATCATATTTTATGGGTTTGGCTCCTTTTTGGTATGTAAGTTTATTAAATGTGCTATCATAAAAACATGCATATGCCCTGTAAGTGTTTTAAATGCATTAGAAGATTTATAATCTCAATGTAGTGTTGAAAGGTTGAATCAAAAGGTTCAAGTTTTCCTCATTCTGAACTTGCTTAGCATCAATAAACATTAGTGATGATGGATAATTAATTTTCTAGTTTAGCATGGTAACAAGGAGATTGGTCCAACATACCTATAGATGTTGTTTAAAAGATCTAGTGATTTGGGCCCACATTATAAAAAGTCATCCCACATAGTGAGTGAAAACTTTAGCCCTTATGAGCTACGAATTAGTGCTTGGTCATTAAGCTAAATGACCATAAGAATATGGTTAGTTTCCTAAAGATGATAATTTGATTAAGTTATCTATTAATCAATTAAGGATTTCTAGTTATGAATCACTTAGAGGAGACCAGGACTAAAAATACTCTTAGATGTTCCACCAACTAGAAATTTCCTTGTTAAGAATCTATTGGTTGAGTTCAGTTGAGTTCAGTCATCAAAACTCATGAAATAAATAAAAATATATACAGCTTCTTTCAACATTTATGGCATATCTTATTCATTTACCATAAATGGTCTTTATTGACATAAAAAATGTCAACATAATTGAACTTATAATCCATTAGATGCATCTAACACAATAAATCTAATCATCTCATTAGGCTAATTTTAGTAAGCATTAGGAGGAGTCCATGTAAAAGGGTCTTCTATTAAATCTTTCCTACAACATTAGTCTAAGTCTAATTATTCCTTAGGTTAACTTCTTTCATTGTTTTGGTTTAATCATTCCCTAGTAGATATAAGTGTTTAATCTACATAATCAAATCCATCCCCATGATCTAACTACTCTAGCAAAATGTCATGAAATTCTATGGTTCATTTGCCCAACCTCAAAAATATCTTATGGGACTTAACCGTGGGTTGAGATAAAGGAAGCCTATCTATTCTCACCCTATATCTAAACACATAAGTTGTATCTTTGTCTATCAACCATTTGAACGTTAGTGATCAATTTTAATTATAAAACATTTCTCTTGGAAGATTAAAATTGTAACCATCAATTCGTAGATATCCTTGTTGAATGAGCCTCTCGATCTCTTCTTTGAGTTGTTTACACACCTCAGTAGTATGTCCATGACTTCGATGGAAGTGACAATATTACTCCTGATTTCATGAATTTGGTTTTAGCGGATGTGGCCACTTGATGGCCTCTTCATCTTGAATGGCCACCATCAAGATGTTAACACAAGATGTGTTTCGTGGTGTGTATTCCTTTTCTAGTCATAGTTCATGTCGTTGATGGGAGGGCCATGGAGGGAGATCATGACTATCTTGCTTCTTTTGATGGGATTACCAATCTGTTTTCCCTGGACCACTCTTTCATTTTTCTTGTAGATTGTTCGAATTATTTATGATGGACATTAATAACCTCATCAGCAGAAATTTGCACTTCCATACCGTGAACCAAGTCATCATATGAGTGGACCGTATCTTGCATTAGTGACGAGTAGAAAGGCCTAGGATGGAGCCCTCCAAGGAAAACTCCTCTTAATTGTTCAATGTCTACTTCTAGTATTTGGTGAGCCTCTAAGGAGAACATCTAGAAGTACTCTTTAAGTGATTCACCCTCATTTTGACGAATGCTTGAGAGATGAGAGGAATCTTTAATGATCCTCTGATTTGCAATGAATTGTTCTACAAAAATCTTGGTGAGTTCGTCAAAAGTATAGATGGATCCCCTTGGAAGGGAGTAGAACCAAGTGCAAGCCTGACCCTTAAGGGTGATTGGAAAGACCTAACAAAGTAGTGTGTCAGGAGCTCATTGGATTTACATGATGGTCCTGTATTGGTCGATGTGTTCATATAGGTCAGTTGCCCCATCATAAAAGTCGATGCTCAGAAGCTTGAACCCTATACGAATAGGATGTTGAAGAATAGCTTTGATTAAAGGTGAAGACTCCTGATAGCCGCGATGAGAGGGAATATGATTTTCATTTTTAAAGTGGAATTCTTCTTGCACTAAGCATTATAATTTTGCACGTATAATATGATGGGTGGAATCAACAAGATGAGAACGCACCAAGCTACCAGCAATAATTGGTGGATTAGCAGTCAGTTAAGTTGCAAGTGATAGATGAGTAGAACTAGCGGTGTCAAGGAGGTTAGCATCACAGTCTAGAAGCGGAGGAACTTCATCCTGATGGCAAGAAGGTCTCGTATTAGTATTTTGAGCTCCCCTAGCTAACTATCGATCTTGAGAGATGTGTTTGTCACAGTAGTGGCTGTCGTGTTTCTCATAAAAGTTAGATTATCTCATTTTAAGACTCTTCCATTCGGCGCACACGATCTTCTAGAGAGATTACTTTTGCACCTTCCCCGATAGGGTCATGCCTATTAGGGGGAAGTAAGGTAGAAGCTTGGTGTCCTTGGTTTAAGGATTGGTTTCGAGAGTGACAGGAGTTGGAGCAAGAGGCTCCATTTTGCGAGTATTTTGCTTGTTGGCCATAATATAGGTGTTCACAGAGATTGTGATTGTAGGGTTTGCTTCCTATAGACGACACTAAATTATTGCGTGCTAGAAAACCAGTTGCGATAGAATACAAGTTTATGCCTTAATTTTATTGTGAAATCCAACACACACATAGATATTTGAAGAATGAATAAGAAACTCTAGGATTTTTACATGAAAAAACCCCTGAAGAGGGGAAAAAACCACGAGGCCTAGCCCAGTAGAAATCTTCCACTATGTATCTATTTCAGAGTACAAAGTTTTTTCGATAACGAGATTACATAATTGTATATGAGAAAGCCTGACAATGGGAATCCCATAATCAAGTAACAATAGCTATGCAGTAGTGATTAGGCTGTAATAGTTGTTGGTGGCAGTTGGTGATGGTGAACAGTGGGGGTCGACGGTCAACGATGATGGTCGGTGGCGACGAGGACCGGTGATGGTGGCTGACGGTGGCAGTCGACGGTGGTTGGCGGCCAACGACGGTGGTCGACAACTGTCAAGTGGTGGCACGATTATGCTTGGAGGATCTTTTAGCCTTAGAGCTCTCTCCTCTTTAGCTTGGGCTCCCCTCATGTGAAGAATGAGAGACTATTTATAGATTAGAGATGACATTTCTATAAATACATGCAAAATCTAAATCACCATATCGGATGGCTCAAAATGATTCCCTTGATCATCTCATGTATTTTAAGTATTTGAATGCTCAAATGAAGTCAGAATCAAGAGATCTTGGGCTTGTTAGACCCAGCTCGTCAAGACGATTGATTTGATTATAAACACTCCATATTAAGGAACTATTTAGGGATTTAACTGATATTCCAAAGTTTCCAATGATATTTTAAGTGCTTGATCTAGACTAGTTTCTTTGGGATCAGTTGACATCAAGATTCGTTTGATTCGAAATTTTAGTGTCATATCATATATATATATATATATATATATATATATATATATATATATATATATATATATATATATATATATATTATTTTGTAAATATGAAAGTTTAAGTGTTAGATATGTAAATATATAAGAATTATGATGTATGTATGTAATGCCCATTTTAAAACTATATTTGTTAAGTGGATTTTTCAGTACTTTTATTTCTAATTTTTAAAAATAAATCATATTATTTTTAAAGCAGTTAAAATAATTTTAGGATATTTTCAAAGTTTATACTTAAAATAAATATATAAGAATTCAATTTTATGCATATTTTTTTTAATTTTTTTCAAAACATATTTTCTTAATATTAATATTATTATTTATCTTAATCCACCTTCACATTCGTTTTCCTAAATATTTAATATTGAATTTATATTATTTTAATAAAATTGTACTTTTGCACCATCCACTATAATTGATGGTGACTACGATCACATTTAGGACTGCCTTGTAATTAAATTTAATTATTGTTCAAGAATTGCATGTTATTTTCAACTTGTAGTGACCATTGAAATTTTGGGGCCTTGGATTCAATTAATTATAATTTTAAACATATTCAAAACAAGAAATCACAACACAAATGTCAGCATGTTTTGATGAAAGTTGTTGAAAGTAATTCGATGGGTTTTACGATACTAAATAATTTTTATTATGATATAACTCCTCGAAAATCGGATTTGTATTCGTTTGTGTTGCAACTATTTACTTTTTTATTAGTCCTTGATTATTGTTATTATTATTGTTGTTGTTGTTCTTCTTAAAATAATTTTCTAATCCATCGTTCCAACCAACTTAATGTTAATTGATTAGATTGATTTGCAAAAAAAAAAAGAAGAAGCAAAATTCATGATAACTTTCAATCTTCCGTGATTGGAATTTACATTTGACCTTCATGATTTTTTTTTAAAAAAAAAAAAAACTTTCTGATTTTCCGATTTTTTTTCCGAATAAATAACTCTTAAGGAAAAAAAAAAAAATCTAATTTTAGCGGAATTTAAACTTATTGATTTAATAATATTTATTAAAATATTTACAAAAAAAATTTAATATTTCAATATTTTTAATAAATTCAGTTAAGAAACGAAAATTCTATTTAATTACCTTCACTTATAGCCACTACTAATTATCTGCACTATAAGCCACCACCGTCATTTCATTCATGGCCACCATCACTATTATATAAAAATAAAAATATATTTTTAAAATATATCAAATATATTTTATTTCAAAATATAAATAAATATATAATAAAAGTGATCCAAAATAACCCCTACATTATCCTATTCAGTTTTAATTCAATAAAATTTTGAGATCTTCATTTTTAGGGAATACATTTAATAGTTCATGTAAGATGAGGCTAGTTTATTTTTAATCTCAAGTTTATGCTTTAAAAAAAAAGAGAGTAGGCTTATAAAAATTTGATTCATTTAGCATGCTTGTGACTCAATTTTTATTGAGTATCAATAAATTTTAAGACATGATGGCCAAAGTTGAAAATAAATTCTTTAGAAGATAGCCTTGTCAATATCTCAGGGTTTGAATTATAGCTTAAATCATCTTATCATAAATGAAATATCATTGTTTGACTTTATTTAACTTTTAACCAAAAAATGCTATAAAATAATTCTCTTAAGTAAGAGTTTTCCTAATTACAATTCTTAAAGAACTACAGATTGGTTCAAATGCATTGTAAAAGCCTAGAAGCCTAAAGATTGGGGTAGAGGTATAAAAGCTTTTAATCTAGTCTAAGGTTCTTTGTGTAGCAGATGTCCAATAATTTTTTTTCAAAATTTGTATATTAATGTTTGAAATTATAATAGTGATAAAATCTTTGATGAATCTTTTATAGAAGGTGAATCATGGAAGCTCCTAACCTCAATAGAACATTTAACTCATGACAATCTAAGATTGCTCTAACATTAAATGGATCACGTTTGACTCAAGCTGCAGAAATAATAAATTCTAAGAATATCAACTTAATTTGTAAAAATGAAAAATTAAATCGATGTATACTTTTTTTTTTAAGGTTTCAAAGACTTATTGTAGGTGTTATAGAAGTTAACTTTTAGTAGAGCTAAAAAATAAAAAAAAATTTATCAAAATACACAATTAAGAATTTACCTATGTATGGTTTAACATATCATTCATCAATTTCATTAATGTGTAAGGATCATTTGAAAGTCTATAGATCCTATTCATAAAATCCATCAGAAGTTTTAAAAGTAGTTTTCACTCATCTCTAGTACAGCACCAAGGCTGGCCCCTCACAAGTAACTCGGACAGCCTCGAAGCCATGGCCAAATTGAATCAGGTGAGTGGTGGTCATGGTGTGTATGGCCTAATCCCATGCTTCATCCACACCTAATGGGAAAGAGAAGATAAACTTTTCGAAAGACATACTGACTGCGCTGACTGAAGACGGGAAAGGATTAGCTGTGCTGATATCTCTGCATTTGTTGAAACATAACTGAATCAGACCCTTGCTTTGATATTTGTCTTCAAATATTAACTTCTGATATTGATTTGAAATTTTGAACCCACACTTAGCAAATTTAAGTATGCTAGGTGGGGTTCATTGGAGAGATTTTAGAATGTGAGGGGCCAAATGCTCATTTAACAAATTTAAGTATGCCAAATGAGTTCAAATGTGTTTTGATTTTTGGTAATTTTTGAAAAGGGGAATTCCACTTAACAAATTTGGGCATGTTAAATGGAATTGTTTTTAAAAATGGAATATTTGTGTGTGATATTGCTTTTGAAAAGGAGAACTCCAACTTAGCACATGTGGAATATGCTAAGTGGAATTTCAATTTTGTGTCATGATTCATTTGAAAATAGAATATTCATTCAACAAACTTATGTATGTTGAATGGAGTTAACTATTTTGAAAATTGTGCTTTTTGAAAAAGGGTTTTTTATATATTTTGATTTTAATTTTTGAAAGGAACCTGCATATAACAATTGTTGATATTGTTAGATGAGGTTTGGTTATCTTTATGCCTTTTGGAAACTTCTTATGAATTTTGTGCAAATCTTTTGTCATATTAATTTTGAAAAGTGCTTTTGAAAAGTAGTATCTTGCAAAGGGTTTATTTTCTTATGTATGGGATGAACTTTTCCTCACCAAGAGGGTGGTAAAGAGGTTCTAAATTTTTAGTCATCTCCTTTCTTTGATTAATTTAATTTTATCTATTTGGGGAACCCAATAGGGATTTTAAGACTTACACGGAATGAGGTCCTAAAACCTAAAGGATGTTGGCTAACTTTGTTAAAGGATGAAATGAGCTAAGTGACAATGAAAAGAAAGATAATATCAGGCTTATATAAGATATAAGTCCACTATCGATGCTTGGAGGTAATAATTATCTACTAAAGATGGAAACAGGAACCCTCCCCATCGGAGTTGCCAAAAAAATCTATGGTATTTATTTTTGGAATATATGGGGGGGACATCACGTAGATCATAGGGATACTTATTGAAGTGATCGAGTACGACATTGAGGTATGATGTACTATCTCAAAAGATAGAGACAATACCCTTCAATGGAGCTAATCACCATTAAGAACTCTTAAGGCATGATGGGTCTTTGAATATACTAGAGATTTTTCTTCTGCTTTACATGGATGAATAAAGTAGGGTTTATATTAAATTGGGTTCTAAAGTTCCTTATGGAGGCAAGCCTCCATTGTCAATTACATCCTAAGGAAGGTGAGTTCTTTAGAAATATGCTCAATTAAAGTAGAAAATTAGGGTCTCCAATGATTTCAAGGGTAGACTATCAAAAGATTGGTTGTATTTGGAAAATTAATTAGGAAATTTCAAGGACAAGACTAATTTTTGGGATTCAAAAGGATGAACTAGAGAATTCTCATGATACTAGGAAGCTTAGAGCATTCCGATCTATCCTATAATTGGGCTTTATATATTTGGAATTGGAGAGATTTATATGTTTTGAGTTAAAATTTATTAGATTGTTAGGGCTTATAATCCAATAATGCAAGGTTGTGGAAATGCCTAAGAGGCGAGGATTTATGCTTGTAGCCTGAAAGAAATAGTAACCTCATATCCTAAATCTAGGGAGCTTTAGTAAGAGCTAAAGCATGGCCTAAATCTAAGCATAGAAGGGCATAAGATTGACCTCCCTAAGAGAGGATAAACCATCCGACTATTGGGCTTACAACCGCCTGGAGTGACCGCTAGCTAACTCCTCCCATAATTTTAAAATCATGTAGTCCAGTCATATAAAATTGTAAGATAGTTGGGCTGTCATTTAATTTGAAAGAGTCTAAAGTCCTAAACCTACTCCCTAAGAAACTAAGGCATGAGTGGTTTGAATAATGACTTAATCTAATACAAAATCTTTTTAAATTTTATTTGAATTTTGACACTTCATTTTGACAAAGGAGTTGAGATTTTTATATGCTTAAATGCATGATGAGATGAGTCATGGACCAAATCAAAAGAGAGTGAAGCTCTGTCAGTAGGGGTTGCTCTCACAAGTCAAGCAATCCCTATGCATGTAAGGACGTGGGCCCTCATTTTGCAAGAGTGATTCAAGATGTATGCATGATGTGAAACATACAACATTTAGCTAAGGGGTTTCTAAATTTTTTAATCATCTTATTTATAGTCTAAGCTTTATGGTGAGGTTATGAGTTATTTAGATTTTAATTATGAGTGATTAGTTGGGGTAAAAAATTAATTTTTCCCTAAGAGTCTAATCGCATCTAGGCCACACGTTAAAGCATCAATCATAAGAAACTATGAAAATCATGTTATTTCTAATACATAATTTAAACATAACATCAAATAATTTTATAGCTACCATAAAAGAATAATAGGCCGGTGCAGTTAGGTATTATCGTATAACCCAAAAAGAAAAGATGGGTAGCCGAGCTCTACCTTTATACAACACAGAATATGAAAGAATAATTATAATTACAAATGAGTAAATGCTATGAGGGTCTTCTTTCCTTCATTCTTCATGTTTTATATCTTTGTTTCTTCATCTGATTTGATTTGCTCCACTTTAAAGGCATCGCAGGGCACCCTAGGATAAGGCCTTCTGGCCACTGCTCATCCTAAACTCCCATAGACTAATCCTAATTTATAATGCAAAATTATAACATGAACCTAACTACACCTATAAAATAAGTGTTAGCTAAACATACATACATTCTAAGCAGTTATATTTATAATTTAGACTTGGCACCCTACACATGGGTAACCAAGCCTACCTGTCCTAGCTTGGATTAGGTTTAGGGGTTTAAGCAACCTACAAAGAGAGCATTTATATTTATTTTTAAGAATCTCCTTAAGCATAATCTCCTATAAAAAATATGATTAGGCTAAGAATGACCTAACATCCAGTCTACGAGGCATACACTCTAACATCTAGTTTACAATATTACATCACACCATGCACCATCCTAACTTAAAGCTAGAAGTGGTGACTTGGTTCTAATATAGATGTTAAGGCTTGTGCAGTATGTCTCAACTAAGCAGTAATGTTGTATTTTGTAAGTTTGGAAAGGTTTAATATAACATGAAAGGTTGGTTTCACATGAAATTTTTTAATTGATTTGAGAATTTTAATTTGTGTTTTCTTTTATTTCATATGGTTACACATAGCAACTAAGTGTTATGAAGAGAAGAAAGAGGATTGCCCTCTTTCATCCCTACCTTAAGCCACTTCTAAAGTATGTTGATTCAATTTAATTCTCTTTAGTGAATGGCATGTTACACTTTTTTAAATTAATCCTAAGTTTAAGTTCACTTTAAATAATTATATCCAATATGAAAGGCATCTTAAGATTAATCTGATTGAATTACTATCACATGACACATGTTAAATCATTCCTTTTCATCACATATAACATGCATATGATTTAATTCTAAGTGTATCTATACATACAATATGTTTTAGCACACTTAAATGATGAATGTATGTGTATGTGAAATTTATATCATTTTTTATGATTGAATTATTTAATCATATTAGTTTAAAACTATATCTAAATTCTTATACAAAAATATATAGGGATGAAATTAAATAGGTATGTGTCATTGTTAACCTGAGAAGTGAGGTAATCAAATGAACTCTTTGGGGCTAATTAAAGCCTCGTATTCTCGGGATGTCCAAAATGTACACCCATAAACATATGTAAATTTGTATGCATGAATATAAGAAAGAAAGCTCCAAATATCATGACCAACTAATTCAATTACTTAGCCAATTATGAATGCATGTATCCTTGATAAAAGAAAAGGGGTTCTAATTCCATAATTAAATACACACATGCATGTATAAAAAACATAAGCTAGTACATGCCATTATTAATCACGGAAATGAGGTCAAATGAACTTATTGGGGATACATAAAGCCTCATATTCCCGGGATGTCTAGACTAAACACTTGATTTTCTCAAATACATATGGATGTATACATAAATAAAGGAAGAAAAATCATGCAAAGATTGTATTTTATTTAATTGAACATTTATGCATATGGAGTAAAGTTCTATCCAAATTCCAATGTAGGAATGCATGTAAATGAAATCAAATAAGTACATGTAGCTGTTAACCAGGAAAATGAGATAATCAAATGACCTTCTTGGGGCTACTTAAAGTCTCGTATTCCTAGGATGTCTGGACTATATACTTATTAACATTCAAATACATGTAAAACTACATATGAATTAAGGAAAAGAAAGCTTTACTTCACATGTCTAAGCTATAAGCACATGTAAACATATGTATATGTTCATAACTACTATCACTCTAATCAATGTAATTGATTCATAAACTTTGAAAAAATAATTTGAATTTACTAGTGATAATAGCCACACATATTGTAAATTAATCCAACACATGCAAGCTACATAAAGGAAAACCATTTGATTCAATTAACTTTGAAAAGATGAATGCATGATTTCAATTGATATACAACATTTAACATGATTGGAAAGGAATAAATAAACATAAGCCCATGATTTCATTCAATCAAATTGATTCATAAGGATAATTATATCAAATAAAATTGTTTAAAATAAACCAAAGTATCTTTAATGTTATCTTTAATGTCATGTTTTTGATTTGATTTAATAATGTGAGAAGGAATTTGCTGATCCTAGTCCATTCTCATGCTTTTGAATTAATTTGGTTTAATGAAAAGTAATTAAGTTGATTTTATGGATTAATTAAATTATAATATGCATTAAATCTATTAATTAACCCTTTCCTATGTTACCTTAACATAATTATCCAAATAATTGTCAGCCAATATGATATGCAAATGAATTGAAAACTAAATTAACAATGGTACTAGGAAATGATAGGGCCTAATGCAATTAGCATTAGTTAATTATATTAAGAAACTTTATTAAGTACTCTTATGGTTTTCTCACAGATGTGGATTAACCATAATTTTCTTAATTTTCTTTAGGTTATTAAACACCTAAAGCTCTACCCTTCAATTAATTAATCAAAATAATATGTGATTGTAATTTTTTAATTTGGTTAATGAAATCATTAATTAATTAATTAAACTCTTACTTAATTGCCAAATTGATTAATTATCCTTCCAATGAAATGGGCTTAGGGAAAGATTAGGAAAGAGGTCTCAATCTAATTCTATAATTACATCCATTGTTCGACAATGATTAATGAGTCCAATTAATTATTTAGTTTACTATTCACATGATTAATTAATCCTTAATTAAATTAAGAAAGTAATTAAGGCTTAATTGGCTAATTTCCATAATTAATTAATCAATAAATCTCAAGAAAATTAGGGGAGGTAGAGGTCATCTCCTTAAACAATCTCAAGAAGTTTGGGGTTAATTAATTAGTTAATTAAGGAGTAATTATGTTAATTAAATTTTCTATTTAAACCCTAATTAATCTCTAATTAATGCTCAAAATTAATCAAGGATATTTTTAAAAAATATCTCTTTGAAATACCTTCAAATGAGTATTTATTTGTAATTTTTGAATTTTTCTACAATTTATTATATTTTTGCAAGTTTCACTCATTAATTCTAATTATTTAAGCCTAATTAAGCCTAATCCCAATGGCGCCACATGGTGCGCTAACGCGACACGCTATCCACATGGCACCATGAGATTGGCTATTAAAGCTCATCCGAGTCAGCGTTGATTTAAGTGACGGTGAATGCGCTTTTGATCTTTGTTGTTCAATCTAGAATCGAACGGCACAGATCGATCTCACAGTTAATAAATAATAAAATGGGATAAATCTAATGGATCTAATAATGATTATCCATTCTGATCATGTGGAATGGACGGTGCATGATCTATCACCTCATGAGCAACAAAAGATGAAGGTCGTCCGCCATTGCTTCAGTCCAAGCTCACCCAAGCTCAGATTCACTCCAAATGGATCCCACACCTTCACATGAAAGATTTAAGAGGATCCAATGGCTATGATTGGAGCGCATGCACATTCTCTTCACAAAGGACCAACCAAAATCTACATAAAGCCTTAGAGCGCATGCACATTCTATTCACAAAGGACCAACCAAAATCTACATAAAGCCCAATTTTAATAGCATTACCTCACTAGAGCTAAGACCGGTGACTCGTACGCTTGAGGTAGCTTCATCTAGTAGAGACAAAGCCCTGTTGAGCATCAATTGAGTAGATTCCACTCTGTTCACTCGGGAAGCTAAGGTTCATCCTTTAGAAGCTTGGTCTTGATCGAACTCCTACTTTCGGTAGGATTGGACCTCAGGGGAAGATTCAATTAGCTTCGATGGATAAAAAGGATGGTGTGTGTAAGAGGAATTGGAATTTGATTACAGTTTGAGGGAGTTAGGATCGAACAATTGGTGTCCTATTTTTGGTGCACTCGAGAAAGAGAAATTCTATTGAGGGATGCTTTGGGAACACTTGGGAGCTCGCTAGGGAGTACAAAAATTCCTTAGGAAGCTCTCATGAATCGAATTGATGTGTTTACCATGCGAATTGAGGGGGTATATCCCTGGTATCTCTATGATGGATGAACGAGATTGTCTCCCATTTTTTAGCTGGCCAGCCACCACCAGAGCATTGGAGTGGTTGCCATCAACTCCACGTGGCATGACTTGAGTGGTGGAAGGGTTGGGAGGTGGCTCAAATTGGGTCATTTTAGGTTAGGTTGACCAATTGGTCAAATTAGTCCAAACCAAGGCTTGGGTTAGGTTCAAATGATGATTTGAAGTGTTTTGGTTCAAGTGGTTTTAATCAATTTAGCCTAAATTTTATTTTAGCTAATTTGGATTCATATAGGTCAAATAGTTCAAGTTGACCAATTTGACCAAATTTGTCAAATTGGCTTAGGTTAGGTGTTAGTTCAAGTTCAATTTGTCAATTGAATAGAATTATAAATTTTGGTTTGAGTTGACTTGGATTTAATTTGATTTTAGCCTAATTTGACCCTTTAGCTCACTTTAGGTTAAGTTTGTCAATTGGGTCCAATTGGTCAAACTGAGCCCAATTATGACTTGGTCAATTCAATATTCAATTTGGAATGAACTTGAGCCATTGCTTACAATCAATTTTGGTTGGATCATGATTTGACCTATTTTGGCCTTTTAGGTCAATTTGGGTTAACTTGGGTCAAATGGCCAATTGGGTTTGGTTTGGCTCAATTGATTGTCAAGTCATGTTCAATCATTGATCATGGGTTAGTGTGAAGCCATGGTTTCAATTGATTTGGTATAGGGTAGGTTTTGGCTAGTTTGGGTTCATATGGGTTAAAGGGTTGACTTGGTCAAATAACCAAGTTGACTTTATTTGACCCAATTTAAGGCAATTGATCATCCTACGATGATCAATAATCATGGTATGAGGTTTTGATGGGCTTGGTTCAATCAAATTTAGGTAGGATTGGAACTTGTTCAAATGGGTTCTTTAGGTCACTTTAGGCCAAGTGAACTTAAATGGGTCAATTGGCTTGATTTTGATTTGATGAAGGTTTAGTTGAATTTATATATGTGTTTAGGATTGAAATATAAATTCAACTGCAACCAATTTTGGTTATATTAAGTTTTGGTTCTTTTGAAATTTTCAAGTCAAAAGGGCTAAGTTGGGATTGACTTGGATTAATTTTGGTTTGGTTTGATGATTGTAGGTTTCATTTATATTTGGATAGGTGGTTGAAAGAATGATTGGTTCAAGAGAAAATCTATTCGTTTTGACTTGATTTAGATAGGATTTGGCTAAGGAATTGGCGTAAAGGGTTTATATTAGGATTTGATTTGATTTTGGATTTAGTTTTGGTCATTTGAATGTATATTTCATTTATATTTGAGAAGATAATTGAAGGAATAATTTATTTATAAAAAATCAATTGAATTTGAAGTGATTCGAAGGAAAACTTGGCTAAGCTCATGAAGGTAGGTTAAGAGGGCTTTGAAGGAATTTTGATTTAGTTTGATTTAGTTTTGATCATTTGAATGTATATTTGATTTATATTTGGGAAGATAATTGATGGAATAAATGATCCATGAGAGGATCAATTGAGTTTAACTTGATTTGACTCAAAGTTTTGCTAAACTCATGAAGGTAAGTCCGAAGGGCTTAGAAGGGAATTTGATTTAGTTATATAGGCTTTGGCAAATTGGATTTGGAATTGAGTTTGGTTGTAAGTTTAATAGAGTGATTGAAAGGTTGAAGTGATATTTGGGAAAATCAACTGAGTTCGGATTGATTTGAATTTGACTAAGGCAAAGTCCATAAGGTAAAATCGTAATGCTTTGGACAGATTTTGAGCTTGGATTTGAGGTTGAGATTGATTGTAAATTCTGAAATTTGAAATTAAATTCATATTTAAATTTGGGGTTTGGTTTGAGAAGGTGAACATGGATTGGGTTTAGGCTATAGTGTAGGTAAGTCTCCTTAAGTCCCTAAGACATAACCTACTCCTATGACTAACCCTTCTAAGTCTTTAAGCTTAGGTTAAGTGTTCACCTAATCACTAGAAATGTCTTAAGTCTAAGGAGCTCTTAGTGTCTAGAAGAGTCCTAAATTTATTATGACGATATTGAGAACTCACTCCAAAAGTGAGGCCAACAATCTGATAGCATATTGATACATACTAAAATGGAGAAAATTTATATTATTATAGTACCCCCAAATTGAGATGTAAGAGATAAATATGTTAAGCCAATCAAAATAGAAAATGTAAACAATAATAAAGGCAAAGCCCCAAAAGTGGTAGAAGAAGATGATTGGGAGATCTTCATCTCAAAGAAGACTAAAAGAATGAACAACATTCTTTTAACTATAAAAGGCATTCGCTGGAAGAACTCTTTAGATCCTGAAATAAATCCAAGAATGCTCTTTCCCAAGTTGTATAATACAAACAAACATATGAAATATATCAATCATCTTCATCAAAATCTCATAATCTAAGAAAAGAAGAAAACCTCAAAAACCAAAATCTTAGATACAAAAGATGATTGACTATTTAGAGGAATATGAGCAACCTCCTCGAAGGCCAGTTAAGTTGAAGGAGTATATGACCCACTTACAAGTTGACATGAAAAATCCTGAAGAAGAGGTTTTAAGAGAAACGTGTTGAGTCATAAACATATGTTAAAATTATAATAAAGATTATTTTCAAATTTAAAGAGAGACATGCAATGTGATTGCAACAACAACTGACTCTAAGGAAGACTATGCTTTCCTAAATGAAAAGCTTATCAAAAGAAAGGTTAAGTCTAGCTCATATATATATTATATAATTAGTATATAGTAGTTATGAAACTTAAAAGCTCTATATATATATATATATATTAAAATAGTTGAAACTTTCTCCATAATGAAGATTTAATAGAAGAAAAAACTTCTATCTAGTTAAGGAGAGGTAGACGAATTTCTCCACCACCATTGAGAAAAGCCAATGATATATACAAAGAAATTTAAATTAATGAAGATGTCTTACTATCATTGCTAGCTCAACCTTAGAAGGCTATCAAAATAAGAGTGGACTATAATGTTCTGGCACATTTATGCAAGTTACCTTCTTTATTAGTATATATGATGCTATCATATTGTCTAAAGACATATGTGAGATATTGAATAAAGTCTTGCAGAATCCAAAATAATTTGAAACATTCTTTGTTGAACAGAAGATAAAAGAAGACTTAACTTCTCAAAAAATAATATCTATCATATTCCGTGATGATGACCTATTGTTAGAGATAACTGAAAAACTTATATCTAGTTAAGGAGTGGTAGACAAATTTCATGACCACCATTGAGAAAAGCTAATGATATATGCAAAGAAATTTAAATTAATGAAGATGTCTTACCATCATTGCTAGCTCAACCTTAGAAGGCTATCAAAATAAGAGTGGACTATAATGTTCTGGCACATTTATGCAAGTTACCTTCTTTATTAGTATATATGATGTCGTCATATTGTCTAAAGACATATGTGAGATATTGAATAAAGCTCTATTCAAATTATTTAATACATACTAATTAAAGCTCTATTCAAATTCTTATACAAAAATACATAGGGATGAAATTAGATGGGTACGTGTCATTGTTAACTAGGGATGTGAGGTAATCAAACGACCTCCTTGGGGCTAGCTAAAGCCTCAAATTCCCGGGATGTCCAAACCAGATACTCATTTGCATTCAAACATATGCAAATTTGCATATATGAACATAAGAAAAACACTTTAAGTCACATGATTAATTAATTCAATCACTTAGCGATCATTAATGCATGTATTTTAATAAAAAGAGGGATTTTCATTCACTAATCACATATGCGTAGACATGTATAAATACATAAATAAGTATGTGTCATTGTTAACTAGGGAAGTGAGATAATCGAATGACCTCCTACTAAAGCCTTGTATTCCCAAGATATCCTAACTACATACTTGCTTTTCTTAAATGTATGTGAATGTATACATAGATAAAGAAAAGAAAACCATGCAATGATTGTATTTTTATTTAGTTGATTTATTTATGTTTTTGAATTAAAGTTTTGTCCAAATCCTAATGTGGAAATACATGTACATGAAATCAACTAAGTATGTATCATTTGTTAACCAGGGAAGGTAATCAAATGACCTCCTTGGGGCTAACTAAAGCCACGTATTCTTGGGATATCCAGACTATGTACTTATTAATATTCAATAAATATGAAACTACATATGAATCAAAGAAGAGAGAGAGCTTTACTTCACATATTTAAGCTATAAGCACATGCTAAACCTATATGTACTCTTAAATACTATCATTCTAATCAATGTAATTGATTTATAAACTTTGGATAGTAATTTGAATTTATTAGTGATAATAATCACACATATTATACATTAATCCAACACATACAAGCTTACATAAAGAAAATTCATTTGATTTAATTAATTTTGAAAAGATATTAATGCATGAAATCAAATGACATACAATATTTAACATGATTGAAAAGGAATAAATAAATATAAACACATGATCTCATTCAATTAAATTAATTTCTAAGGACAATCATTTTAAATAGAGCCATTTAAAGTAAACCAAAGCTTTTCATTACCACTTTTAACTTCATGTTCTAATTTGATTTAAGGAATGTGAGGAAAAAATTGTTGTTTCTAACCCTTTCCCATTGTAGTGAATTAACTTTTCTTAATGAAATTAAATTAAGTTGATTTTATGAGTTAATTAGGTCATAGTATGTATTAAATACATTAATTAACCCTTTCCTATGTTACCTTAATATAATTATCCAAATAATTATGAGCAAACATGAAATGCATATGAATTGAAAATTAAATTAGCAATGATCCTAAAAAATAAGAGGGGCTTAATGCAATTGGTTCACAATAAATGGTTAATTAAATTAAAGAACTTAATTAAGTACTGTTATGGTTTCCCCACACATGTGGATTAACCATAATTTCCCTAAGGGACTTTAAGTTATTAAACACCTAAAGACCTACCCATGATATAATCAATCAAGATCTAATGTGATTATGATTTGAATCTCATTAATTAAGCCATTTAATTAAATAATTAAATGTTTAATTAATTCTAAATTAATTAATTTCCCTTAAAGTGAAATGGACTTAGGAAAAAGATTAGGAAAGAGGTCCATATCTCATTTCCCTTGCCCATTCACTATTGGTCAATGATATTTGGCTTTAAAATTGATTAATGTTAATGTTCAATGGATTAATTAATTAATTAATCCCATTAGATGGTAACTAAGCTAACTAAAGTTGATTTTCCTAATTACCTAATCAAAAATTCCTAGGAATATTAGGGGAGGCAGAGGTCATCCCCTTTAATGAACCCACAAAGTTTGGGGTTAATTTCTTATGTAATTAAGGAGTAATTAAGCTAAATAAATTTTGAATAAAACTTTAATTAAGTTCTATTTACTATTTAAAACTAATTTAAAATATTTTTAATAAATTCTCCTCTGAAATACCTTTAAAATAAATATTTACATGCATTTTTTGGATTTATCTATAATTTATTATGAATTTTCAAAGATTCAGACATTAAAAATGATTAATTAGCCTTAATTAAGCCTTAGTCCATCGATGCCACACTGACTGCTGACGTGGCATGCTTTCCATGTGGTGCCACAAGATTGGTCACTTAAATTCATCTGACTTAGCGCTAATGTGCCTGTCAACGGACGCACTTTCATCTTCACCATCCGATCTCGGATCAAACTGCATAAATCAAACTCGTGGTTCTTCAAGAGATTAAATTGAGATTTAACTAGTGAATAATCATGGCCTTCCATTCCAATCATGTGGAATGGGTGGTGTGTGATAGATCATCTCTCGAATGATGAAATACAGAGGTCGTCCGCCATGCCTTGCTCGATCTGAGCTCACTCAAGCTTGGATCGACTCAAAATGGATCTCACACATTCATGATGATGATCTGAGGGGATCCAACTGGAAAAACACAATATGCAAATTTCACCTTCTTTGTTGAACAGAAGATAAAAGAAGACTTAACTTCTCACACATTCAAGATTTGAAACATTCTTTGTTGAACAGAAGATAAAAGAAGACTTAACTTCTCAAAAAAAATAATATTTATCATATTCGTGATGATGACCTATTGTTAGAGATAACCAACATAATCAGCTTCTGTATGTCACTAAAGAAAGAAATTTCAACCATATGAAAAGAATATTGATCAACCTAGGTGCTTCAGTCAATATTTAAATAGCTAAGACAGTTAAACTTTTAGCATTGGATGCTCCTTATTTTGATAAAAGTACAATATTCTTGAAAGGATTCAATGAATAAGGACAAGAAATCCTTTGATCACTCATTTTGCTTATACACTTTGGGAAACTATACATAAGCTAAATTACATGTGATTTAAGCTAGTGTTTCATATAAAGCACTTATTGGCATGCCGTGGATTCATAAATATAACATAGTACCATCAACTCTCCATCAACATATGAATACATTCAAAAAGATGAACAGTGTCAAATTAATGGTGATATCAATCCCTTCTTACATGAAATCAAGATCAATGATGATGCCAAGTAATTTATTCTCAAGTTGGTAGGAGAGTCAATGTTTAAAAGAAAGTACCTCCACCCTTCAAGACAATGCTTAAAGGTGATGATTTGAAGAGCAAAGGTACTAATGAATAAAGGAAACCTAAAGTAATTCTTCACCTTGGAAGTGATACTGAAGATGATCAAGAAGAGCTGTCACTTTATCAACCTAAGAAAGCCTCAACTAGCCAAAGAAAAGAAGGAGCTAGTACTAGTGATGTAATAAAATAATTAAAGAAAACTCATGTTTCTCTAATTAGGTATCTAAATCTCACATTTCCAAAAAATCTATAAAAATAACTTTAGTGATAAAGACACATATAAAAGACTTAACAACTTCAAGAAAAGATAAAATAGAATTGTTGAAAACATTATATATCCCTCCTAGAAGATGTTACGATGAAAGTTGGATCTTTTTCTACAAAATAGAAGAGCTAGCTGCAAATCATATACAAGAATTGTTTGAAGAAGATGATTTTGAGGAAGAAGATATTTCAGTAATTATTCCTCAATACTTCTCATCAACTCAAAAAAAGTTAATTATGAACAATGTTGAACCAGTATAATCAAGTATACAAGCCTGAGTATTTAAGAAGCTTTGGTGAAAGAATAATACATAGATTTCTATAAGATATGGGAAATTCAACATAAGGGGATTAGGATATATTGCTTCAGAATTTCTTCTAATGAGCCCATGCTATGTTGTATCTAAAAAAGAAGAAGTTACTTTTAAAGCTAAAAATAATGTTTCACATGAAAATGTGAATATAATTGAAGTTAATTAATAATTGACCTCCAAGAAGCGCTAAAGAAATTTGAATAAAATAATCAAGT
The DNA here is from genome assembly GCA_021442155.1 of Cymbidium sinense. NCBI lineage: Eukaryota > Viridiplantae > Streptophyta > Magnoliopsida > Asparagales > Orchidaceae > Cymbidium > Cymbidium sinense. The sequence goes on along the minus strand of CM038226.1, from coordinate 60,056,038 downwards.
TACTATTAATGAACTTCAGGAAATCAACTATGGTACTAAAGAATAGCCTAGGATAACCTTTGTTAGTCCTAACCTCACATCAAATATTGGAGGAAGTAAAGAACTACTCTATGATAGAGGCTACTTTGCATTGAATTACACTAAAATGCTAGGCTTATCACCAGATGTCACTATACATAAACTAGTCACTAAAGCTGATGTATCACCTATAAAGCAAGCACAAAGGCAAATGTTATTATAAATTGAAGAGTAGATAATCATTGTAACTATGAAGCTTATTGAAGCATGATTCATCCAGGATGAAAAATATGCTAACTATATTGCCAAAATTGTCCCACTAAAGAAAAAAATGAGCAAATTTGTGTATGCATTGACTTCAAGAATATAAATAAAGCATCCCCAAAGGATGACTTTCTATTATCCAATGCAGAATGCATGGTAGACAGCATATATAACTATGACATGTTCTCTTTCATAGATGGTTCATTAGCCTATAATCAAATCATGATGGCTTTGGAGAATGAAAAATGTACGTCATTCCATACATTGATTGGAATTTATTATTATAAAGTGATGTCATTTGATTTAAAAAATGCCGGTGCTACATACCAATGGATGATGATTCACATATTTTATGAACTGATACATAAGTATGTGAAATGTTATGTTGATGATTTGGTTGTAAAAAGTAAATCTCATGATTAACACATAAATGATTTAAGAGTTTTATTTGATAGAATTTCAAGTTTCAACATAAAGATGAATCCTTTGAAATGTATCTTTAGCATGGCTTCTAGAAAATTCTTAAACTTTATTAAGCACCATAGAAGAATTGAAATTGATCCTTCTACAATAAAAGAAATAATAGAGATGCCACCGCCTAAGACCTTGAAGCAACTATGTTCACTATAATGCAAGTTGGCTTATATTAGGAGGTTCATTTCTATCATCTTAGAAAGATGCCAACCTTTTGCCCGATTAATGAAAAATAAGACACTTTTTATATGGGATGATGCTTGTTAAGAAGCATTCGATAGCATAAAATAATATTTATTATACTTTCCAAATTTAGCAAAGCTAATAATAGGAAAGCCACTAATATAATATGCAATAGCCCTAGAGGAATCACTGGGATCTTTATTTGGTCAAAATAATGAAGAAGATAAAGAAAATACCTTATACTATATAAGTCGATGTTAATAGGGATGAAATAAGATATTCTCTTTTTAAGAAGCAATGTCTAACATTGATATTTGCTACTTAGAAATTACGTCATTACATATTATTATATAAAATAACTTCAATATCCAAAGTTGATCGTTTCTAAATTTTTATGACTAGGCCTTCCCGAATAGGTTGCTTACTAAAATGGGGAATCTTACTACTCCAATTTGGAATAACATGTCTCATAAAAGGCTATAAAATGGCAATCTCTAATTGACTTCTTAGCCACTCATCCTTTACTGCCAAATTCTCCACTTAATGATGAATTTCTTGAAGAGAAAATCTTCGAAGTAGAAGAAGCTCAACAATTATGAAAATGGGAGCTTTACTTTGATGGATTTATTTATCAACCACTAAGATTACCTATGGTACATGTTAGAATTGGATTAATATTTGTTACTCTATAACATGACATACTATTATATTCATATAGCCTAACTGAACCTCAAACTAATAATGAGGCTGAATATGAAGCATTAATTATGAACCTAAAACTAGCAACTAATTTAAAAATTAAAAAAAATCTCATAGTTATGGAGATTCTCAACTCATAATCTGACAAATAATTATGATTTTCAAGATAAATACTCAATTAGTGCTTTATTACAAGCACATTTTAAAGATTTTGAAATAAATCCTTGAAGTAACAATTTTAAGGGTGTCATGTTGAGAAAATGACAAGGCCAATGCATTAGCTAAATTTGATAAAGAAATGATAAATGGTGAACCATTTATGATCTAAAGCAGGATAGATTTGACACCAACCCTTCTTCAAGATTTTAAAGCTAAAGAAAATCAATAGATTATAATAATAATTGAAAAAGATGATTGGAGAGAGCCATTTATTACCTACCTTAAAGGCGATGGCTTACCAAAAGACATGTCAAAAGCTCATCAAATTTTATAAAGAGCATTACGATATGATCTTGTGAATGACACATTATATCGCTACTCATTTGACCAAATGTGGTTGTATTGCCTAGAACAAGAAGAAACAAAGATAGTAATGGCTGAAATCCATGAAGAGTTGTGCACTATACACAAATCTGATCCTAAGATGAAGATTAAAATTAGATGAATAGAATATTACTGGCCTAGCATGGTTCAAGACTACATTGAACATACTAGAAGATGTCATTAGTGTCAAATAGATGTAAACATGTTGCATCGATCAACAAATTCCTTACATCCAATAGTTGCATCTTGGTCATTTGAAAGTTGGAGAATAATATAATTAGTCTAATAGACCCTTTGCCATCTAGGGAACATCATTTCATTTTGGTTGCCACTAATTATTTCTCAAAATGGATAAAAGTAATTCCATTAAAAGAAGTTAATATATGAAATTATTTTGAGACCATATCGTCTATCAGTTTGGAGTACCTCAAAGAATCATATCTGATAATGGAACTACCTCAATAATATCACAATCTATCACTTCATTAAGAAGTACAAGATAGATTGGTGATATTCTTCAAAATATAATCCAAGAGCCAATGGACTCGTAGAGCCATTCAATAAAACTTTGGTCAAACTCCTCAAGAAAATTCTCTCTAAAATTAAAAGAGAATTACATGATAAATTAATAAAATCATTGTGGTCATATTGGTGACACACCATACTCGTTAGTCTTCAGGATAGAAACCATACTTCCTCTCGAAGTAGAATTACCTTTACTTTATATTATAGTCCAAAATATACTTATAATGAATGAAAATGTTTGAATATGACTTAAAGAGCTTGAAGCTCTAGATGAAGTTCAACTATAACCTGAATAAAATCTAGAAATATATAGAGCAAAGATGACCCAAGATCATGGTCCAAAGGGGGAGCTTATCAACACATTGATGTGAAAGGTGTAAGGCATATGCCCCTTATAAATGGATAATATCTCAAAAAATATTATGCATAACTATTAAAGGCATTATGATTTACAAATGCAAGACTCAAAATTGATTCTAAATCGACTGAGCAAATTGATAAATCATTATTAGCATTTGAGTTTGAGAAGAATATTTTCATCTTAAAGGAAAATTTTTCTTTCAACAAGGGACAATTTTATATTTCTTGCAATACAAGAAAAATTTTCCATCGAAGATAAACTCCATCCAATCAAAGAAATTTAAGCTTAGATTTAATATGTCCTAAACAAGCCAAATCTAATTCTAGATCTACCATACCCAAAGGAGCCGGATCTAATCTCAAAATTAGATTCATCATACCCAAAGGAGCCTGATCTAAAATCTAAACTTAGATTCACTATGCCCAAAAGGGCTAGATCTAAACCCAAAATTAGATCCATCATGCCCACAAGGGGTGGATCTAAATCTAAATGTATCAAAGGAGTCAGATCTAAACCCAAAATTACAATTATCATGCTTGAAGGGGCTAGATTTAAATTCTAAGCCTAAATCCACCATACTCAAAGGGGTTCAACCCAAAATTAGATTCATCATACCCGAAGGGGCCAAATCTAAAATTTAAACCTACATCCATCATGTCCAAAAAGGGCTGAATCTAAACCCAAAATTATATCTATCATGCCTAAAAGGGACGAATCTAAAATCTAAAACCTAGATCCACCATGCCGATTAGGGCTCGATCTAAATCCAAAAATAGATTTCACATGTCCAAAATAGATCAAATGTAAACTAAACATAGATCCATCATGTCAAAAAGGGCCACATCTAAAAAATAAATTTCAAATCCAATGTGTTCGAAGGGATAGGATTTAAATGGAAATGTACCTAACATGCCTAAATGGATTAGGTTTAAGCATATATTTAAATTCAATACATCCAAAATGAACTAAATGTGAATACAAATATAAATTTATCATGTCCAAAATGACTGAATCTAAGCATAAATCTAAACTCTTTTTAAGTGTAGACAAGATTGAATTAAAGCCATCTAATGCATCTCATTTATAGCGTCAAATATTATTGTCTTTTTATTAAGCACATAAAATTTATGTGCTTCGCTTTTTTAGTATTGCTATAATATTTTTTTAAAAGGCCAGATGATAGGCCTCCTATTGAGCCTACTGAGGAGCATATATGGGACACAATTGAAGCTTATGATCCACATTAATTAGTAAGATTATAGGATTTTTATCATGGCAACAAGATATGTTGATCGACAGAGATATTTATGATGTCTCATTTGCTCGATCATCTTCCATTCTACCCTTTGATCATAGCTTCCATCAGAGCATGATCCTTTTGATTAAGTGATTAATTTGAAGTTGAGACATAGACATGATGTTCTTTTAGAGTGAATTATAAATCACCTTAGTGCTGGGGACCTTGATGCACTCTAGCTAGTTACAAATAGTGCCCCTTCTGTAGGTATAATTTGACTTTTGGGTTATCGCATATTACATCATGAGGTAGAAATTTGGGACCCAAAGTCAATGTTGACACACATTTTTTAGTCATTAGTGGCTATATATATATATTAGGCATGCCATCATTATAAATATATGATGATATTCTCAAGAGAGCTAACATATATCATGCAATTTGTGTTTCACTCTTTGACTATAGTTATTGTCCCATAACTTGGATCGATGGCATATATACCACATTAGGATAGGGCCACCATTACTTGTTGGATTGGTCCAACTGAGATGACTATTACTTTGGCAGATATGCATGATATAGTGGGCCTCCCTAGTTTTGGCATTCCCTATGAGCAGTGTATTCCACCAGATCATGAGCTCTTTTAATGTTAGTCAGTTGACCAATGAAGGAGGGGAGTTATATATATTGTTCTAGCCTTCACTATGCTCTAACTCAATATCAAAGGTTATTTAAAGAGCAGAGATTAAGCTATAGATTATATGGCTCTATTACTCTTGATATATGTTCTGAGAACTTTCTTCATTTAGCAGTACATTTCTCATTTTGCTCACCTGGATGATCCCTCTATCATTGGCTATCATTCATTTAAAGAGTTTTTTAGTACTAATTTTGATCCTGTAAGCATAACCAGTTCTCAACATATTCTAGTATGAGGCATCAATTTGAAATTATTCTTAGTGGCCTTCATTGCAACATGGTTGTGCTACTTTGTGTTCTTTGATTACTGAAAACTCTTTCATCTTTCCTCTAGATTTGAGGCCTATATATATATATATCTTTTGGTGCTAGAGAACTGACTCCCAATGCTGAGGTGGTGAACACTAGGTGTTGAAGAGCTAACTTCTTAGTGTCATGGTGCTGACCCCATAGCATTGTGGTAATGCTTCTCCAGTGTTGAGGCACTATCTCATAGGAATAAACATCAAACATCTATTCATTCTCTATGTGAACACCCTAATTGGCATTCCAAAAAGATGTAAGTTCAATCCATTTATTCATTATATGAACATCTAAACCCTACTAGAATTTCAAAGGGATGTAAGTCCAATCTTTTTGTTCACTATGTGAACATTTAAATCCAATTTTAGCATACTAAAAGGATATAAGTCCAATCTTTTCATTCACTATGTGAACATCTAAACCTTATCGACATTCCAAAGGCATGTAAGTCTAATATAATGGCTTGCTAATAGATGAAAGTTTGATCTATGCAAGCATAACCTAAACTTTCTAGCATTTCAAAAAAATGTAAGTCCAATCTTTATGCTCATTATGCAAACTTCTAAAACCTAAATCCAATTTATGACATTCAAAGGATGTAAGTCCAACCTAAATTTTAACTAGCTTTCCAATTGATGTAACCAAGTCAAATGTTATTTATGTGAACTCCTCTATACTTACTACATTCCAATGGATATAAGTTCTGAATACATCTTACAATGCAAATTACACCATAACATCAAATTATTGGGAAAACTTATAAATCAAGTTTAACCTAAATAATTCAATAAACACCTCCATGATATCACTTATGCCAAAACTCTAATCTACTGAGATATTTGAAATGAAACAACCCATGACTACTAATCAAACTCCCTGGACATTATGACTGATAGCCCTTTGATATTGTTAGACTAGAATAACTATAGTCTCGGGACAATGGAATCATATAGGAACTTGATTGAGACTACTTTCCTTTTTTTCCCTTAGACAGTCATCCACTCCACACTACTGGACACTCATTCATATCAAAGATATGTTTATTTCCAACCTTAATCGAGAGTGCTCTCTTATTATGGTTAGAGGGATAGTTAACTATGAATGCTTGAGTTCATAAGAGTAGAAACCATATCTAAATAAACCTTACCATAAGCTTAGGGGAAATCTAGTTGAATAATAAATCAATTTTCCTCGTGAAGAATGAACTCTCCTAACATTCCTCTAAAGATGGCAGAGATTTCAAAGGTATTTTTCTTGAGCCATTAGAGATGTAGAGAGAGATGGAATTTACAATGCTCTTGACTAGTATGATTCTTTCAAGAAATAGAAGAAAGTTTTTCTCCTATAAGAATATTATAACTTGCAACTTGTTAATAAGATCATTATATGTACTAGAAGTGACCTTAAATTTATGTAGAAAAACACCAAAATATGAAGAGTAATTCTATTTTGTTGAAACCATTTGAGTCTTTTAATCCATTTTACTTTATTCCTTTTAATTTCTTTCCTAGTAATGAATTTTCATTTTCCTTCATTAATAGACAAACTTGAAAGTGTTAAAAGGTCTTGAATAACTTCAATGAATTTATTTATGGATTTCTTTCTTACATTATAAAAGATAAGGATGTCATCAGAAAAAGAAAGATGGGTGAGCAAAGTTTTAACTTTGGCATGGTAACAAATACCATGATTAGTAATAATAACTTGATTCAACATCTTTGATAAGTAGTCTAGAGCAAGGATAAATAGAGTGGGTAACAATTGGTCACGTTGCTTAATTTTTTTTATTTTTTATTATTTTTCATCTTAAAGAATTTATAAGCTTTACCATTGCATAAGAATGTATAATGATTCACCTCAAGAATCCCATTAAGTTATGAGTAGAAAGAGTTGGAGAAACCTCTAGCTTTTAGCATATTGATGATATGACTAGCTAATAGTAATAAATGCTTTCTTAATATCAATCTTCATTATTATATTGCCACCTCAAAATCTTTTGTTAATATCTTTAATCAATTCTTAGGCAAGAAAAATATTATCTATAATACTCTTGTCTTTCATAAATCCTACATGATTATTGGATATAATTATGGGAAGGAGGCTTTGAATTATGTTTGCTAAGATTTTGTTGATAAGTTTTTTTTTATTATTAGGGTGAAGAAAATAGATCTGAATTTATCCCATGTGTTTGTCTCTTTCTCTTTAGGTATCAAGATGATGGATGAGTTGGAAAAGTAGTTATGAATTTTTTTCACCTTTAAAAAAGCTATGAATTGGAGAAATCATATCCTCTTTGATTTCATCCCATGATTCCTGATAGAAGAGTGCAAAGTAACCATTCAAACTTGCCATTTTTTATCCATCCATGGTATCTAGCAAAATTTTAATCTTCATGTCATATGTTAGAGATGATAGGTTGGATTTTAATATGATGTGTTATCTAGAGTTTGGTCCAAGGCTGAGAGTTCGATCATCACTCTAGGCTTGCATCATGCAATTGATAAAGTGCATTGTCTAGATATTAGGAAACCTAAATGTTGATACTATTCTTACTAGATGTTGAACCTTTAGTGGAATGGAAGTAGAAAGCTAACTTGAGCTTGTAAGGATTTTATCTAGTATTTCAAATATTTTTGCTCTTCTCCATGTGAAGGGGGAACTCATAAAACTAATCTCAAATAGCCCTGCATTCTCAATAAATTTAGTAAATTCTATCTAGTCTTTAAAATTGACTTTAAAGTAATAAATAATCAATTCTAGTATGGGGCCCTGCTTGTTGGGCTAAGATTTATAAGAGGACTTAGGGCTTTACATGTCATAGCCTATTCTGACTCACAGCTAGTAGTGAGACAAGTTAATCGAGACTATGAAATTATACATGAGTTGCTACAAAAATACATAGCAAAGGTGAATGTAGATATTAGACAATCGGAGCACTTCAAAATTGAGCAGATACTTTGGGAACAAAACTAGCTCACTGACCTAATATCTCGAGCCACTGCACTTACGGAGCACTCAATCATAAGACTTTCTTGAACTAAGAATGGAAGAAAAGGAGCTCATGCAAGTTGATTGCAAATATTTATTGAGCTGGATCAAGGAGATTTAGAATTAGGGTTGAGTAGTACATGCTAATTAAAGGTGAGCTCTTTCGAATGTTAGTGACCTTGCTTAATCTTATATGTGCAAATGAGTAAGAGCAAAAAAATTCTTGGACAAGATATACTCAGGAAAGTGTGGTAGTCACTCAAGAAGGGAAATACTTTCCCACAAAATCTTAAGGCAAGGGTACTTCTTGTCCACCCTCAGGAATAAGCTGAAGATTCATGAGAAGGTGAGTTTAATGCCAAAAATTTGCATCACTCTAATAGCAACTACCACAGCCTCTCCATCTCATCATGAGTCCTTGGCCATTCACTATCTATAGGATTGACATAATAGCCCCCATGTTAATAGCCAGTGGGCAGAGAAGATTTATTCTTGTCATGATCGATTACTTCAACAAGTGGATCAAAGTGAAGCCACTCCAAAAAAAAAAACTTCCCAGGTAGTATGAAAATTTATTTGGACTGACAACATTTGCAAGTACGAACTCCCCATGGAAATCATGATGGATAACAAGATGTATTTTATTGAAAAGAGATTAAGAGACTTCTATGAGTCTCAAGGGATTAAGTTGAAGTCCACCTCAATATATCATCCATAGAGAAATGGCCAAGTGGAGGTGGCTAATAAGAATATCCATAACTTCCTTAAGAAGATTATGGAAGACATTAGAGCTAAATGGGTAGACTTGCTACCCACTATTGTATGACCCCTAAGAACTACTCCTACCAAGGTAACAAGAAACTTGTCGTTCACCCTATTGCACAAAACGGAAATCATCTTACCTATTAAGTATGACTTGCATAGTCAAAGGTATTAATTATGGAGGAAGTATGAAGTGATACTAGCGAATGGAAAATATTAACTCCAAACCCATGGAAGAGAAACTCAACATTCTCAAAGAGTTAAGGATAGAGGCGTCACTAAGGCAAGAAGAGACTAAAAGGAAAATGCATAGATACTATAATTTCCATGAAAGAAAAGCACTTTTAGAGTGATGACCTATTATTAAAGAAAGTAAATGCAATCTCCCAACATAATGCGTTGGACAAACTCACCCACAATTGAATGAGACATTCATAATTAAAGAACAAGTTGGCCTAGGTGCATATCAACTATAGTCTTATTCAAGAGAGGATGTACCATTAACATGGAATGTGAGGGACTTTATAAAATTCTACACACGCAAGAAAGTTTTCTAATTTATACTCACTAATTATCTTATGTATCATAGTTTTTTTCAATATATCTTTGTTTTGAAATGGAATAACTATACAAGATAATGAAGAATGCCAAGAACTATATTGGGGAGATGTTTGTAGACAAGTTACACAACACATCATTGTTGGCCTAAGTTCACACAAAACTTGGTGCAGCATCTTCGACCTGAATGATAGAATCTACTCAAGACAACTCAAGTCTCTAAGTGATAAGAAAAAACACTCACAAGCCACCTATGGCTAACATTACTCAGTGTGCCATTTTTGGCCCAAGTTCATGTAAAACTTAATGTGCTAGATTTGACCTGAGTGATGGAAACTACTTGTTAGGTGAGTGACAACTTCAAATCTCTAAGTGCTTAGAGAACGAAGCTGAGGGAGCGGCCTAAAAGATAAAGAAACTTAGCATGCCATTTTTGGCCCAAGTTCATGAAAGACTTGGCCCATCATCTTCAACCCTAGTGATGGAGTCTACTCACCAGACAAAATTTGCTAAAAATACTGACACCATATGAGGTCAGCAATAAAGCTATAACAAGACCATCACCCTATGAGATTGGTGACTATACTTAAAAATTGACAACCAGTGAAGTCAGTAACACTATTCTAAAAAAACCTACACCCCATCAGGTTGGCACCTATACTTTAAGAACAACACCCTCTGAGGTTAACAACAAAAATTTCAAAAGATCAACATCCCATGAGGTTGTCGCCTATACTTTAAGACCAACACCTCCTGAGATTGACAACAAAGCTTTAAAATGATCAACACCCCATAAGCTTGGTGACTATACTTTAAGATCAACTTTTTATGATGTCAGTGATTCAGCTCTAAAAAGATCAACACTTCATGAGGTTGGAGACTATACTTATAAGCCAACACTTAGTGAAGTTGGTGACTATACTTAAAGACAACACCATGTGAGGTTGTAACTAAGCTTTAAGAGAACAAACACTCCATGAAGTTCGTGACTATACTTGAGGACATACACCCCATGAGGTCAAACTAAAATACAAAATATAATTTTAGCACTAAGCGCCTGTGCTTTCTCACCAAAGTTATAACAAAAAAATTGCCTAGCCCATAGCAATTAGATGACTATAAAAGGAAGATTAACTGTTGGACAATATGTCTCTCAAAGTTTTGTATTGTTAAGTAGAAAATTCAATGCTAGTAACATGATTAATTTCTTAACTCAAATAAAGAAACTTCTTTATCACTTAGATAAGAGGAATATATAATCGCACTCGATAGAAGAGAAAAATAATTAAAGTCATAGAGAAAGAAACAATCATAATTGTATTTGATAAAAGGAAAGAAAGTTGTATTATTTATTCATAAAGTAAAATTGCATAGAGGGAGCAAATAAGAAGTACATATACACTTTACACATGCCAAGAAAGTAGTGAGTAAAAAGTTAGCTCACTCTATCCTTATCATTGTTAGAGTCCAAAAGGGTAAGTACATTTGAAAAATCTAAGAACTTGGCATCAAGTCGACCATGCCTCACCAATTTGGCAATAACAAAGTTAGTGTATGCCTTGATTTTTTCCTAAAGAAGATCATCATACTCATCAGAGTCTCAAAACCTAGCAAACTCAGCTGCTTTCCTATAAAAACTTCTTAATATGTTGAGAGAGCTCTTCCTGTAATTACCAATTTGACTCAACTAAACAAGTAAGCTCTAAGGTCACCTTATTCTTCTCCTCCTCTTATTGATCCACCTTAGCCTGAAGATCCCTATGCTTGGCTTCAAAATATGAAAGGTCTTTCTTCATAGTCACCAATTAGTTCTTCATGGAACAAGCCTCATTTCTTTTAATAAAACATTTCCTGCAAACTTCCCAGGTCGACTACCAAGTAATCACTTGGTCAATCATGACAGTGTAAAGAAATAGCACATTAGGAATCTCCTAAAAAACTCATTGAACTTCTTAGAGTAGATCTCATGTCCATGTTCATAGGCTTCATTAGTTGGCTCAGCAAGCTTGGGAGTGTAGTTGTTCACAAACTCACTCTATTCCACTTCCTTCTCAGAGTGGCTCTTTTTGCGATGATCTTGAGGAGCTAAACTCGAGGACATCTTCTTGGAATTTTGAGGAGCTATACTCATCCTAACCTCATCAGCTATTGGGGCCACACTCAAACCATCATTTTCCTCCTTAATAGACTCACCACCACCATCACTAGGCTCGAGCTCCCCAACTTCACACTCGCCCTCCTCGAGGAACTTAACCATATTAGGGTCAAGCTCGGGGGGTAATGAGGTCTCTTCTATTTCGGGCAACCATGCAAAAAATGATTAATGAAAGTTAGTAAGAAAGATGAGTATTAATTTTATTAGTAAGAAAGAAAAATAGTCACTATATAGGATAGTTGTGACATTCCTAAAGTGAAGAAAGAAAAAGATGTTCAAGGAATGGTCATACAAGCTTTCCAACACTACCTTTTCTTGAGCATCAAGCTCACCAAGTTTGGTCTCTTTATTCTCCAAGTAGGGAAGAGGGAGATTTGATACCAATCATTTTGAAGAGCTCTTGATGAAAAAGAGTATGGAGTGCTAGCACTGCACCTTACTCATTAGGCCATGAATTTTAAGTGAAGTCATTAAAAATTATAGAGTCTCATCCTAATGGCCTTTCACCATGAAAATTCACATAAAAAGGCTCATGCTTCATTGAATCTCCTCCATAGGTTTAGGATGAAAGTCATAATACTCACCACCATGTTGGGATGAAGCTTGGTTGGCACCAATCTATGAAAAATAAGAATGTCAATCCACTCAAAAAGAAGAGGAAGCTAGAATCTATTTTTGAGATGGTTGAGTGGGATGCATAACTCACTAGCTCAAGTTATGTTGGAATTGCTTGTATTTCTTAGCAACCCAAACAACAAAGTTGTGTTACTATAGTAATAGCCAAAAAAGGTAGAAGTCATGATATACTTATCCAAAAAGAGCACTTCCTTGGTGCGTGTTTGAAAAAAATATGAAGCCTTCATCAAGAGCACCATGATATGGAGATCACATAAAGCACGTACAAAATAGAACTATATTTGATGATAAAGAGATCCACTTTCTTAAAGATCAAAAGTAATAAAGACTCAATGACCCATATTAAAAGTGAATTTATGGATTAAGTAAGAAATATGCAATGACACGGATGTCACATCAGACATTAAATGAAGGAAATGATTACTCAACATAATATATATTACATGCATAACAAGTCACATCAGAAATCAATTCAATAATGTTTGCTCACATTATAGTTGAAACTTGATAAAATATAAAGTGAGTAAAGAAAAATATCATTTTAATATTTAGAGATAAAAATACAATAGACTCACTATCACCCTATGCATCATTCTTTTAGAAGCCTTATAATTGAATCCAAGTGTGGTATTTGACAAGCTCACCTTTCTTGCACATATGATCATACAAGAAATTCATGCCATAAAAGAGGAGAGAGGTCCCCTATGACTTGATCGAGCTTTGAAGTATCACCTCGGCCTACATAGTCATGAAAGTTTTTGAAACTTCACCACCATAGAATGTCATCACTGTGACTATACCTCCAATAATGATTTCAACTCATCTATCACTAACTTAGGCATGTCCAAGGCCTCCTTAAAAATGTGACCTCTCAATTGGTTGGCAAGCTCAGATGGTCAGTGAATGCACATGATTCCTTAACATCACCACCATGTGGCTAGCAAGACTAGCCTCTTGTAGACTTTCCATTATCTTGACAAGGATGAGAGAGAAAGGTCAACAACATTTCCTGTATGTTTGAAGAAGTGAGTTGAAGTGATGGGTGCTTTAATGGCCTCTTCTTGTGCATGTATGCCCTTTTTAATGAGCATAGTTGGTGCCAATAAGTTGTCCATGATAAGACCAGAGTCATTCTGAGTAATGAGAAAGGAATTCACCAAAAATTGGATTTTAGATTTCAATAAGTGGACTCACCAAAGCCAAACCCTTAGATATGGAAGCCATCATTGAAGTGAATTGAATTCTTTTATACTCGAATCATGAACTAGCAAATCCTTCATGGTAAGGTGAGTTAGTTTCATATAACTACCTATACTATTGAAAGAAATAACTTGAAAGGCCAACGAATGCCATTCATCACCCTCGATAGAAGGCTACATTCTAGTCTTGCGCAGCTATGATCAATAAGTAGATTTAGCAAGTCAAAATAAAGAAATTTGTAAAGCTAAAATTGAATCTCACCTTGGCCATATTCCTTTATAGTCACCCTTTTAGAGGAAGGTCACATCAACCCACTCACCATAACTTCTCTATAGAAAAGAATCAAAGAAATTTCATCCTTCTCCTTTTAACACCTATGAGACGCACAAAGAGCAACATCATTGGTGTGCTTTGCATCTCAATAGAGTGACTACTCAGTCCCTCATACAAATCCCTTGCAACCTCCAAGACTAGAGCCACAGTAGGATTGACAATTATGAGAGTAGGTAGCTAACTCTCACCACAAAGGTAGTAGTAATTTTATCATACCTATTGGCCTTCTTCACCTTCTTTTTGAAGGCTTGCCTAGAGTATAGCAGTGTTAATATCACCATGATGACATTTAACATCCATGACAAGTAAGTGAACCTTTTAGAAAACTTAAAATGAAAGGCGTGATTCAAGTGCATAATGACATATCATAAGATGCTTTAAAAAAAATTTTCTTTATTGAGATTCATTAAATGCTTACAAAATAATGATACTATTTATTTCTCTATCCTTTTAATGAGTTGCCTCTATAATCAGGGAGCTAAATGTATACTAAAAGGATCAAATAAGCATGATGATCAAACTAGCTAGGTAATTAGAAGAGACAAACCAACATGAAAGTATAGTTGATATTAAAGCCCATCCAACAAATAGACTAGTTGAAGAATTAGAGAGAGCAAGAGTTCCAACCATGGATTACTCCTCCCATGGCAACTAGACAACTATGAAGGTTAGATGGTCGCAATCCCTTAGACACAATAGTTTGACCCCAATTCAAGCATTTAGATCATAATGAAAGTAGACTCACGGGATTTCACTATTCACACATACTCACATTATAATCACATGAGTCCATCTTTGTTTTGAATTCTCATTTGTACTCGGCTTGCCATATATAACTCCCATATTAAGATATAAAAAAGAGGCATCTCTATTCCTAATGGGACTTTTATTTCTCTCTAGCTTCGATATAACAATTGTACTCTAGATTGTTAAAGAATAAAATTCATTTTACTTTTTTATACTTTCAACCTTTTAGCTTTACTTTACTCTACCTAACTCAGCTTGTTAGGTATCTAAGAAGGCTTTTACTCAATCTATAGCTAGATTTAGATTCAACATGTGGTACATCCATTAAGATATGGATTTGATATTGATCTTATCGTAACTAAATTTGTAGTGTTTACCATGGGATGATAAATTATAAAATATCAAGCTTATGCTTTTTAATAAGGCTTTTAAGTCTTTTAGAGGCATTGGCTTTATTAATACCTCTAATATTCTAAATTAAGAAGTTTATCATGATGAGTGAGGATTACCCCTTGTTGATCTTTTGGTTGACCAATCACCATGTTGATATGATCCATTAGCTTTAGATGAGCCTCATATTCTATTTATTACTTTAGGATTAAAATTCCTTAATTCTCTTTGCCTTTTTATTTATGCTTCCTATATATTTTTATTTTCCATTTCTCCATACCCTCATTAGGATTATTATTATGGTTATTTTTAAAAATTTAAGGGGATGTAATTTAAATCTTGGGGGTATATATTTAAATGATCAAATATGATATCAAAGAATATCATACTTCCTGAAAAATAGAATATTACTCTATGGTGGACTCAATTATATAATAAGAACTTCTAAGGCTGATGGGTCTAAGTATACTAGAGAATTTTCTCCTACCTTACATAGGTTAAGCAAGTCATATTTTATTTTAAGCATGGTAGCAAGTTCCTAATAGGGGAAAGCCCCTTTATTTAATTACATCCTAAAGACATGATCTCCAAAGTAAACTTGAGTAAAGTTCAAATAGATTTTAAAGTTTAAGGTCAAAGGATTGGTTATGATGGTAAGTGGGAAATTTTAAATAGAAATAATTCTTAATAGATTCTAAAGAAGAATGAGTATGAAGTGCTTCAATACTAGGAAGCTTAGTAAGCACTTTAATCTATTATTTATTTGACTTTATGTTTTTGAGGTTGAGATTTATATTAAATTTTAAGTTAAAAATTTTATTAGAATGCTAGGACTTCTGTGTCGATAGCATAAAACTACGTGAATGCCTAAGAGGTGATGATTTACACCCATAGTAGAGGATAAATAAGTGACCTTAAATCCTAAATCTAAAGTGCTCTAGCACAAACTAAGAGCTCATCCTAATCTAGTAAGACAAAAACTAAGATATGATGGTTCACTTCCATAAAGGAGAGTGGAACTATTCTAACTCTTCTAAGCTTATAACTTGCCTACATGGGACACCAACTGTGGTGTTTATTTTTGGATGTGGGGGGAGGACACCATGCAGATTGTATGGAGTACTTATTGAAGTGATCGGGAATGACATTGAGGTATGATGTACTATCTCAAAATATAGAGACATCACTCTATAATGGACCTAATCACCTAATAAGGACTCCTAAGGCATGGTGGGTCTTCAAATATACTAGAAAATTTTCCACTACTTTACATGGAAAAAGAAAGCATGGTTTATATTAAGCCAGTCCTTAAGTTCCATATGGAGGCAAGCCTCCAAAGTTAATTACATCTTTAAAAAAAATGATATCTAAGAATACTCTTGATTAAAGTGGACAATTATTATCTCCAAAGATTTCAATGTTAGACTATCAAAGGATTGAGCTATTTTGGAAGATCAATTCGAAAAGTTTAAGGAAAAGACTTATTTTTAGAATCCAAAGAAAATAAGCAGGGAATGCTCATGATACTAGGAAGCCTAGAGCATTACAATCAATTATATGGTGAGGCTTTATAATTTTGAAAGTGAAGAGATTTTTATTCATTGGAGTCAAAAGTTTATTAGATTGCTAAGCCTTATAATCCATCAACACAATTACGAAAATGCCTAAAAGGTGAAGATTTACACTTGTAGCCTGAAGAAAATAGCTACCCCAGATCTTAAATCTAGGGAACTTTAGCATAAGCTAAAGGATGACTTAAATCTAAGAAAAGGATGAACATGAGGGATTACCTCCACAAGAGAGGAGAAACCCATCTGACTTCTGGACTTACACCTAGAGTGGCCGCCAGCTAACTCCTCCAATGATTTAAAATTATGTACTCTACTCTTATGAATTGCAAGATAGCTAGGGTAGTTATTTAATTTTAAAGAGACTAAAGTCCTAAATTCATTCCCTAAGAGACTAGAGCATGAGTGGTATGAGAATATGACTTAATCTACAAATGCAAGATATTACAAATTCTCATTTTATTTTCACATATCATTTAGACAAAGGCTTTGGTATTTTTGTATGCTTAAATGTATGATGAAGATTGATTATTGGCCAAATTAAAAGAGAAAGAGAGTGAAGCTCTATCATCAAGGGTTGCTCTCATGGGTCAAGAGGTCCCTATTGTGTAAGGACGGAGGCTCTCATTTTTAGAAAAAGTGATAGAAGATGCATTCATGATGTGAGACATATAACATACAGCTAAGTAGTTGCTAAATCTTGTAATTATCTAGATTATAGCCTAGGATTTATGATGAGGTTGTGAAATGTTTAAAATTTTAATTAGCAGTTGTTAGTTGGGTAGAAAATTTATTTTATCCTACGAACCTACCACATCCAGGCCACATAATAAAGAATCAAGCATTAAAAAACTATGAAAATCATGCAATCCTAATGCAGAGTTTAAATAAATCATCAACAAAATATATAAACTGGTGCGGTCGGGTACAACCGTACACCTCAAAAAATAAAATATGGGTAGTCAAGCTCTACCATTATACAACTAGAATATGAAGGAATATTTTACAATTTGAATGAATACATGCTATGGGGGGTCTTCACTTCTTCATTTCTTCATTTTTTTCATTTTTGATTTGATTATGCTCCAAAGGCATCATAGGGCCTCCCAAGACAGCCTTCTAGCCACTACTCATCCTAATCCCATAATACTAATATTAATCCCTATTATAAAAGTACAGTTATATTAGAAAAGTAAATCTAACTACACATGCAAAATAGAGGATAGATAAACATACATACAATCCCAAGCGGTTATATGTATAATTTGGACTTAGCATCCTACACATGGGTAACCAAGCCCACTTTCCCTAACTTGATTTTTTCTCAGGGGTTTAAGCATCCTACAAAGAGAGCATTTATATTTATTTTGGAGCAACCCCTTAAGCATAATCTCCTACATAAAATATGATTAGGCTAATAACAGCCTAACATCCAGTCTATGAAACATACACCCTAACATCTAGTCTAAAATATTACCTCACAAAATAAAACATACATCACACATACACCGTGCTAACTTAGGACTAGAAGTGGTGGCTTAATTCTAATGTGTAGTGCTAAGAATTTGTGTAGTATGTCTTAACTAAGCATTAGAGTTATGATTTTCTATGTTTGGAAAGATTTAATTTAACATAAAGGATGGTTTCATTTCAATTTGTTTAATTGATTTGAATTTTAATTTATTCTTTACTTGGTTTCATTTGATTTACACTTAGAAACTAAGTTTTATAAAGAGAGGGAATAAGATTACCCTCCTTCATCCCTACCTTAAGCCACTTTCTAAAGCACATTTTTATGATTTAGTTTTCTTTAGTGAATGACTTATTAAACATTTTTTTTGTTAATCCTAAGTTTAGGTCAACTTTAAATAATCCTATTTAATATGAAAGGCATCTTAGGATTAATATAATTGAATTACTATCACATGATATTTATCAAATCATTCTTTTCCATCACAAGTAATATGCATATGACTTTAACACTTAGCATATCTATATATACCACATATTTTTGGCACATTTAAATGGTGATGAATGTATATGTTTGGAATTTATATATATATTTTTTAGTCAATTGAATTATTTATACATGTAGGTTAAAACTCTATCCAAATTCTAATACCAAAATACATGAGAATGAAATCAAATAAGTTACTATCATTATTAACCAGGGAAGTGAGGTAATCAAATGACCTTTGGGGTACTTAAAGTCTCATATTCTCATGATGTCTAGACTATATATTTATTAACATTGAGAGTTATGTAAATCTATATATGAATTATAAGAAAGAGAGCACTAACTTACATACAATATATTCTAATGACTTAGATGGTAATGGATGCATATATTTTTGATAAGTACATGCCATTGTTAACCAGGAAAGTAAGGTAATCAAATGACCTCTTGGGGATACTTAAAGCCTCGTATTCCCGGATGTCCAAACTAAACACTTGTTATCTTAAATTCATATAAATGTATACATAATTATAAGAATGAAAATCATTCAAAGATTGTATTTTCTTTAGTTAAATTATTTATGCATATAAATTAAAGCTCTATCTAAATTCTAATATCAAAATACATAAGAAGGAAATCAAATAAGTACATGTCATTGTTAACCAGGGAAGTGAGATAATCAAATAACATCCTTGGGGCAACTTAAAGCCTCGTATTCCCGGGATGTCCAAACTATATACTTATTAACAATCAAATCTATGTAAATTTATATATGAATCATAAGGAAGACAGCTTCATTTCACATACTTAAGCTATAAACACGTGTAAATCCTATATGTATTTATAACTATCATCATTCCACATATTATTATCAATTTATAAATTTTGGAAATTAGATTTGAATTTATTAGTGATAATAACCACATATATAAATTAAAATAAGTCAACACATGTAAGCTTTACATAATAAAATCTATTTGATTCATTTAGATTTGAAAACATGAATGCATGGATTCATATTACATACAACATTTAGAAATGATTGGAAAGGAATAACTAAGTATAAACACATGGTTCATTCAACCAAATTAATTTCTAAAGACAATGACATTAAATGAAACTATTTAAGGAAAACAAAGCTCCTTATTAATTTATGATTTAGGATTTTGATTAATTTGAAAGGGGAGGAGAGTTGCTTCCTACTTTAATCCCATTCTCATGTTGGTGAACTTAATTGGTTTAAGTAAATGTAATTAAGTGGATTTTATGAATTAATTAAGTTGGATCCCTAATTAAATCATTTAATTGCCCTTACCTATGCTTGTTTAATTTGATTAACCACATAATTATGAGCCATAATTGGCATGAACATATGAGAAAGTAAATTTTAAATGCTTCTAAAAGGACCTAATGCAAATCTCATAATTAAAGGCTAATTAAGTTAAAGAACCTAATTAAGTACTTTCATGATTTTCCTACACTTATGTGCTAATCATGATTTTCTTAAGGGTCTTTATGTTATTAAACACAAAGGAACCCTTAATCTCATTATTAAATATCTAATATGATTATGATTTTAATTTGATTAATTAAGTCACTTAATTAATTAAGCCCTTAATTAATTTCCATATTAATTAACACTCTTTAAAATGAAATGGACATGGGAAAAAGAGATTAGGAAAAGTGGCCTAATCCCACTCCCTCTTCCATTCACTGTTAAATAGTGATTAGTAAGTTTAATTAATTAATTTATTATTGATTTGAGGTGTTAATTAATCATTAAACTAATTAAAGGAGTCATTAGGGTTCAAATGATCAATTTCCTTAATTAACCAAGCAATAAATTCCAAAAAAATCACAAGAGGCAGAGATCATCCCATTAAATCAATAGGGAAAGTTTATAATTAATTAGTCAAGTAGTTAAGGCTTAATTAAGCTAATTAAGTTCACATTTAAACTTAAATTAAGCCTTTTAATTCAAAGATTGAATTTAAAATGAGTATTTATTTGTAAATTTAGTTATAATTTTTTAGAGTTTTAGTGATTAAATCCCATTAATTAAGAGTAATTAAGATTAATCTCATCGCTATGTGGATCATTGATGTGATGTGCTTTCCACATGGCACCATAGGATAGGTTACTTAAATGTATTCAAGTCAGCACTAACATGGCTAGTGGCAGATGCGGTTTTGTCCCAGCCGTCCGATCTAAGATCAAATGGAGATTAAAGTGACGGTTCTCAAGGATTAAATCAGATCCAATCTAGTAGATTAAACACAGTCGTCTGTTCCAATCATGTGGAATGGACGATGGGTGATATATTATTTCTCAAGGGGCGGGAGATGGACACTCTCCATCTTCCTTCACCCAATTTGAGCTCATTAGAGCTCGGATTGGCTCGGGTTGAACTCACACCTTCACGAGGAAGATCCCAAAGGATCTATTGGTCGAATTCACATGACATACACTTCTCTTCAAAAAGGCCCAGAAAAAATTTTTGAATGCTCTGTTTGAAGGAATATACCTCAATGAAGCTCAAGACTGGCAGAGCAACACTTGAGGTAACTTTGCCTGGATGAAGTGAAGCCCTGTTGAGAAGCTCGCATGGTGTCTTCTTATCGCTTTCTATGGACCAAGCACCATCACTTTGCAAGTTGACCTTGATCAAAGAGGTACTTCAGGTGGTTGGAGGGCTCAGGAGAAGATTCGTTTAACCTCACCTGAGCTCGATGAATGTGTGGGTGAAGTTAATTTGAATGGGGTTGAGTATTGGTGGAGTTGAATGGAGGGGTTCCTTGCTCTATTTCAGGTTGATGGATTCTGGTAACGGGAAGGCTTAGGGAGCTCAAAAATTGCTCTCGGGATTTCAAAATGGCTCTTCGAAGCTCTCTAAGGGTGTGTGTGTCTGGTTTGAATTGAAATGAGGGGGGTATATCCCCCCTCCTTTGGATCAGATGGCTCAAATTAGATCTTGATTTTTTTCAATTCCACTGTAGCTGACAGAATGGACTACCCAGGTGGCTCTGGTTAGGTGGTCTCCTTCATCCTTGGGTTCAGTCAATGAGGGGAGGTAGATTACCAACCTATCCCATGTGGGTTGGGATAGCCACTTAGGTAGAGTCCTATTTTAGGTGTGGGTGGTTGCCAAATGCAAGGAGGGGGAGTTGACTTTCCTAAAGTAGGTTTGGTCCCATATTGGGAGCTTTAGCCATTGGATAATGGGTTGGAGTGAGTTCAAATTGGGTTGGGTTGGTTTTGTTCTGACCCAAGATGAGTCAAGGATGGGTCAAGATAGATTCCATTGAGTTTGGGCTTGGTTTGAGTGGGTTTGGCTCAATTTGACCTACAATGTAGGTCAAATTGGGCTAGGTTGGGTCAAGTTGACTAATTGGTCAGATTGGGTCAAACCAAGGGTTGAGTTAAGTTCAAATGAGTATTTGGAGTGTTTTGCTATAATTGTTCTAAATTGATTTGGGTTAGATTTGGATTTGACCCATTTGAGTTCAAATGGGTCAAATGGGTCAAGTTGAAGAATTTGGTTAAATTGGCTTAGTTGGGGTTCATTGATCAATTGAAGATGATTAGAGGCTTTAGTATGAATTAATTTAGATTTGGTTTTGGTTTAGGCCAAATTGATCTTTTGTCAATTTGGGCTAAATGGGTCAATTGGGTTCAATTGGTCAAATTGGGTTCAATCAAAGTTTCAATCATGTTCAATGATCAATTTCGAATGAACTTGAGCCATTGGTTATAATAAAATTAGATTAGATATTGATTTGACCCAATTTGGTCTTTTCATTCAAATTAGGTCAACTTGGGTCAATGGGACAATTGGGTTAGGTTTGGCTCAAATGATGGTCAAGTCATATTCAAGGATTAATCTTAGGTTGATGTAAATCATTGATTTCAATTAATTTGGCTTGGGATGAGATTTGGCTAGTTTGGTTCATGTGGGTTAAGTGGGTTAACTTAGTTAAATGACCAAGTTGACTTGGTTTGACCCAATTGATGACAATTGACCAATCAAGGATGATTGATAATCATCATAAAGGTATTGGTAAGTTTGGTTCAATCTAATTTGGGTTGGATTGAGATTTGGTTCAAATAGGTCAAATTGGTCACTTTGGGTCAAGTGGACCAATGAGGCTAGTTGAATCAATTTTGATTTCAATTAAGTCAAGTTGAGTTTATATATGGATTTAGGATTTATTTATAGTTTTAATTGCAATTGATTTGGGTTCAAATGGGTTTTGGCTTATTTGAATATTTCAAGTCAAATGGGTTAGGTTAGGTTTGATTGAATTGATTTTGGCTTAGGTGGTGTGATTGTAGATTTCATTATATTTGGGATTATGATTGGGGAAATAATTGATTCATGAGAAAATCAATTGAGTTTGATTTGGATTGAAGGAAATTTTGGCAATGTCAATGGGATTAAATCACGTGGCCTAGGTAGGATTGATTTGATTTTGTTTGGTTTGGTTGATTTGAATTTGAATTGTGAATTTGATTTAGATTTGGGGATGATGATTAAAGAATTAGATTGATTTTTATAAAATCAATTGAAATTTGGTTTAGAGCGAAGGAATTTGGCTAAGTCCATGGGATTGAATCATGTGGCTTAGGAAGGATTGATTTAATTTGATTTATTTTGGTTTGATTTATTTGATTTTGAATTTGGGATGAATTGGTTTTGGGGTTTGATTTAGCTTAAGAAGGTAAGTGTGGATTTGGTTAGGCTATACGCTAGGTAAGTCTCCCTAATCTTAAGGCATACCCTAATCCTATGATTAACCTTTCTAAGTCTCTAGGCTTAGGTTAAGTGTTCACCTAATTGCTAGAAGTGACTTAAGCCTAAGGAGCTCTTAGTGTCTAGAAGGTCCCTACACCTATGGTGGGAAGATGGAATCCTCACTCTAAAAGTGAGGTCAATAAAAGGACCCCTAATATGTGTAGCAAGGGCACACCGCACATATTAGCATTGACTAAGGTGATCAACAATGTCCAAAAGATTGAAAATGCTAATGAAAATGATCTATACCTAAACCCAAGAAGTAGATATAATCATGATCTTAGTGCAATACGACTCGTCTCATGCTAAGGACATAAAAGAGTCAAGAAAATTTAATGAGCATTCCATGTCAAGGACATGAAGGAAGATTCACTAGGGAATCACACATGAATTGGATATGAGACGAACTTATGCTAGGGGCATAAGGATGAAATTCATTGGGGATATAGATATGAGTGGATTCATTCTAACTCATTTGATTTGAATTATGGAAGGGAGATCTGGGGATACATGCGTGAATCTGATGGGGATCAAGGTTGGATTTATTTTGATTAATTTGTTTAAATGTGGGGCATATCCATTGGGGATATGTGACTGAATCCACTCTAGATCAAGACCAGGTTTTCTTTGATATCATTTGTTATGGCTCCACTATGGAGGTTGGTTTCGAATTTGTTTTGTCTGTTTGATTTGTTTGTCAATCGGATCCATTGAGGAGAAGGGTGTGATTTAACTCCACTAAGGGAGTCAAGTTGGATTTAATTTGATTTAATTGAGAGCATGTCCGCTAAGGATATGAGCTCGATTAAATTTGATTGATTTAATTTTGATTTGGTTTATGGACCTAGTCGGTGTGCGATGGACCCACTAAGAAAGAGCCATGGGGCCTTGGCCTAACTTAGATTCATAAATCCAAAGGGGTAGACTGTTGGTTGTAGGGTAGAGATATCCAACCTAAAGGTTGTCTTTCGGTGTACAATAATTGTACTAGGAAGAAAGCATAGAATACTTACATCCTCCAAAGCAGAAATAGCCGCTGGGGTGACCTGTTGGATGCACAACAAATCAGACAAGACCTAGGTTAACTACTAAATGAGTGTTGTTGTGGATTTTACCTCGACTCAAGAGCAATAAAAATTAATTCCATTTGATTTCATTTAAATTAAGTTGATTGATTAAATTTGACTTAGTTTGATTTAATTCATGGACCTTGTCGGTGTGTGATGGACCCACTAAGAAGGGGTATGTCGGCTCTCAAATTTATTGATCCAAAGAGGTGGTCTACCGGCCGAAGGGTGAGACTAACCAACCTAAAGGTTGCCTGTCAGTGTGCAACGATCGTGCTAGGAAGAAAGCATAGGGACTTACATCTTCCAAAGATGAAATAGCTACTAGGGTGACTTGTTGGATGCACAACAAATCAGACCCGACTAGGGTGACTATTGAGTGAGTGCCACAAGGGAGTTACGTCAACTCAAGAGTAGTCAGTCGATTCCTATAGGGAGTTATGCTAAAACTGCCCTAAAGAAAGGATGCCTGCTTAGGAAAAGGTACCGCTGGGGGTGTCCTCCTAATCCACAAGAGAATATATATTTTGCTTTTTTATATATGTGTGGACCCTATTGGTGTTCAATGGACTGCACTGAGAAGGGGCTATGTCTTAATCTATCTCAGATTTACTAATCCAAAGGAAGAGTCTGCACATCCGCAATACAAACCTTCCAACCACACGGTTGGTTACTAGGAAAGGGGAATTGTCCAATCCTGTTGTAACTTGGGTAGCGTCTAGATTGGGTCGCTAGGACATGATCCAAATTATGTCACCACATGGGAGGTGCCACTAGGGGGGTTATCCGATCCCTAAAAATAAGCCTATAGGTGTACGGTGGCCAACTCAAGGAGAAAGTGCAGGGATTTACATCTAACATGAGTAATGTACCCACCGGGTGGGTCGCTGTCAACATAGTGAACACCAGCCAACCTAAGGTGTCCATCAGTGTGCGATGATCAATCTAAGAAGAAGGTGTAGAAGAAATACATCTTCATAGATGAGAATGATCATCAGGATAGTCTATCATCGGTGGGACATATACTATCCAACCTAGGGCGACTACAAAGTGGAGAGTCTCGAGGAAGGATTGGACCCAAACTTAAAGTATTCAGGAGAAAAGGAGCCACTGAGGGGACTTGTACTAAACCTCAAATTTACTCGACCTAGTTAGAGCATGAAGGCTAGTTCAAGAAGAAAGCATACGAGACTTATATCTTCTTAAACAAAGCCAACATGAAGGCTAGTTCAAGGAGCTCATCAGTGTGTAATGGTCAAGCTAGGAAGAAAGCGTGGGAGACTTATATTTCTTAATTAAGAAGACCACTAGGGTGACAAACTAGCTAAGTAGTTAATTGACCTGACCTAGAGTAACTACTGAGTGAGGGCGCTAAGGGGGGCGGGGGGAGGGGGGTGTTTATCTCAACTCAAAGTAGCCCAAGATAAAAGATATGTGTTTTTTATGTTTTATGTGTAATTTGTGTTTGTGTTGTGTTGATGAAAGATAAGATGCCACTTAGGTTCTATTACACCTATGTTAAACACATCATGGCGAATTTGTAAATGGAAATGCATTCAATTCGAAGAGATTGAATTTGAAATGGAATTTTCATTAATAGTATTTAATTTTAAACATGATTTTATGGATAACATTTCCTTAGGTAGAGCCAGTTGATTGGAATCATCGGACAATTTACTATATGGTTGATAAGTTGATATGATCCTTCTTGGTAGGCTTTCTCTATGGCAAAAGGGCCTTGCCAAGTGGGTTCAAACTTGCCTCCCATATTACGACGGGCAACAATTAGTCTCCTTAGAACTAAAACAATCTCTCCTACTTGAAAAGCTCTAGGGTGGACCAACTTTTTGTGATCTTAAATCATTTTGGCTTTGTATAAGTCAAGATTTTAGCATGCTCGTAGGTGTCTCTCCTCCAAACCATCAAGCTATTTTAACCACAACTTGGCATTCTGCTCTGTTGTGATCTTGCTACTTATAACTATCCTTAGTGATGGGAGTTGGACTTCTAATGGTAGAATGGCTTTGGACCCATACACTAAATAGAAAAGGGTGGACTGAGTTGGAGTTCTATAGGTAGTACAGCCCATAAAGCTTCAACTAACTCCTCATGCCACTATTATTTATTATCATTGAGTGTCTTCTTAAGTTTTTGGATAAGAGTTTTATTAAAGGCTTCTACTTAGCCATTTGCTCTTAGTTAGTAGATGGTAGAGTATCTCCAATCTATGTTGTGCCTCCGAGCAAAGTTGTTGATTTTGATGCTCTTGAATGTGGTATCATTATATGATATAATTCAATGAGGCACCCCAAATCTATATATGATATGTTTCCTAAAAAATTAGGAGTTCATGCAACCTCTCTGAATGGAATTGCCTCTGCCCATTTGAAAAAAGTAGATAGTAACTAGGATAAATAGATGATCCTTAGAAGAATGAGGATCGATCAGACCAACTATGTTAGAACCCCAACACTCGAATGGCCACAAGGCAAATGTTGGATGTAGAATGCTGGGTGGTTGGTGTAGGATCACTCCATGTACTTGACATTGATGGCATTGCCTAGCTACATCTATACGATCTATGATCATCGATGCCCAATAATATTCAAGTCTTTTGATTTTATCTTTCATCTTGGGAATGGATATGGTGAGCACCGCATAAATGTACCTCAATCATGATCTTATGGGCTTCGTGCTTGTCTAAGCAATGTAACCACATATGATCAAAGCATCATCGATACAAGACACCATCCAAGAGGGCATAGGAAGTGCCCTTTATTTCATATAATGTGCTTGTGACTTCTCTTGAGGTAGTTTGCCTTCATTTAGGTAATCCATGAATGGTTTCCTCCAATCTAGCTTCTCATTCTTTTTGGCAATGATAACCTCTCCTTCAAGAGAGTATTTCTTTATGAGTTCAGTATTTATAAGAGGTAGGACTTGCCTATTTTGGACCTCTATTGATATGGACTCATCTTCTAGACATGCCAACTCCTTGGAAAGCTTGGCTAAAGCATCTACTATGGCATTTTCTCCTCGAGGGATCTTATAGATGTTCACTACTAGAATTTGGGCCAACAACTCCATTGTATACTTATGGTAGTGTTGGAGCCTAAGCTTTAGAACCTTGTAGGACCCAGTGATTTGGTTGACCACTAATTGGAAATCCCAAAGATGTTGATGTTCTAGATGCTTAGCAAAATGGTAAACTCCAGACCGACAATCAGAGCCTCATGTCGGCTTCATTGTTGGTGCAGTGATCAGATAGATGATATAAGAATCTCATCATATCATATCCAGAGTTAAGAAAACTATTTCTACCCCTGCCTTTCCTGGAAGAGTAGATTGTGGTTCTTCTTCTCTTTGAGAGGAAGCCGCACCATCAAGATTTATCTCCTAGTAGTGAATATTGGTATCCCTAAAGTTCATGATTTGTTCATTGGGGTGGTCATCACTAAGTAGAATCATTAGGAAGTGGGTGTGCTACTAAAAAATATGCAATTGCTTATCCTTTCACCACACGAAGGGGTATAAAAGTGATATCAAACTACGATAAAATCATGCACCAGCATGCCAACTGTGGCTAGCATAAGCCGTGTCATGAGGTACTAAAGTGAATTAATTCTAGAAATTAAGTTGACTTTATGAGAAAGCATATAATGTCATAGCTTTTGGGATGCAAAGATTAAAGCTAGGTAATGCTTCTCAATAGGTGGATAGTTTACTACAGTAGGAGTAGATGATGGTTGTGGTAGTAAAGCATGTTCTCCTTCCCTTCATTGTCTTGGACTAACAAAACACCAAGGGATTTGTCTAATGTAGTAGTGTAAAGTATCAAAGGCTTGCTTGGGATAGGGGTTGCTAAAACTGATAGGGCAATCAAGTATTGTTTGACATCTTCAAAGGCACCCTGACACTTATCATCCCATCTAAATTTTGCATCCTTCTTGATAAGTTTGAGAATGCTTCACATCTTCCGATAGGTTGGATATAAAGCATCTCAGACATTCCAACTGCCCTTGGTATGATTTGAGTTGAATTAGTCTTTTAAGGAGTGGCATTTCTAATATTGCTTTGATCTTCTCTAGATTGATTTTGATTCCACGGTGTTGAACAACAAACCCAAGAAATTTCCTTGAAGCTACTCCAAATGCACACTTCAGGAGGTTCATTTTGAGGTTAAATTATCTTGACCATTCGAAAACTACTCTCAAGTCAAAGAGATGGTCTTTCCTTTCTTTACTCTAGACCACGAGATCATCGACATAGAATTCAACTTGGTGATGAATGAGTTCATCAAAGATTTAAGTCATGGCCCACTGGTATGTGGCACTGATATTTTTAATGTCGAAAGGCATGACCTTATAATAATATATTATGATCGAGGTTCTAAAGGCAGTGTTCCTTTCATCTTCAAGGGCAATATTTATTTGGTTATATCCAAATGAATTATCCATGAAAGAGAAGACCTCATAAGATGAGGCAATGTCCACCAATAGTTCTGGTATTGGTAGTGAAAATTCATCTTTTGAACATGCCTTATTTAGATTCCTAAAATTGATGCATATGCAAATTTGGCCATTCTTTTTCTTAACTTGGATGACACTACCCAACTAGGTGGGGTATTTTTTCCTCTCAGATGAAACCAGCATCGACCAATTTCTTGATTTTAGAAATGACCTATTTTTCAATGTCTAATCGCATGCATCTAGGAGCTTGCTTGATAGGGTTAACATCAGGCTGTACTGCTAGTTTATGGGCCACTACATTAGGAGCCAATCTGGGTATTTCTTCATAACTCCATGCAAAGTAGTCTTTAAACTCAATGAGTAGCCTAACTAAGTCATTGGTTTTAGTTTTATTCAATGAAGAGCTGATGTATGTCACACATGGATTTTCTTCAATCTCCAATTTGATTTCTTTGAGCTCATCGATGATTGACTTGATTTCTTCTTCGAACTATGTTGATGCATCTTTGACATGGAAATCATCTCAATCATTTGAAGTTTCTAAGCACACCTTCTTATATGATTTAATGTGATTTAAAAAATATAAATTATATTCCAAATGATTGGTGATGACTAGTAATTATCATCATCGATTGGACTCACTGTACCAAATCTTACTCCTGGTCTTGATTAAGAGTTCTTCCATTTATTATTTTATATCCTTTCAAAGTAATCTGTCTTATGCTTAGACCATGTATGTGGAATTATTCCTTTCTTTGCTAAGTTATGAACTCAAGGATAGTACCAATCAAAGGTAATTCTATTAACTTTATATGAATCATCCTCAAGTTCTACATCAACTTCTTGACTTGAGGATGATGCTCCATTAAAGAACCTCTAAATCTTCATAAATGTGGATGATTTAGGGGCTTCCTTAACTACCAAACCCTCAACTTTTTATGAAGAAAGTGGGGTTAGGACTAAGGTTCCCAACTGATTCCTAACCGTTTCACATAGAGGGGACTTGGATACACTTATACTTTGCTTGGGAATCTAATCTTTATCATTGGCTCGAGTGTCACCTCCAATGGATCTACTATCGAGAAGAGTTAGCTGGTGTGCTAACCATGTAGGACTCATCCTTTGAATTAGATTCTAAGTCTATATGGATAGTAGGTGTACTCCTGGTTGCTGGGATAAATCTCTGGGTGGGTGGTAGGTATGGAGGTCTTCCACCCCTGGGACTACCTTTGGACTTGCCTCTTCCTCATCCTGGTGGAGGTCAGGTCATCCTCCCCACTTCCACGAATGGGGTAACAAACTGTGGGTGGAATATAATCTCACACTCTATTTCATCCCCAAGTTTATTTATCGCTCCCTTTTCATTTCAATTTCATTTTCATTTTTCTTTCCTTTTTCTTTTTCTTTTTTTCTTTCTTTTTCTTTTTCTCCCACATAGGGTTTTTGACTAAGTTTGCGAGAATAGACTTTTTGGTTTTGGTGGAACTAGTAGGCCGCATCCTCATATATCCTGAACTCATGAACTAAAATTGGTTTGAGATCTCCTTTAACATAATATTTGATTGCACCTCTCATGAACTTAATGCACTGATGTAGAGAAGATGGAATCATTTTTTCTCATATATCCATGGTCTCCTAAACAAACCATTGAAAGATGTATCTGAGTTTATTATGTGAAACTTGGCTTTAGTTTTCCAATCATCTATCTCTAGTGGCAACACTATAGAGCCTAAATCCCTCTCGCCTTATTCATTGAATACTTTCAACATCATTCTCTCCTTTTGGAGTTTAGAGATGTCAATCCTCAAGTTATCAAGGGTTCTTAGACTCATAATGTTAACTGATGCACCTAGGTCAACCAGAACTCTGGTTAGCCTAAATCTACCAACATCCATTACAATATAGAGAGGAGGTCATGCTTGATCATCCCTAAAAGTAGGTCTTCATCACTAAATTTAACTCCTAAGATGTCCTTCAAGTAGTGTGCTTCCTCTTTAGTAGCAGTCAGCTGAGTTAAGCATATCTCTGGATCAAGTAAGGCTTCATCTAGAGATTCCCTCATCTCTTTGGATATGCTTAACTTGGCTGGCAACTTTCTAAGATGTGTTAGGATGTTGTAATCAACTATAGGTTGGTCCTCCATAAGCATATACATAGGTGGAGCATCATGCGGAAAGAATATATGCTCACTTGAACAAATGATGAGTTTACCCTTATCCTGAGGTGCTACCTTAGGAGGTAGAACTTTGCCACTGCCTAGGTTGACCTCAGTGACTTCTTGGAATGATGAGTTTGTGGAACATTCTACCTGCTCATGGGGTATACCTATAGCTTCTCCTATGAGATCATCAAAATTGAATGACTCTAAGTCAATCTCAAGAGGTGAACCTAATTGATTCAGAGAATGGAAATATGACTCTAAATGAGATGAATGGATTTGAACTATTTGAGTTATTATTATTATTTTGACTCTGAGAGTTTTTTATGAGAATGAAATCAGGAGCATTAGAAGTAGAAAGAATGTAAGTGGAATCAGCTTTCTTCATTGATTTCTTTAATTTGGGTGGAGGTACATGATAAAAATTAAGTAAAGTGAGCAGAGTGAGGAGTTTGGTGCCATCATCCATGGATACAATGCTCTTGCTGATAGAAGAGGAGTTAGTAGAGGAGGTAGTAGTTGTAACGGTGGAAGGAGTGCTGGACTCGAATGGTGGTTGTGCTATAGATCTATCTCAAGCAGGTGTGGTAGGCTGTTGTTGCTGCTAGGCTTCCACCTTCCTTAAGTAGTCCCTTACAACTAGCAAACCTTCCTTGGTATTAGAGGTTTGAGCTGCTTCAAACACCTACAGAGAAAGTTTCTTAATCTTAGAGATAATTTTCATAGAGGTACGGGATAAGGAAATATCCCAACCTTCTTTGGTCTTAATAGAACAAAAGTATCCCCAAGAATTACTCTAACATAATAAGATGGTTATTCTAAAAGGTATTCCTTAGGGATGACTATGGCTCCTGACTTGTAGCTATGCTCAAGCTAGTCCTTAAAAGTGATGTAATCCCCTAAGATATGGCTTAACATGTGGTGGTTTGGGCAATAGCTAGGATCATCTCTCTTGCCCACTTCCTCCGGCCTCTTAGGCTCGAGTAGCTAAAAATCAAGTTTTTTCAAGAGATTCTTGAATATTTTCCCAACTACCTCCCTCTTGAATGTGTATGACTTGCTTAATCTTTTAGTATGACTAGGTGGAAAATAGCTACCTAGCCATGGATATGGATACCGCTGCTGAGTAGGATACTGTGGGTAGGGGCCATTATGCTAGCTGTGGTGGTCGGTATAGAGGTCGAGGAGGTGGGAGAGGAGGTGGCAGTGGAGGCTACTAAAATTTGGGCTTCTCAAATTGAACTCTAGCTGGTTGCTTCCCCTTATCTACTGACACAGCTATCCTAGGCTTCTTCTTAAATACTTTATGCAGCTTGTGGTTAGATGATTGGTATGAGAAGGGTAACTGTTTGGCTTCCTCTTATAGGCTAGCCTCCTTGTTGATTAACTTCTCAAATATTTTGATGGTGAAGCCCTTAAGTAGAATTTTGATGGCATGATGTTCAGACAGTTGTGTTCATATTTTATACTTAAGTTGTGCCATCTAAGAATGTAATCAACAAGTGACTCATTAGGTTTTTATTTCTCTACAATGAGGTCAGCTAAAGTTACCCTCTATTGGGTACCTGCAAATCTCTTAATGAAGAGATGCTCTAACTCATCGAAGGTTATCACTAAACTGTTGGGCAGTTCAGTGTACCAATCAAGTGCAACACTTGACAGGTTATTAATGAAGAGATGAAGAGAAGTGCATTCTTACCACCGATGTTGTAACAACCAGCTCTAAAATGTGCAATATGCTACCATGGGTTGTCATTACCATCAAAAATCTTGAAGGATTGTGGCATAAAACCCTTGGGGTATTGAACTACATCAATTCCTCCGGTTAGGGTAACCCTTTGGAATGGATGAGCTCCGCTTGTACAAATGTTTTGTTCACCTACAACTCCACCATCTGCTTAATATCCTTTTCATGCATAGAGGTGCTATTTGTAACCTTCCTATGCAAGCTACTAGGATCGTCATCCATGGGAGTACACTTAGGATGATCTAAGGTATGTACCATTATGGTCGATCAGCCACCCTAGGGGAAGGTTGAGATTGGAGCTAGGTTTTACAAGGCTAGAACTACTGCCATCAACTCCTCTACCCTTTTCTCCTTCCTATCTATCTGGTCATCCTTCTACTTTGCTGGTGGAGGAGGTGTGACCTTCCTCAACTACAATACCTTCCTTGCTATGTTGTTCCGTCTATAGGGATCCTTGAGTGTCAACCATGTGAACTTTGGCTAAGTCATCCAACATGTCATCCTCATCAGGGTCAAAGTCAACTCCACCATCTTCCTAATCAAAATGGTCACTCCTGACTATCTGCTTAATTACTACACAGTACTCTGTAATGCTCTATTGGAACATAGGCTGGTGAACGACCGACCATTGGATTGAACTCTTCAGACTGCATGCACTGAATACTCTAAGCTGGTGAGGTGCACTCCCTAGCTGGCTCAACTAGTATGGGGAATATGTCGGTATCCCCTCCCCTCTCTTCCTCCAAGTGTTGTGAAGGTGGAGCGACCATGATGCTTTTGGGTTGCCACTCCTTCTTTACCAAAGTTTAAGTGGAAGGTCGAGTAGGGGAGCTCACCTCACCTCAATGGGGAGAGTAGATAGAGTGGGATTCTTAGGCTATGTAGCTGGATCACCAAAGGAGAGGGTCTCTCTCCAGATTGGGGCTTGTGCAGCTTGGCAAGGACTATGGATGCTGGAACTTAGACTGGTGAAGGTAGATGATGAGTACAGGGGTGTGATGGTGGAGACATCGACTGCCTCTCCATTGGAGATCTCCTCCTGTGACTGATGGTGCCAGTGAGAACTATGTGATCAGAATGATCGACTAAAATAGCTCATTGATCAGAAAAATCCATTAAAGCAGAGGCTGTCGATTGCCAAGCATACAACCTCTTCTCTCGCTTGCCCACTTAGGTAGTGACTCTAGCCTTAGTGGCTCTCTCTTTATGTATTTGTCCCCTAACACTCCTGGAAATCAAGCTCCTCAAATCATGTAACATGCTAGATTTCGAGCATCCATGGGCTCTACCGACTCTGTGAAGAACTTGTCGTAGACTCGCATAGGGCTTTCTCCTGTACCTAGTAGTGTCTCAAACTCTATAGTTGGTGGGTGTGATGTAGCAATCCTGAGTAATCCTCCTCTCCTTTTGAAGCTGAGAGGGGCTAAAACCTACTGCAACTCAGGAATGAAGAGGTCTCACGAGGGGAACCCTCCACAATAACATGAGAGACATCATCCATATACCTCACTGCGTTCTTATATTATGGCTTGACCTTTTGGTTCTTAATGGTGCTGAGTCTTAGTGAGCAGGGCAGAACGGGAGCTGGCACCAACCTTGAAGGTGGAAGAGACTATCTCAAAATCTAAGATAACCTTCCCCTTCAAAGTAGGGGAAATAATAGATGTGGTAGTAGCCCTCACTGGGACTATAGTAGGTGCAAAAAATTGTAGATGCTAACATTGACATTGACACTGACACTGACAGGGGTGTAGGAACCATAGCAACCTTCCTCTTTAGAGAGGAAACTCAGAACAAGACTACATGTTGAATCAAAGAAGTGGCTTCTTGCCACCTACTCCTTGCTAACAGTGGTGAGGCTCGTCCCTCACATGTGACTTTGAGGTTCTCAAGCCAAAGTCTGAAGTGGATAATTGGGGTAACGATGTGTATGGCCTGATCCAAGGCCAAATCGCACCCGAGGCAAAGGAGAAGATCAACTTTTTGGATAATATTGGAAGCTGATTGAATGAGTAAAGGGAGGAACTGGGTTGATATCTCTACATTATTGAAAAGAACTAGATTAGACGCTTCCTCGACTTGAATTGTTGCTTTTGATTTGATTTTTGAAATTGAACCCACACTTCACAAATTTAAGTATGCTAAATGGGGTTCATTATATTGGAGAGATTTAAGAATTTGGAGGAGAGACTTTACCATGGATTATTGAATCTGAGTTTGATTTTGATTTTGAGACCCACATCCAAGAGACTTTTAGAGATGTATTTGTTGTATTCTTTTGTTGGAATTTGCTTTTGGAATCCTCACTTAACAAATTTAGGTATGCTATATGAGGTTCAATTGTATGTTTGACAATGTTTAAAGCTTTATATCTTAATGGTTTGATTATTGTTTGTTTGATGTTTTGATTTGATTTGAGAAGAAGAACTCTCATTTAACAAATTTAAGTATGTTAAATGGGGTTCAATTGTGTGTTTGATATTTATTATTGATTTGATTTTTAAAAAGGAGAACTCTTGTTTGACAAATTTAGGTATGTCAAATAGAGTTCAAATATATGTTTGATGTTTATTATTGGAGTTTGATTTCATTTTGAAGGTGAGACTCTCATTTAACAAATTTAGGTATGTTAAATGGAGCTCACTTATGTGTTCGATTGTTTGTATGTTGATGTGTGTTTTATTTGATTTTGGGGATTGAACTCTCACTTAACAAATTAAGGTATGTTAAATAGAGTTCAAATGTGTGTTGGATATTTTGATTTTAATTTGATTTTGAAAATGGAACTCCCATTTAACAAGTACAGATATATTAAATGGAGTTCACTTATATGTTATTTATCTTGATTTTATCTTGATTTTGAAAAATAACACCCTCACTTAACAAATTTATGTATGCTAAGTGGAGTCCAAAATGTGTGTTGGATGTTTTGATTTTAGTTTTGAAAATGGAACTCTCATTTAACAAATATGGATATGTTAAATGGAGTTCAATTATATGTTGTTTATCTTGATTTTATTTTGGTTTTGAAAAAGGGAACCCTCACTTAACAAATTTAGGTTTGCTAAGTGGAGTCTAATTTATATGTTTGTTGTTGGGTTTTGTTTTAACTTTGAAAATGAGATTCTCATTTAGCAAGTTTAGGAATGTTTAAATTGAGTTGGTTTTTGTTTAAGAATATCTTGGGTATGTTTAATTTCAAAAAGAGGACTCTCATTTAACAAATTTAGGTATGCTAAATAGAGTTAGTTAATTTTTGGAAGATGGTTTGAATATGTTTATTTTTGAAAGAGAGGTTTGTTGTTTGATCTAATATTGATTTTGAAAAATGGGAACACTCACTTCGTAATTTTTATGTATGATAAATGAGGTTCAATTAATTTTTTATTTGAAAAGAGGGGTTTGGAAGATTTTGATTTTGTTTTACTTGACTTTGGTTTTAGAAGAGAATTCTTACTTAGCAAATTTCATTATGTTAATCAAAGTCCACATGATTTTATTTGTTTTACTAATTGAAGTTTTGTCGAATGTGAAATGAACCTTGCTTCACCAAGCTAGTGGTAAGAGGTTCCAATTTCTATTTGACTTATATTTTGTCACTCATTTCTTTAATTGACTTATTATTATCTATTGGGGGACCAAATAGGAGTCTTAAGACCTACACGGGAGTGATGTCAATGAACCTTGCTTCACCAAGCTAGTGGTAAGAGGTTCCAATTTCTATTTGACTTATATTTTGTCACTCATTTCTTTAATTGACTTATTATTATCTATTGGGGGACCAAATAGGAGTCTTAAGACCTACATGGGAGTGATGTCCTAAAACCTAAAGGATGATGGCTACCTTTGTTTAAGAATGAAATGAGAAAAGGGCCAATGGAAAGAAAGATCATCTCGGGCTTATACAAAAATATAAGTCCACTATCGATGCTTGGAGATGATAATTGTTTACCAGAGATGGAGAGAGAACAATCCCCAGTGGAGTCGCTAGAAAAATCCGTGGTGTTTATTTATTTATTTTTTTTTGGGGGGGGGGACACCACATCATAAGGTAATTATTAAAGTGATCGGGTATGACATTAAGATATGATGTACTATCTCAAAAGATAGAGACATCACCCTATAATGGACTTAATCACCTAATAAGGACTTCAAAGGCATGATGGGTCTTCAAATATACCAAGATTTTTTTCCCTACTTTACAAAAAAAAGCAGGGTTTATACTAAGCCGGGTTCTTAAGTTCCCTATGGAGGCAAGACTCTATAGTTAATTACATCTAGGAAATGAGATTCCCTAAGAATACTCTCAATTAAAGTATATAATTATTATCTCCAAAGATTTCAAGGTTAGACTATCAAAATATTGGGCTATTTTGGAAAATCAATTGGAAAACTTCAAGGAGAAGACTTATTTTTTTAATCAAAAGAAAATAAGTAGGGAATGCTCATGATACTAGAAGCCCAGTGAGCATTTCAATTTATCATATGGTGAGGCTTTATATATTTGAAAGTGAAGAGATTTATATTCATTGAGTCAAAATTTTATTAGATTGCTAGGGCTTATAATCCATCAACACAAGATTGTCAAAATGCCTAAGAGGTGAGGATTTTTACTTGTAGCCCAAAGAAAACTACTACCTCAGATCTTAAATATAGGAAGCTTTAGTATAAGCTAAAGGACAACCTAAATCTAAGCGATTTACATGAGGGATTATCTCCATAAGAGAGGATAAACCCATCTGACTTCTGGACTTACAACCACCTAGAGTGGCTACTAGTTAACTCCTCCTATAATTTAAAACCATGTAGTCAAGTCTTATGACTACAAGATAGCTAGGGTAGTTATTTAATTTGAAAGAGACTAAAGTCCTAAACCCACTCCCTAGGAGATTAGAGTATGAGTGGGATGAGCATTTGACTTAATCTATAAATGTAAAATCTTACAAATTCTCATTTCATTTTGATATATCATTTAAACAAAGGTTTTGAAATTTTATATGCATAAATGCATAACAAAAATTAATTGTTGGCAAAATCAAAAGAGAAAGAGGGTGAAGCTCCGTCATCAAGGGTTGCTCTCATGGGTCAAGCCCTATAAGGATGGAGGCCCTCATTTTTAGAAAGAGTGATAATAGATGCATGCATTATGTGAGACATACAACATACAGTTAAGGGGTTGCTAAATCTTTTAGTTATCTTGATTATAGCCTAGGCTTTATGAGTAGGATGTGAGTTCTTTAAAGTTTTAATTATGAGTTGTTAGTTGGGAAAAAATTTATTTTATCTTAAGAGCCTACCGCATCCAAGACACACATTAAAGCATCAAGCATTAATAAACTATGAAAATCATTCAATCTAATGACAATTTAAACAAATCATCAAATAAGTTTTATAAACCAACATAATAACAAAGGCGGTGACATGCCATACACCCCAAAAAATAAAAGATGGGTAGCCGAACTCTACTCTTATACAACCTAGAATATGAAGGAATAATTTTACAATTTGAATGAATACATGCTATGGTGGTCATCACTTCTTCATTTCTTCATTTCTTCATTTTTGATTTGATTGTGCTCTAAAGGCATCATAGGGCCTCCCAGGACAAAGCCTTTATCCACTACACATCCTAATCTCTATTGCAAAAGTACATTCATATATGAAAAGTAAATATAACTACACATACAAAATAGAGGTCAACTAAACATGCATATAATCTCAAGCAGTTATACGTATAATTTGGACTTAGCTCCCTGCACATTGGTAGCCAAGCCCTAACTCGATTATGCTTAGGGTTTTAGCAGCCTCCAAAGAGAGCATTTATATTTATTTTAGACTAACCCCTTAAGCATAATCTCCTACAAAAAACATGATTAGGCTAATAGACCTAACATCTAGTCTATGAAACATACACCCTAACATTCAGTCTTAAACATTACATCACAAAATAAAACATACATCGCACATACACCATTCTAACTTAAGACTAGAAGTGGCGGCCTAATTCTAATGTGTGAGCTAAGGCTTTGTGTAGTATGTCTTAACTAAGCATTAGAGTTATGATTTTCCACATTTGGAATGATTTAATTTAACATAAAGGTTGATTTCATTTCAATTTATTTAATTGATTTAAGAATTTTAATTTATACTTTACTTGGTTTCATTTGATTCACACTTAGCATCTAAGTATTGCAAAGAGAGGAAAGAGGATTGCCCTCCTTCATCCCTACCTTAAGCGACTTTAGAAAGAACATTTTTATGATATATTTTTATAGCGAATGACTTATTAAACAATCTTTTGTTAATCCTTGGTTTAGGTCAACTTTAAATAATCTTATTCAATGTGAAATGCATCTTAGGATTAATATAATTGAATTACTATCACATGACATATATCAAAACATTCCTTTCCACCACATGTAATATTCATATGACTTTAACACTTAGCATATCTATAAATACCATGTATTTTTGGCACACTTAAATTGTGATGAATGCAATATATATATATATATATATATATATATATATATATATATATATATATATATATATATATATATATATATATATATATATATATATATATATATATATATATTAGTCAATTGAATTATTTATACTTGTAGGTTAAAGCTCTATCCAAATTCTGATACCAAAATACATGAAGATAAAATCAAATAAGTATGTGTCATTGTTAAAGGGAAGTGAGGTAATCAAATGACCTCCTTGGGGTAACTTAAAGCCTCGTATTCCTGGGATGTCTAAACTATATACTTATTGCCATTTAAACTTATGTAAATCTATATATGAATCATAAGAAAGAGAGCATTAACTTACATGCAAGGTACGCTAATGAATTAGATGATTATTTTTAATCACAAAAGGGTATTTTTCATCTTTTAATTTAACAAACATACACATGTATAAAAGATGTAAGCAAGTACGTGCCATTGTTAAGAAAGAAAGTGAGGTAATCAAATGACCTCCTAAGACTTA
Source organism: Cymbidium sinense (assembly GCA_021442155.1). Classification (NCBI taxonomy): domain Eukaryota; kingdom Viridiplantae; phylum Streptophyta; class Magnoliopsida; order Asparagales; family Orchidaceae; genus Cymbidium; species Cymbidium sinense. Next base: position 60,016,206 of record CM038226.1, on the reverse strand, counting down.
CTTAAAGACTCATATTCTCGGGATGTCCAAACTAAATGCTTGCTATCTTAAATACATATAAATGTATACATAATTATAAGTATGAAAATCATGCAAAGATTGTTTTTTCTTTAGTTGAATTATTTTAGTATATGAATTAAAGCTCTATCCAAATTCTAATACCAAAATATATAAGAATGAAATCAAATAAGAGCTTCATTTCACATACTAATGCTATAAACATAGGAAAATCCAATATGTATTCATAACTAACATCATTTCACATATTATTATCAATTTATAAACTTTGAAAAATAGATTTGAATTTATTAGTGATAATAGACACATATAATTAAATTAAGTCAACACATGCAAGCTTACATAAATAAAATCTATTTAATTCATTTAGATTTGAAAACATGAATGCATGGCTTCATATGACATACAACATTTAGAAGTGATTGCAAAGGAAATACTAAGTATAAACACATGATTCATTCAACCAAATTAATCGCTAATTACAATCACATTAAATAAAACTATTTAAAGAAAGCAAAGCTCCTTATTAATTTATGATTTAGATTTTGATTAATTTGAAAGAGGTGGAGATTTTCTTGCTTCTTTAATCCCATTCCCATGTTGGTGAATTTAATTGGTTAAAGAAAAGATAATTAAGTAAATTTTATGAATTAATTAAGTTGCATCCTTAATTAAATCAATTAATCTCCCTTACCTACCATTCTTTAATTTTGATTAACCACTTAATTATGAGCCACAAGTGACATGAACATATGAGAAAGTAAAATTGTAATGCTCTGTGGTGTTTATTTTCGATGACACCATGCATCGCTACTTATTGAAGATTAAGAGCGACATTGAGGTATGATGTACTATCTCGAAAGATAGAGGCATCACCCTTCAATGGACCTAATCACATAATAAGGAATCCTAAGGCATGATGGATCTTCGAATATACCTGATATTTTTCCCATGCTTTACATGGATGAATAAAGCAGGGTTTAAATTAAATCTAGTTCTAAGGTTTCTTATGGAGGCAAGCCTCCATAGTTAATTACAACTTAGGGAATGAAGTTTCCTAAGAATACTCTCGATTAAAGTAGACAATTATCATCTCCAAAGATTTCAAGGTTAGACTATCAAAGGATTGGTTATATTTGAAAAATCAATTGGGAAAGTTCAAGGAGAAGAATTTTTTTTGGAATCCAAAGGGAATAAGTAGGGAATGCTCATGGTACTAGGAAGACTAGTGAGCATTCCAACCTATCCTATAATTAAGCTTTATATATTTGAAAGTGAAGAGATTTATTTAATTGAGTTTGATTTTTGTTAGATTGCTAGGGCTTATAGTCCACCAACACAAGATTATGAAAATTTCTAAGAGGTGATGATTTATGCTTATAGCCCAAAGGAAATAGCTACCTCAGATCATAAATCTATCGAGCTTTAGTACGGGCTAAAGCTTGACCTAAATCTAAATGGCAGCTTGACATAATGGCTTATCTCCATAAGAGAGAGTAAACCGTCTGACTTCTAGAATTATAACCACCTGGAGTGGCCATCAGCTAACTCCTCCTATGATTTTAAAATTATGTAGTTTGATCTTATGAATTGCAAGATAGCTAGGGTAGTTATTTAATTGGAAAGAAATTAAGTCCTAAACCCACTCCTAAAGAGACTAGATCATGAGTGATATGAGCATATGACTTAATCTACATATGCAAAATCTTTTCAAAATTTATTTCATTTTTGACACATCTTTTAGACAAAGGCTTTAAAATTTTTATATGGCTAAATGCATGATGAAGTAGATTATTGGCCAAATCAAAAGAGAGAGGGTGAAGCACCATTAGTAGGGGTTGCTCTCATTTGTCAAGCGATCCCTATAAGTGTAAGGATGAAGGTCCACATTTTGCAAGAGTGATTCAAGGTGCGTGCATGATGTGAGACATACAACCATACAATTAAGGGGATTGCTAAATACTTTAATTATCTTGATTATAGCCTAAGCTTTTTGGTAATATTATGAGTTATTTAGAATTTAATTATGACTTATTAGTTGGGTAGAAAAGTTTATTTTATTCGAAGAGCCTAATGCATCCAAGACACACATTAAAGCATCAATCATAAGAAACTTATGAAAAGTCATGCCATTTCTAATGCGCTATTTAAATAAATCATCAATCAATTTTATAACTACCACAAAAGAATAAGAGGTCGATGCGTCAGGTTCCATCATACAACCCAAAAAAAAGAAGGGTAGCCGAGCTCTACCCTTATACAACCTAGTATATGAAATAATAATTACAATTTGAATGAATACATGCTATGGGCTTCATTCCTCATATCTCCATGTCCTCCATTTTTGATTTGGTTGTACTCCGAAGACATCACAGGGCATCCTAGGATAAGTTTTCTAGCTATTGCTCATCCTAATCTCCCATGACACTAATCCTAATTCTTATTACAAAATTACATTCATATAGAAAAAAGTAAATCTAACTACACCTGCATAATAAGAATTAGGTAAACACACATACAATCCTAAGCAGTTATATTTATAATTTGGACTTGGCACCCTACACAAGGGTAACCAAGCCCACCTGTCCTATCTTGGATTATGCTTAGGGGTTTAAGCAACCTGCAAAGAGAGCATTTATATTTATTTTAAGCATCCCCTTAAACACAATCTCCAGTAGAAAACATGATTAGGCTAGGAATGGCCTAATATCCAATCTACGAAGCATACACCCTAACATCCAGTCTAAAATAGTACATTATAAAACAAAATATACATCACATCATACACCGTCCTAACTTAGAGCTAGAAGTAGTGACTTAATTCTATTTTGTGTGTTAAGGCTTTGTGTGGTATGTCTTAACTAAGCAATAGAGTTATATTTTTTAAGTGTAGAAAACATTCAAGTTAACATGAAGGTTGGTTTCACTTGAAGTTGTTTAATTGATTTGCAAATTTTAATTTATAATTTTATTTTATTTCATGTGATTTACACTTAACAACTAAGTGTTGTAAAGAGAAGGAAGAGGATTTCCCTCTTCCATCCCTACCTTATGTCATTTTTAAAGCATATTAATTTGATTTATCTCTCTTCAGTGAATGGCTTATTAAATGATTTTTAATTAATCCTAAGTTTAGGTTGACTTTTAGTGACTATATTTAATCTGAAAAGCTTCTTAAGATTAATCTAATTTAATTACTTCCAGATGATATGTATTAAATTATTTCTTTCCATCATATATAATATGACTATGATTTGTTCTTAAGTATACCTATACACACAACATATTTTAGCAGACTTAGATGATGATGAATGTATATATATATATATATATATATATATATATATATTTGAAGTTTATGTTTACAAAGAAGATTTAATAGAAGAAAAAACTTCTATCTAGTTAAGGAGTGGTAGACGAATGTCTCCACCACCATTGAGAAAAACCAATGATATATGCAAAGAAATTTAAATTAATGAAGATGTCTTACCATCATTGCTAGCTCAACCTTAGAAGGCTATCAAAATAAGAGTGGACTATAATGTTCTGGCACATTTATGCAAGATTACCCTTTATTAGTATGATGATGTCATATTGTCTAAAGACATATGTGAGATATTGAATAAAGTCTTGCAGAATCCAAAATAATTTGAAACATTCTTTGTTGAACAGAAGATAAAAGAAGACTTAACTTCTCAAAAAATAATATCTATCATATTTCGTGATGATGACCTATTGTTAGTGATAATTATAAAACTTATATCTAGTTAAGGAGTGGTAGACAAATTTCATGACCACCAATGAGAAAAGCTAATGATATATGCAAAGAAATTTAAATTAATGAAGATGTCTTACCATCATTGCTAGCTCAACCTTAGAAGGCTATCAAAATAAGAGTGGACTATAATGTTCTGGCACATTTATGCAAGTTACCTTCTTTATTAGTATATATGATGATGTCATATTGTCTAAAGACATATGTGAGATATTGAATAAATCTCTATTCAAATTATTTAATACATACTAATTAAATCTCTATTCAAATTTTTATACAAAAATACGTAGGGATGAAATTAGACATGTACATGTCATTATTAACTAGGGATGTGAGGTAATCAAACGACCTCCTTGGGGCTAGCTAAAGCCTCGAATTCCTAGGATGTCCAAACCAGATACTCATTTGCATTCAAACATATGCAAATTTGCATATATGAACAAAAGAAAAACACTTTAAGTCACATGATTAATTAATTCAATCACTTTGATCATTAATGCATGTATTTTAATAAAAGAGGGATTTTCATTCACTAATCACATATAGACATGTATAAATACATAAATAAGTATGTGTTGTTAACTAGGGAAGTGAGATAATCGAATGACCTCCTACTAAAAGCCTTGTATTCCCAAGATATCGACTACATACTTGCTTTTCTTAAATGTATGTGAATGTATACATAGATAAAGAAAAGAAAACCATGCAATGATTGTATTTTTATTTAGTTGATTTATTTATGTTTTTGAATTAAAGTTTTGTCCAAATCCTAATGTGGAAATACATGTACATGAAATCAACTAAGTATGTATCATTGTTAACCAGAGAAAGTAATCAAATGACCTCTTTGGGGCTAACTAAAGCCACGATTCTTGGGATATCCAGACTATATACTTATTAATATTCAATACATATGAAACTACATATGAATCAAAGAAGAGAGAGAGCTTTACTTCACATATCTAAGCTATAAGCACATGCAAAACCTATATGTACTCTTAAATACTATCACTCTAATCAATGTAATTGATTTATAAACTTTGGATAGTAATTTGAATTTATTAGTGATAATAATCACACATATTATACATTAATCCAACACATAGCTTACATAAAGAAAATTCATTTGATTTAATTAATTTTGAAAAGATATAATGCATGAAATCAAATGACATACAATATTTAACATGATTGAAAAGGAATAAATAAATATAAACACATGATCTCATTTAATTAAATTAATTTCTAAGGATAATCATTTTAAATAGAGCCATTTAAAGTAAACCAAAGCTTTTCATTACCACTTTTAACATGTTCTAATTTGATTTAAGGAATGTGAGGAAAAATTGTTGATTCCCATTCCCATTTTTTAGTGAATTAACTTTGCTTAATGAAATTAAATTAAGTTGATTTTATGAGTTAATTATGGGTCATGTATGTATTAAATACATTAATTAAACCCTATGTTACCTTAATATAATTATCCAAATAATTATGAGCAAACATGAAATGCATATGAATTGAAAATTAAATTAGCAATGATCCTAAGAAATAAGAGGGGCTTAATGCAATTGGCTCACAATAAATGGTTAATTAAATTAAAGAACTTAATTAAGTACTCTTATGGTTTCCCCACACATGTGGATTAACCATAATTTCCCTAAGGGACTTTAGGTTATTAAACACCTAAAGACCTACCCATGATATAATCAATCAAGATCTAATGTGATTATGATTTGAATCTCATTAATTAAGCCATTTAATTAAATAATTAAATGTTTAATTAATTATAAATTAATTAATTTCCCTTAAAGTGAAATGGACTTAGGAAAAGATTAGGAAAGAGGTCCCTATCTCATTTCCCTTGCCCATTCACTATTAGTCAATGATATTTGGCTTTTAAAATTGATTAATGTTAATGTTCAATGGATTAATTAATTAATTAATCCCATTAGATGGTAACTAAGCTAACTAAAGTTAATTTTCCTAATTACCTAATCAAAATTCCCGGGAATATTAGGGAGGCGAGGTCATCCCCTTTAATGAACCCACAAAGTTTGGGGTTAATTTCTTATGTAATTAAGGAGTAATTAAGCTAATTAAATTTTGAATAAAACTTTAATTAAGTTTTATTTGCTATATAAAACTAATTTAAAATATTTTTAATAAATTCTCCTCTAAAATACCTTTAAAATAAATATTTATATGCATTTTTTGGATTTATCTATAATTTATTATGAATTTTCAAAGATTCAGACATTAAAAATGATTAATTAGCCTTGATTAAGCCTTAGCCCATCGATGCCACACTGACTGCTGACGTGGGATGCTTTCCATGTGGTGCCACAAGATTGGTCACTTAAATGCATCTGACTTAGCGCTAACATGGTTGTCAACGAACGCGCTTTCATCTTCACCATCTGATCTCGGATCAAACTGCATAGATCAAGCTCGTGGTTCTTCAAGAGATTAAATTAAGATTTAACTAGTGAATAATCATGGCCTTCCATTCCAATCATGTGGAATGGGTGGTGTGTGATAGATCATCTCTCGAATGATGAAATACAGAGGTCGTCTGCCATGCCTTGCTCGATCTGAGCTCACCCAAGCTTGGATCAACTCAAAATGGATCTCACATTCCTTGATGATGATCGAGATCCAACGGTGAAAACACAATATGCAAATTTCCATTACAAAAGACAATCCATTTTTTTTTCCAAAAGCTCAGTTTCATGGAATTACCTCATCGAAATTCAAGATCAGTTGTGAATCTGATTGAGGAAGCTTCGTCTAGTCAAGATGAAGCCTTATTGAGTAGCACTTCGATCAATTCCTCGTCGTTCACTCTATTGACCAAGCAGCATCAATTTGGAGGTTGGGTTTAATCAAAGCCACACATTTGATGGTCGGAGGGCTTAGGAGGCAATTCATTCTTTCTCGACAAGGTGTGGGGATGGTCTGTGTGAAGTTAATTTGGATTTGGTAAAGAAATGAGGGAGTTGGATCGAAGGAGGGGCTGTTCTATTTTGGTTTGAAGAAACTTGATAATGGGGGAGCAGAGTTTGCTTCATGGAGGGCTCTAAGGCTTTTGAAATGGTCTCTATGAGTTTTCAAAGTAGGTATGATGATTTTGAATTGAACTGAGGGGTATATCACCCCCTCACTTGGATCTAAGGGCTCAGTTTGTACCCTTGATTTTGGTTGGCCAGTCGCCATCTGACCATCAGAGGAGTTAGGGTCAAGTCCATGTGGCTCAATTGGGTTGGTGGAGTTCATGGTTGGTGGCTCAAGGCAGCAGCCGTCAAGCTAGGATCCATTGGTTTTGGCCATGATGGGGAGGTAAATTAACTCACCTCCCTTTGGTCCAAGGCTAACCTAGCCCACATAGGTTGGGCAAATTGAGTAGGTTAAACCCTCTTTGGGTGTTTGATGGCTGCCAAAGGGAGAAAGGAGAGTGGACTTCACTAATTTTGTAAAAATCCCATGTGGGGAGAAGAATCTAAGAGGAATTTTCCTTGGGTTGAGCCCAATTCAGGTTGAGCTAGTTTGGTGCTTACCCAAAGTGGGTTTGGGTTGAGTTAGATCAGATTCCAATGGATCTTGGCTTACTTCAAAGGGTTTGGCTCAATTTGATTGTTATAGATTAAATTAGACTAGGTTGGGTTATGTTGACCAATTGGTCAGGTCAAGTTCAAATGATGATTTGAAGTGTTTTGCTTCAATTGGTTTGAATCAATTTGGCTTAAGTTTGATTTTGGCTCATTTGAATTCATGTAGGTCAAATGGGTCAAGTTGATCAATTTGACCAATTTGGCTAAATTGGCTTTAGTTATGTGTTGGTTTGGGTTTCATTGATCAACTGGAGATGATTGCAAATTTTAGTTTCAATTAATTTGGATTTGGTTTTGATTTAGGTCAAATTGACCCTTTAGGTAAATTCGGGCTAAGTGGGTCAATTGGGTCCAATTGGTTAAACTGGGTTCAATTGAAGCTTTGGTCAAGTTCAATAATCAATTTAGAATGAACTTGAGCCATTGGTTGTAATCAATTTGGGTTAGATCATTATTTGACCCAATTTGATCTTTTAGGTCAACTTGGGTCAACTTGGGTCAAAGGGCCAATTAGGTTGGGTTGGCTCAATTGATGGTCAGGTCATGTTCAATTGTTGATCATAGGTTGTTGTGAATCAATGGTTTCAATTGATTTAGTGTAGGATGAATTTTGGCTATTTTGGATTCATATGGGTTAAGAAGGTTGACTTTTTCAAATGACCAAATTGACATGGTTTGACCCAATTCATGATAATTGATGAACCTAGGGTGATCAACAATCATGGTATGAGGTTTAAGTTGGCTTGGTTAAATCCAATTTGTGTTGGATTGAAGTTTGGCTGAAATGGGTCCCTTAGGTCACATGGGGTCAAGTGAGCCTAAATGGGTTTAGTTGGCTTGATTTTGGTTTATTTTGGATTTAGTTGATTTTATATATGGATTTAGGATTGGTATATAAATTCAATTTAAATTGATTTGGGTTCAAATGAATTTTGGTTCATTTGAATATTTCAAGCCAAAGGGGTTAGGCTACATTTGACTTAGGTCGATTGTGGTTTTCCTTGATGATTATAGGTTTCATTCATATTTGTGAATATGATTGAAGATATGATTGATTCATGAGAAAATAAATTGAATTTGGTGTTTAGATTAGGATAATTTGGCTAGGTCCATAGGATAGGGTCATAGGACATAGAGAAGAGTTTGGTTTAGTTTGATTTAGTTTTGATGATTTGAATGTATATTTCATTTATATTTGTGAAGATGATTAAAGATATGATTGATTCATGAGAAAATCAATTGAGTTGGATTTGAATTAGGTGGAGATATGGCTAAGTTCCCGGAGTTGTCATAATGGCTTAGATTTGGATTGGTTTGATTTGGCTTTGATTAAGGATATTTGGTTTTGGTATGATTGGTTGAATTTGAGGTTTGGTTATGGCTTAAGAAGGTGAACATAGGTTGGGTTTAAGCTATAGGGTAGGTAGGTCATCTTAATCCCTAAGGCATAACCTAATCCTATGGATAACCCTTCTAAGTCTCGAGGCTTAAGTTAAGTGTTCACCTAATTGGTAGAGGTGATTTATAACTAAGGAAGCCTTAGTGTCTAGTAGACTCCTAAATCTAAGAAGAGGGGATTGAATCCTCACTCTAAAAGTGAGGTCAACAAAAGGACTCCAAATAGGTGATGTGTAACTGACAAGGCACGTATTGGCGTTGACCCAAGATGATCAACCACATCCAAAAGATTGCAAGCGCTAACAAAAACTATCTAAACCTAAACCAAAGAGGTAGATAGAATCACGGTCTTAGTGAAATGCAACTCACCTCATGCCAAGGGCATAAGGGAGTCAAGAGGATTTGATGAGAACTTTATGTCAAGCACATGAAGAGAGGTCCTCTAGGGGACCACACATGTATTGGATATAGCATGTAAGGGGTTTATGCCAAGGAAATAAAGGAAAAAAAATCCACTACATATTGGATTATATGAACCTTCCACTAAAGAAGAAGGTTCAAGCTATCCTTTGGGGATGAAGATTTGATTTAATTTGTTTAGAAGGAATCCACCGGGGATGAGGATTTGATTTATGAAGGGGAGATCCACTGGGGATATAGGTTTGAATTTGATTTGATATATGTTTAATTTGGGAGCATATCCATTGGGGATATGAGCTTGAATCTACTACAGACCAAGACTAGATTTGATGAACATGGTGCATATCCATTGGAGGATATAGATCTGAATCCACTAGAGATCAAGACTGGGTTTAATTTATTTTAATTTGTTATGGCTCCATTAGGGAGAAGGGTGTGATTTAACTCCACTAGGGATAATCATATTAGGTTTAACTTGGTTTGATTTAGTTTATGGACCATGTCAGCGTGTGATGGATCCACTAAAAAGGAGCCACGGGGGCCTCGGCGTATCTTAAATATACAAATCCAAAGGGGTAGTCTCTACAGGGGTAGGGATCCAACCTAAGGTTGCCTTTGGTGTGCAATGTGCTAGGAAGAAAGCGTAGAGTAGACTTACATCTTCCATAATGGGGAACAATCAGTGATCAATTGGTAATCAAATTGAACCCCAAAAGGTGACTCTTGAGTGAGTCTTGCTAGGGGTTTTACCTCAATTTAAGGGTAGTCTAGATCAATTTCATTTTAATCTCATTTGATTTGATTTGATTTGATTTGATTTGATTTGGTTGTTGATTTAATTTGGTGTGTTATGATGTGGGCCATATTGGTGTGCTATGGACCCACTGAAAAGGGGCTATATTAGCCTCGACCTATCGTAGATTTACAAATCCAAATGAATAGTCTATTGGTTGTGGAATAGAGCTAACCAACTTAAGGGTTTTCTTGTGCAATCTATGCTAGGAAGATGTAGCACTTACATCTTTCAAAGTGGAGAAACGGTGAGGGTGCCTATTAGTAACCTTGACTACTGGGTATTAGTGAGTGTCGCTGGGGACTTTTGTCAACTTAAGAGTAGTCAGGCAATTCCCATAGGGAGTTTTGCTAACACTTCCCTAAAGATAGGATGCCTGCTTAAGAAAAGCTACTAATGGGGGTGTCCTCCTAATCCATAATCTATAAGTGAATATACATATATTTTATTTATATATTTGCATGGACCCTGTTGGTGTGTGTGGGACCACATTGAGAAGAGGCTATATCAGCCTTGACCTAGCCTTGACCTATCTCATATTTACTAGATCAAGGGAGAATCTGCACATCCATAGTATGGATTCTCCAACCACATGGGTGGTTACTAGGAAAGGGGAACTATCTATTCTGGTAGTAACTCGGGTAGTGTTTATATGGGGTCGTAAGGACATGATCCAAATAGAGTGTTATAAGGGAGGTGCTACTAGGGGCATTATTCTGATCCCTAAAAAGAAAGCCTATAGATCTATGGTGGCCAACTCAAGGAGAAAGCATAGTAGATTTATATGTTCCATGAGTGGTGTATCCACTGGGTAGATTGCTATCAGCATAGAGAATAACAACCAACTAAGGTTCCCATTGGTGTGCGAAGATCAATCTAAAAAGAAGGCATAGCAGACTTACATCTTCATAAATGAAAATGATCATCGGGATAGTCTGTCATTAGCAAGATAGATGCTATCCAACCTAGGGTGACTACTAAGTGAGGAGTCCCGAGAAATGACTAGACCCAAACTTGAAGTAGCCAGAAGAAAAGGAGCTGCTAGGGTACTTACCCTAAACCTCAAATCTACTCGACCCAGTCAATGCATGAAGGCTAGTCTAAGAAGAAAGCATAGTAGACTTACATCCTTTTAAATGAATCCATCATGAGGTAGCTTATTGACCATGCAGTAAGGACTACCATACTAACAAGGTGCTCATTGGTGTGCAATGGTCAAGTTTGAAAGCGTAGCAGACTTATATCCTCATAAGCGAGAAAATCACCAAAGTGACACTAGCTATGTAGTGAATCACATGACTGAAGCACTTGAGTGATTGTCATGGGGCATTATCTCAACTCGTAGAGATAAATATATGTTTATTTTATGTATTTTATGTGTAGTTTGTGTTTGTGTTGTGTTGATGAAAGGCAGGATGTTGCTTGGGTTCCTTACACCTACCCTAAATGCATCATGGCAGATTCGTAGATAGAAATGCTTTCAGCATAAAGAGATTGAATTTGAAATGAAGATTTTGTTGATAATTTTTTTCAATTATAAATTTATGGATAATATTTCTTTAAGTAGATCTCATTGATCGGAAGCATCAGCCACTCTCTCTTATGGTTTATAAGTTGATATGATCCTCCTTGGTAGGCCTTCTCTATAGCAAAAGGGCCTTCCCAAGTGGGTTCAAACTTGCCTCCCATGTCACAGTGGGCAAAAATCAATCTCCTTCGAACTAAAACAAGCTCTCCTACTTGAAAAGCTCTAGGATGGGCCAACTTGTTGTGAGCTTAAATCATTTGGCTTTGTACAACTCAATATTTTGGCATGCTTATAGGCGTCTCTCCTCAAAACTTTTGAGCTCTTCTACCTGTAACTTGGCATTCTGCTCTATCATGATCTTGCTACCCACAGTTATCTTAGAGATGGGAGTTAGACTTCTAATGGTAGAATGCCTTTGGACCCATACAGTTAGGAGAAAGGGGTAGATTGAGCTAGAGTTCTGTAGATAGTGCAGTAGGCCCACAAAGCTTCAATTAACTGCTCATGCCACTATTATTTGTTGTTATTGAATGTCTTTTTAAGTATTTGGAAGAGAATTTTGTTGAAGGCTTCTGCTAAGTCATTTGCTCTTGGATAATAGATGGTAGAGCATTTCCAATCTATGTTGTGTCTCCAAACAAAGTTGTTGATCTTGGTGCTCTTGAACGTAATACCATTATCAGATATAATTCAGTGAGACACCCCGAATCTATACATGATATGGTTCCTGAAGAACTGGATTACATGTTGGGCTATGACATCTCTAAGAAGAATTACCTCTGCCCATTTTAAAAAGTAGTCGGTGGCAGCTAGGATGAACCGATGACCTTTGGAAGGAGGGTTGATCAGACCTACAATATCAATACCCCAACACTTGAATGTCCATGAGGCCAATGTTGGGTGTAGAATGTTGGGTGATCGATGTAGGATCACTCCATGTACTTAACATTGATGGCATCGCCTAGCCACATCCATGCAATCTGTGATCATCCACGGCCAATAGTACCATAGTCTCTTGATCTTGCCTTTCATCTTCAGATCAAATTGGTGAGCTCCACATAATCCTGAGTGCACCTCGGTCACAATCTTTTGGGCTATGTGCTTTTCTAAATAATGTAACCACATATGATCGAAAGACCGTCGATATAAGACACCATCCACAAGAGTGTAGGAAAGTGCATTTTGATTCATTTGCTTGAGGTTCTCTTGAGTAATTTTGCCTTCCAATCTAGCTCCATTTTGGCAATGAACCTCCCTAAAGTATTTTGATGATATCAAAGACTTATCTATTTTGGACCTTTATTGATATGGACTCATCTTAAAGAATGGCAAGCTAAAGCATCATGACATTCTCTCCTCGAGATTTTGTAAATAGCCTATAAGATTTGCCAACAACTCCATGGTGTACTTATGGTAGTGATGGAGTTTGGGTTTGAGAACCTTGTTGGACCCAGTGATTTGGTTGATGACTAGTTGAGAATCCCAAAAGATGTTGATATTCTAGATGCTTAGTGTAACAACTAGCTCCAGACCAGCAATCAAAGCCTCATATTCAGTTTGATTGTTGGTTCAAAGATTGGACAGATGGTATGAGAATCTCATCACATCGCGGTCTGGAGTTAGGAGAACTATTCCTACCCCTGCCTTTCCTAGAAGAGCAGATCATGGTTTTTTTCCTCTTTGAGAGGAAGTGGCACCATCAAAGTATATCTCCCAGCAATGAATGCTGGTATTCCTTAAGTTCATGATTTATTCATCGGGGAGATCATCACTAAGCAGAGAATTAGCAGGAAGTGGGTGTGCTACTAAGAAATCTATAAGTTCTTACCCTTTAAACACATGTAGTGGATTGATCCTAGAGATCAAGTTCACTTTATGAGAAAGCATGTAATATTATAGCTTTTGGGATGCAAAAATAAAGCTAGGCAATATTTCTCAATGTGTGGATAATTTACCTCAGTAGGGATTAGAGGATGACTGAGGTAGTAGAGCACGTTTTCCTTCCCTTCATCATTGGTTCGTGCCAACAAATCATAAAAGGTGTTATCTAATGCAGCAGTGTATAGTATCAAGGGTTTTCCTAGGATATGAGCTGCTAGAACTAACGACATCATCAGGTAGTGTTTTATGTCATCGAATGCATGCTAGCAGTTATCATCCTACATTGAACTTAGCATCATTTTAACAAGTGTTAAGAATAGCTGGCATCTCCCTGATAAATTGGATATAAAACATCTTAGATATGCTAACCACCCTTGAAATTATCTTAATTGAGTTAGACTATTAGGCAGTGGCATTTCAAATATCACTTTGATCTTCTTTGAATAAATTTTGATTCCCCAGTGTCAGACAATAAACCCAAGGAATTTACCTAACATTGCTCTAAATGCACACTTTAGAGGGTTCATTTTGAGGTTAAACTATCTTAACTATTTGAAAACTACTCTCAAGTCAAAGAAGTGGCTTTCTTTTCTTTACTTTTGACCACAAGATCATCAAAATAGCATTTGACTTGATGATGAATGTGTTCATTGAAGATTCAAGTCATGGTCCACTGCTATGTAGCTCTGACATTTTTAAGACCGAAAGTTGTGACCTTATAGCAAAAGATTCTAATCAGGGTTCTAAAAGTAGTGTTTCTTTCATCTTAGGGGCTATCTTTATTTTATTATATCTAGGTGAGCCATCCATGAAAGAGAAGACTGCATGAGATGAGGCAATATCCACCATGAGTTCTGGTATTGGTAGTGAAAATTCATTTTTTTGGACATGCCTTATATTGATCCTTAAAATCGACGCATATGTGAATTTGACCATTCTTTTTCTTAACTGGAATGACACTGGCCAACAGGTGGGGTATTTTTCTTGCCGGATGAAACCAACATCGATCAATTTCTTGACTTCATAAATGACCTATTATTTGATGTCCAATCTCATGCATCTAGGAGCTTGCTTGATATGGTTAGAACTAGGCTCTATTCCTAGTTTATGGACCACTGCATCAAGAGCCAACCTAAGCATCTCTTCATAACTCCATGCATAGAAGTCCTTAAATTCAATGAGAAGCCTAACTAAGTCATTGGTTTCAGTTTCACTCAATAAAGAACTGATGTATTTTATGTGTGGATTTTCTTTAGTCCCTAAGTTGATTTCTTTGAGATCATCGATGTTTGACTTTATCTCCTCCTCGAACTCTGGTGGTGCATCTTTGACTTCAAAATCATCTAGGTCATCTGAAGTTTCTAAGCACACCTCCTCATATAAGTTAATATCATTTGAAAAGAACCTATCAGATTCTAAAAGATTGGTGATGATTAAGCAGTAATCTTCATCATCATTAGACCACTATTGAATCCTAGTCCTCATCTTGATTGAGAGTTTTTCCATTTGTTGTTCCATATTTTTTTTCTAACTTTTAAACACAAGGCGAGTACTAATCAAAAGGTAATTCTATTAAATATTTATATGAATCATTCTCAAGTTCAACATCAACTTCTTGACATGAGGATAATTCTCTCAAAAAGGATCTCTATGTCTTCACATCTGTAGATCACATAGGGGCTTCTTTAACTACCAAACCCTTAACTTTTTGAGAGGAAAGTGGGGTTAGATCTAAGGTTCCCAACTGATATTTGACTATTGCACATAAAGACTTGGATACACTTATGCTTTTCATTGGAGCTCAGTCTTCATCGTTGTCCGACTCAAGTGTCACCTCTAAAGGAATCTGCTGTTGAGAAGAGCTAGCCTGTGTGCTATCCATATAAGACTCATCCTCTAAACTAAATTCTAAGTTTATATGGATAGTCGGTGTACTCTTGGTATTTGGGACATATCTTTTATTGGGTGGCCAATAAAATGGTCTTCCACCCTTGGGACTAACCACTTCCTCAACCTAGTGGAGGTTGGGTTATCCTACCCATATGTTTGAATGGAGTAACGAACTATGGGTGGAATCAAATATCAGGCTCTATATCCTCCCCTGAGTCTTCTTCTCACTCCCTTTTATTTTATTTTTCTTTCTCTTTTTTGTTTTCTTTTTCTATTCCTTTTTTTTTATTTTTCTTTTCTTTCTTTTTGTCCCGCATGATAACTTTGACTAAGTTTGCGAGAAATAGTCTTTTTGATTTTGGTGGAGGTAATAGGCAGCACCCTCATAAATCTCAACTTCATTAACTATAAATAGTTTGAGATCTCTTATGACACAGTATTCGATCCCACCCCTCATGAACTTCATTCACTATTGTAGAGAGGATGGAGCCATGTTGTTCTCATGTATCCATAGTTTCGCAAGCAAAACATTGAATGATATATCTAAGTCTATAATGTGAAACTTGGCTTC
Source organism: Cymbidium sinense (assembly GCA_021442155.1). Classification (NCBI taxonomy): domain Eukaryota; kingdom Viridiplantae; phylum Streptophyta; class Magnoliopsida; order Asparagales; family Orchidaceae; genus Cymbidium; species Cymbidium sinense. Next base: position 60,000,321 of record CM038226.1, on the reverse strand, counting down.
AGTCTTCTAATCATCTATCTCCGGTGGCAACACTATAAAGCCTAAGGCCTCTCTCACCTTGTTCATTCTCTTGACATCATCCTCTCTTTTTGGAGTTTAGAGATGTCGATCCTCAAGTAGGAAAAGGTTCTTAAACTCATAATGTTGACTGATGCACCTTGGTCAACCAAAACTCTGGATATCATGTATCTGCCAACATCCACTCTAATGTAAAGAGGTCGATTATGCTCGATCATCCTTAGATGTAAGTTTTTATCTTTGAATGTAACCCTTAAGATGTACTTCGAGTGGTGCGCCTCCTCCCCATTAGCGGTCAGCTGAACTAAGCATATCTCTGGATCAAGTAAGTCCTTGATTAGAGATTCCCTCATCTCTTTGGATAAGACAAGGGCATCGTATATGCTTAACTTAGCTAGAAACTTTCTAAGATGAGTTAGGATAAAGTATTCAACTCTGGCTTGGTCCTCCACCTGCATATCCATATGTGGAGCAAATTATGGAGGGGCTATCTGCTCACTAAAACCAATGACTTGTTTACCCTTATCTTGAGGTGCTACTATAGGAGGCAGAACTTTTCCACAGCATAGGTTGACTTCTATGAAATCTTAAAATGAGGAGTTTGTAGAAAGTTCTACCTTCTCATTGGGCATACCTACAACTTCTCCTACAACATCCTCAGAGTCAGTTGACTCCAAGTCAATCTCAAGAGGTGAACCTGATTAATTCAGAGAAGGAATGTTCAACTTTGAATCAGAAAGGAATGGATTGGAACCACTAAAGCTATTATTATTTGGACTCAGAGAGCTTTAATATGGAATAAAATCAGGAGTATCAGAAGTAGAAAAGATATAGGTAAAATCAGCTTTCTTCATTGATTTCTTTTGGTGAGGAGGTACATGATAGAAATCAAGTAAAGTAAGTAGAGTAAGGGATTTTATTCCCTTATCTATTGATACAATACTTTTGTCAGTAGAAGAGGAGCAAGCAGAAGAAGAAGTAGTTGCAATGGTTGAGGGAGTGCTGAACTCAGATGGTGGTAGAGCAACTGGACTATCCTGGATAAGTGTGGTGAACTGTTGTTGTTATTAAGATGTCACGTTCCCTGAGTTATCCTTTGTAACAACAAACCTTCCTTGGTGTTGGAGATTTGAGGTACTTTAGGCACTTGAAAGGAAAGTTTCTTGATCTTAGAAATGACCTTCTTAGAGGTACGGGAGAAGGAGATACCCCAACCTTCTTTGGTCTTAATAGGATCACAGGTATCCCCAAGGGTTACTCTAATAGATTGGATGGTTATTCTAATAAGTATTCCTTAAGGATAACTTTGGCTCCCAACTTGTAACTACGCTTAAGCCAATCTTTATAAGTGATACAATCCTCAAAGACATGGCCTAACATTAGGGGCAATAGCTAGGATCATTGCTCTTACCCACTTCCTCAGGCCCCTTACCTCTGGTAATTGAAAGTTAAGTTTCTTCAAGAGATTTTTGATGATTTTTCTAACTATCTCTCTCTTGAATGAATATGGCTTATTTCATCTATTGATAAGAGTGAAAATAATACACGGTGGATATGAATACCACTGCTAGGCTTCTGGTGTGCAATGGCCATTGTGGTGGCTGATTTGATGGCTGAGGTGGTGGTAGCGGAGGTGGTAAAGAAGGTTGTTGAGCTCGTGGTCTCTCATACTAAACTCTGGTGCTACTTCTCTCTATCCACTGATACAACTATCCCTGGCTTCTTCTTAAACACCTTCTGTGGGTTAGACTTAGATGATTGGTCTGAGAAGGATAGCTGTTTGACTTCCTCTTATAGTCTAGCCACCTTATTGATTAACTTCTCGAATGTTTTGATGGTAAAATCCTTAAGCATGAAGGTGACTGAGCCATGGATTTTCTTGAGCTGAATCTCAATGGCATGTTATTCGAATAGTTGTGGTTCGCACTTCATGCTCAAGTTATGCTACCTAAGAATGTAATTAATAAAGGACTCATTGAGTTTCTACTTTTCTATAATGAGGTTGCTTACAAACACTCTCTACTAAGCTCTAACAAATTTCTTGATGAAGATATGCTCCAACTCAGCAAAAGTCTTCAACAAACCATTGGGCAGTTTAGCATACCAATCAAATGCAACCCCTACTAAGCTAGTGGCAAAAGTGCATCGCTGTCACTAGCATTAGAATACCTGACTCTAAAATGTGCAATATATTACTGTGGGTTCCCACTACCATCAAATATCTTGAAGGATGGTAGCACCAAACCCTTGGGGTATTGAACTACGTCAAATTCCTCTGGGTATGGTCTACCCTTTGGAATGGATAAGCACCCTCTGGCTTGCGCCAACGCCTCCCTCACCTACTGTTCCACCATATGCTTGACGTTCTTCTTGTGCATGGAGGTGCTATCTGTGACCTTTCTATGCAAACTACCGACATCATCATAGAGTGCACTAGGGCGATCTATATGTACCAACAACTTGGCCGTACCATAGAGAAGGCAGAGGCTGGCTAGGTTACAATGCTAATACCGCATCATCAACTCTCTACCCTCTTATTGTATATCTGTCATTGTCCTTTTGCTTGAGCTAGTGGAGGAGGTGTTGAGTTGAGTGAGAAGTGTTGCCTTCCCCGACCACAACACCTTCTTGACTATGATGATCCCACTACAAGGATCCATAGGTGTCGACCATGTGGACCTCAATTATGTCATCCAACATGTCATCTTCATCAGAATCAAAGCAAACTCTACCCTCCTCCTGATCTGAGTGATCACTGCCAACAATTTATTTGACTACAGTGTGATAGTCCTCTATGATGTCATCTAATGAATAGTCATCTACCCCGCTTGACTCTACTGGAATGTAGATTGGTTGTAGACTGACCACAAGATTGTGCTCTATAGATAATATATAATGAATTCTTTATGTTGGCAGGGTGCACTCTCTAACTAGCTCAACTACCATTGGGACTATGTCTGTGTCCCCTTCCCTTTCTCCCTCTAACTACTATGGAGATGGTGCGACCATGACGCTCTTGGGTTGCAACTCCCTCCTAACCATAAATGGGGTGGAAGGCCAAGCAAGGGAACTCGATCTCACCTCAATGGGTGGAATGGATGGAGCGGGATCCTTAGGCCATAGCTTGATAACCAACAAGATGGTCTTTCCTCAAATGGGGGCTTCTGAGGCTTGAAAAAAATGGTACATGCTAGAAACTAGAATGGTGATGGTGGACGGTAAGTGCAGCAGTATGATAGTAAGGACACTGATTGCCTCTTGGCAAGAGATCTCCTCCTGCATCAAACGATGCCAGTGAGAACTATGTTGTCTGAATGATTGGCCTTGATAGGGAGCTGATCAAGAAAGTCTATCAAAGGGGAGGCTGCTGACTGTCTGGCGTACCTCCTCCTCTCTCACTATCCCTCTTGGGTAGTGACACTAGCCTCCATGGCTCTCTCTCTATGAATATGACCCCTAACGCTCCTAGGGATCACACTCCTCAAGTCATGTAAAAAGCTAGACTCAGAGTCTCAGAAGCTCTACTAACTCGATAACAAACAATAGATCAGCACAGGGCTTCCTTATGTCCCTAGCTGGTGTCTCAATCTCTACAGGTGGTGGTGGTGATGCGGCAAACCTATAGTAGTCATCCTCTCCTTTGGAAGTTGAGAGGGGGTGGAACCTATTGCCACTCAGGAGTTGAGAGGTCTCATGAGGGGAAACCTCCTCAACTACATGGGAGACATCATTGATCTGCCTCGACTCGTGCTTGTAGTGCCTCTTAATCTTACGGTTCTTATTGTGGCATTCCTCCCTAGTGAGTGGGACAGAGCAGGAGCTAGCACTAATCTCGAAGGTGGAAGGGACTATCTCATATGCTAAGATAGCCTTCCACTTCAGAGTAAAGGGAACAACAAAAGTGGTGCTAACCCTCACTGGAATGGTAGCGGGGGCAACTAACTGTACCAACACTGATGCTGAAGCTAGCACTGGAGCCGGTCGAGGTGTGGGAATCACAATGGCTTTTCTCTTCAGTGAGGGAGACTCAAAATCTAACTGGATATCAAAGCGGATAAGTGGCTTCTTTCTTGCCATGTCCCCCTACTGACGGCAGTGAGGGTTGGCCCCTCATATATGACTCGGATTGCCTTAAAGCTACGTCTGAATAGAATCACATGCATGGTGGTAATGGTGAGTATGGCCTTATCCAAGGCCAGATCCACACCATACTGGAATGAGTAGATCATATTGCCGACATACATAATAGATGATCGATCACAGAAGGGACAAGGAGATTGGGCTAGAATCTCTGCATTTGTTGAAACATAACTAAGTTAAACCCTTGCTTTGAATTGTTGATTTGAATCATTGACTCTTGATTTGATTTTTGGAATTTGAACCCACATATAAAAAATTTAGGTATGCTAAGTGGGGTTCTTTATTTTGGAGAGATTTAGGAATTTGAGGAGAGACTTTGCCATAAGATTTTGATTTGATTTAGAACCCTCATTCAACAAATTTAGGTATGTTGAGTGGGGTTCAAATATTTTGGAGGGAGACCATAAGAGATGTATCATATATTTTTGTTTGACACTTGATTTTAGAGACCCTTACTTAGCAAATTTAGGTATACTAAGTAGGGTATAATTATATGTTTGAAGGCTTTCTATCTTAATGGCTTGTTGTTATTGGTTTGATATCTTGATTCGCTTTGAAGAAGAGAACTCTCATTTAACAAATTTAAGTCTGTTAAATGGAGCTCAAATATATGTTTGATGTTTTTTGATATTATTTTGGAAGTGAGACTCACACTTAACAAATTTATGTATGTTAAATGGAGCTCACTTTTTTGTTTGTTGTTTGTTGAGATATGGTTTATTTTGACTTTGGAGATTGAATCCTCATTTAAAAAATATGGGTATGTTAAATGAAATTCAAAACTATGTGTTGGATATTTTGGCTTGGGAACTCCCATTTAACAAAAATGGGCATGTTAAATGGAGTTCAAATTATATATTGTTTTGATTTTGATAAAGGGGGACCTTTAATTAATAAACTTGGGTATGTTAAGTGAAGTCCATTTCGTATGTTGATTGTTTTAATTTTGGTTTGTAAAATGGAACTCTTATTTAACCAATATGGATGTGTTAAATGGAGTTGCTTTTATTTTTGATATTATTTTGGATATGTTTTGTTTTAAATTTTGACAAGGGAACCCTCATTTAACAAATGTAAGTATGTTAAATGGCTAGTTTTAATTTTTCAAAATGGGTTTGAATATGTTTGTGAAAAATAGATTTGTTATTTGAATTGATTTTTGAAAAGAGAAACACTCACTAAGTAATTTTTATGGATGCTATGTAAGGTCCAATTAATTTTGAAATATTTTGATTTTTCTTTGTTTAATTTTGATTTTAAAAGAAGATGTTTATTTAACTAATTTTATTTTTTAAAAAGATTTTAAAATTTTTTACAAAAATCTTTATTTATTTTACTTAAGATTCTTTAAAGATCTTGCCAAATATGAAATGGATCCTTACTTTACCAAGCTAGTGGTAAGAGGTTCCACATTTTATTTGACTTATATTCGATCATCTCCTTTATTTAGTTAATTTATTATTGCCTATTGGGGGACCCAATAATTGTCTTAGGACCTACATAGGAGTGAGGTCTCAGACTTATATGAAAGTATAATTGTCCACAAACAATGCTTGGAGATGATAATTGTATACTAAAGATGGAGAGAGGAACCATCCCTAGTGGAGTCACTAGAAAAATCTGTGGTGCTTATTTTCAGATGTAGGTGGGGGAAAACCACATAGATCATAGGGGGTACTTATTGAAGTGATTGGGTATGACATTGCAATATGATGTACTATCTTGAAAGATAGATGCATCACTCTTCAATAAACCTAATCACCTAATAAGGACTCCTAAGGCATGATGGGTCTTCGAATATACTACTGATTTTCCCCCTACTTTATATGGATGAATAAAGTAGAGTTTATGTTAAATCATGTTCTAAAGTTTCCTATGGAGGCAAGTCTCCATAGTTAATTACATCTTAGGGAATGAAGTTCCTTAAGAATACTCTTGATTAAAGTAGAAAATTATCATCTCCAAAGATTTCAAGGTTAGACTATCAAAGGATTGGTTATATTTGGAAAATCAATTGGGAAAGTTCAAGGAGAAGACTTATTTTTGGAATCCGAAGGGAATAAGTAGGGAATGCTCATGATACTAAGAAGGCTAATGAGCATTACAATCTATCCAATAATTGGGCTTTATATATTTAAAAGTGAAGAGATTTATTTATTTGAGTTGAATTTTTAGTAGATTGCTAGAGCTCATAATCCACCAACACAAGATTATGGTAATGCTTAAGAGGTAAGGATTTATGCTTGTAGCCTGAATGAAATAGCTACCACAGATTCTAAATCTAGGGAGCTTTAGTATGGTCTAAAGCATGACCAAAATCTAAACAACCGATGGACATAATGATTTATCTCCACAAGAGAGAGTAAATCGGTCCGACTTCTAATCTTATAACTACCTGGAGTGGCCACCAGCTAACTCTTCATACGATTTTAAAATAATATAGTCCGATTTATGAATTACAAAATAGCTAGGATAGTTATTTAATTGGAAAGAAATTAAGACCTAAACCCACTCCCAAAGAGACTAGAGCATGAGTGGTATGAGCATATGACTTAATCTACACATGCAAAAGCTTTTCAAATTTTATTTTATTTTTTACACATCATTTAGACAAAGGCTTTAGGATTTTTATATTCCTAAATGCATGATGAAGTAGGTTATTTACCAAATCATAAGAGAGAGGGTAAAGCTTTGTCAGTAGGGGTTGCTCTCATAGGTCAAGCGGTCTCTATGCATGTAAGGACAGAGGCCCTCATTTTGCAAGAGCAAGATGCTTGCATGATGTGAGACATACAATCATACAGCTAAGAGGGTTGCTAAATCTTTTAATTATCTTGATTATAGCATAAGCTATATGGTGAAGTTATGAGTTATTTATAATTTAATTATGAGTGATTAGTTAGGTAAAAATTTTAATTTTACCTTAAGACCCTAATGTATCCAGGACACACATTAAAGCAATAATCATAAGAAACTTATGAAAAAGCATGTTATTTTTAATACACAATTTAAGCAAATCATCAATCAATTTGATAACTACCATAAAAGAATAAGAGGATGATGCAGTCGGGTATCGTCGTACAACCCGAGAAGAAAAGATGGATAGTCAAGCTCTTCCTTTATACAACCTGGTATATGAAAGAATAATTATAATTTGAATGAATACATGCTATGGGGGTCTTCATTCTTCATATCTCCATGCCCTCCATTTCTGATTTGGTTGTACTCTAAAGGCATCATAGCGCATCCCAGGATAAAGCCTTCTAGCCACTGCTCATCCTAATCTCCCATAACACTAATACTAATTCCCATTATAAAATTATATTCTTATAGAGAAAATTAAATTTAACTACACCTAAAAAATAAGTATTAGCTAAACACACATACAATCCCAAGCAATCCCAACCAGTTATATTTATCATTTAGACTTGGCACCCTACACATGGGTAACCAAGCCCACTTATCCTAACTTGGATTATGCTTAGGGGTTTAAGCAACCTGCAAAGAGAGCATTTATATTTATTTTAAGCATCCCCTTAAACATAATCCCCTATAGAAAACATGATTAGGCTAGGAAAGGCCTAACATCTAGTCTATGAAGCATACACCCAAACATCCAGTCTAATATAATACATCATAAAACAAAATATACATCACATCATACACCATCCTAACTTAGATCTAGAAGTGTTAACTTAATTCTAATGCATGTGTTAAGGTTTTGAGTGGTATGTATTAACTAAGCATTTTAGTTATATTTTTCTAAGTGTAAAAAACATTCAAGTTAACATGAAGGTTGGTTTTACTTAAATTTACTTAATTGATTTGAAATTTTAATTTGTATTTTTATTTTGTTTCATGTGATTTACACTTAATAACTAAGTGTTATAAAGAGAATGAAGAGGATTACCCTCTTCCATCCCTACCTTAAGTCATTTCTAAAGCATATTAATTTTCTTTAGTTCTCTTTAGTGAATGGCTTTTTAAATAATTTTTAATTAATCCTAAGTTTAGGCTGATTTTAACTAACTCTATTTAATATGGAAGGCTTCTAAATATTAATCTAATTTAATTACTACCATATGATATGCATTAAATTATTCTTTTCCATCACATATAACCTGCATATGACTTGATCTTAAGTACACCTATACACAAAACATGTTTTATCACACTTAGATGATAAATGTATATATCTATATATATATATATATGAAGGTTTATGTTTGCATTTGATTGAATTATTTAATACATGCTTATTAAAGCTCTATCCAATTTCTTATCAAAAATACATAGGGATGAAATTAGATGGGTATGTGTCATTCTTAACCAGGGAAGTGAGGTAATCAAACGACCTCCTTGGGGCTAGCTAAAGCCTCGTATTCCCAAGATGTCAAAACGATATACTCGTTTACTTTCAAACATATATAAATTTGCATATATGAACATAAGACAAAAAACTCTAAGTCACATAATTAATTAATTCAATCACTTAACCAATCATGAATGCATGTATTTTAATAGAAAGAAGGATTTTCATTCCCTAATAACATATACATACACATGTATAAAGAAATAAACAAGTATGTGTCATTATTAATCAGGGAACTGAGGTAATTAAATGACCTCCTACTAAAGCCACGTATTCCCGAGATGTCCATACTATATACTTGCTTTTTTTAAATACACATAAATGTATACATAAATAAAGAAAATAAAACTATTCAAAGATTGCATTTTTATTTGGTTGCCTCATTTATGTATGTGAATTAAAGTTTTGTCCAAATCCTAATGTGGAAATACATGAAAATGGATTCAAATAAGTACGTGCCATTGTTAACCAGGGAAGTGAGGTAATCAAATGACCTCCTTGGGGCTAGCTAAAGCCTCATATTCCTAGGATATCTAGGCTATACATGTATTAATATTCAAATAAATGTAAAACTACATATGAATCAAAGAAGAGAGAGAGCTTTACTTCACATATTTAAGCTATAAGTACATGCAAAACCTATATGTATTCATTACTACTATCACTCTAATCAATGTAATTGATTTATAAACTTTGAAAAGTAATTTGAATTTATTAGTGATAATAGCCACACATATTATACATTAATCGAACACATACAAGCTTACATAAAGGAAAATCATTTAATTTAATTAATTTTGAAAAGAGATGAATGCATGAAATAAAATGACATACAATATTTAACACGATTGAAAAGGAATAAATAAATATAAACATATGATCTCATTCAATTAAATTAATTTCTAAGGACAATCATTTTAAATAGAGCCATTTAAAGTAAACCAAAGCTTTTCATTACCACTTTAACTTCATGTTCTAATTTAATTTAAGGAATGTGAGGAAAAATTATTGATCCTAACCCATTCCCATATTAGTGAATTAACTTTGCTTAATGAAATTAAATTAAGTTGATTTTATGAGTTAATTAGGTCATAATATGTATTAAATACATTAACTAACCCTTTCCTATGTTACCTTAATATAATTATCCAAATAATTATGAGCAAACATGAAATGCATATGAATTGAAAATTAAATTAGCAATGATCCTAAGAAATAAGAGGGGCCTAATGCAATTGGCTCACAATAAATGGTTAATTAAATTAAAGAACTTAATTAAGTACTCTTATGGTTTCCCCACACATGTGAATTAACCATAATTTCCCTAAGGGACTTTAGGTTATTAAACACCTAAAGACCTACCCATGATATAATCAATCAAGATCTAATGTGATTATGATTTGAATCTCATTAACTAAGTCATTTAATTAAATAATTAAACATTTATTAATTCTAAATTAAGTAATATCCCTTAAAGTGAAATGGACTTAGGAAAAAGATTAGGAAAGAGGTCGCCATCTCATTTCCCTTGCCCATTCCCTGTTAGTCAATGATATTTGACTTTTAAAATTGATTAATGTTGATGTTAAATGGATTAATTAATTAATTAATCACATAAGAATGTAATTAAACTAATTAAAGTTTATTATCCTAATTATCTAAGCAACAATTCCCAGGAAAATTAGGGGAGGTGGAGGTCATCCCCTTTAATGAGCCCACAAAGTATAGGGTTAATTACCTAAGTAATTAAGGAGTAATTAAGCTAATTAAATTTTGAATGACACTTTAATTAAGCTCTATTTACTATTAAAAATTAACTAAAAATATTTTTAATAAATGCTTCTCTAAAATACCTTTGAAATAAGTATTTATATGCCTTTTTTGGATTTTTCTACAATCTGTTATGAATTTTTAAAGATTTAGCCAATAAAATTGATTAATTAGCCATGATTAAGCCTAATCTCATCAGTGCCACGTGGACCACTGATGTGGCATGATTCTATGTGGCACCACAGGATTGGTCACTTAAATGCATCGACTAATGTGGCGATGGAGCGCTTTCATCTCATAGTCTTAGATTGACGCGTGATCAAACTCATGGTTTCTTAAAAGATTAAATTGAGATTTAACTAGCGTATAATCATGGCCATCCATTCTAATCATGCAAAATGGATAGTGTGTGATAGATCATCCCCCGAGTGATGAAAAATGGAGGTTGCCCACCATTCTTCACTCGATTTGAGCTCACCCAAGCTCGGATCGACTCAAAATGGATCCCACACCTCTATGACGATGATCCGAGGGGATTGAATGGTGGAAAACACATGATATGCAAATTTCCTCTACAAAAGACCAACCATTTTTTTCCAAAAGCTCATTTTCATGGAATTACCTCGCCGAAGCTCAAGATCGGTGGAGAATCTGATTGAGGAAGCTTCGTCTAGTAGAGATGAAGCTCTATTGAGTAGCACTTAGATCAATTCCTCATCGTTCACTCTATGGACCAAGAACCATTTATTTGGAGGTCGAGTTTAATATAAATCGCATGTTTGGTGGTCAGAGGGCTCAAGAGGCGATTTGTTCTTGCTTGAAGAGGTGTGTGGATGGCGTGTGTCAAGTTAATTTGGATTTGGTAAAGAAATGAGGGAGTTGGATCAAAGGAGGGGCTATCCTATTTTGGCTTGAAGAAATTTGGCAATGGAGGGATCTAAGGCTTTTGAAATGGTCTCTAGGAAGTTTCTAAGAGTTAGTGTGATGATTTCGAATTGAATGAGGGGGCTATCCATTTTTTTCCAAAAGCTTAGTTTCATGGAATTACCAGGAGACTCAAGACTGCATCCGATTGAGGTGGAGAGATGAAGCTTGAGTCACTTATATCCTCATGCTCACTTACCAAGAACCATTGATTTGGAGGTTAGTTTAATAATGATGTCTAGTGGTCAGAGGGCTCAAGAGCCAATTCGTTCTTGCTCGAAGAGGTGTGTGGATGGTGTGTGTGAAGTTAATTGGGATTTGGTAAAGAAATGAGGGAGTTGGATCGAAGGAGGGGTTATCCTATTTTGTCTTGAAGAAATTTGGCAATGGAGGGATCTAAGGCTTTCAAAATGGTCTCTAGGAAGTTTCTAAGAGTGAGTGTGATGATTTCTTTTCCATCACATATAACCTGCATATGACTTGATCTTAAGTACACCTATACACAAAACATGTTTTATCACACTTAGATGATAAATGTATATATATATATATATATGAAGGTTTATGTTTGCATTTGATTGAATTACTTAATACATGCTTATTAAAGCTCTATCCAATTTCTTATAAAAAAAACATAGGGATGAAATTAGATGGGTATGTGTCATTCTTAACCAGGGAAGTGAGGTAATCAAATGACCTCCTTAGGGCTAGCTAAAGCCTCATATTCCCAAGATGTCAAAACCATATACTCGTTTGCTTTCAAACATATATAAATTTGCATATATGAACAAAAGACAAAAAACTCTAAGTCACATAATTAATTAATTCAATCACTTAACCAATCATGAATGCATGTATTTTAATAGAAAGAAGGATTTTCCCCATATACATACACATGTATAAAGAAATAAACAAGTATGTGTCATTGTTAATCAGGGAACTGAGGTAATTAAATGACCTCCTACTAAAGCCACGTATTCCCGAGATGTCCATACTATATACTTACTTTTCTTAAATACACATGAATGTATACATAAATAAAGAAAATAAAACTATACAAAGATTGCATTTTTATTTGGTTTCCTCATTTATGTATGTGAATTAAAGTTTTGTCCAAATCCTAATGTGGAAATACATGTAAATGGATTCAAATAAGTACGTGTCATTGTTAACCAAGGAAGTGAGATAATCAAATGACCTCCTTGGGGCTAGCTAAAGCCTCATATTCCTAGGATATCTAGGCTATATATGTATTAATATTCAAATAAATGTAAAACTACATATGAATCAAAGAAGAGAGAGAGCTTTACTTCACATATTTAAGCTATAAGTACATGCAAAACCTATATGTATTCATTACTACTATCACTCTAATCAATGTAATTGATTTATAAACTTTGAAAAGTAATTTGAATTTATTAGTGATAATAGCCACACATATTATACATTAATTAACACATACAAGCTTACATAAAGGAAAATCATTTAATTTAATTAATTTTGAAAAGAGATAAATGCATGAAATCAAATGACATACAATATTTAACACAATTGAAAAGGAATAAATAAATATAAACATATGATCTCATTCAATTAAATTAATTTCTAAGGACAATCATTTTAAATAGAGCCATTTAAAGTAAACCAAAGCTTTTCATTACCACTTTTAACTTCATGTTCTAATTTGATTTAATGAATGTGAGGAAAAATTATTGATCCTAACCCATTCCCATATTAGTGAATTAACTTTGCTTAATGAAATTAAATTAAGTTGATTTTATGAGTTAATTTGGTCATAATATGTATTAAATACATTAACTAACCCTTTCCTATGTTACCTTAATATAATTATCCAAATAATTATGAGCAAACATGAAATGCATGAATTGAAAATTAAATTAGCAATGATCCTAAGAAATAAGAGGCCTAATGCAATTGGCTCACAATAAATGGTTAATTAAATTAAAGAACTTAATTAAGTACTCTTGGTTTCCCCACACATATGAATTAACCATAATTTCTAAGGACTTTAGGTTATTAAACACAAAGACCTACCCATGATATAATCAATCAAGATCTAATGTGATTATGATTTGAATCTCATTAACTAAGTCATTTAATTAAATAATTAAACATTTATTAATTCTAAATTAAGTAATATCCCTTAAAGTGAAATGGACTTAGGAAAAAGATTAGGAAAGAGGTCCCCAAATCATTTCCCTTGCCCATTCCCTGTTGGTCAATGATATTTGACTTTTAAAATTGATTAATGTTGATGTTAAATGGATTAATTAATTAATTAATCAGATTAGAAGGTAATTAAACTAATTAAAGTTTATTACCGTAATTATCTAAGCAACAATTCCCACGAAAATTAGAGGAGGCAGAGGTCATCCCTTTAATGAGCCCATAAAGTATTTATTAATTCTGAGTACTAATTAAATTTTGAATGAAACTAATTCTCATTTACTATTAAAATTAACTAAAAATATTTTTAATAAATGCTTCTCTAAAATACCTTTGAAATAAGTATTTATATGCCTTTTTTGGATTTTTCTACAATCTATTATGAATTTTTAAAGATTTAGCCATTAAAATGATTAATTAGAAATTAATCTTTCAACATACCAATGATGTGGCATGATTCTATGAATGATTGGTCACTTAAACGCATTTGAATATGGGCGATGGATGCGCATCTCCACATCCGATCTTAGATAGTGCGTGATCAAACTCATGGTTCCTTAAAAGATTAAATTGAGATTTAACTAGCATATAATCATGATCGTCCATTCTAATCATGCGGAATGGATAGTGTGTGATAGATCATCCCCCGAGTGATGAAAAATGGAAGTTGCCCACCATTCTTGATTTGAGCTCAAAGCTGGATCAAAATGGATCCCACACCTCTAGAATGATGGGGACAATGGTGGAAAACACACGATATGCAAATTTCTCTCAAAGACTAACCATTTTAAAAGCTGCCATGGAATTACCTCACGGCTCAAAATTGGTGGCTAATGATTGAGGAAGCTTGCCTAGTGAGATGCTCTATTGAGTAGCACTTAGATCAATTCCTCATCGTTCACTCTATGGACCAAGAACCATTGATTTGGAGGATAGGTTTAATAGAAATCGCATGTTTGGTGGTCAGAGGGCTCAAGAGGTGATTCGTTCTTGCTTGAAGAGGTGTGTGATGGCAAATGTTAATTGGGATTTGGTAAAGAAATGAGGGAGTTGGATCTAAGGAGGGGCTATCCTATTTTGGCTTGAAGAAATTTGGCAATGGAGGGATCTAAGGCTTTCAAAATGGTCTCTAGAAAGTTTCTAAGAGTGAGTGATGATTTCAATGAATGAGCTATCAATTTGCCAAAAGCTCAGTTTCATGGAATTACCTCACCGGAGCTCAAGATTGGTGGAGAATCCGATTGAGGAAGCTTCGTCTAGTATAGATGAAGCTCAATTGAGTAGCACTTATATCAATTCATCATCGTTCACTCTATGAACCAAGAACCATTGATTTGGAGGTTAGGTTTAATAGAAATCACATGTCTGGTGGTCAAAGGGCTCAAGAGGCAATTCGTTCTTGCTCGAAGAAGTGTGTGGATGGCGTGTGTAAAGTTAATTTGGATTTGGTAAAGAAATGAGGGAGTTGGATCGAAGGAGGGGTTATCCTATTTTGTCTTGAAGAAATTTGGCAATGGAGGGATCTAAGGCTTTCAAAATGGTCTCTAGGAAGTTTCAAAGAGTGAGTGTGATGATTTTGAATTGAATGAGTGGGGTATATTCCCTCACCAAAACACAAAATGTTTATTGTTGGATTTTGGCATTATAATTTTGATAGTCACCATCCAAACATTAGAGCAGTCAGGGTCAAGTCCACGTGGCTTGATTGGGTTGGTGGAGTGCATGACTGGTGGATCAAGGAAGCAGCCTTCAAGTTGGGATCCATTGGTTTCGGCCATGGTGGGGAGGTGAGTTAACTCACCTCCTTTTGTTCAAGGTCAACCTATCCCACATGGTTTGGCCTAGGTGAGTAGGTTAGACCCTTTTTGAGGTGTTTGATGGTTGCCAAGGAGAGAAAGGAGAGTGGACTTTGCCAATTTTGAAAAAATCTCATGTGGGGAGGAGAATCTAAGGGGATTTGCCTTGGGTTGAACCCACCTATTGGGTTTGGGGCTAACCAATGGTTTTGGGTTATTGATCAATGGGTCTTGGTTTGGTTTAAAGGGGTTTGGCTCAATTTGACCCTTATAGGTCAAATTGGGCTAGGTTGGGTTAGGTTAACCAATTTGTCAAATTGGGTCAAACCAAGGTGTGGGTCAAGTTAAAATGATGACTTGAAGTGTTTTGATTCAATTGGTTTAAATCAATTTGGCTTAGGTTTGATTTTGGCTCATTTGGATTCATGTAGGTCAAATAGGTCAAGTTGACCAATTTGACCAAATTGGCCAAATTGGCTTGGTTTATGTGTTGGTTTGGATTTTATTGATCAATTGGAGATGATTGCAAGGTTTGGTTTCAATTAATTTTGATTTGGTTTTGATTTAGGTCAAATTGATTTATCATCAAATAATCAATTGAATCCAATTGGTTAAATTGTGTTTAATTAGGACTTTGGACAAGTTTAATAATCATTTTGGAATTAACTTGATCCCTTTGTTCCAATAAATTTGGGTTAGATCATGATTTGATCCAATTTAGTCTTTTAGGTCAAATTGGGTCAACTTAGGTCAAAGGGCCAATTAGGTTGGGTTTGGCTTAATTCATGTTCAAGTCATGTTCAATTGTTGATCATAGGTTGTGTGAATCAATAGTTTTAATTGATTTGGTGTAGGATGAATTTTGGCTAGTTTGGGTTCATATGTGTTAAGAGGGTTGACTTGGTAAAATGACCAAGTTGACTTGGTTTGACCCAATTCATGACAACTGATCAACCTAGGGTGATCGACAATCATGGTATGAGGTTTAGGATGGGTTGAATTGATGTTTGGCTCAAATGGGTCCCCTAGGTCACTTTGGGTCAAGTGAGCCTAAATAGGTTTACTTGGCTTGATTTTGGTTTGATTTGAATTTTGTTGAGTTTATATATATATATTTGGGATTAATATATAAATTCAATTGTAATTGATTTGGGTTCAAATGAGTTTTGGTTCATTTGGATATTTCAAGTAAAAGGGTTTAGGTTAGGTTTGACTTGGGTCAATTTTAGTTTGACTTGATGATTGTAAGTTTCATTTATATTATAAATATGATTGAAGATATGATTAATTCATGAGAAAAGCAATTGAATTTGGTGTTTATATTAGGAGAATTTGGCTAGGTCCATAGGATAGGGTCATAGGACTTAAAGAAGAGTTTGGTTTAATTTGATTTAGTTTTGATGATTTGAATGCATATATTATTTATATTTGTGAAGATGATTGAAGATACGATTGATTCCTGAGAAAATCAATTGAGTTGGGTGGAGATTTGACTAAGTTCATGGAATTGGCTTAAAGGGCTTAGATTTGGATTTGTTTGATATGGCTTTGATTAAGGTTATTTGATTTTGGTATGATTGGTTGAATTTGAGGTTTGGTTATGGCTTAAGAAGATGAACATAGGTTGAGTTTATGCTATTGTGTAGGTAGGTCATCCTAATCTCTAAGACTTAACCTAATCCTATGGTTAACCTTTCTAAGTCTCTAGACTTAGGTTAAGTGTTCACCTAATTGCTAGAAGTATCTTATGACTAAGGAAACCTTAGTTTCTAGAAGACTCCTAAATCTAAGAAGAGGAGATTGAATCCTCACTCCAAAAGTGAGGTCAACATGTTCCTAAAAGGACCTAATGCAAATGGCTCATAATTAAAGGTTAATTAAGTTAAAGAACCTAATTAAGTACTTTCATGATTTTCTCACACTTATAGGCTAATCATGATTTTCTTAAGGGTCTTTATGTTATTGAACACATAAATAGGAACCCTTAATCTCATTATTAAATATCTGATATGATTATGATTTCAATTTGATTAATTAAGCCACTTAATCAATTAATTAAACCCTTAATTAATTTTCATATTGATTAACACTCTTTAAAATGAAATGGACTTGGGAAAAGAGATTAGGAAAAGGGGCCTAATCCCACTCCCTCATTCATTCACTGTTGATTAGTAAGTTTAAAGAAATAATTATTATTGTTTGGGGTGTTAATTAATCATTAAATTAAGTAATGGAGTAATTAGGGTACAAATGATCAATTTCCCTAATTAAGCAAGCAATAAATTCCAAAAAATCATTGGTGGCAGAGATCATCCCATTAAATTAATAGAGAAAGTTTGGAAATAATTACTTAAGTAATTATCGATTAATTAAGCTAATTAATTTTGTATTTAAACTTAAATTAAGCTTATTTGAAATTAATTTTAATTTATTCTCTTATATTCTTCATTTAAAATGAGTAATTATTTATATTTTTTTAATTTTCTACAATTAGTTATGATTTTTTAAAGTTTTAGTGATTAAAACACATTAATTAAGCCTAATCTCATCGGTGCCACGTGGATCGCTGATGTGAAATACTTTCCACATGGTGCCACAGGATAGTTTACTTAAACATGTCTGAGTCAGTGCTAACGTGGCTAGTGGCAGACGCAATTTCAACCCGGATGGTGAAGATTAAACTCATGGTTCTTAAGGATTAAATTAGATCGAATCTAGCAGATTAATCACAATCGTCCATTCTAATCATGCAAAATTGAGAGCGGGTGATCTATCATCCCCCAAGCGATGGGAGATGAACACCGTCTATCTTTCTTTGCCCAATTCGAGCTCACCGGAGCTCAGAATGGCTCAAGGTTGAACCCTCACCTTCAAGAAGAAGATCTTAAGGGATCTATCAGTAGGATTCACATGATATACACATTCTCTTCTAAAAGGCCCAGAAAAAGTTTCCAATTGCTCAGTTTGAAGGAATATACCTCATCGAAGCTCAAGACCGGTGGTGCAACACTTGAGGTAGCTTTTCCTCGATGAGGCGAAGCTCTATTGAGCTCGTGTGGTGTCTCCTCGCCATTTTCCCTATGGTCCAAGCATCACCACTTTGTAGGTAGGCGTTGATCGAAGAGGTACTTCCGGTGGTCAGAGGGCTGGGAGAAGATTCAATTCACCTCGCCTAAGCTTAGTGAATGTGCAAGTGAAGTTAATCTGATTGGGGTTAAGTATTGGTGGAGTTGGACAGAGGGCTGCCTTGCCCTATTTTGATTGAGGGATTTTAGTGATGGAAAGGCTTAGGGAGCTCAAAAATTACTATGGAGATTTCAAAATGGCTCTTTGAAGCTCTCTGAGGGTGTGTGTGTGGTTTGAATTGAAATGAGGTGGTATATCACCCTCCCTTAAATCTGATGGTTCATATTAGATTTTGATTTTCAGCTATTTGGCTACCGTAGGTGGCCAGAGGGGACAGGTCTAGGCTTAGGTGGCTCAGTTTGCTTGGCCAAGGGATATGGTTGGTGGCTCGAGGTGATCTCCTTCATCCTTGGGTTCGATCAATGATGGGAGGTGTGTTAAGCCACCTACCCTTGGTCCATGGCCAACCTAGCACGTGTGGGTTGGGTTAGCCACCTAGGTAAGGTCTTATTTTAGGTGTTGGGTGGTTGTCAAATGCAAAAAGGGGGAGTTGACCTTCCTAAAGTAGGTTTGGTCCCATATGGGAGCTTTAGCAATTGGATAATGGGTTGGATTGGGTTCAAATTGGGTTTTGTTGGTTTTGGGCTGACACAAGATGATTCAAGGATGGGTCAAGCCATATTCCATTTGGTTTGGGCTTGGTTTGATTGGGTTTGGCTCAATTTGACCCATGTAGGTCAAATTAGGCTAGGTTGGATCAAGTTGACCAATTGGTCAAATCAGGTTAAACTAAAGGTTGAGCTAAGTTCAAATGAGTTTTTGGAGTATTTTGGTGTAATTAGATTAAATTTATTTGGCTTAGATTTGGATTTGACCCATTTGAGTTCAAATGGGTCAAATGGGTCAAGTTGACCAATTTGGCCAAATTGGCCAAATTGGCTTGGGTTATGGTTGATTTGGGTTTTATTGATTAATTGAAGATGATTGTAGGCTTTGGTTTGAATTAATTTGGATTTAGTTTTGATTTAGGCCAAATGGATATTTTAAGTAAATTTGTTCTAAATGGGTCAATTAGGTTCAATTAAAGGTTCAATCATATTCAATGATCAATTTGAAACGAACTTGAGCAATTGGTTGCAACCAATTTGGATTGAATCTTGATTATACCCAATTTGGTCTTTTAGGTTAAATTGGTTCAACTTGGGTCAAAGGGCCTATTGGTTTAGGTTTGGCTCAATTGATGGTCAAGTCATGTTCAAGGATTGATCTTTGGTTAATGTGAATCATAGTTTTCAATTAATTTGGCTTACGATGAGATTTGGCTAGTTTGGTTCATGTAGGTTAAGTGGGTTATCTTTTTCAAATAACCAAGTTGACTTAGTTTGACCCAATTGATGACAATTGACCAATCAAGGATGATTGATAATAATCATAGGAGGCTTTGGTAGGTTTTGTTCAATCCAAATTGGGTTGGATTGAGATTTTGTTCAAATAGGTCAAATTGGCACTTTAGGTCAAGTGGACCAATTGGGCTAGTTGAATCGATTTTGGGTTGGATTGAGTTTAGTTGAGTTTATATATGGAGTTATGATTAATTTATAATTTTGATTGAAATTGATTTGGGTTCAAAAAGGTTTTGGCTTATTTGAATATTTTAAGTCAAATGGGTTAGGTTTAGTTTGATCTAATTGATTTTGGCTTAGGTTGTTCAATTGTAGATTTCATTTATATTTGGAATGATGATTTGGGAAATAATTGATTTATGAGAAAATCAATTGAGTTTGATTTAGATTGAAGGAAATTTTGGCTAAGTCCATAGGATTAAATCATGTGGCTTAGGTAAGATTGATTTGGTTTGGTTTGGTTTGGTTGATTTGAATTTAATTTATGAATTTGATTTAAATTTGGGGATTATTATTGAAGAATTAGATTGATTTTGGGAAAATCAATTGAATTTGGTTTATATTGAAGGGATTTGGCAAAGCCCATGGGATTGAATCATGTGACTTAGGAAGGATTGATTTGATTTTATTTGGCTTATTTGAATATTTTAAGTCAAATGGGTTAGGTTTGGTTTGATCTAATTGATTTTGGCTTAGGTTGTTCAATTGTATATTTCATTTATATTTTGAATGATGATTTGGGAAATAATTGATTTATGAGAAAATCAATTGAGTTTGATTTAGATTGAAGGAAATTTTGGCTAAGTCCATAGGATTAAATCATGTGGCTTAGGTAAGATTGATTTGGTTTGGTTTGGTTGATTTGAATTTAATTTGTGAATTTGATTTAAATTTGGGGATGATTATTAAAGAATTAGATTGATTTTGGGAAAATCAATTGAATTTGGTTTATATTGAAGGGATTTGGCTAAGTCCATGGGATTGAATCATGTGACTTAGGAAGGATTGATTTGATTTTATTTGATTTGGTTTGATTAGTTTAATCGTGAATTTGATTTGGACTTGGAATGAATTGAGTTTGAGGTTTGATTTAGCTTAAGAAGGTAAGTATGGATTTTTTTAGGCTATAAGCTAGGTAAGTCTCCCTAATCCTAAGGCATACCCTAATCCTATGATTAACCCTTCTAAGTCTCTAGGCTTAGGTTAAATGTTCACTAAATTTCTAGAAGTATCTTAAGCCTAAGGAGCTCTTAGTGTCTAGAAGGCCCCTAGACCTATGGTGGGAAGATGGAATCCCCACTCAAAAGTGAGGTCAACCCCAACTAACACCACTTATGCTTTAAACCATGTGGCTAAGTCTCATGTAAATTCAAGGTGGCTAGATTGTTGTTTATTAAGAAGAGGAATCTAAGAGCTTAAACTCACTCATTGAATTCTATGATCATGATTAGTATGAAAAATGCAACAAACTAATATAATAATGTTTATCTTCTGAATATTTTAGACACAATAATTATTTTGAAATGCATTAGGAATGCAATTATTCATACATGCATGATGAAATTAAGTTATAGGACAATTAACGATAAGAGTGTTCTTCACTTAAGGGTGGCCACATACAATGGCCAAGCTCTTCCCCTTATAGTGCAATGAGTGAAAATCCCCATTTCAAGGATAAAAAATAATATGCTTTATGATTGTTCATTCATAAAAAAACATATGATTTTTAAGTAATTTTTATTACTTGAACCTAGGGCATGAATGTGAGGTTATGAGTTATGTTTATTCAAAGTTGAAGTTGATTAGTTAAGTTGGGTAGAAAATTTAAAGTCTTAAAGAGCCTAACAAAATCGAGGCCACATACAAAACTACATCACACTTAAAGAAACCTAAAAAATAGCATGCTAGTTTTAGTGCACAACCAAAGTAAACACACCAAATAATTAGATTAAAAAAATAATTAAAAGGCTAGTATGGCTAGATTCTACTATACACCTTAAAAAAGAAGAAAAATGGATAACCAAGCTCTACTCTTATACAACCTAGCCTAGAACAAAGTATATAAAATAATGAAACTCTATCAAAAGGGATAGAATTACAATAAGAAGCTCAAATGTTAATCTAACCACAAGAAATTGGCCATAGCAATAAATAAATAATTAGGAATACTTCTCCTTGGCATTTGATCATTGATCTTACTATAAATTTTCACATTATTATATATATTTGTGTGGGGAAAATTTATGACACCACATAGAGTTTAGGAATTTCTTATTTGGGTGATCAAATGCATCATTAAAGAATATATATATTATCTTGGAAGATAAACATGTTATCCTTTTAATGGATTTGATCATTTAATAAAAGACTCCTAAGTCTATTGAGTCTTTTGAATATCAAAAATTTTCCCCTGAACTACATGGAAAGTATAACAGGGTTTAACTTAAGTTAATGGTTCCTTATAAAGGCAAGCCTATATAGTTAATTACATCTTAAGAAGGGCCTCTTCTTAAGAATACTCTCAATTGGAGAAATAAGTTATTATTTCTAAAGATTTTAAGATGATTTATAAAGGATTGATTTTGGGATTTTCAATTGGAAATAGTCCAAAATGGAGAGAGTTATTTTTGGAATCCAAATGAGATGAAGTAGGAAATACCCATTGATACTAGGATGCCTCGTATGAATTTCAACTATCCTATAATTGGGCTTTAAATTTTAGAATTTAGTTTAGACTTTGAGTTAATAGTTTCTTAGAAGTCTAAGACTTAGATTCTAGCAGCACAAGACTTCAAAAATGCCTAGGGTTAAAGACTTATTCCAAGAATGATGCTTTAGAGCCTAGTCTACAAGTACTTTTGACTCAAGTTAGATGCTCGACTTAATTTCATTTTGGGAATTTTCAACCATTCCTCTCACTTAAGGAAACTAATCTATCCCTGACTTTTCTAGTCTTACAACCTGCCTGGAAGGGCTACCAGTTAACACCAACTAAGCATATTTTAAATTCAAGATGCTAAGTCTCATGAATGTAATGGTTAAGCTATTATATCTTTAAGAAAGGAATCTAAGGATCTTAGACTCACTCCCTTATCTCAAAGATAATGTAGGGTATAAAATGCATCTAGCAAATAAACAGTTTTCAGATTTTTTAAGTGTTTTGATTAAAGATTTATTTGAGATCTTGGGTATGCATTTTTATTCCTAATGCCATGCAATTAGAAATGGTTATGGGAAAATTCAATAATAGAAGGCAAGCTTCCCCAAGAAGGTGGTCATCTTCATAGGTTAGATGCCCTTTATGTGCAATGGGAGAAGTTTCCCAATTCAAGGATTAGAGCAACATGATTTCATGATTTCAAGACCTAATTGCTTTATAATTGATTTTATGTTTCGCCTAAGGCTTTAGTTTATGTGAAGTTTCAAATTTTATTTTATTTTATTTTAGTTTTTTATATTTAAGTTGGGTATAAAATTTAGCATTTCCTATGAGCCTAATCGTCCAGGCATTTAATCATAGGAAAGCACAACACAAAAGAAACCTAGAAAAGCAGGTTGATTCTATTGCGCACCCAAAATAAATTAAGTCAATTTAATTTAAGAAAAAGGCCAATATGACTGGGTTGTACACCCTGGAAGAAAGAGCAAACGAGCAGCCAAACTCTACCCTTATACAGTCCATCATATAACTACAAGTCAAGATCTATGCGTCATCTTTCCAGGTTTGTCTCCTTCTTGAGAGACATCCATTGGGCTTCATAGGAGATCACTACACTAATCTTCTGGTAGGGTCAGCTCCTACTATTCTTAGACCCCATAAATTCTGACCTAATTCTAAACTCAAATATGCATTTTGAATTCAAAATTAATCTTAAGTCCTATAAAATAATTGTTAGCAAAGTACAAACAGCACACAATAGTTATATTTCACAAACACGTGGGCTTAGCATTAGCTACTTGCCAAGCCCACCTATCTTATGGGATAGTCTTAAGGACTTAAGCATACTTAGAAGAAAATTGCATTTTAAGTTTTATTTATGATAGTAGTCCTTTATAACATAGCCCCTTATAGAAGATAATGTTAGATCTAAAAAGAGCATTCTATCATCCAATCTAACGAGCAAACAATCCTGGACATGCAGGATAAAATAATACATCACAAAGACATATGAAGCACATCATATCACAACACATCACAGGGAATTATAAAGAGTCATAGAATGACCTAACCTAAGTATAGGGCCCATGACCTAATGATCTAGTGTGTGAAGAAATAAGGTTACATAGCAAGACTTTGCTAGAGCTCTTTAGTTCAAGTTTCAATTTGTAGTTTGAGTTTGTTTGAACTTTATTTAGATGGTTTCAATTCAAATGATTTATTTTTATTATCCTTTTCACTTTTATTTTGTTAAAGTGAAGTTTAGGTTTTCAAGAATAAAGAGTAGAATTGAATCCACTTTTTTGTGGAACCCACTCCATTCAACATTCTAACCCCTAATAGAATGAAACCCTCATCCTAAGATGAAGATCCATTCCCAAAGGTATAAGTAAGATCCTTAAGTATCTTAATTATTCCTTTTAATTTCATTCACATGGTTTGGGTTTGGATTTGATTTGGATTTTTGGATTAATTCTTTTCTTGGAATTTGAATTTTATTTTATTATTTTGATTTGATTTATTTCTTCTTTAATTCTTGGTTTAGTTTTCATTTTGGTTTGGTTTGAATTATTTCATTTGATTTGGATTGTTTCATTTGATTTGCTTTAAATTATTTCATTTGGTTTACATTTATGCTTTTGTTTAAGTTATGTTTAAGTTTGTTGAATTTATATTCATTCATTTGGTTTGACTTATATGAACTTAAGGCATTTTGGTTAATGTTTAATCCATTCTTAGGTTAGTTTGATGATGAGTTTACTAGCTTAGGATTTAATTAATCCTTAATATGCCTTATCAATTTTCTTAACCCTTAAGTATAGAAATGATTAAGTTGTTTAACCTAATATTGGATAACTATCTTAAGTATTTCGATGTTGATGTAGATTACTTCAAGTCACTTTATGATTTTATGAATTTATGAAATTTTCTTTTGTTAATTATTTGATTTTTATTGACCTAGAGAGTTGGAAATTCAACAATTCCCAATCCAAAGGTCAATTGGATTTGAACTTTTTATGGCAAGTGAGGTTCTCTGCCAATATTTTGTTTCCAAATTTTCATCTTAATTAGATTCATAAATAAGGTGTAATTAATATTTAAATTATTTCATTAAACCCTAAATTAAGCTTGATTTAATGAAATAGGGATTACATTTTTCTTTAATTCCACTCTAAAAGATGCTTCCAAAGAGGGTTTAATCATAATTTTTAGACATTTGGTTGATTTATTATGATTAAATTAAATTATGATTAATTATTAGAATTATTTAATTCTATTAATTACTTAATTAAGCCATTTTATGATTTATTGTGTTCTAATGAGTTTCATTGATGATGTTTTGTTCATTAGAATTTATTAAGTTGATTTGAGGTGATTTAATCCATTTTGGCCATTTATTTCATTTTATTTTAATTTATATAATTAAAATTAAGGTTTAGAATTTGAAATTTAATATCTCCTAAATTACATTACAATAATTCATGGAAAGTTTTCCTAAGGTGTGTGTTAATCTTGAATTTAATTCCCTGAAGTTTCATTTGAATTGGATAAATGGTTTGTGATTAATTAAGGTTTAATTGATTTTGTTTAAACCCAAATTAAGGCTAAAATACTAAAGATAATTTCAGAATTTTATTTTAATGGATTCCTTTCATGAAGATGAATCCATAGAGCCCAAGTTTTTAATTTGTGAATTTGTATTTAATTTTCTATGATTTTTTATTTTTTAAAAAAATTCTGATTAATTAAATAGGGATTTGCACATTTTAGGACCACGGGCTGACGTGGCAGCCTACGTTATGCCATCACCATGTGGCATGGTGGGAGTGGTCCACATGGATCCCACGTGGCATCTGCATCAAAAGTGATGACACGCAAGATGAATCTCGACTGTCCGATCGAAGATTGGACGATCCTAATTTGTTCTGTGGCATCCTTAAGGAAAAAAATTAGACTGTATGCTAGATCTTAGCCATCAGTTCCAAATAGAAGGATTGGATAGCGGAGATCAAATCTCACAAGCCTTCAGCGAGAGACGGACATCGTCTGTCATTTTCGACTAATTTCTGGCGATCACGGTGAATTTCAATGTGATTTTGACTACAAAATGATCAAGGATCATTTTGTAGCCCATCCATGTTGTTTGATTCTCTTTGGGATCAATTTTCTTTCAAAAAGTGCCAAAATGGAATTCCTAAAAGGTCAGTGGTGGAGCGTACCTCATTTCTACCAATCATCGATGATGGATCCACTCGATTAGCTTCATCTCAATGTAAGGAAGCCATGTATGCAATTTGACGGCTTCATGGATTGCTTCTTGGACCAACTTTGGATCAAAATTTGATGGCCTTGGTCATTTTTTGGCTCGCTAATGGCGAGGGGATTGGGTGGTGATTCGATTGAGGTCACCTCGACCTCTAGAATGTGTTGGAACATTCAATTTGATGTGGGAGAGTCTCCCAGCATTTTACCATTAAAGGATCTCGATGGCCACCAAATTTCATTCATTTTTTGACGTGCTGGCGGTGAGGGGACGGGAATTGATCTATTTCTTCATCTCCTCCCTTGGTGAACAATTTGAGATGAAAATAGAGGAATTGGCTTTCCCTTGCCTCTTTCCATGTATGGCCGAGGGGCATGCTTATCGCCTTCTAGGTGGCCTGATTCTAGCCACCGGTAGTAGCAAGGTCAGCCAAGGGGTGGATTCCATCTCCCTTAGCCTTGTGAGCAAGTTTGGATGATGAAATAGAAGGGAAGAAGGGATCTACCTCCACCTCCTTCCTCAGTTGAGCCATGGCTTCCTTCTTCTCTTCTTTGGCTTCTTCCTTGGAGAAAGTCAAATTCCTTTCAGCTTTAAGGCTAATCCCCTCCATTCTCAGCCTTTAGAACTAGTATCCAAAAAGGTGGTCAAGGTCTAAGATTACTTGGATAAAATCCAAGTGATTTTTATAATGAAAAGGGGAGGAATCTTCCTTTGGTTAAAGATTTCCACTCCTTTTCTTTGGTTTCAATTTTTTTTTTTTTTTGGCATCACTATTAAAGCTCTTATTTAATTGGAGCAATATGAGTTTAAAGCCCATGTTTAAAGCCAATGTTTAATTTGGATTGGATTAGAACTTTAAATCTAATCTAGGGATTTGGATTCAAAGTGGTGTGATTTTGATTCAATTTTTCTAATTTAAATTTAATAATCTTTAATTGATGATTGATAAGGTTTTGATTTAATTAATTCATTTAGAATTGAATTCATTTTTAATTTCATTTCATTTTTAACCATTTAAATCTAAATGGGCTAAGTTTGCTTCCAATTGGGTTCAAATGACCATTTTGACTCAATTTGATTTGGTTTGAGCTCCAATCATGCTTGATCACATGTGTAAGATGATTTGGATTGATTGATTTTATTAAATTTCAATTAAATTTCAATTTGAACCCAATTAACCCAAAGTAAGGTAAAGAGTAAAGTTTGTGTTTCATTTGGGCCAAATGACCAATTTGACCAAATTATACCCAATGATTGGTTGGATTGTGTTTAATTATCATTTCCAAATGATTTTGAGCAATTAAATTGAGTTGATTTTAATTTGATTTGGGTTTGAACCCAATAGGACCCATTTAGGATTATTTAGGCTAAATTGTCTAATGACCCAATTAAGGCCTAAATGAATTCAAATTTCTTTAGATTTGTGATCAAACATGTTTATTTGATCATTTGGATCATTTGGAATGATTTAATTTGGTCAAATTATTGGTGAGTTGACTTTTAACTTAGTGGGCCCACTTAAGTCAAAATTATGCCAAATGGATTGACCAGATTTGACTTTGGTTTAGTATTGGATTCATTCATTTATTTTAATTTGATTTTATGATTTTTTTGGATTTGATTTGATTTAATCCAAATTTGAAAATTGGGTCAAGTCTACCTAAGCTCATTAGGTTAGATCAAACCTAAGGAGGGTGTCCTCGGTCACTAAGTATAGTGTCCTAAGCATTGAATTAAGATATTCCTACTTAAAATTAGGACATCCTAATTACTGATTTTAAAATGATATTAACCTCATCCAAAAATGAGGTCAGCACATGCATATTATTCAAAGATTTTTTTTAGATTTAAGTAGAAGGGATTTAATTATATAGTAACCTTGTAAATGAGATTTTTATACATTTGATTTAAAAGGAATTAAAATGCATGCATTTCTTAAGGTTTGCATCAATGCTTATGTGCCTTAGTTACACCAATGAGTCAATGTGTCGAGACCTCCTTCAGACCAATAGCCCTTCTCTTTGAGTGTTCAAACTATATACTTTATTGATTACATGTATTAAGTAACATTGTTCATTATGGTGATTATTATGCATATTAATTTATGCTTAAAGGTACAAGCTATTATTAAACCAAAGAGTCACTTCTTTTGGACCAATAGCCCTACACCCCCACATGTCCAGATTATATGCCATATAAACATCATACAAATGAATGAAAATTTGAGCTTTAAAATTTGAGACTAATGCTAATTCGAAGTACATGCATATGAATGCATATATGAATATGATTTACATAGTACACTTCACATAAGTTAACTTACTTAAGGAAAATACATGTAACTACTTAATTAAAATAAGTACTTAAATTAAAACATACGATTTTGAGTTGTGTATATGAAGTTGGAGTAGAATTTAGATTGATATTTTGAGTTGTGTATGTAAACTTACAATAGAATTTAAATTTGTAGAGGACCTTAGAGAATAGCTAATAACAAATGAATTTTTTTTTGTGCATGCATTTTGACCTAGTCAATTGTAAACATGAAAACAAAATTTTATTAATGAACTTTACTTTCAAGTGCAATCATGTGTAATATTTCTCTAAAGGAATCTCATTGATAGAAAGCATCGATTCTAACTTGCCATTAGTAAGCCATTCTATGATGAAAGGTTATTTCTACATTGATTCTAACTTGCCTCTCATCTTGTGATAGGCCATATTCATTCTCCCAAGAATTAAAATGAGCTCTTCAACCTAAAAAGCTTTTGGGTTAAACAACTTATTGTGAGCTTGAATCATCCATGCCTTATATAATTTGAGAATTTTATGAGCTTGAAGACATTTCTACTTAAGACATTCAAGTTTTTCAAACCAAAGCCTCACATTTTGTTCTATTGTAATTTTGTTGCTAACAACAACCCTTAATAACTAGAGGTGTACCTCTAAAGTAAGGATATGATTGGACCCATACACCAAAGAAATGGAGTGGACTGAGTCAAAGTTAGTATATGGTGTGATAAGCCCATAAGGCTTTAACTAACTACCATCTAGTGTCTTAATCATGATTTGGATGAGAATTTTGTTGAAAGCTTTTGTTAACCTATTGGCACAGGATAATATATGGTTAAATATCTCCAATCTATGCCATATCACTTGACAAATTTCTTGGCTTTGATACTATTAAAAGCAGTATCATTACCAAATATAACTCATTAGGGTATGCCAAATTTATATATGATATAGTTCATGAAGAACTATAGGACAAGATTGGATTTGACTTCTCCTAATGGGATTGCCTCAACCCATTTAGAGAAGTAGTTGGTGGTTGCTATGATAAAGTGATGAACCTTAGAAGAAGGATCATAGATCAAACCCATGATGTTGGTACACTAACTTTTGAATGGCCATGAGGCTATAGTTGGGTGGATGGTGTTGGGTGATTAATGTAGAACCACCCCATGCACCTAATGCTAATGATTATGATAGGCGACATCCATGAATCTAAGATTATTGAGGGCCAATAATACATGAGCCTTTTAATCTTTGCTTTTATTTTTGGCCTCAATTAATGTGCTCCACACAACCCCACATGCACCTTAACAATAACTTTTTAGGCTTTATGTTTGCATAAATAACATAGTTACATATGGTTAAATGATTGATGGTGTAGAGTTCCATCAATAATGGCATATGAGAGTATACATTGCTTGACTTGATGAGCATGTGATTTCTCCTAAGATAGTTTTCCTTCACACATACTTGATGAAGGGCTTCTCCAATCAACCTCTTCATTATCCTTGTTCAAGAAAACCTCCATTTTAGGGATTCTTTTATCATTATGTGCCTTATTAATTGGTGATAGAACCTAATGATTACATTTCTCTATTAATATGAAACCATATGCCAGATAGGCCATCTCTTTAGAGAGTTTTGCTAATGTGTTTGCTGTGGAGGTTTCCTCCATGAGAAATTCTATATAGTGAAACCTTTAGAATCTGCTCTAATAACTCCATTATATACTTGAGGTGTTAATGAAATTTGGGTCAACTCCTACTACTCTTAGACTTCATAGATCCTAACATACTTCTAAGCTCAAAATTATATTTCAAATTAAAAAATAAATCCTAAGCCTGGGAAAATAGATGTATGAAAAATACAAACAGCACACAATAGTTATATTTTACAAACATACGGGCTTTGCATTAGTTGCTTGCTAAGCCCACCTGTCTTATTGGGCTAAGCTTAAGGACTTAAGTATACCTGCAAGAAAACAACATTTATAATTTGTTTATGGTGGCAGTCCTCTTTTAATATAGCCACCTACAAAAGATAACATTAGTTTCAAAAAGAATGATCTATCATTCAATCTAATAGGAAAATAATTTTATACATGTAGTCTAAAATAGTACACCACAAGGACATGAAAAGAACATCACATCATAACATGGATTATCATAGAGTATTAGAGATCGACCTAAGCTAGTCTAGAGTTCATGATTGAATGATCCAGTGTGTGACAGAAATAGGCTTGTGTGGCAAGACTTTGCTAAGCCTCTTTAGTTCAAGTTTTAATTTGGATTTTGAAGTTTGCTTGATTTACCTTTGGATGGTTTAAATTCAAATGATTTATGATTTATGATTTTGTTTTCATTTTCAAGTTCACTTTTACATTAAAGTGAAGTTTAGGTTTTCAAGAATGAAGAGTAGAATATATTCCACTTTTGGGTGAAACCCATTCTATTCAACATCTTAAACCCTAATAGAATGGAATCTTAATTCTAAGGTGAAGATTCATTCCAAAGGTCTAACTAAGATCCTTAAGTATCTTAATTAGCTCCTTCTATATTCATTTAGATGATTTGATTTGAATTAAGTTTGCAATTTCAATTATTTTAAAATTTAATTATTCTTTTCTTTTTTTTATTTGATTAAGAATTTCTTCTTGGTCTAATTTATTTTCAATTTGATTTGTGTTATTTAGATTGAATTGGTTTAATTATTTATTTCCTTTATCTTTATTTAACATTTAACCTTATTGGTTTAGTTTGAATTATGTTTATGTTTATTGCATTCATGTTCATTTAGTTTGAATTATGCTAACCTAAGACACTTAGGTTAGTGTTTTAATCATTTTTTAATTTACATTGATTGTGGATTAAGATTTCATTAATTATTTGATTATAAATTTATTAACCTTAAGGTTTAATTAAACTTAACATTCATTACTATTTTAATTAACTATTAAGCATGTAAGTAATCAAATTCTTTGATTTAGAATGTTAGAGAATTATTCTTAAATGTTCTAATGTTGGTGAAGGTGCTTCAAGTTAATTTTATGATTTTTTGTGATTTTGTGATTCTTTTAATTTATAATTTGTTTTATATTGACCTAGAGATTTAGAAATTCAATAATTCTCAATCTAAAGGTCAATTACATTTGAAAGTTTTATGGCATGTAGGGCTCCTTGCCAATTTCATATTTCTAAAGTTTTATTTTAATGACATGCATAATTAAGGTGTTATTAAAGTTTTAGTTATTTTATTGAAACCTACATTAAGTATAATTTAATGATGATTATTAATGGATTTTATTTTTCTTTGATTTCTACCTAAAAGATCCATCCATAGAGGGTTTATTTGGAATTTTTAAAGTTCTTGTTGATTTATCATGATTTTCTTAATTTCTAGTTAATTAATTTAACAAATTAATTCAATTAATTACCAAGTTAGGCCATTTTGTGATTTATTAAATTTCAATGAGTTTCATTAGTATTTCTAAGTTCATCAGGGTTTGTTATGTTGATTTAAAGTGATTTGATCAACTTTGATGCTTTATTTCATTTAATATTAATTTATTTTATTAAAATTGATGTTTGGAGTTTGAAATTTAATATCTTTTGAGTTACTTAGAAATAATTCATGACAAAAATATTTTAAGGTGAATTTTAGCCTCAATTTTAATTCCCCAAAGTTTCATTTCAATTGGATTAAGGGTTGTGATTAATTTGAGTTGAATTAATTTTATATAAAGTTAAATTAATCCAAATTTACTCAAAATTAATTTGGAGATTTTTGGGTTTAATGGATTCTACTCATTAAGATGAATCCACAAAGTTATCATTTGTATTTTATGGATTTATAATTTATTTATTATAAATTTTTAAAAATTTTAGCATTTTTTAATAATATTTTAATGACTTAAAATGGGAAATATAGTTTTAAATGGCGACATCGACACAGAGCCGACATGGCACTACTGGGTCACGCTGCAACCATACAGATCCCACGTCAAAAGTGGCGACCACACGAGATCGATCTAGACCTTCCAATGGAAGATTGAATCAAATCATTCATTGAACGAATCTAATTTTGCTTGTGATTTCCAATAGAGATTGAGTCAAATAGCCCGGCTAGATCTCCGTCGTCTGTTCCAAATAGAAGAAATAGATGGTTGAGATCATTCCCTGTTTGTCTCTGGTGAGAGACGGATGCCATCTACGAAATTCAATGTATTTTTGGTAATCTAAGGCCAAATTTGATGTGAATTCTACTGCAAAATGATTAAGGGTCGATTTACAATCGATCTATATGATTTGACCCACTTGGGATTAAATTCCCTTCATAAAACACTAAACTGAGATGCTATAGAGGTCAGTTGTGAGGCATACCTCATCGACTGTGATCCCCATTGGTCGCAATGCTCCGATCACCTTTGCCTTGATGGGACAAAGTCATGGATGTGATTTGGTAGCTTGCCTCCTAGCCAAACACCTTGAAGACTAGCTTGTGGTTGTTTCCCTTTAGGTTTGACCATTCTGTGGCTAGCTAGTAGTGATGAGCCTCAATGAAGGTTCATTTGAGGTCATCTCGACCTCTATAACTTGTTAGGATGTTCAATTCAAGGTGAAATACTCCCCTTCTCATTTTGCAATTGGAGGCTAAGAGATTGGCCACTAGCTTTGGCCAAATCATGGCTTGCCGGTGGCAAGAGGTTGGGGGAATGCTCTCTTTCTTCTTCTCTTCACTTTATGAATGTTTTTGGGATGAAAAGAGGTAGAGTAGAGGGCCTCTCTCCTCTCTTCCAATACATGGCTGAGAGCCATGTATGAAGGCTTCTAGGTGGCGAATTCTGATCACCAGTAGCGGGAGGCTGGGCTAGAGGGTTAATTTAGTCCCTCTTGGCCTTATGAGTGTGTTTGGATAACAAATTCGAGGGGAGGAAGGTTTTTCCTCTCCTCTTCTTCCTTAGCTGAGAGATATCTCCTTGAGAGATCTTCTTACTCTATCTTTTTTTTTTTTGCTTTCATGGAGAAAGCTAATTCTTCTTTTGCTATAGGGTTGGCTACTTGATTTCAACCCTTAGAATCATTTTCCAATAGGTTATCAAAGATGACTTCGGCAAAATCTAAGGGATTTTGGATGATGGGAGGAGGAATAATCACAAATGCATCTTTACTTGGTAAAACTTCAACTGATCTCATCTCTCATTGACCTCACTTATGTCTTTTGGCATCAACACTACAACCCTTAGGTGTTTGGTTGCCCAAATCAAGCCCAATGTGAGTTTTAGGTTGGATCCAAATCTATTTTAATTAGATTGAAGATTTAAAACCAATTCAAGCCATTTGGATTCAAAGTGTTTCAACTTTGTTTATTTTGGTTTAATTCATTTTATTTTGGGTTCAATTATGTTTAATTGATATTTTATTAAGTTTAGATTTAATTAATTTCTTATGATTTGAGTTGATTTTAGATTTCATTTTATTTTAACCCATTTAAGTTTAAATGGGTTAAGCTTAATTTCAATTGGGTTCAAATGACCCATTTGGCTTAATTGAATTTTTTTAAAAACTCCAATCATGTCTAATCACATGTGTGAGATGACATGGAGTGATTAATTTCATTTCATTTCAATTTTATTTCAATTTGTACCCATTCGACACAAATTGTGATTAATGGCTTTGGTTTGGGTTCATTTGGGTCAAATGATCAAAATGGTCAAATTGGACCCAATTATGGGATTAATTATATTTAATTATTATTTTAAAATGATTTTGGACAATCAAATTGAGTTGATTTCAATTTGATTTGGGTTTGAACCTAACATGACTCATTTAGGTTCAATTAGACTAAGTGGTCTAATTAACCTAGGTGAGGCCAAAATATATTTAAGTTTCTTTATATCCATGATTAAGCATGCTTATTTTATTATTTATATCATTTGAAATAATTTCATTTGGTCAAATTTTTGTGAGTTGACCTTTGATTTGGTAGGACCTACATAAGTCAAACCCATGTCAAAAGGGTTTATTAGATTTGACTTTGATTTGGATTTGGATTCATTCATTTGACTTAATTTGAATTCATTTTGATTTATTTAGAGTTTTTTGATTTAATTCAAATTTGGAATTTTGTTTGAGCCTACTTAAACCTATTAGATTAGATTAAACCCATGGAAGATTCACTAGGTTACTAGGTATAGTAGTATCCTAAACACTTAATTTGGAGGTTTTTAATCTAGGATTAGGTGTCATAACTATTAATTTTAGAAATGATGTTAACCTCATCCAAAAATGAGGTCAATAAAGACACCACCACTCTAAATGTTTAAAGGTTGAATGTGATGAGTCCGGGTGATTGCTGGCTCCAGATCTTCGACTTCTAACATCTCTCACTAAAAATGAGTGATGAATTTTTTTAGGGACTCGTCAAGCTCTTGTCTCATCTACAACAAAACTTGCAAACTCGTCAATGGCTTTTGAGCACAAGAAAATTGCATGGAGAACATCTTCTTGAATTCGGTGAATGATGTAATGACTTCGAAAGGAAGGTATGAGAATCACTTGAGGGCTAACTCTTTGAAAGTGGTGAAGAAGAGTTGGTACTTTATTGCATTGTCTAAGTTTAGTAGTGATATGTTCAACTCGATGTAGGCTATATGGTCAGTGAGCTCTGTCCTACTTTTATAGGCTTCAAGATGTAAGATCTTGCACCTATAAAGTGGGGGCGAGCTTCTGCAATCTTAACAAAGAAAGGGTGGTAGGCTATGATTGCTTCTTTAACCCACCCACTTCCTCACTAGTTTCATATGACTCCTTCTCAGAATCGGTGAATTTGGGTGGATGGAAACTGAGGACCTTAGATGGGTGTCTTCTTTCTCACCGAGCTCAACAAGTAGCTTATCTAATATATCATTCATTTTTCTTTAGTTTAGGTTCTTCATGTTATGGTTTTTTTATGTCTTCCTGCTTCAGGCGAGTGATTTTATCCACCATGTCATGCAAATCCTACTGAATTTCAAGTTACTATAAGTTTTTTCTCCATATTTATTGACCAATCTCAATTTGAGGGTCATGCTTTGCTTTGTATCAAGCTTCTGGTTCTCATATTTATTCATGCTTATTGCACTTAAAAAGATATTGAATTTAAATTTATCTATAGATAAAGGAATAACCTTCTGAGATATCTAAGAAATAGAGTTAAGCAGAAAGATTGCTTACAGGAAGATAGAAAAGTAGGAAACATGCAGGAAAAATAATAATCTTTAATGCTCAGAATGTGAGTACAAAATATAGGTATTTAGAGTAAGAGCCAAAAGATTCCTTGTATGAAAGAAGTCCCCCATTTATAATATCAAAGGGTGACCATACATGAAATATATATATATATATATATATAAGGTAGGTTCAATACAAGTGAATTCTCACTTAAGTTGATGGTGGTGAGCAAGTATAGATCTATCGACTGATGAGGGTGAGTATCCAATTGTCTCATGAGTATACGAGTAAAAATGAGGTTAAGAAAGGTAGTTGCATCATTCCCCAACATTGTCCTCAGATGCCAACAATTGGAAATATGTCTTGGCTTTAAGTTATTATTCTTTATGTCCTCGACTCATTGGGTCAGATCTATCTTTCATTGTAACATGCTCTTTTGGGTAAGGATTCTTATTCCAGGTTATTGAGTACCCTATATGCGAGTATAGTTTTCTTGATATATAAGCTCTCTTGGGCCTACCCACTACATTGGGTATACAGTAGTTTATATGATAATGAAACGTAATGGCTCTTTCAAGGGATAACTGGAGTCTCATCATAGAAATTATATGTCTCAATCACCTTCGAACCTAATATGTTTGACAAGGAGAGTTAATGCTTCTTTCATGGGAAAATTTAAGCATCGTAGTAGAACAACAAACCTTAATCACTTTTAAACTTAGTCTATTAAACAAGTATAGTTAATGCCTTTTTCAAGGGATAAATAGAGCGTCGTTGTAAGAATTATAGACCTTGATTATCTTTAAGCTTCATCGTTTTTATAAGGATAGTTAACACCTTTTTAAGGAAAAATTGGAGCCTCATCATGGAAGCTACAAGCTTCAATTAGCTTCAAAGCCGATCTATATGATGAGAATAGTTAATAATTTTCTTACATGAAAAATCAAAGCATCACCATATGAATTATGGGTCTTAATCACCTATACTAATAAGGACAAGAATTACCCTTTCTAATATTAAGTCAGAGCCCTATTGGTAAAAAAGATTTTTTTTAATCAACCTTACCTCATAAACTCTTAGGGGAGATTTTCTCGTTTGCCATAAAAGCAAATTGGAGCTCATAGAGAGAAGCAAGCCTCCTCCATATCCCCTAAAAGGAGTTTTAAATATTGACATCAAGTGATAGAGGGAAAATAGACATTTTTAAAAATATTTTCACAATTTTGGAAGCCATATATGGTTTTCCTTTTTAAGATAAAAAAATCTCAAAAAATCAAATAAATTTGAAAAAACTAAAATGTTTTGACATTATTTGTAAGCGTATGCACTAGCAGACGTGCGTAGCTGCAACCCTATCCACACTTTGACACCCTTCTGTGAGTAACTCACATGTGTGCGTGTTCATAGTGCTACTTGTATATAGGTGTATGTTTGCTCTCACCACTAGTGTGTGTGCACCCATAGGCCATACGCACAAGGACCCATGGTAGCACTCAGTCCTATGCGCACATGGGTGCCTGTGGAATATGAATGTACGTGAAAACAAATAATGATGGAGAGAAATTATATTTGAAGAAAGGTAATAGTAGTATATCTGAAATATAAAATAACTTAAAATAGACTTAGGGATAATTTTGACATAAAAGTAGATGGTAGAAAATGCAAGAATCAAATAAGTACATATAATTAATATGATAGGACATGAAACAAAAAGAGTTGGACCAAAAATTACATAGAAGTTCTATAGATATATCTATAAATAATAAAATTATAATCTCACTCATTACTTAATAAAAATAATTTATGGCTTAGAATTCATAAAACTAGCCATAAAAAATAAAAAAAAAGCAAATGATAACTAGAAAGTCAATTTTTAACACAATAATTTAAGCAAGTATTTCATGAAATTTAGACATGATTAGCATGAATGAACCCAATTAAGTAGAACAAAAAACATATGACTGATTGCATGAAATGAATTTAAAAGTTCATTATGAAAATTTGTAAATAACCGATCACTATTTTTTACCCAATCATGAAGAAATATAATCACTCTTTGTTAATAATTCCATAGTTTATATATATATATATATATATATATATATATATATATATATATATATATATATATATATATATATATATATATATATGGGAAACCTAGGTGATGCTGGAGTGTCATAAATATTTTACAGTGCCTATATTATAACAATGTAAAACTCAAAATAATACTTTGTTATATTTGCATTATTTTTTTTCATTTTTAGTCTTTGTTTTTTTGTCAAATGAACTTTGTGGGGATTTGCATTTTCTTAAGGCCATATATATATATATATGCGGGCTCAAAAATGCATACGTATCTCTTGTGAAAGAGTTTTAATTGGTTTCAAATTAAATTTTTAGAAAGCAAATAAAGTTTCCATATAAAGTACTACTTAGAGATTTCTCTCTCATTTTGTGATGATTTTAAATCTGATCCCATATTTCTCATAGGTGCAATCATATATAGTTATTTATCCCTCCTAATAATAATAAAGAACTTTTAAAGAAGGCTAGTCATTTAGGGTTAAATGCTTAGCATATTGTTGTAGTAACTTAGGTTATACGATTGAGAAATTCACTACCTTTAACTTAAAGTGAATAATTGGGGGAATGATAAAAAATATAATTAAGTTTTTATTGTTGTATTATCTTGGGTTATTGTGGGCCTTAATCTACTTATTCATAATAGATAGTCAACTCAATTTGACCAATGAACCTTTGTTAGCAGCCATCGATTGCATCACCTAAGAGGACCTTATAGACTTCTGGTGAATATTTATTATAGGAAATAATTTCAAGATAATTGTAGCTAATAAATGGTTTTGTGTCTTATCAAGTGTACTTTATAATTCACAACTCAAGGTGTACAACAATTAAGAAATATCTAAGCTACAATCATGACCATAATTTATTGTTTCCATTTTATAGCAAGTACCTTGGGTATAAGATTTTAGTAATAATCGCTCTTTTTAGTGATGTCATTTTATAGCGAAATGATATAAATAAAAGACATGGGCTATGAGTGGAGGACTTGTTTGATCACTATGATATATGTGTATCCATATAAAAATATTTTGATATTTTAAACCCATCATCATAGTCAGGTTTATAAATGAAGGACATTTGGGTGATTCCCAGATGATAGGGGCATTTCAACATTTATTCATGTGACATCATGTTTGATGCTCATCATTTTCAACATGTTGTAATTGAAATGATTGGAAATGATTTTTTTAGAAGATTTTGATGTTTTAATTGCATTGGCACAATTGCAATTAGATAATATTTGCATAATTTCTTCTACGATAAATGCAACTTGAATTTGATTTGCATAATGTCACATTAGTTAGTTGTTGTGTTTCATTGAATCAATTAGAGTGATTCTTCTTCAATAAGTTCATTGAACAAGATACATCAATGTAGTCAATTATGTGAATGGGCAATGTTTAGAGAAATTATGAGTAGACTTTTACCTTTCTTATTACGAGATGTGCTAATTACTTTAACATCCTTTTAAGTGATTTTGACATTTTGGTCTCATCGATGAAGTTTGTCTCATAAATAAGCAATGTTTGAATAATATTTAACAAAATTAATGTATTTTGAACTTATTCAGCATGATGTTATGATTATTGTCTATCAATTTTATCATTATCAACCATTGATGCCATTGGAGTTGCAATTTAAACATCTCCATAATATTATGTCATTAGTATGTTGCTTTTATGCTAACCTTATGCAAGTAAAATTTTTGAGACTTAGTTTACTGATTACGAAGAGTGTCTATGAATGAAGACCCACAAATGCCATTTATGCACCAAAACAAGATTTCTTTGGTTATTTTGCATTTTTTTATGTTATTTTGCTAATATTTGTTGGATGTTCTAAATAATACAAGAACCATTTTTAGTGGATTCTAAGAAAGTTTTATTAAAATCTCGATGCTACATGCACCATTTGGGAGTACTTTGGAAAGGGTGCTAGGAGAGTCTTGTTTTGTAGTAAGGCGTGCATAATTTATTATTTAATTATATAACACCTGTAAACTCTCCAATACCTCAAAAGTACCACTCCGTCCAACTCCATTTAACTCTATCTCCATAACACCTGAAATCTCCTTTCCTGTGAGACGGTGAAAAAGTTGATTGGCATGTTTGTTTGTGTTATTTGTGTGATAATGACAGCACTGTGCAAAGGCAGAATATCTTTTAACCGTTGTCTCAGTGTTGTTGGCAGTTTCGGTTGTTGTCGATGAAAACAAATTTCTTCTTTGCAATTAATTTTTTTCTGGCACATATAAAATTGCGTTCAATTTATAAGTGTTCACAGGTTGATTGTCGCACCTGGCAAGTGCTATCATGATCTTCTTCAAGTATTTTTTCACATTCATTCCTTAACACATTTCATTTGTTAGATCAATCTTCCCTCTATCAATGGTGCTTATCTCTGTTCTTGTATTCCATTGTAGTTCTCTTTACCGATTAAACGAAATTTATTTTGAGGAGATTAGGATATATCTCAGGAAAGGTGACCATAGTATTTATCATCACAAAAGCCCTTGATGCTTAAGTGAATCTTTATATTACTTTGCTCTAATGAAAATTCGTGTGAAGGTAAAGCAGGACTTAGAACTAAATTGCCAATAAGAAGTAATGAAATGTAAAATACATGAACTCAGATGGTCAAAACTATTTTATTATTGTGGTAAATGTAAAATACATTAACGTTAAAAAATTAAACTTTGCATTAGTGCAGCCAAGAGTTGGTCAAGAGTTACGACACAAAAACTTCCACAATAATTCAGACATCAGTGCATTAGTAATAAGGTTGAAATATTATAATTTTAATCTTAAATGTAAAAACCATAGTTATGAAGTGAAAGACGCAAACCTGAGCATCACGCTCAATGAAGGTGGATATTACTACAAATTAGATGACACCAAAAAAATAAAAATAAAAAATAATAATAAGTTATAATAGTCTCGCGGGTAGATATTTCTTAAGAACTAGGCCTGAAATTGTGAAACGTGAGATACCCCAACTAGGGATGGCAGTGTCCCATTAGTTAAAGGCATCCCAATGTCCAACTTTTTTCCGGTCTTTGTCTCTTATAAACAATTTGTCGCCGCCGATGAAGAGTTCACGTGCTACGGCGATAGAGTTCAACGGAGTTGGACGGAGTGGTATCTTTTTGGTATTAAAGAGCTTTTAAGTGTCATATAAGTAAATAATTAATTTTATATGTTAAATATGTAAATATTAGAATTTTATGCATGTAAATCCCTTTTTTCTTTATTGAAAGACTCGTGTGAGGTTTTGCTTAAATGAGTGCAACTTTTCTGCATCATTCTCCTTAGCAGAAACAAAATATTATGGAATAAAACAAAGCACAACTTAAGTAAAACTTGTCAGAAGAAATTGTGATAATTGAGAACACTAGCCTTAGACATTTAGATGCAAAACGCTTCGGTTAACATTGTAATATTCGTTGGCATAGGAAAATCAAATGTGTCTAATGTGGATAGTGCTAGTATTTTTACACAATCTTTTTGTATTAATTTATGTCTGTAACATTACAGTGGATTAGTGGTTAAGGTTTTACTTGAAAATAAGAGAACAAGGACAGAAATTACTCACTGGTTTATGTTCATATATCATGTTATGTTTCGTATTCTTTTTTTTTTTTATTTATAGCACTTCCCATTTTTCTTGCAGGGGGATGTTGTAGTAGCGAATTACATTGATAAGGAGATAAAAAAAATTGCCTCAGAGCTTGATCAAAGACCTAAAATTCGTAGGGTAAGGTGCCCATTCTTCTTCTTCTTCTTCTT
The DNA here is from genome assembly GCA_021442155.1 of Cymbidium sinense. Classification (NCBI taxonomy): domain Eukaryota; kingdom Viridiplantae; phylum Streptophyta; class Magnoliopsida; order Asparagales; family Orchidaceae; genus Cymbidium; species Cymbidium sinense. The sequence goes on along the minus strand of CM038226.1, from coordinate 59,958,790 downwards.
CTTCTTCTTCTTTTTTACATTTATCTTGCTGTTCACATCTGATACTTGTTTAATATTTGTTGCATGTTCTAGGATATAATAAACATGATCAAAGATTGGGACAAAAAGAAGGAATGGGAGAAGAAAATAGAATGGAAAATTTTTGTGAAAAATTTGCAAAATATTGCCAGCAGTCCTTCTATAAGTGAACATTCTATAGATGAACAAAATGGCGAACCATGATATGATGCAGAATCATGATAAGCACAATATGCACAATCAAGATGAACCATGATTTCTTTCTTTCCCCCTTCTATAAAACTATTTTTCCTATATTTTTTTAGACTTTTTAAAAGATTTAAACCACCCCTTTCAATTATATTCATTAATTTTTATGTATTTGTGATGTGGTAGATGACAATGAAGAAAGAAAAAGACCAACTACTAGAGTTTAAAGAAAAAATTTAATGTAAATACTCAGAACCCTTTACAAACAGAAAAATAAAAAAATTATGTAGAATTTGTATTTTTTTTTTAGATGTTATATTCTTGTTGCGTAAGATTATATAATTATAATTTTTAAGTTTTTGATATTTGTAAATAAAAAAAAGTAATTAAATTAATGAATTTTTTAAATTCAAAGTTTTACATTTTTGACGTTTGAAATTTCAACATGGAAGGAAAGCTATTCGATTCCATTAGAAATTTGGTTTTTTTTTATCCATATAACATTCTTTTTTTTGACTTTGAACAATAATGCTTGGACCCTTTTGTTCTCTATTTACATCATGTGACTCATCATTTTAACGCTGTTTATTAAAATAAATTCATTAATATTCTTGATAAATTGGATAAATTATTTAACACCTGTAATGCTCGTTATTAACTATTAGTCCAAGATGATCATAGATGTATGTCTTCTAATACATATTTTCATCACAAATTTAAAATATGATACATTATAACTTTAAAAATAAATTAATTAAAATTTATCATTAAGGGTGTTTTGATTTTTAAGATTAAAAAATTGTATCTATGATTTATTGATGAACATCTCATTATCAAGTTTTTGTTGATATGAGCCCCCCTTATTAAAACCCCCAAGGATAAAAATTTCCTTTGAAACTCAAAAAATAAGTATTTATATGATAGTTATAAAATCTAAGAAGCTATTTTGGATCACTTTTATTGTTTTCTTTCTATTTTTATTTAATTTTAATTATATTTGATTATAAATAAAATATGTGTGATGATAGTTAATTTTAAAAATACTCAAAATATTTAAAAGTTGCTCGAGATTTGTTTAAAAATAAATAAAAAATATTTTTAAAAATATTAACCTAAAAATATAGATGCCCGCATTGATAATAAAAGATATCAAAAGAATGCAAGCTACTCAATCTCTCAAAGGGTGGGATCTCTTTGGTTAATTACTTGGAAGACACCTCCAATAGAAACTATCTATAAGTGAATAAAATATCTTTATTTTGATTTTATTTTATTATCTTTATCAAGGAGAGATATATCTCTAGTTTATAATGTTAATTGATAAGCTAAAAAGTCACATTTCCCACAAGTTCTAATACCTCAATTGTGCAAATCTAAAGATAGATTATCTTCCTAATTAAGAATTCAACCATCTCAACACACTACTCTTAAGGTCAACAATCCAAAGATGTGAATACTCTATTGTGATCCAAAGTGGCAGGTGTGGGAAAAATATTAACATGATAATGTGAGCTTCATATAAAATATTTAACAAGAAGAGATGAAAGAATAAGATCACCACCTCCGATTTGATCTATTAAAAAATATTTATTTGAAGACATGTCATTGAGATAACAAAAGATATATGAAAAATCTGAGTTACTCAATATCCCAAAGGATAGACTCCCTTTGATTAATTTCATTAGAAGAAACCTCCTAAAAAACTCTTAGCATGTGAAAATATATCATTATTTTGATTTTATTTTTTATATTTATTAAGGAGGACTCATAATTCAATAATAATTACCTAATTGAACAATCCATAAACTACATGTCAATTTGCAATATAGAGAATAAATCACTAAACTAAATGAGATGATAGCTCTATATGTAGAAAGCCTCCATAATAATAATAATCATTGAATCATCAAAGGTTCAATAAGGAGTACAATACGCTTAAAGTGGCAAGTAAGCGAAAGAAATCAAGGAAAACATATTTTTTGGACCCAACATTTAAAGCTATTAAGTCAAGATTATTTAGCTTGAAAAAAATCTTTGACTCATCCCAACCATGATATGCCTATCAACAATTATAAATTGTATATATTAAAGTTAATTTCATGGCCTCAAACCATAGAAGGAAAGATATTGAACTTGCAATCTCTACATAAGTAGCGAAATAATTCTAAAATGAACAATAAAAAGATAACTCAATTCTGCGCTACCAGAGCTACTCGACTTTAGACTTACAATCTTGTCTTGGTCTGGCTATCATTATCCAACATACTAAGACAATGTAAACCAAGCATAACTAAAACTTTACCTTAAGATATATGATATGCAATGCAAGCTATCTGTCCTTACATGAAGAAAAATTCTAATGTGTTTGACATAGCTTTATTGTGAAGGTGTACCAGCACTTCAGAATTTTGATCATTAGCTAGCTCTATCTTATATCTCCACCAAACAATATAAAAGAGCAAAAGTAAATTAAAATATTCAGTTAAATAGTAACATTATGATAAGAAAGTGAAAACACTAAATAAATAAAATAAGTCTAAATAATTATTGTGCTACGATGACTATAAAAACATATGTACTGCAACCTAGTAAGTTTGTTATAAAATGGATTAGTTTAATTCTGCTAAATAAAATAATAAAATATTAGTCTTAATTTTTCTCTACTATTATTTTTTCTCTTAGATTAGATTATATACCCATTTATTGGGAATTGGATTAGCCTGTATTGGGTTGGAAAACTATGCTTACTCTTTAATTTATGAAAAACTCTTGATACAAAATGAAGAAAATATCTTTAAGCTAAATGATCTATCACAACACAATAAAAATATAACATTATAGATAGAAATAATGTACAATATTATAACATTTGTATGTTGACATATTCCCTCTATTAAAATAAAAGTAAAAGCAATATATGTACTTCAAAAAATTATAAAATAATATCTCTATCCTAGTGCAAAAAAGTTATAAAACGACACAACACATCATTTAATAAAATAAAATAAATCAAATTAAAAACTATTGACTTCATGAGCCCCATCTCATATGAGATTGATTTTGATGATAACAAACACATATTCAAATTCTACTAATCAAGTTAAATTCAAATGTGTCGAAAAAATTCTTCAGCTCATGGTTCTTCAGTTATATCAAATTGCTAAAGCCTAAGTGAGAATTTTTCTAGGAATTACTATATTACGACAAATGAAAAGCTCACTAAATTAAAAAAAATGATTCATTTATTTTTAGATTCACCATTCTAAAATTATTTATATTTTTCTATATCTTAATATTATAATTATTCATTAAGTTATCCATTTTGGATAGATTGAACTAAATGCATGATATAAGTTCCATTAAATGTTTGTTCAAGCAAGATAAATTATGTTTAAACTTTATTAAATCATTTTCATGTCATTCATAATTTTTAGTGATTGAAAATTGAATTATTCCAAAATTATCATTTTTCCTCCTATTCTCTTTCCTATTATTCTTTCTTCTCTCTCTTATTATCATTTTCATCTTAGCATTGTTTTGGACGAATTTTTTAATGCATTTTGTGTAATAAATTGTGTTAATTACATTAAAAACATTTCCATATCGTTTTACCTCATTTTTCATATTTTAAAATCCATTTATTTGAATTTGAATTATTTTTGAATTATTCTTTAATTCAAACTCCCTTATGCATGACATGTACTTGCTAAATCAAATCAAATTTTATAAGGAATATGTTGAACGTCCCAAGCATGATTAATTATGATTATTTAGATCCTAATTGATTTATTACAAGTTATTTTAAATTTAAATTCAAACTAGCCCTCTTTTTCAGAATAATTCCTTTCCTTTCTATAATTTGACCTATTTTAGGAAAGTTTAAGGGTGGTCAGCTACTATGCTTTAAATTTATTAAATTTATTAAATTTATTTGTTATTTAAACATTCAATAAGTATTGAATGCAATCATCTTTGATTTAAAATTAATCCATGTATTATATTAAGAATTTCCTTTTTTAGGAAACCTCTTTCGCCGAATTCTTTAAAGTGGATTTTAATGAATTTATTTTATTCAAAACTCCCTCCATCATATCTAAACTCACTTGGCCAAAATTTTTATGGGATTTCCTCCTTCCTTGGCCATGAATCACGTAGCAAACATTCCATATCGAGTTTAAACAAATTTGTAAAAGAGTCTATGGAAGATCTCTTTGGCCGATCCCCTCTCTTTTGAATTTGAAATTTAAATTGATGTCAAATCAATTTCCCTCTCATTGGATCAGTTTCTGGCCGACCCTATACTCCTCTCTCATATATTTAAAAGCATTGTTTCAACTTAAAAATGCTCCAAAAAGTTAAAAACTCTTTCTTGCTCTCTAGCTCTCTTGCTCACCCTTGGCCAATTCTTGCTATACAATATCTTGGAGATTTTTGGTGATTCAAATGCAAGCATTCCTCATCATTATTCCCTTTCCCTTGGACATTTATTTCACTTGAAGATTGATTTGGAAAAGTGAAGGTTTGGTGTGCTTCCACCCTTAGCTGAAAATATCAATTCCTTGATGTTTATTTTCTAAGGTGCTAAGTTCTTAAACTTCTTTTATTTCTTCTTGGCTTTGGAGTTTACAAGGTTATGTAAATTTTCTTATGGTCATTTCATGACATAATCTTTATATTTTGTTTGACCGAGAATAAAGATAAGAAGATCAATTTTTGTGGACTTAACCTACTTGATAATCTTTTGATTTCTTATTTGGCCTAAAGCTAACATAAGGAAATCAGTTTATTTTGTGCTTAATCATTGAATATTCCTTTTGTTTCTTGTTTGGATAAAGTCTTTTTAAATGTTATTAATTTTCTAAGTGCTTAATCATTTGAATATCCATTGTTTTTCCCTTTGCCTTAAAGTTTCATATAGGTTGGTTAAATTTGATTGTGCTTAGAATCTTATTACCTCTCTTTTCATTTAGCTGACCACATCACATCTTGCATAAATTATTTTTTGTTTATTAATTATTTGTATTCAATTGGTTTATGCATATGTTATGTGATTGCTTTCATGTGATATAATTCACATCCTTATTCAAGTAATTGTTGAGTTGTTCCAATTGCACATATTTTTATCATTTGAATAAAAGTTAGCTTGTGTAAAAAAGAATTCATTGTAAAGTGTTTTGGTCATTTCATTTTAGTTTCCATTTCAAAGTCCTTCAAGAAAATCATTTCAAACCTTTTAAAGATCATTCAAGCAACATTAAGTTACTTAATTGTATTAAATATTTGATTGAAGATCTTGTTGTAATTTCATTTAAAAATAAAGTGAGCACTCTTTTTCATTAATATTCAATTTCTTTAATATTTGTATAGATTGGGTTGTGAGTGCAAAAATATTTTAAAATTGAGAGTTAGACTTGTATCTTTTTCTTTGCTTTGTCTTAATTTCTTGTACTTGCCCATTAAGTATTGTTGGGTTGTGCCATTAAGGAAAAAGTATGTTAGGGCACTTCATGAAGTATGAGAGGAGATATAATCTCTATTTTGGTTTATAATTCTGAGGTGATTATGGACATACAACAACATGAAAATCTTTATGTTCTCTTTCTTTATTTTTTTTAGCACTTTACTTTTATGTTATTGCTTTTCTATTGCTTCATTTAATAAACATTATTATTAAATATTTAATTCTACAAAAGATAAAATTAATTTTTTTGAAATTTATTTTTAAAACATAAATTTTTAGCACTTTACTTTTATGTTATTACTTTTTAGATTTTCAAATATTTAATATATTTTTAGTAATTTAATAATCTAAATACTTGATAGTTCTATTATTACAAATAGCAAAGCATATCAAATAAATTTCAATAAATTAGGTTATTTTATAAAGCAATATTATATTTTTAGTGTACATCACATGACTATGGCTCTATCAAAGGCAAAATGATAATGTTATAAATACAAGTATTTTTACATTGAAATTTATAAATATTCTATAATTTTTTTAATTAAAATTTAAAAAATTTTGAAGAGGTCTCTCAAATCTTTGAAAACCTCTCATAATTTATTTGAAAATTTTGAGAACCATTAATTAATATAAAAAAGTAAAAAATCTTTATTTTTAATTAATCATATAAAGTTATCATAAAATTCAAAAGGATATAAAATCAAGTTAGAAATAAAATCCTATTATTTTTCTTAGAATTTTAAAAATTTTATTTCTTTTATTATAAATTTTAAATAGTGGATTGATTATTTAAAAAAATTACAACTTCAAAGTACTATATACAATAACTTAAAAAATATATGGGAGATCTAAAATGTAATTAGAAACTTTTCCACAAGATTTAAGGTTATTTTAATTTATTTAATGCATTAAATAATTATAATAGATGAAAATTATTTTTTAATAAATAGGAAATATAATTTTTTTTGGGAACAAAATTTTGATGAGTGTGAGAATGTACAAAATTAAGGGTTGAGCTTCACTAATCATAAAGATGGTGTCTCTATTTTTTTTTCTTTCCTTTTATTTTTTATTTTTTTTTGTTTTGAAGTGTGAGTAATTGGTGTCTTAAATGGCCACATGGATGCAACCAATCAAAGCTTAACCATAATTAAACTATGGTTAGATACCTCCTCCAACCATTTGGAGCATTTATAGTAATTGTAGCCAATTGGGGAGCATATACTATGAGAGTGGAAGATTGACAAATTTTAATTGGATATAAAGTACCTTCATTAAATTCTTAACATCCCTTCTTTATTCATTTTCACTCTCTATTTTTATATCATATTATGCTATAGGCCATTTGCCCATCTTATATATAATCATGGCAAAATAATTTTATAAAAAATAATGGAAATTTATTCTATGAAATTCCAATTATTCCCCAAATGGATTAACTTATTTTTTTAAATTGACCTTCTTACGAAGGTCAAATTGATTTGGATTAAATTAGAAAATTGCTTTACCATTCTTGGCTATAGTATTCAAAGTCATCATAAATAATAAAGGTTGCAAGTTGCCTTGTAAAGAGAACTCTACTCCTATGATAGTGTACTTGATACACTGATGTAGGGTCAATGGTACATTTTCATATTCAAAGAGCCAAGATCATCCCAATAACACTTGAAAATATGTATTTGCATCTATCATATAGAATTTTGCCTTAATCCTAAAATCTCCAAACTATCATGGCAAAGTAATTATGCCTAATTCCTTTCATTCTTTTTATTAGGCTTTTTATATTTAATGATAGTAGTTATGATATAGAACATGCCTTATTTTAATATTAAATTATTTATTTATTATTTATTAAGTAGCTCACAATATTATTTATGAGAACTAAGAGAAAAATGTAAATATAAGAGGAATACATAAGGCATATTAGTCTATAATTATTCTCGATATTAAGGACCAGGATAAAAGGGAAGCTATTTGTTGACCTCATTTTTTTGATGAGCTTGACATCATCCTTAATCTTAGTAATTAGGATCATTAATATTAAATTAAGAGCATCCTAATTAGGCACTTAAGACACTACACTTAGTGACCGGGAATATAAAATAAATTAAATTAATCATAAATCTAAAATAAAAACCAAACTTAAAGCCAAACACTCTAAGATGAAGGCTTAGGCCATCTAAGTGAACCCCTCTAGGACTTGACCTAACCCAATTAGATTAAGTGAACCAAATTAGACCACAAAATTTAGTAGGAATCTAAAACATATATATTGAAATCTAAATTTAATTGAGCTTAGATTAAGATAATTGGGTTGATTAACTCAATTAACCCAATTAAGCTCAAAATCACCTAAGTCCAATGAAATCTAAATAAAATCAAAATAAATTGAAATCAAATCAAACAAAAAGCATAGAATAAATGTATAAATATAAATAAACCTAAAAATAAATTCAAGTGAGGTTCATGATGGTCAAATAGATTATGTGACCTAAAATTGACTTATGTGAGTCCCACTAGGTCAAAAAGTCAACCCACCAAATTCAAATAAATTAAATAATTCTAAGGACTTAAAAAACCTTATATATCATTAAATATAGATATTAAAAAATATAAATCCAATAAGGTCTTAAATGGGTCAATTATAACTTGACCCAAATAAACTCAAATAAATCTCATTGAACATAAATCCAAATTCTATTGAAATTAATTCAAATCAAACATATAAATTCATTTGAAAATCATAATTAAGCATAATTCAACCAACCGTTGAGTTTAATTTGACCGATTTGGTCATTTGACCCAAGAGAATTCATCTTGACTAATTAAGCCTAGTTTTTGTCAATTGGGTCAAAATCAAAATCAACATTAAACAAATTGGAATTACTTGTAGTATAAGCATATGTGTGGCATAAACTTATTATTATTATTATAGAGAAGTTAGCAAGTCACTAAAGACTAAGAGAGGAACTATCTTCAATATAGTTGCCAAAAATGTGCGATGTTTAAAAATATTGATGATGACACCATGTAGATCTTAGAGGTTACTTATTAAAATGATCAAGTATGTCATCAAAGAATAATATATTACTTAGAAAGGCAAAAATATCACCCTGCGATAAACTCAATCATCTAATAATGACTCCTAAAGCTAATGGGTCTACTTATACTAAAGATTTTTTCTTTACCTCACATGAATGAAGCTAGGTTCTTAAGTTCCCTATAGAGATAAGACACCAGGTTCTTAAGTTCCATTTAAAGGTAAGACACTCAGTTTTTAAGTTCCCTATATAGGTAAGATGTCATAGTAATTACATCTTAGGGGATATGGATTTCCTAAGAAAACTCATAGTTAAAGTGGTCAGCTAACTTCTTTATGGACATCAAAGCTTAAGGCAAAGGATTAATAAATTTTTGAAGTAAATAGAAAAACTCAATTAGAAAGAGTTCTTGATAGAGTCCAAAGGAAGATAAGTATGAAGTACTTGTGATACTAGGAAATCTAATGAGCTTCAATCTATCCTATAGTGAGGCTTTATATTTTTGAAATGAAAAATTATTATTATTATTTAAAATTGATATTTTATTAGATTAGTAGGACTTATAATCTTACAATACAATAATTTGGATATGTTTAAGAAGAGAGAATTTAAACCCATAGCAAAGGAGAAACAAGCTACCTTGAAACCTAAAACTAAAGTTCTTAAGCACAAGCTCAAAGCTCGACTTAATCTTGCAAGAGGAAAATTAGGATATGTTGATTCACTTCCATTAGAAGAATGAATTTATCCAAACTCCTCTAATTTTTTTAACTACCTAGAAGGGATGCCGATTAACACCTCCAACGAGTTAAAAATATGTGGCCAAGTCTAATGAATGCAAGATGGCTATGCTATTGTTTATTAAGAATGAAAACCTAAAAACTTAAACTCAATCTTTAGAATTCTAGATCATGACTAGAATGACTAAAGTCATAGACTAATGCAATAAAATTAGATTTTAGATATAAATTTTACACTCTCAAATTTTACATAAGCTTTGGTGGGCAAGTATGTTTACATGCATGATAAAATAAGATTATGGGCCAATCCATGCAAAGGGTGTTCTTCACTCATGGGGGTTGTTATCAACAACCCTACACTCCCTCTTATCATATAATGAGTGAAGATCCCTCATATTAAATGAAAGAAAGACAAAATGAATATTGTACAGTTATACAATCATCACGAACTTATTTTTTTTCTAAATTTTTTTGTTGATTAATTTCTAGTCTTTAAGTTGAATTTACGAGTTGTGTTAGTTATTAGTTTAATTATTAAGTTTAGGTAGAAAATTTAAATCTTAAAGAGCCTACAGAAATCCAGGCCATACATCAAAACAACACTTTAAGAATCTTAGAAAAAAGCATGTAGTTTCTATTATGTAAATAATATAAACACACTAATAAAACAAATCAAATTAAAATAATTGTCTGGATAGTGCAACCATGTTCTTCTATGCACATTGAAAAAAGAAAAAAAATAGGCTACTGAGCTCAACCCTTACACAGCTTAGATTATTATATATGTTACAAAAAAATTAAAAAAGCCTATGGGGGTCTTCACATTCTCTTATTCTTCAAAGTCTTAGATCATCTAGGCATTAAAGGGCCTCCCATGTCTATGCCTTCTAGCTTATATTGATCCTATAAACCCCATGTCTCTAATATAATTCTAATATAAAAATTTCATTTGAATAATTCAAAAAGTAAAATTTTAACTAAATTTGTAAGATAGAGGTTAACTATAACACATACACACCAAGCTGTTATGATTCACACAATTGGATTTAGCACCAACGAGTGTCAAGCTCACCTATCTTGATATGCAATGCTTAGAGGGGCAAGCAACACCTCTAAGAAAAAATCATTTAATTTATTTTTATTACAACGACCCTCTTTTATCATTAAGAAAAACCCCTTTTAGAAAATATTATTAGTCTAATAAGTAATGTCATATCATCAAGATTAAAACATAAATAATCATCACATCTAATTTAAAATAGTGAATCACGAAATAAATAAAAAGATCAATACATCACAAATCAAGCACTGGTCTAACCTAAGCATAGGATTAGTCACCTATTAATCTGATGTACATACAAAGGTTAGAGTGGTGAGACAAAGCTAGGCTTTAATATTTGAAATGTAATTTGTTATATTTTCACCTATTAAGTTCTCAAACTCAACCAAACGTACTTGCCATCATCAAAAAGAGAGAGATTTTTAATCCCATGAATCTTCATATAATATTTTAAGTCTTGATAATCACAAATAATTATGGTTGAACAATTATTTTCACAGATATATTGTGTGTATAAGTTGTGGTATACACTCAATGTAGAGACTACAATTATGCAGCCTAGTGAAGATTGATTGTAAGAACACATAAAATGATTGATTTTTGAAAGTTGATCAGGTATAATACAAGGAAACTACGATTGAGAAACTAATAGTGGTAAAAGATCTAAGTCATGTCCAAATATTGTGTTATTAGTTTTGATAATTATATTTTATTTTATCTTCAAGCATTTGACATATGAATGTTGAATAACAATCAAACAGACACACACACAATTAAGAGAATAAAAAACTTATTCTAAAATTAGAATTTTTGAGGAAATCATATTGTGTGAACTTGATAGTACTATTCAATTATCCATTTTTACTAATTAGTTTTAGTCATCATAATTAAGTTGGATATCTCTTAAAATGACAAATTTAAACTAATCGTACAATACATTTGTAATCATATTATATAATTATATATTTTATTAATTATTTTATCCATTAAGATAAAGTCAATTAATTATAATTTTTTTCTAAATTGATCAATCATACAATATGAATTTATTTTTTAATTACCTGATTTTACTTTGGAATTTGAGGGAATCAATTTTGAAAATTTTCCTTAAATTATTCATACTGTATGATGGGTTAGTATATGAAGAATAGATAGAGAACCCAATTTTAAATTTGTAGTATAAGTGCAATATGATTCTTGATCACATAGTATCAATAGAGATGATTGTTAGGATGATCCTATAGTACAGACTCCTAACCCTTGTAAAATAAACTAATTGTAATGTATGGTGTTGGATCATATAGTTGATTGAGTCAACTTTTTAAAAAAAATAATTATTATATGTTTTATTCAGATTCCTCCCTAAACTCTTTTTAGGGTGGCTAACATGAATAACTTGAATGTGAAAAATTTTGAAGGAGGCTTAAGGATTAGTACTATCTATAGGAGCAAAGTGGAGAGGTCTATCTTCTCTTTTGACCTTAAAAGATTTTATTGGTAAGGTTGCACTTTATTTTAGTCATTTATTTCTTATCTACCATGCCTTAGTGTCCTATGCTTTAACTTGAGAGTTTGTTCTTTTGAGAACTTGTGTAAGCTTTGCATCTGAGAGAAGTCTTCTTTGTACATTTTGAGAGAGAGAGAGAGAGAGAGAGAGAGAGAGAGTTGCATCCTTCTTGTCTTGAAAGAGAAGGAGAATGGGTGTAGATTTTCTCTTTTACTCATTAAGGAGATAGGCCTCTCTACCATGGCTTGTTGTGTGTAAGAAGCGATAGTAAATTTTGGAGGAGATTTGGAGAGTAGACATAGTTTCATTGGGCCAAATAACTATAAATCTTTGTGCCCCTTTTGAATTTTTATTATACTTTTTTGTTGCTCTTTTCTCTGTGTTTAAATTATTGATTTTATTTTATTTAGTTTCTCTCTATTGAATGTTAAGGATTTAGTTCCATTTTCATTTAAGGGATTTAAGAGCACGCCAATTCACCCCCTTGACCTCGATTTTGGAGTGAGGTCGATGGTCCTCACCTTAGATCTAAGATCTATCTAGGCATTAAGGCATTCCTAGAGCTAGGACACTTCTAGTGGCTAGGAGGACACTAACTTACCCTAAGGGTTCAGCCCTAAGGTCAGACCCCCAACTTAGGTTAGGTAGGGCCCACCTACCCTAAACTTAAACCACCTTCAATACTAAATAAAATCTTCAAACACAAGCCAAATGATTATAAACAAAATATCAACCCAAACCAATTGATTTCAAACTCAATTTGACCTATTAAGGTTTAATTTGGCCAAGTTGTTAAGTTGACTCAATTTGACCTATTCAGGTTTAAAAAGGATAAATCCAAAACTAACTCAATCCCATTGAAATTGAACTCACTCGAACTCATTTGAACCTTAATTAAACTTAATTGAATCTTGATTACAATCCAATTGAATCAAATTAAATCAAATTGGCCCATAATAACCCAAGTTGACCCATTTGAACCTTATAGGGCCAAAATTAAATTTGACTTGATTTTAGCTAAATTGAATCAACCCAAGCCTCATGATCATTCTAAATATTCAATTGAATATTATAATTCATTCCAATTAATCCAATCCCACCAATTGATACAACTAACCCAACTTGACCCATTTGGGCTAAAAGGTCTAAATGAGTCAAAACTCAATCTAACCCAAATTGATTGAAACCAAAATATCCAATCTGTTTCAAATTCATTATTAAACATGTTCCAACACTCAATCGATCTTAATTAAACTCAATCAAGCTAATTGACCCACTTGACCTAATTTGGCCTAAAAGGCTAAATTGATTGAAATCTTGATTCAATCTAAATTAATCATATCAATTCATGCAATCACTTATTAGTTGATTGCTAGTCATGATCAAACACTTAATTATAAATAGTAAAATCCAATTGAGCCAATTTTGCTATTTGACATAAGTTGGCCCATTAGACCTAAGAGCCAAATTGGGTAAAAACACTTTCTATTTCAAATTGATTGCAACCAATGCCTCCAATCCATCACAATTTGATTAACACTCTTAAATCACCAATTGAACCCAATTTGGCCAAACCAATCCAATGGACCGATTTAGCCCAATTGAGCCTTGTGGTGTTTTAATTTATAGTCATAGGAACATCACACAAATTGGGGCACTTTTGAATTTGACCTAGTATGACATTAAAGTATGATGTACTATCTTAGAAGATAAAAACATCACCCTACAATAGACTTGATTACCTAATAAGGACTCCTAAGGCAGATGAGTCTACATATATACCAAAGATCTTTCTCCTAGTTTACATGGAGAGGCAAAGTAGGGTTTATTTTATGTTGTGTTCTTTAGTTCCCTATGGAGGCAAGCTCTCATAGTTAATTACATCTTAGAAAATGAAAGTTTTTAAAGAACTCTTTCAATTAAAGTAGTCAATAAATGTCTCCAAAGATTCCAATGCTAGACTATAAAAGAAATGGTTGTTATTAGAAATTAAATGAGAAGAGTTCAAATAAAAATATTTATTTATGAATTTTACAAGATGTTAAGTAGGGAACATCTAAGATACTAGGAAGCCTAGTGAATGCTGCCTACCCTATGATGAGGCTTTATATTTTTGAAAGAGAGAATTTATTTTGTTTAGGTTGAAATTTTATTACAGTGCTAGGACTTATAACCCAAAAATACAAGATTGTGGAGATGCCTAAGAAGTGAGGACTTATACTCATAGCTTGAGAGAAATAAATAGCCTCAAAACCTAAGTCTAAAATTCTTTAATACAAGTTAGAAGCATGACCTAAGTCTAATCGGGGAGGATGGGATATAGTGGTTCACCTCCATAAGAGGGAATGAATGTATCCCGACTCTTCAGCACTTATAACCACTTGGAGTGGCTATCAGTTAACACCTCCTATGATTTTAAAACCATGTGAGTTAGTCAAATGTAAATACAGGATAGTTAGGTTGTTATTAATTATAAAAAAAAAATTTGGAGTCTAAACTCACTCCTTAAGAGGCTAAATCATGATTGCATGAAAATATGACTTAAACTAATGCAAAATTTATAATATTTTAAACCATGTTGACACATTAATTTGGACTAAGGCTTGAGATAACTATGTCTACCTACATGATGAATTTGAGTTATGGGCTAAATCAGTGAGAAGAGGTGTTCTCTACTACAAGGAACTACTCTCGTAGGTCAAGCCTATCCCTCATCATGCAAGAGTGGAGATCCTCTATTTTCAAGGGTGAAGCAATATGATATGCATGATGTGATAAGATTCAACCATTCAGCTAATGGGTTTTGAACTCTTTTTTTTATCTTCTTTATACACCTAAGCTTTAGAGTGAGGTTATGAGTTGTATTAGAATTTAGTTATGAGTTATTTAGTGAAGATAGATAATTTAACTTTATCCTAAAGAGCCTATTACATCCAGGCCACACATCAAACATACACACTTCAAGAAACTTATAAAAAGCATGCTATTTATATTACACAATCTAAACATAACCATTAAATAATTAGATTTTCACCTTAAAAAGAAAAAATTTTGGGTAACCAAGCTCTACCATTATACAACCCAGATTAAAGGGCACTGTTATGCTCTATTCTCTCTAGTAGTAGGTCTTCATCTAAGAAATTGACTCCCTGGACTTCTATTGAAAAACATGTTTCATCTCTAGCTGGGTCAATAGTAGCCAACTGAGCTAAGAAAATCTCAGGGTCAAGCAATGATTTGATTAGTGGCTCCCTCCTTTCTTTGGATAACACATGGACGTCATATATGCTTAGCTTAGCTGAAAAATTTCTAAGATGCACCAAGATGTTATAGTCAACTTTGGGTTGATCCTCCATAAGCATATCTAAGGGTAGAGCATCTTGTGGAGGGGATATCTACTCACTAAAATAAATGACCAGTTTACCCTTATCTTGAGGTACTACCATAGTAGGCAGAACTTTGCTACTACAGAGGTTAACTTCAATGAATTCTTGTAATGAGGAGGTTGTGAAAAGCTATACTTGCTCATTGGATATACCTACAACTTCTCCTAAAGGATCATTAGAGTTGGACGACTCCAAATCTATCTCAAGTGGTGAACTTTAGAGATTCAGAAAAGGGAAATCTATTTCTGAATCTGAATGGAATTGATTAGCATTATTTAAATTATTATATTGTAACTTGAAGAGCTATCAATTAGAATAAAATCACTGAGGCCATCAAAAGTAGACATTATATAAGTAGTATTATTCTTCTTCATTGATTTCTTCAATTTCAGAGGTACATGATAAAAGTCAAGCAAAGTAAGTGGCTTGAGTGGCTTAGCCCTCATCCACCGATACAACACTCCTACTGGTGGTGGTAGAGCTGGTAAATATGGTAGCTACAATGGTGGAAGAGAGAATGTTGGACTTAGACAACGGTGGTGCTATGGAGCTATCCCAGGAAAGTGGTGGCTACTACTGCTGCTAGGCCTCTATTCTCATAGAGTTGTCCCTTACAATTGGTAGACCTTACTTCATCTTAGAGGTCTAACCTAAGTTAGGAACCCAGTGGTGGATACTGGTACCACTGCTATGTAAGCTGCAGAGGTGGCCTTTGTGGTGGCCGAGCTAGCGGAAGAGGAGGTCGAAGTGGAGGCTACTGAGCTCTAAGCCTCGCAAACTATGCTCTCACTGGATACTTCCTCTTATCTAATGTCATTACAACCCCTAGCTTTTTCTCAAATACCTTATGAGGCTTGGGCATACATGATTGATCCGAGTAGGGTAATTATTTGGCTTTCTCTTATAGATTGGCTGAATTACTGATATCTTAATAGTGAAGCCCTTAAACATGAAAGCAAATAGGACATGAATATTCTTAAGAAGAATTTTAATGGCATGATATTCTTGTAGTTGTGGTTTGCATTTCATACTCAAGTTTCATGACCTGAGAATAAAATCAATAAGGGACTCATTGGGTTTTTGCTTCTCTATAGCAAGGTCCCTTAAAGTTTATCTCTGTTGGACTCTTGTGAATCTCTTGATGAAAAGTTATTCTAATTTTGCAAAAGACTTCATCAAATAATTGGAAAGTTCATCATACCAATCAAAGGTAACTCCAGAAAGGCTACTAATAAATTGTTTAAAGAGTAGGGCATTACTACCACCGATGTTACAACAACTGGCCCTGAAGTGTGTTATTTGCTGCCTACGGTTCCCACTATCATCAAATACCTTGAATGATGGTAGTACAAAACCCTTGGGGTATTGAACTACATCAAATTACTTTGGGTAAGGTCTACCCTTTAGAACTGATGATATCTCTTAGGCCTACACCAATACTTCCTCACTTGTTGCTCTACAATCTGCTTAATATCCTTCTCATGAATGGAGGTACTATTAGCTATCTTTCTATGCAAGCTATCAACATTCTTATCCATTAGAGAAGTGCTCTTAGGATGATCTAGAATGTGTACCAATTTAAGTTTATCAGCCTCCATAGGAATGAGTTGACAAACAGGTGTTTGATTCTACAATGCTAGCACTGCTTCCATCAACTCCTCCAGTCTCCTCTCTCCTCTCCATTATATCAATCTAGTCATCCTTGAGTTTGATTTATTGATGAAGACATTGAGTTGAGTCTGATGCCTTAGCTTCCTCAATTAAACTGCCCTAAGCTTCTTGGCTAGGCTACTCTATGCAAGGACCCTTGGGTATTAACCATATGAACCTCTGCTACATCATCTAGAAGTGCAACATCATCAACATTGAAATCTATCATGCCATCCTCTTGATCAGATTAGTCATCCCCAACTATCTGTCTCACTGTGACATAATAGTCCTCCAATATATCATCTAAAGATCAGTCATATACTCTGCTTGAGACTACTAGGAAATATATTAGGTGATGACTTGCTACTAGACTATGCTCTAAAGAGGTGATACACTATGTGTCTTGGGCAGAATAGGTGCTAACTATGACCAGTTCAATAATCATAGAGGCCAACTCAGAACCCCTTCTTCCACATTCTCTAGCTGGGATGGTGGAGTAACTACTATGCTCTTTGGCTGCCACTCCTTCCTCTTCACTATTGAGGCAAGGAGTCGAGCAAGAGAGCTCAGCCTTGCCTTAGCTAGCAGGGTGGATGGGGTGTGGTATGTGGGACATAGCCATATCACCAAGAAGGATGAATTCTCTTTATATGATGATTTTTGATAATTGGTTGGAACTTCAGATGGTGGGACATGAACTGGTAATGGTGGTGGTGAGTGAAATGGTGTGGTGATGATGATACTGTCTGCCTCTCTGCCAAATATCTCTTCCTGTAGCTAGAACTAGTAAGGACTATCTAGACTAAACGATCAGCTCTATTAGCTTGCCGATCAAGTTGGTCAATCAATACTGAGATTGCCGACTGCCAAGTAAACCTCCTCCTATCTTTTTTGCCTACTTAGGTAGTAATCTTAGCCTATATGTCCCTCTCTCTTTGAATTTGATCCTTAAAACTTTTAGGGATAACTCATCTCAAGTCATGCAGGGTGGTCGACTGATAGTCCATGTGTTCTCCCAACTTGCTTGACCATGGACCTAAGGCTAACATAAGGTATTTTCTTATCTCTATCTAATGTCTCATACTTAGTAAGGCATGGGGTGATGCAACTATTTTTCTCACATCCTCCTCTCCCTCTATAGCCGAGAGGGGATGAAACCTACTACCACCTAGAAGGGAAGACGTCTCTCTAATGGACCCCTCTTTAGCTACATGGGAGGCTTCCTCAACCTCCTTGGCTATGTGTTTATAATAACTCTTGATATTTTTGTTCTTGCTGTAGAGCTGAGTTTTAGTTAAAGGCACATGATGAGAGCTAATACAGACCTCAAAGGTGGGGGAAACAACTTTAAATGCTAAGATTGAATTTCCCTTAAATACTTAGGCTATGGCAGAGGCGGTACTAGTCCTAATAGAGACTATGGCAGAGACAAGTGGTGTGGGAACCTCTAAGGCCTTTCTCTTTAGTGATGGGAACTTAGTATCCGACTAAAAATCAAACTATAGAAGTGGCTTCTTGTTAGCTACCTCCTCCCTACTCATTTTATTAAGGGTAGGCCCATCACAAGTGATCTTGAAATGCTCAAATCCAAGGCTGAACTAAATGACTATGGCAGAAGTGAGTGTGACCTAATCCATGGCCAAATCCACACCTGAGATGAAGGAGAAGATGAGCTTTCCAAAAATCATAGTGACTGGTTTCTTGAAAGGAAGAAAGACTAGGACTTTCTTATTATTTTTGTAGAAGAAAGGCATATGATTAGACTTTGCTTTGGTTGTTATTCTTCTGACTTGACTTTGAATAGAAACCTTCATCTAACAAACTTGGTTATGTTAGATGGGGTTTATATATATTTTTGAGAGATTTATAATTTTGAGGGGGGATGTTTTGTTTAATTTGAAATTCACTAAGAGTGAGCTCAAATGGATCTTAAAATGGGGGATGAATCTTACTTTGCCATGCTTATGGTAAGAGGTGCTTAGAAGTTTTGGGTTGAATTTGTTTCAGTTATTTTAGTAATTATTTTTGGTTAATGTTTTGCATGTTGGAGGTCCAATAGGGGTTTTATAACCTACTGGAGTGAGTCTCTAAAACCTAAAAGATGTTGGCCACACTTGCTTAAAGATGAAATAAGTGAGGTGTTCAACAGAAAGAATGATTGTCTTGGACTTACATAAATAAAAATTAGACCACTATCGATGCTTAGAGATGATGATTGACTACTAAAGATGGACAGAAAAATAATCCTTAGCAGAGTTGCCAGAAAAATCTATGGTGTTTTAATTTAGAGTCATAGGGACATTACACAGATCTTAAAGGGGTATTTATTGAAGTGATCGAGTATTACACCAAGGTATGATGTATTATCTCAAAAGGTAGAAATATCACCTTACAATAGACATGATCACCTAATAAGGACTCATAAGGCAGATGAGTTTACATATATACTAGAGATCTTTCCCCTACTTTACATGGATAAGTAAAGTAGGATTTATTTTATGCTAGGTTCTTTAGTTCCATATGGAAGAAAGCTCCCATAGTTAATTACATCCTAGGAAATGAAAGTTTTCTAAGAATACTCGAGTAAAGTAGTCAACAAATATCTCCAAAGATTCTAAGGCTAGACTATCAAAGAAATAGTTTTTATTAGAAATCAAATGGGAAGTGTTCAAATAGAAAGACTTATTTACAAAATTCACAAGAGGGTAAGTAAGGAGTGTCCAAGATATTAGGAAGCCTTGTGAATGCTTCAGTCTACCCTATAATGAGGCTTTATATTTTTGAAGGAGAGAATTTATTTTATTTAAGTTAAAATTTTATTAGAGTGCTAGGACTTATATCCAAACAATACAAGATTATAGATATACCTAAGAAGTGAGGACTTATACTCGTAGCCTGAGAGAAATAAGTAGTCTCAGAACTTAAGTCTAAAAAGGTTTAGCACAAGCTAGAATCATGATCTAAGTCTAATCGGGGAGGATGGGATATAGTGGTCCACCTCCATAAAAGAGAATGAACACATCCTGACTCTTCTGGACTTACAACTGCATGGAGTGGCTGCCAGTTAATACTTTGTATGATTTTAAAACCATGAGAGCCAATCATAGGTAAATGCAAGATTGCCAGGTTGTTATTAACTAGAAAGAAATTTAAAGTCCTAAACTCACTCCCTAAGAGGCTAGATCATGATTGGTATGAAAATTTAACTTAGACTAATGCAAAATTTACAAATTTAAACCATTTTGACACATTAATTTGAATCAGCTACAAGGGACTATTCTCATAGGTCAAGCCTATCCCTTATCATGCGAGAGTGGATATCTCCTATTTTCAAGGGTAAAGCAATATGATATGCATGATGTGATAGCATTCAACCATTTAGCTAAAGGGTTTCTAAATCTTTTACTATCTTGTTTGTATACCTAAGCTTTAGAGTAAGGTTATGAGTTGTATTAAAATTTAGTTATGAGTTATTTAATGAGGATAGAAAATTTAATTTTATCATAAAGACCTATCACATCCAACCCACACATCAAACATACACACTTTAAGAAACCTATGAAAAGCATGTCATTTCTATTGCACAATATATACAAATCCATCAAACATTTAGATTTTCATAAAATAATAAAAGGTCGGCGACTACATCCAGAAAAAAAATAAATTGAGTAGCTGAGCTCTACCATTATACAACCTAGATTATAATTAAATCTTACAAATGAGATAAATGCTACGGGGATCTTTAATTCTCATTCCTCTCTCCTTCTTTGAATTAGTTTGCTCCAGGCTTCGCAAGGCTTCCTAGGTCTTTCCCTTTTAGCCATTGCTCATCCTAAACCCCATAACACTAATCTTAATCCTATTATGAAAGTTACATCTTTATGAAAAATAAACAAAATAGATATTAGCGAAATAAACATACAAACTAAGTAGTTATATTTTACAAATTTGGACTTAGAATCCTGTAATTAACTAAGCCCACCTATCCTAATTAGTTTATGCTTTGGGACTCAAGCAGCACCTGCAAGCAAGAGCATTTATATTCATTTATTATTACAATGGTCCCTCAAACACAATCCTCTACATAAAATATCATTAGGCTAATAATAACCTAACATTTGGTCTATGCACAACAATCCTAACATATAGTCTAAAATATTACATCATAAAATAAAACATATCACCACAACATGCACTGGCCTAACTTAATACTAGGATCAATGACTCAGTATTATAAGGTGTGTGCTAAAGCGTAATGTGCTATGTCTTGATTAGGCTTTAGAATTAAGATTTTTTTAAGTTTAGAATTTTTTAAATCATTCACTGAGGGTGGTTTCACTTTAAGTCTTTTAGTGGCTTGATTGAGTTTTAACTTATACATTTTTTATTCAATTCACTTCTTACTTAAAGTCTAATAATTATGAAGAGAAGTAAGAGATTCAACTCTTTCATCCCTAACCTAATGTTGATTTCAAAAGATAGGTTATTATTTCTTTAACTTTCCTAATAGATTATTCATGAATTTTATTTGAGCCTAAGTTTAGATCAGCCTTAAAGAATCTTATCTAAACATGAAAAGCATGTTAAGACTAATGTAATCGAGTCACCATCATGTGAAGAATACTTCGCTACTTCCTTTCATTATCAATAACATTCACAATCTTTTCTTTTTAATTTCTTTAATATTTGGTTTAGTATATATATATACATCTAATGTGCCCATATTTTGCACACTTAATGAATGATGATGCATGATCTTGATAGAAAAAGGAATTTCATCTCATATTTGAGTATATGCAAACATGTATGAATTTAAGCAAGTATGTGTCATTGTTAGACCAAAGAAGTGAGATTATTTAAGACCTCCTTGGGACTACTTAAAGGCTCATGTTCTTGGGATGTCAAGACTATATACTTGCCAATTCAAATACACATAAGCATACAGTTAAACTTAGAAATAAAATCTTGAAAAGATTGTATGTAAATATCTTTTACTTATGTAAAGCTTAATAGTAAAAGGAAAAAGGGATTTTATTTTATGTTCTAATGTATGCACACACATAAATGAAATGAAGCAAGTATGTGCCATTATTAAACTAAGGAAGTGAGATTATCTAAGACCTCCTTGGGGATATTTAAAGCCTCATGTTCCCAGGATGTCTAGACTATATACTTATAATTCAAATACATGAATATATAAATATGAACATAAAAATAAAACCATCATTTGCCATCTTTTGATTACAAATAAATAAACATTTCATTTTTTTACATAATTAATTATTTTTAATAAGTATTGATTTAATATTCAAATCATTTAATTCATAGCTAACATATAGTTTCAAAATAGTTTAAAATTTATTAATAATAATAGCCACACCATATGATAACATTTGTCCAACTCATGCAACTTAAATGCAATCATATTCTTTTAATTTTAAAACATGAATATATGAAGCACATGATAGGCACATTTATGATAATTTGAAAGGACATAATTGAACATCACTGCATAACATACATAATTTCATTAGAACTTAATGACAATCAAGTTAAATAAACATCCCTTATATCTAATCAAAGTTTCTTTAAAGCTTTATTTTAATATTAAAATTATTAAGAACCTGAAGAGGAGAAATAATACTTAGAATTCACTCCATCCCATGTTTGGTTATTTAAGATGTTAAAGGAAGTAAATTAGACCTATTTTATGGATTAATTAAGCTCAATATTAATTATATCCATTTGATCACCCTTCCAAAGCCTCTTTATATTAATTAACTACCCAAACATGACCTTCAATGATATGCTTTGAGAAAGTAAAACTTAAAATGCACCTAAGGATATAATGCAATTAGTCTCATGCTTAAGAATTAATTAAATTAAAGAAGGAAAAGATTTAAGATACATACTCTTCTAATTTTCCCACACCAATTAGAAAATCATAATCTCTCTAACAACTTTATGTTATTAAAAGCATAAATGAATTAATGAGTTGCACTTGAGTTATTTAAATTGATTTCATTTATATTTCATTATTAATTCAACTTAATTTACCCTTAATCATTAAACACATTTATTTAACCCTTTAAGAGAATAAATTTAAAATAAATTAGGAGAAGGAGTCCTAATTAATTCTTATGTTGCCTCACTATTTACATTAATTACTTAATTTTACTGTTCATTAATTTTAATAATTGTTAAATCATTTAAAGAGGATAATTAGAATAAAAAATTTTAAAATTTCCCAAACCACATGGCAAATAATTCCAAAAAAAATATGGGAGGCAGAGGATATCCCATAGAATCAACATGCCAAATAGATAAGTAATTTGGCCTTACTTAAGGTAATTAACCTAAGCTTCAAACCTTAATTAAGTACTATTCATTAAATATCAATTAAAGATTTTATTTTTATTAAATTCTCCTCTATCCAAGCTTTCAAAAATGGGTTTATTTGCATTCTTTTGGATTTTTCTACAGTTAATTATAATTTTTTGAAGTTCTAGTTATTTAATTACATTTTTAAACCTAATTATGTCATTTTAAACTATCGGTGCCACATGGACGTTGACACGATAGCGCTTTCCACATGGCACGACCATATTGGTTATTTGAAATATTTGGCGTGACTGCTGACTCAGTGGTGGTGGACGTTATTTTATCTTAGTCGTCTAATCTAGGATCAGACGATCTAGATTAATCTCATGATTACAGAGTGATTAAATCGATATTTCTTGCATGATTAATCACGATCATCTATTCTAATCATGTGGAATGGACGGCTAGTGATTCGTCCTCCCTCGAGAACTCAAAAGACTGACACCGTTTACCTTTGGCCACTCGATCCAAGCTCCCTAGAGCTCATTTGATGGTGAAATTGAACCCAAAATGATTAGGCAAGAGATCTATGGAGATCCAATGGTGGAAATTGCTTGAAATCACATTTTGTTTCAAAAAAATCAACACTAATGGACAAATCTATGTTTGATAGATTTTTATCTCATCGGAGCTGAAGACTAGGGGTCTATCAATAAAGGTAGCTTCATCTTGAAGAGACAAACCCTTATTGAGAAGATCTTGAGCTACATCCCAATTGATTGGTGTGTGGATCAAACATCACCATGGAAGTAACTGGATCTGGTCTAGTGATGCCTTCTAGTGGTCGAATCAATTAGGAAATGATTCATTTTCATTTGCTAGAGTGTGGTGAAGGTGTAGGAAAAGTTAATTTAGTTTTGGTGGAGATTTTATGATGTTGGGCGGATGGAGCTCTCGAGTGTAGCTTGGCCTCGTTGGTGATTGGGTGCATGGGGATCTCGGGGAAAGCTTGGGGACTGCTCAAAATCTTTTGGAGAATGTGTGTGGTGAGTTTGAATTGATGGAGAGGAGTATAATCTCCTCCCCAACTAAACCAAGGCTAAAATTGGCTCAGCCTTTAGCAGTCGTTCGACTAGAGTGAGTGGTCGGAGATGGCAGGGGTCTACTAAGGTGGATGTCTGTGAGTGGCTGAGGGAGTGTAGTGGGCTGCCATGGAGTGCATACTCCACCTTAGGTGGACTAATAGTCGCCTCTTGGCCAAAGGCTAACCCAACAGCATTGGGTTAGGTTGGATCAGTTGTCCTCTATCCAAGAAAGGATAAAGATGGCTGCCAAAGCATGGGGAGGTGGAGAACACTTCTAAATGAGAATTTTACCTCATTTGGATGGCTTAGTTTAATATATTTGACCCAACCCAGGTTCACCATATGTTGAGCCCACTTGGACAGGCCCATGATGACCCAAGGATGAGTCATACCAAGGTGAGGTCCCTCTTACCTTGTCGAACACTTATTTCACTCCCCATGTGATTTCCACTTTATGGCAAGACACCAAACTCCACCAACCAGTAGGGGACCTTCACCTCATTTGTCTCTAGCCATTTTCAACCACCCATATTGGTCGGCCGACTACCAAGGCCTGAACCAACCACACAAATTGAACACGTAATCCTTAGAGCATGAGAGCTAGTCTCCAAGCTTCCCTAGAGCTTCTCATGTACCATACCCAATCACTAGCGAGACCATGCCTTCCCTCAGCTCAATCCCCTCTCAAACTTAAATTAACTCTTCTTACACCTTCCCCTACCTCCGACGATCCAAAATGAATTAACACTCAATTCAAGCACTAAAAATTACTCATGGACCAACTATGATAAGCTTTAATGCGATAGGGAGTGATCTTCTCATCAGGGCTTCGCCTCTTCAAGGTGAAGCTACCTCAATCGTTAGGCTACCAGTCGTAGCTCCAATAAGGTATACTCTAGCAAACTAAATAAAATCCCTTAGATGTTGGTATTTTATCAAAAAAGTTAGCATTTGACATTAGAATCACTATATTATTGATTTGGAATAGATTCTACCATCGAATGAGCTTCAATGAGCTTGGATCAAATGGTGACAGATGAATGGTGTTCGTCTCTCACTAGAGGTCAATAATAGATCATCCATCCTTTGTTCCACATGATTATAACAGATAGTTGTGATTAAATGCATTATATTTATCAATTTATTTCATTTTAATATCATCACCACTAAGTCAGCAGCTACACGAGACATTTTAAATAGCCAATCCTACGGTACCATGTGGAAAGTGTTATCGCATCGGCATAGACGCGATGTCGACTATCTAAATAGATTAATTATAGTTTAAATTGAGTTTTAATTAGCCAATACTTAAAAAATTATAACTAATTATAATATTATATATATATATATATATATATATATATATATATATATATATATATATATATATATATATATATATATATATATATATATATATATATATATATATATATATATATATATATATATATATATAAACCCATTTGAGAATGCTTAAAGAGATGAGAATCTAGAAAAAATAAAAGCTCTAAATTTTATGATGTGATCAATGATTTATTAGAGTTTAAAGTTTTTTTAATTAGCTTTATTAAGCATTAACTACTTAGCTAATTGACTTGAAATTTGGCATGATTGTTTATTGGAATGACCTCTACATACCATAATTTTTTTCATGATAAATTGCCAACTAATTTTGGGAAATATAAATTTTCAAACCATAATTAATCATTTTGTGTATTTAATAATTATATAAAATTAAGAAATTTATGAAAATAATTTTAGGAACCTAATTAAGTATTAAAATAGTAATGGTGACTATAAAAATTAATTAAGACCCTTCATGCTAATTATTTCTTAAAATCACCCTAAAAGGATTTTATTTAATTAATTAAGTCATTAATTAACCTAAAACATAGAAAAATCATAGTAGACTTCCAAAAATTTTAATCAAACCCTCTTTATGCTAAGCTAACAAAGAGATTTTCACTGAAATCAAGATCTCCAATTAGTTTGAGATATTTTGAGTGTAATTGTTGAATTTGGATTTCTTTCTCTATTTATTTAATTAGCCACTAATTATAAACCTAATTGCATTAGACTTTTTAGGACATGTTTATTGCATGTTTATACATTTCCAATAATGTTTTCATAATTTTTGGGATCATACTTAGGGCTTAATTGAATTTATGGGTTCTTTCTTTAATTAATTTATAAAAATCATCTAAACCACTTTTAAATAATTTAATGAATAGAGGTGGGTCAAGAGATAGTTTTAATAATTTTCTCTCCTCTTTAGGATTAAAAATCTCAAATTCTAAATTTATTCCTTAATGACTTTGATTAGGCTTAATGGTGCCTATCTTAATGTGAATGTCCTTACAGAATTAATGAATTCAAATAAATTACTTGAAAATGTTTAATTTCTTTGCTTCAATTATTCATAAATTTATATTTCACGTGTTTCATGCATACAAATTTTCAAAAAAAAAATATTTTATTTAATTGTATACTTTGGAATCAAATAGTGTAGCTATTATAACTAATAAATCTTAAATTAATTTTTATGATATTTATGAATATAAATATAAATTTGTATGAATAATTAAAAATTAAATTTAGCTCTTATATGTATGAATTACAACATTGAAAGGTATATTATTTGAAAACTAAGGAGAACGAGACTTTAAGTAGTCCAAAGGTTGTATTTGATTACCTCACTTACCTAGTCTAACAAAGGCACATACCTTAAAATTTTTAGTGAATTACATACTACGGATAAATTATTTTCACCCATATATATTCATTAAATTTAGTTATCCAACTAGGTATATTATTTAATTAAATGAATATTGAGGAATAATGAATGTAAGTTAAAAAAATGCCACTAAATTAATCATGATTTAGTTTTATTAATCTTAAGATGTCTTTCATGTTTAGATAATATCTTTTAAGCCAGATCCAAATATAAAGATAATATATCTTAAGCCATATCCAAATATAGAGTTTAATAAAAGTTTATAACACTTCATTAAGATAATTGAAATTCATAAGAATTCATCCCTTAGATTCAACCTAAGCTAGTGATTGAGGTAGACTTTGTCCCACCTTTCTCTCTTTATAACTCCAAATCAAAATGAAACCCAAAATAAAATCTAAGATTTCTCTCTAAAACCCATTTCAATTTATTAAGTATTTAAATTATAATCATCTTTAATAAGAAATTTAAACATTTATCACTAAAAAATTATAAACATTAAAGCTTAATTATGACATATCACACTATTCCTAGCACACATATCAGAATACTAAGTCATAGATCATAGTCTTAAGTTAGGTTAGTGCTTGTTGTGATGATGTAATATTTTATATTGTGATGTAATATTTTAGACTAAATGTTAAGATTAATAATGTGTAATCTGAATGTTAGGATGATGTTAGACTAATGATATTTTTTACATAGGATTGTGCTTAAGTGGTTGCCATAATAATAATAATATAGATGCATCTTGCTCGTAGGTGCAGTTTAAGTCCCGTAGCGTAATCCATTAGGACAAGTGAGCTTCGTGACCCAAAGTAGAGTGCTAAGCCTAAATGTGTGAAATATAACTGCTTAGATGGAATATGTGTTAAACTAATCTCTATTTTGTAGGTGTAGTTAGATTTTCATTTCATAAAAAATATAACTTTTGTAATATGATTAGGATTAGAGCTATGCAATTTAGGATGAGCAGTGGCTAGACGGCTCAGACCTAACAGGCCCTGATGCCTAGAGTACTCAAATCCATGAAGTGAAGAGGAAGATGAAGAATTGAAGACTCCCATAGCCTCACTTCATTTGTAATTTAGTTATAATACAGGCTATATAAAGGTAGAGCTCGACTACTATTTTTTTTTTTTTTCAAGATATATTGTGGTACTCGATCACACCAACCTTTTATTATTTCAATCAATTAACATTTTATTATTGTGTTTACATTAATTGTGTAATAGAAATGGCATACTTTTTAATGGTTTCTTAAAGTTTGAAAATTTAACGTATGACCTGGGTGTAGTAGGCTCTTTAAGAAACTTAAATTTTCTGCTTCAATTAAATTTTAATAAACTCACATCCTCACTCTAAAGCCTATGACTTTAACCAAAGAAATAATAGATTTAGTAACATTTTAGTTGTATGGTTAAATGTTATAACATCATGCATGCATCTTCTCTTCTTCCTTGGAAAATATGGGATCTCCACTCTTGCATGATTGAGAACAAGGTTTGACCTATGACAGTAGTCCCTTATTGTGGAGAACACCTCTTCCTGCTAATTTGGTCCATAATTTAATTTCATCATGCATTTAGGCGAAACCTCTCCAAAGCTTGAGTCCAAAATAATGAGTCAAAATGAAATAAAGTTTATGAATTTAATTATATTAGTTTAAGTCATAATTTGCTACCGATCATGATTTAGTCTCTTAGGGAGTGAGTTTATGACTCTAGATTCTTTTCTAATAAATAATCACCAAGCCACCTTACACTTACATAAGATCATTTCATATGATTTTGAATCATAGGGGGAGTTAGTTGATAGCCACTCTAAGTAGTTATAAGTCTAAAAGAGTGTGGATTGATTCACTCTCTCTAGTGGAAGTAAATCAACATATCCCACTTTTATTGAATTAAATTAGGTCGATCTCTTAACTTATGCTAGAGAACTTTAGATGTAGGTTAGGAGGATATTTGTTTATCTTTTGTTATGAGCATATGTACTCATCTTTTAGGCATTTTCATAATCCTATGTTGTTGGAATCTAAGTCCTAACATTTTAATAAATTATCAACTCTAATAAAAATAACCCTCTCTCTATCTCTCTCTCTAAAAATATAAAGCTTAATTATAGGATAGATTAAAACACTCACTAGATTTTCTAGTATCGTCAGTGTTTCCTACCTTTCCTCCCTTAGAATCTATAAGTAACTCTTCTTATTTTGTGTCTTCCCATTTGATTCTTAATAATTAGCAATCCTTTGGTCATCAAACTTTGAAATCTTTGAATACATTAGTTGACTACTTTAATCAAAAGTACTCTTAAGAAATTTCCATTTCTTATGATGTAATTAATTATAGGGCCTGCCTCCATTGAAAATAAAGAACCCAACTTAAAATAAACCTTACTTTGCTTCATCCATGTAAAGTAGAAGAATGATATCTGGTATATGGGAGTCCTTATTAGATGATTGAGTCCATTATAGTGTGATGCATGTATTTTTGGAGATAGTACATCATTCCTTGATGTTGCACTCAATCAATTTAATAAGTATCCACTAAGATCTGTGTGGTCTCCCGACGACTCCAAATAAAAACACCACAACACCATATTAGGTGTGTCAATTCTTATTGTCCTCTACCATAACATCAAGGAGCTCCTCTAACTCTCGTTAGGATGATTTAGTATTTACCATGAAAGCATTGGCTTCCATAATTCTTAAATCTTCACATAGGGGATCATCTTGATCTACATCATAATCATTTTCAATGACCATCCTTTCTTCTTCTTCTTCTTCTTTTCTAGTGAAGGCTTTCAATTCTTTTTTGATTTTATCTATAGTTTTTTTAGACATATAGTTATGGTCAACGTGGGTGTTTGTGCATGCTCTTCATTATCTAAAATCATGTTTTAGGGTTATATTTCATTCTCTTTATTTTGTTCATCTTTTTCATTTCTTATTATCTAATTTTCTCTACATGTCTTAACCTCTTGATTCATTGGTTGGTCCTTCTCAAGAGTGACATCTAAGTCAATTTGCTTATCATTAGTCACCTCTCTTGTGTAAAAAAATGGATGTGGGGAAGCTAGTCTCCTATTACTGATAAGTGGCGATGATGAAGAATATGTGTGGGGCGTGATAGCAGGGAATTAGGCAAGTGAAGTATGATGTGATTTAGTGGGTGACCCATTGTGCTAACTAAGTACCACATGAGGTTAGTTTTTTTCTACTAGCAAATAGTATCTCTTAGTTTAGGATTTTGAAGCATGCTCAATCCTACTAGGGCCTACCAAAATAATCCTACCACTGTAATGAGGCATAAACACTAACTACGAACATAACATGTGGGTGTGCATGGTGTTATTTTACTCTAAATGTTGACCTAGCGACAACCATTGACTCATCACTATTGTTCCTATGGATTTCTCTCTCTAACTCATTAAAGATGTTTCCTTTCGTAACCCTAAGGATGTCTACCTTAATGCATCTAGAAACATATGTTATCCTTCAAAAGACTAGTCTCAATCTATCTTAGTGGTCCTTACTGAATTATCTAGTGATTTTTATTTCTTGTACTTAAAAGATTAGAATAAAAATAATTATCTATTGTACACTCTCCATTCTCTAGACAACAAAGAGCAAAGGGAACTTTCTCCATCTTAGCAGTGGTGAGGTGTCAGGAAGGGTAAACCCCTCATTAGTCATGCCTTCATCTAATGCATTCATTTCAACCTAGATTTTCCTA
The DNA here is from genome assembly GCA_021442155.1 of Cymbidium sinense. NCBI lineage: Eukaryota > Viridiplantae > Streptophyta > Magnoliopsida > Asparagales > Orchidaceae > Cymbidium > Cymbidium sinense. The sequence continues at coordinate 59,927,852 of CM038226.1, read as the reverse complement.
TTCAGTACTCTTCCTTTCCTTCTCCTATTTTTGTTCTTCATTTGTGTCCTAGTCATCATTGATGCAATAGAAAAAGACCCAATCTTGAAAGTTCTTGGTATAGTAAGGGATCTAACTCAAATGACAACTACTTAGTTTTCTTTCACATGGCTTCCACCCTAAAGGTTTTAGTGGCACAAGGATAAGGGTGTTAGCTACCCTCTTCTTATCAAAAGAATTGACATGATCAATTTTAATGCCGTCATGCTAGAAAGTAAACTCAAAATTAGGTTTCTTGCACCTAATGGCAAAGCTACTAACATGATCAAAGGAGATTCCATCAAAGGTCATATTAATGTTGTCAAAGCCAGCACCAAACTTTATGAATGAACACTCAGGTAGTCTTCCACTATTAATATAGAAGTTAATGACATAATCAAATAAGAAAATGTGTTGAGCAAGAATTTTCTATAAAATATAAATAATAAATCAAATTCGTTGATTATTTGAAAGAATTTTTAAAATTTCTTTGAAAAATTTTAAAAATCCCCATCTCAACATACATTTGTGGCCATTTATGGCCTTCAAATGTGTTAAGATGAACGGATATAGATTTGGAACCACCCCTATCTTAACATACCCTTGTAAGTGTGTGTAGGACAAAAAAAAATTTATTCATGGACCATATCCTATCAGACATTCATAACTATCCATAAAAACTTTGAAGGGGTTAAAACAAGGAGAAATTTTATTTTAAATTTGAGAGAACTTCCTTCTCGTACAAAATTTGAAATTTTCAAAGGTTTCTAACCTATTTTTACCCAAGTTTAGGACTAAATGATTGACTTGTAAAAATTTTGAGTCTTTAAGGAATTTTTAAAAAAAAAGCTTTTAGAAAAATTTTAAAATTATTTTTTACCCATTCAAGATCCAAATGAAAGTTCCAAAACCTACTTAATAATCATGGTAAATAAGAAGTTTTAGAACTCAAATCTAAAGATAGTGGATTGACTTAACCGAGCATGAAATGGAGAGGTTCCCAATGAAAAGAATGGCAATCTAAGCCTATGCTTAATATTAATGTGTAGCGATAAGAGCCAAATTCTAAAGATGGAGAGACGATCAAGTTCTTGTCAAAGTCACCAGAAAAATATATGATGAATAAAATGTGTGACACCACAAAGATCTTGGGGGTTCTTATTTTGGTAATCGAACACAACATCAAGAAATAATATACCACCTTAAAAGATAAAAATATTATCCTATGATAGATTCAATCACTTAATAAGAACTCTTAAAGCTTACAAGTCTATGTGCACCATAGATTTTTAACTTACCTTAAATGGATGAACTAGATAAAGTTTATTTTAACTAAGGTTATAAGTTCCCTACAAGGGCAAGCCCCCATAGTGAATTACATCTCAATAGAGGGCATCCTTTCAGAAAACTCTCAATTATAATAGTTGGCTCATTATTTATTTTTTAATGATTTTTTGAAGTTTAAGGTGATTTCTAGTATTTTTTTTAAACCCCTCAATTCTTATTTTCTAACTTATCCATGTAGGTGGTGATGGAGGAATGCTTTATACATGGAAACACATGATTCAATAATGTGGATTCAACATAGATCACAGTTCATGTGGTTTTAATATAAGCCATTCAATCAAAGACAAAATGCCTAGATTAAGGCCTTGGTTATAAAGGGGACTTCATATCTATCATTGTAGCTTAATCTGGACCATCCATTTTAGTAAAGTAGAATGGATAGTAACAGAATCATCTTCCTCATCACTAATGAGATGCATGCATCACCCACCTTTAGAATCAATTTAAGCTCTTTTGGTCAATTAGCCAAATTGGCCAAATTCAGCCCAAGGAGTTGGAATATGTTTAATTATTCATTTTAGGTGATTTATAATATTTCATTTGATTTAATTGAATTTTTGCTCAACATAGTTCAAATGGGTCAATTTAGGTCAAGTTAACTAATTAGCTAAATTGAGCCCCAATTGAGCTCGAATTTGCTTAAATTAAGTATAATTATAGATTTTAAATATCTAGGTAGGTTCAACTGGATTTAGTTTTGATTTAATATGGTTTAGGCCCAACAAGGCTCAATTGGATCAAAGTGGGTTAGTGAACTCAATTGATTATATTAGTCCATAATTTGACATGGATTTCATTTAATTAAATTTTACAATGAATTTTAAATCTTAGGATAAGCTTAAATTGATTTTGTTTTAATGGGATTCAAATAGTCTAACTAAGGATAAGTAGCCCAATTGACTAAATTTAGAACTAATAATTAGGCTTTAATTTTTGTTCAAAAGATTTTAATTTTAAAAGTTTTTGTTTAAATTGGTTTGGCGATATTTAAACTCACCTTAACCTATTTTGGGTTATGTTAGGTCTAATGGGGTATACTAGCCTAGCATAATCTTTTACCTTAGGATTTTATTTCATTTAAGTTTGATTTAGTTTAAGTTTGAATTGTATTTATTTTAATTTAGGTTTGGATTGTGGTTTCCACCTAGTTGTTATGGAAGTGTCTTAGTGGTTAATGTGAGGAAAAGTGTACACTAGGACTGAACCTAAAGCTAGAATGTAACCTTATGGACTAAGATGAGGGATGTGTGTCAACCTCATTAAAAATGAGATCAATAATGCATACTTAACTTGACCATATCATGAATGTCCACTTACACCTGGGATTTTTGATTGTTGGTTAACTTTGTCTTCTATCTCCTCTAGTATATATAAAAGAGCAAAAGAAATTTAAAATGGTTAGTTAAGGACAACTTTAATTTTGATTTTAAAATATTTTCTTAATCAATTTAAAGGTTTTTTAATATTTTATTGAAGTTGGTATAAAATATTTTATCCTAAGAGCATAACATAAAATCGTCTACAGTCCCAAATAGTCATATTATAATAATAAAGTGAAAATAATAAGCAAACAAAGAAAACATAGATAAATTATTGCATTGTGATTGCTATAAAATAGGTATTAGGTTGGTGCAATAAGACAATCTATTTATGCATACCCATAATAAAAATAAAAAAGGTATTCATGTTCTACCAAATAAGTTGGAAAATTTATAATAATAAAGTGTTTGTTTAATTTCCCTTTGCTCTTGGTCTTCTAGCTCAAATTGTATGTCTATTCATCAAGATTAGATCATTTTATAATAGATCCAAAAACTTAGCTTATACATTGAGCTATCTAGTCAAAATAGAATCATTACATTACATAACAAAAATGTAATATCCCAAATTAATACCTTGTATTTTGATACATTATTCCTATGAAAGTAAAATTAAAGTAGTGGTCATACATTGGGTACCTATAGAAAAAATATTTCTTTCATAATGTAGTTAAACAATCAAAGTGGAGTATTAAATACTTCACAAAATGAACAAATAAACATGATAAGTGCCAAATTTATAGCTCCTCTTAAAAGTTTAATTTTTGCATGATATTTTTTCTTTGTAATGAAAAATTTAAAACACTAATTAAAATATTTATTAATATAAAAATTACTTATTTTGTGAATTCTAAGTTTTTTATTTGAAAAAAGAAAATCATCGTTATTTGATCAAAAATGCACATTCAAGAGGTTTTGGCTTTTCCTAGAGCTTAGCTCCTAAGTCTTGAGTGTCTAAGTCTTAGTCTTAAAGCCTTATTCCTAAAGTTTTTTGTAATTTTGAAGTACCAAACCCAATAGAAGAGTACCTTTGCACCTATAACAAGTTGAAATGGAACCAAAACTCAAATAACATTGTGCCTAGGAGCCCAACTTGGTCCCTAAGCTCTGGCACGGCAACTACAACATATTGCACTAGAAAGAAATCTTATTCTTAAAGCCTTCTGCCTAAAGTAAAGATGAAGGATGATTGTACATCACAAATCTAAGGTTTCCAACTACTTTAATTATTTACACCTAAAGCTTTAAGGTGAGGTTATGAGTTATATTAATTTTTGAATTTATGTTGATTAATTAGTTTGGGTAAAAAGTTTATCCTTACGAGACTACTAATATTTAGGCCAAGATTTAGCAATACATTACAAGCAATGAAACTTATGAAAATCATATCATTTTTAATGCATAATAAATATAAACACACTAATTAAACAAATCAAATTACAACAATAAAAGGGCAATGCATCCGGGTTCAACTATATGCCTCTGAAGAAAGAATAAAATGGCTAGCCAAGCTTCACCCATATACAACTTGGCCTAGAACTAAGTGTTACAACAATAAGCCAATGGGTGCCCTAATCATTACATTTGATGTGTGGACACTCCATACTTCATAAAGCCTCCAAAGTCTACACCTTCTAGCCACCAGTCATCTTAAATTCCTTAGCTCTAACCTAGTTCTTGCACAAATTATATATTTTGATTTTCCAAGATAAAATCCTAATAACATTTGCAAAATAGAGATTACTTAGAACAGACATACACACAAAGCAGTTATAATTCATATAATAGGGCTTAGCATTATTGAGCAATCCCGCCTGTCCTAATGGGTTATGCTTAAGGAAATAGCACCTACAAGTGAACTTTCTAGCTTTAACTTTATTACAACATCTCCTTCTTAATGAGAATAATCCTCTAAAGAAAACATCATTAGTTTAATAAAGATCATCCTAGGTATGTGCAATGGTTAATGTGGTGATGTAAAGCTAAGTTTGAGTGTTTGAAGTAAGATAAGTTTAAGTTATTATCAGTTGATAATTTGAACTTAAAGAATAAGAAATTTGAATGTGGATTTTAAATTACAAATTTCATATCAATTTGAGCTAGATTTAATGTTTTAAAGAGTATGAAGATTGATGGGCCTCACATGGATGAAGCCCATTTTTCTTCACACCCTACTCCTAATAAAGTCTAAAAGATGAATTTTATGGATTTTAATTTAATTAATGAAACATTAAATTTTAATTAATTCTT